>CM077664.1:397611694-398239402 GCA_039707655.1 Elymus sibiricus | reverse complement strand
ACCGGCTCGGGGACGTGCGGCGACGCGGCCGGGCGCTCGGTGAGCTGCTCGGCGCGAACCGGCCAACCTACGATACTCCCGTTCAGAACATGAGGGCTGCGCAGGAGGCCGCAGCCGAAATGGAGCACGTGGAAGGCGAAGAGCTGCTCCAACAGCAACAGCGCGTCCGCTACCACATCGCCACTGCCAACCGGCTGCAGACGGATCTCGAGCCGGCCGCGTCCGGCTTGGGGTCTCCCCCAGGCGGACGGCCAGCAGCCCCGGCCGACACTGCAGGTGTCCTCCCCGGCCGGCGCCGGCCGCGGGAGCCGGCGCCGGGGCAGCCGGGGCCGACTCGTCCGGGAGCCGCAAGCTGTCTCCAGCCAGGCGAACGAGCTGGCTGGCGGAGCCCGCCGGCAGCCGAAGTAGCAACCTTTGCTTGCGCGGCGGGAACGGCCGGCCTCCGTCGAGCCGGCTGCGCGGCCAACGATGGCTGATCGGCTGGGGCCTCGCGAGCCCAATGACGAGCATGACGACCGCAACCGCATCGAGCGGCTGGCGCGCTCCCTCACTCTGGAGGAGGAAAGCTCCGTCAGGCCGGCTTGTTTCGGCCCGCGCATCCGTGGAGAGCCATTCCCCAAGGGCTTCACGCTTCCCCGCGACACCCCCAAGTACAACGGGATGGCCAAGCCAGAGGACTGGCTGGTCAACTACACCACGGCCGTCAGCATCGCCGGCGGCAACAAGCGCGTGGCAGTGCGCTACGTGCCGCTCATGCTGCTCGGCTCGGCCCAGACATGGCTGAACAGCCTGCTGGCTAGCAGCATCAACGCCTGGCTAGAATTCGAGGACACATTCGTGCGCAACTTCACCGGCATGTACAAGCGCCTCGGCTAGCCCCGCCAGCTCTCCATGTGTGTCCAGGGGCCGGACGAGTCCCTCCGCGACTACCTCACGCAGTGGACGGAGCTGCGCAACTCCTGTGAGGGGGTCCATGAGGTGTAGGCGATCCAGTACTTCACTGAGGGGTGCCGAGACAGCACCCTGCTCAAGCACAAGCTCATGCGCTTTGAGCCGACAACCATGGCTGATCTCATGGCCAAGGCGGACAAGTACGCCACGGCCGACTCCGTGATGTGCGTGCCGGTCCGGCTCGACGCATCCGGCAAGACGATCCAGGCCCAGCCGGCCAACCCTCGGCCGGCTGGAGACAGCAGCAAGCGTCAGCTGAATGACAACAGCAAACGGAAGGGCGACCAGCCGGACCCCCGCTACGGCAGCCGGCAAGTTGCGGCCGTCAAAGAGGAGCAGCCGGCCGAGCAGGGCGGCAGCCGGCGCCAGTGAGCCAGCAAGGGCGCCTGGCTCACCAAGCTCACCTTCGAGCAGATGCTCGATGGGCCCTACAAGCATCACAGTGGCGCGAATCCATCTACGCACACAACCCGGCAGTGCAGCTGGACCCAGCGCCTGGCGCGGGGCGACGACGGCCTGCCGCTTCCGCCTCCGCCTCCGACCGCGGTTCCGCCTGTTCCGGTGGCCGGCGGTGTCCGCGACGAGTTCCCCTTCCAGGATGCGGCCTACATCGTCTTCACCAGCGATGGCGACGACAAGCATAGCCTGCGCCAGGTGAACGCCACTGTTCCCCCCGTCCCTCAATTCATGCACTGGTCGGAGAAGCCGATCACCTGGAGCCGTGAGGACCACCCGGCCGTGATGCCAACACCAGGTGGCTACGCCCTAGTCCTCGACCCGACCTTTGCCTCTGAGAGGCTCACCTGCCGCTTCTCGCGGGTGTTAATCGACGGCGGCAGCAGCATCAACATCCTCTACCGTGACACCATGCTCAAGCTGGGCATCAAGGAAAGTCAGCTGCAGCCCAGCCGGACGGTGTTCCATGGCATCGTGCCGGGGCACTCATGCTCCCCCATCGGCAAGATCCGGCTGGACGTTCTGTTCGGTGCCGCAGGCCATTTCCGCCGCGAGTCGATCTGGTTCGAGGTGGTTGATCTAAGCAGCCCCTACCACGCGCTCCTGGGCCGGTCTGCGCTAGCCAAGTTCATGGTGGTGCCCCACTATGCCTACCTGAAGCTGAAGATGCCGGGTCCCAAGGGCATCATCACCATCACCGACGACTGCAAGAAATTCCTCGAGTGCGCGGCAGCCGGCTGGCCGAATCCCTGGTCATCGCTGAGGAGAAGCGCCAGCTCGACCGGCTCGTGGCCCTGGCCAGTGAGCATCCGGCCATTCTGACTCCGCCCAAGAAGCCGGCTGGCGAGGCGGCATTCCAGCCGTCCAAGGACACAAAGCAAGTGCCACTGGACCCGGCCAACCCGACCCAGTGCGTCACCGTGAGTACCCGCCTCGACAGCAAATAGGAAAGCGAGCTCGTCGACTTCCTCCGTGAGAATCGGGACATCTTTGCATGGTCTCCCAAGGAGATGCCGGGAGTTCCGAGGAAGTTCACCGAGCACAAACTACATGTGCGGCCGGATGTCAAGCCGGTCAGGCAACCGCTCCGCCGCTTCTCCGAGGAGAAGTGGAGAACCATTGGTGAGGAGATCGCCTGGCTGCTAGCGGCCGGCTTCATCATGGAAGTTTTCCACACCGAGTGGCTGGCCAACCCAGTCCTCGTCCTGAAGAAGAACGAGACTTGGCGCATGTGTATCGACTACACCAGCCCGAACAAGGCGTGCCCCAAGGATCTTTTTGCCTTGCCCTGGATCGATCAAGTGATTGACTCCACGGCTGGCTGCGAGTTACTGTCGTTCCTCGATGCCTACTCCGGCTACCACCAGATCAAGCTGGACCCGGCCGACCGGCTCAAGACCTCCATCATCATCCCCTTCGGGGCATACTGCTACATCACCATGTCGTTCGGCCTGAAGAATGCGGCGCCACCTTCCAGCGCTGCATGCAAAAGTGCCTCCTGCCGTAGCTCGACAGGAACGTGCACGTATATGTGGACGACATCGTGGTGAAGACCAAGAAGCACCTCACCCTCCTGGATGACCTCCGGGAGACGTTCGCGAACCTGCGCGAGTACGAGATCAAGCTCAACCCGGAGAAGTGCATGTTCGGCGTGCCAGCCGGCCAGCTACTTGGTTTCCTCGTCTCGAAGCGTGGCATCGAGGCCAACCCTGAAAAGATCAAGGCCATCGAGCGGATGCGCAAGCCGGCTCGGCTGCGCGACGTCCAGAAGTTCACCGGCTGCCTGGCCTCTCTCAGCCGGTTCATCAGCCGGTTGGGGGAGAGGGCTCTGCCCCTGTACCAGTTAATGAAGAAGACGGCCGGGTTTGAGTGGACCGACCAAGCGGATGAGGCTTTCCGCGACCTCAAGCGCATGCTCTCCACTGCTCCCATTCTGGCCGCGCCGGCTGAGAAGGAGCCCATGCTGATATACATTGCGGCCACCACCCGCGTGGTCAGCGTGGTGTTGGTGGTGGAGCGCCCTGAGAAGGGCAAGGCACAGCCGGTCCAGAGGCCCGTGTATTACCTGAGCGAAGTGCTCTCCCTCTCCAAGCAGAACTACACCCACTACCAGAAGATGTGCTACGGCGTGTACTTGGCCACCAAGAAGCTGAAGCAGTACTTCCAGGAGCACTCCATCACAGTGGTGTGCACCGCCCCGCTCTCTGAGATCATCGGCAGCCGGGACGCCACCGAGCTGGCCGCCCACACCATCCTCTACGAGCCCCGCACGACCATCATGTCCCAGGCGCTGGCTGACTTCCTCGTCGACTGGGCCGAAACCCAGTACCTGCCGCCGCCTCCCAACTCGATGCACTGGCGCATGCACTTCGACGGCTCAAAGATGCGCGCCGGCTTGGGAGCCGTCATCGTCCTCTCCCCCCAAGGGAGACCAGCTCAGGTACGCACTGCAGATCCACTTCGCCGCCTCCAACAACATGGCCGAGTACGAGGCCCTCATATGTGGCCTCTGCCTGGCCAAGGAGATCAGCATCCGGCGCATCCTGTGCTTCGGCGACTCGGACCTCGTGGTGCAGCAGGTCTCTGGCGAGTGGGATGCCAGGGACACCAACTTGGCCAGCTACTGCTTCTTGGTCCAGCAGATCTGCGGCACCTTCGTGGGCTACGAGTTCCACCACGTCCCTCGCGCTGACAACGAGGCGGCCGACACGCTGGTCAAGATTGGCTCCACCCGGCAGGCCATCCCAGCCGGCGTCTCCCTCAAGCACCTCCATAAGCCTTCCATCAAGCCGTCTCCCGACTCAGAGTCCATCTTCGTCCCAGCGGACTCGGGGGCTGCTGGATCCGGCTCGGGGATTGCCGACTCTTGCTCGGGGGCTGCCGGCTCCGGCTTGCCGCCTCCCGACCCACCCGGCCCTGCGCAAGCAGCTGTCTTGACGGTGGTGGAAGCACCATCCTGGGCCCAGCCCATCCTCAACTTCCTCGTGAGCAGTGAGCTGCCGGCTGACGAAGTGGCGGCCCGACAAGTGCAGGGCCGGGATCCGGCCTACACCATCATCAACCGCGAGCTTGTCAAGCGCAGCGTGCCCGGCGTGTTCCAGTACTGCGTTGAGCCGGCCAAAGGGATCAAGATCCTGAAGGACATCCACCAGGGCGAGTGCAGGCACCACGCCGCCTCACGATCAATCGTGGCCAAGGCCTTCCGCCACGGTTTCTACTGGCCGACGGCCCTGGAGGATGCCAAGCAGATGGTCCACAAGTGCAAGGGCTGCCAGCGCTTCAGCGCAAAGAGCCACCAACCGGCTGCAGCCCTCAAGACTATCCCCATCACATGGCCCATTGCCGTCTGGGGCCTCTACATGGTGGGGCCATTCAAGACCGCTCGAGGCGGCATGACGCACCTTTTGGTCGCCGTCGATAAGTTCACCAAGTGGATTGAAGCCAAGCCGATTAAGAAGCTGGTCAGGCCGTCACGGTCATCAAAGACATCACGGTCCGCTACGGCGTCCCCCACAGCATCATCACCGACAACGGCACCAACTTCACCAAGGGCGCGCTAGCCCGCTTCTGCTCCGCCTCCGGCATCCAGCTCGACCTGGCCTCCATTGCACATCCCCAGTTGAACGCCCAGGCGGAGCGGTCGAACGGCCTGATCCTGGCCGGCATCAAGCCCCGACTTGTCGAGCCACTCATGCGCTCACTCGGCAGCTGGATCGACGAGCTGCCAGTTGTCCCGTGGAGTCTCAGAACCACGCCCAACCGGTCCACCGGCTTCACCCCCTTCTTCCTCGCCTATGGGGCCAAGGCGGTCATCCCCACGGACCTCGAGTTTGACTCGCCTCGTGTCACCATGTACACGGAGGCCGAAGCGAAGGAGGCGCACGAAGACGGCGTCGACCTGCTCGAGGAAGCACGCCTGCTGGCCCTCAGCCGGTCGGCCATATACCAGCAAGACCTGCGCCGCTACCACAGCAAGAAGATCAAACCCCTCGCGTTCCGCAAGGGCGACCTTGTGCTCCGGCTCGTCCAGCGGCAGCCGGCCAGCACAACCTGTCCTTCCCATGGGAGGGTCCCTTCATCATCAACAAGTCCCTGCGCGACAAAAACGCGTACTACCTCGTCGACGCACAGAAGGCAAGCAAGCGCAAGAGAGACACCTCCGGCGAGGAAACTGAGCGTCCTTGGAACGCAGAACTCCTCCGTCCGTTTTACAGTTGAACGTACGCACGTATGTATCGCTACCTTTTGGGTTTAATGAAAGCAACAGGTCCCCCGAACGACACTCGGGGGCTACCTTTTCGGCTCTATCAAATCTCTTTATTCGTGCACTTTACCGCATTCTTCCCTCCCCGGGTCGGCGCATCCGGCTTGGAGGCTCGAGGGCTTGCCGGCTAGCCCGCGCCTCGCCCTTTCCGCGGCTAGCTTAGTAGCATGCGCACCGCCAAAGCCCTCTCTTCGCCTCAAGCCACAGTCTGGCTCCCGGTTGTCCGGCTGGCAAGAGCCAAAGGCCGGTAGCGTCCTCACGCGAAAAGTGGCTAAGGAAGAGCGTCCGGCTCGGCCAACCCGGACCCCACCCCCTCTTTCACCCCTCGCCGCACAGACCGGTTGCGCTCTAGCCGGTTCGCCGCCTGCAACCAGCCGTCCCAGTGGGTGTTTCGCTTGCGCTCAAGTTCTAAAGCCTAAGTATTGTACGTTTCCTTTCAAGTCCGACTCCCCGTCCCAGCCACAGACCGGCTCCCGGTCGTCCGGCTGACGGGGAAGAAGTCAAAAGCGGAGGCAAACAAGAAAAGTGGTCTAAGGACAAAGGCAAAAGCGAGCCGCCAGCCGGCACGAGACATACATAAGGAGAAAGCACATGCATTTATATACAGCAAAAGGCCCACGGCCAGGAGTTCATTACATAAACTTTCACCTAGTGGGTGGACTTGCCAGCTAACCAAAAGTTTCAGCGCGAAAACAAAAAGACAGGAAAGATAAAGGCCCTACGCGTTGGGCGCGTCGGCATCAGTCCGCGCCGGCTCCTTCGTGGCGCCGGTGTCGTCCATTGCGGCGGTGTCAACGTATGCCTCACCCCCAGTCTCGGCCTCGCTGCCCTCCGGATCCGCGAGGGCCAGACCGAAGTTGTCAGCGGGGAGCGCCGTGCCGTCTGCCGCCCGCTCCAAGACGAACCCATCGTGGGGGAGTGAACGACGCGATGTTGCTGGCCCGCATGGCAATCGGCATCGCCCGCTGCGCCAAGTCGTCTTCCGCCCCGGCCAGCCGGGCGGCCAGCCGGTCCAGGTCGATGCTCGGGTACCAGGACAGCACGAAGTTGAGCGCCATCTCCGCACCGGCCCAGGCCGCGGAAGCCCTCCACGTGTCGAGTCACGCCGCGCCAGCCTCAAGCCACCACGCCTACCGGCTGAGGAAATCAGGCACCACCGCGTTCGGCCAAAGGGCGCCTACCATCGCTAGGCCGGCTTCAAACAGCCGGTTCATATCATGCTCCACCGCCTCCAGTCGGGCCTTGGCGGCGACGACAACTTCTGTCACCGTTCACGCGGCGAGCACGCCGATGTCGGCCACCTCCGCCCTTTGTTCCTCCCGGTAGGCGTTCACGGCTGCCTCGGCCGGCGCTTGCGTCTCAGGGAAGGCCCCTGGGGAAGAAGGGGAGGAAATCAGTCAAAGAACCAAGGAACTAGCCGACCACGCCGCCAGCCGGACACGGAAAGACAAAGAAGCAGGCAAAGTACTCACAGGTAAGAAGCTCGTCGATGTACTGCACCTCCGCTTGCATCCCATGCTCCTTCACCGACCATGCGCGGTATTGGCGTTCGTGGTCCGCCTTGAGCTGGGTAATCTCCGCGGCGGCCTTCGCCACCTGCTCATCCTTCTGGGCCGCCGCCTTGCGGTGCTCCTCCGCAAGCCGGTTCAGTTCGGCCTGATGGGCGGCCGCCGCCTGGTCCCTCTCTGCTGCCAGCTGGCCCACCTCCACATGCAGCCGGTCGCGCTGCCGGCCAGCCCGGTCCAGCCGGCTCCGGAGGTCCGGCACTTCGGCCACGGCGGCTGCACAACAGGACTCCCGGTCAGCAGCCGGCCAAAAAGAAAAAACAAAGACAAAGCAAAGCAAGAAGATTTGACCCGGCTGCTGCGCAGCCGGCCCGAATCTCGGGGGCTACACCCAGTGGGTGCGCTGGCGCGCCCTCGCTGGAAGCATGCGAGCCGTACCTTGGGCTTGGCGCAGCTCCTCCTCCTTGGCGGCGAACTGGGTCTTGGCCTCGCGGTACCAGCCCAGAAGGCGGTTGTACGTGTCCACCCTCAGGTCATAGATGGTCTGCGAGGAAGAAGGTCAAGAAAAGAAGACACCTGTGAAGGCCCGACCCGCCTGCTGCGCAGCCGACCCAGGCCTCGCGGGGTACACCCAGTGGGTGCACTGACGTGCCCCCACTGGAGAGCGACCAAGACGGTCGAGAACAAGGAAAGGAAAAAAGCAAGTTGCAGAAGGAAAAAAATAGAGGATAAAAGACTTACCGCGATGGTCTGCTCCAGGTGCTGCATCCGGTCCTGCTCCGGCTGGGCGAAGCTCTACAGGCGGCTGTGATTGTTGGCAAACTGCAGGCGCAGGGCGTTCACCGCCGCCTCCAGGTCGCCAGTGCGTGCCCCACTTGTGGCCTCGCCGGCGCTCGCCCAGTTCTGCTGCATCCGAGTCGCGGACCAGGCGCTAGTCCCGCTCCCAGCCGGCCTCGGCTCGATGATGCGCCCTGTGGCTTGTGGCCTGATGACCACCATGGCGCCGGAGCCCCCGGGCGTGACCTCCGCGCTTGGCGGCGGCGCTCCACCGCCGGTTGGTGCGGTCTCTGACCAACGGCCTACTTCGTTCCCACGCTCGGCCCCGTCGGCCGGGTCGGCGACTGGTGGCTACTCCGCGATGATGGCTAGGTCGGCGTCCGGCTCGTGGTCGCCCGTCTCGCCACGGCCGGGTGCTTCGGCGGTGGCCCGGGCCTCAGCCTCCACCCGGCGAGCCAGATCATGCACCGACTTCGAGCGATGCTCCGGAACCGGCGAGGGCGGCAGCGAGTTCGCCTCCCAAGACGGCCACGTGGGGTCCTCGGCGGCTCTCCCACGCGCCCTGGCGGCGCCCTCCCACGCCTTGGCCGAGGCGTCCTCCCCCTCCTTCACGGCCTTCGCCCGTGCCCTCCACGCGGCGCGCTCTTCCTCCTCGAGCTCCGTGCCAGTCTGCCAGGCCACGAGCTCTTCCTCGGTGGTCCTGGCTGGCTTGCCTCCGTCCGCGCTGCTCCGGTTTCTTTGCCAGCCGGCTCCGCCTCCAGGAACGTCCGGGGTGGCTGTCTCCGATAGCTCGAGGGGAGCCCTGGGTGGCGCACGGCGGGCGTGAGGGGGGAAGAAGGGCGACACGAGTATAGTAAAGCAGCAAGTGCAATGAGCAAGAAGCAAGAGCAAAGCAGGAAAAGATACAAACCGAAGGCCGTAGGGACTACCCGCTTCGGGCCCACCGACGGGGGGAGCCGGCGCGTCTTCTTGATGGTCCTCCTCCTGCCCCCCGGCTGCGTCGCGGCCGGGCGCTTCCCAGCCGGCCGCGGCTCGACCGGCTTCTTCCCGTGCGGCCGCCCAGCGTCCGCCGGCTCGCTAGACGTCCCGGTTCCGGCCGCCTTCCACAATCGCCACCGAGGGGCGACGTTGGCATCCGCCCCCTCGGACGGTTGCGCTGCACCGTGGGCACCGCTCAGGTCATCTTCATCGTCGTCCGTCCACTCGCGCAGGGGGTTTGGAGTCAGTGACTTACTGGCTCGGTTGGACCCGCCGGCTTCGGCGTCTTCGAGGCGTGCGTCGTCTCCTTCCTCCTCCTCCTTGTCGCCTTCGGTCCCCTCCTCGTCCGAGTTGGCGCGGTCCGGCTGCAGGATCTGGGGATTCGGCCCGTCGTGGGTCTGCTGGCTCGGGAAGCACTGCAGCCGTCCCGATGCGTCAGGACGCAAGAAAAGGGAGGAGGTGGCGAAGAACAAGGACCAGAGACTCACCGCCGGCGCGGGATCCTGCCGGCCGTAGGGCTCCTTCCTAAAACGCCACGCCGTCTCATCAAGCCCGCCAGCGGTGATGGCGTTGACACGCTGGGCGACCCCAGTCGGCGACAACTCCTTCGTCGACATCCGGCAAGGGTTGTGCCGGCCGCTCATGTCGCAGATCCGGTGCGGCCGGCGCTGCAGCGGCAGCATCCGGCGGGCGATGAAAGCCGCGATGAGATCCACAGCCACGAGCTCCTCGTGGTCGGTCATCTCTTTGATCCGGCTGCAGATACCCACAATCTCTGCCGACGGGTTCCTGGGGTTGTGGCCCCAGTTCAGCTTCTCAGCCGGCGGCACGTTGTCGAAGGGGGGCAAGTTAATCCGATCCACCGCTGGGTCGACATTCTTCATGTAGAAGAAGGATTTCTGCCACTTTTTGGCCGACTCCTCGAGGGGGAGCTTGGGAAAGCACCCGTTCGGCCGGCAGACCACCACTGCCGCCCCGCAGGCAGACATGGCACCCGCCGCCGTTCCCTGCTGCTTGAGGTAGAAAAGCCGGCACCACAGCTCGGTGTACGGCGAAAGGCCGACGTAGCCCTCGCAGAGCGCCACGAAGGCCGAGAGCTGCAGGACGGCGTTCGCCCCGAGATGGTGAGGTTGAAGGCCGAAGAAGGTGAGGAATTGACGGAAGAAATTGCTCGCGGGGAGGCCGAACCCGCGAGCGAAATGCACGAAGAAGTCAACCACCTCGCCGTCCCGCGGCACCGGCACGGTCTCCCCGCCGGGCGCGTGACTCCACCTCCTCCGCCGGTGGCAGCCTCCGCGTGCTGCGGAGGTACGCGATGTCGTCGTCGTTCACGACGGAGCCCTCCTAGGAGCCCTTCGGCGGCGCCATTGCTGGGCTCGTCGGGCGTGCGGGCATGGCAGCGGCGCGATGGAGGTCAAAAAAGAACCGCACCCCGTAGGTCGCCGGCTCGGTGCGGTGGTGGTCCATGCGAGCGTCGCCGCGGCGGAGCGCTGCGTGCGTGCGCTGGGGAGATAAGGAAGGAGAGGGCAAGAAGAGAGGAAGACGAAGCAGAGGGGCGGGGGGCAAGTGCGAGAGTGCCTCGGCCGCTCCCCCTCCCCTCCATTTAAGCCCACGGTAGAACGTGGGGGAGTGGGATCGTTTGCGCCCACGATCCCCACTCCCTCGCAATGTGCGGGCGCATTACACGCGCGCCTTAACTACATCGAGAAGCCCAACCGATGGGCACAAACGCAATAAATCCTACGGACGGGCCGAGGGCGCGGCCTGGCGGGGCCCAGTCCGCTGTCGCGTCCCATCGCACGCGCGGCCTGGCAGGGCTTCGCCCGCCGCTGGGCCGCACGTGGCAGCCTTTCAGACCGCGGCGGACGCGAATCGCCGCGCCGGCCTGGCTCCGGCCGGCCGGCCCCTCCAATCCTCGTTCTGGCTGGGCACCACGACCCGGCCGCGGGGCGCCTTCTGGCCAGATCCATGCATTTCGTCGCTCGCCGCCTTCTCCAGGGGGGTAAGCTGCAAAGGCCTCCCTGCTCGGAGCCGGCGGACCTTTACAGCTTCGGGGACTACTGCCGGGGGGATGACCCCCGGGTAGGCACCGGAGCCCAAAGCATTTGTTAAAAACATCGGGGCGGCTGGTGCTCCTCAGGCCGGCTCGCCCTCCAGCCGGCTCCTGGGTGCGGGCCGACCGGGCTTGCCGCATGGCCGGGCCGGCTGGCCGCATGCCGGCTGGCTGCGGGTCAGCGGCCGTCCCATCTAGCCGTACGACAAGACCGCTCTCCCCCGATGGAAGCGCGTGGCTACAGTGCGGCCCTGACCGCTGACCGGGGCGACCGACGTCAGCGGGGCTCGCCACTGTAGCCCCATGACGCCAATCGCTCCGTGACGCGGGAGGTGACGAGCAATAGTGCCGTGCAGCCGGCGGGCCCCACTGCCGGCTCCAGACGATGACACCAGGGCCCCGCGCCCGTGTAGCTTTACCATTGTAACCCTGGGGGGTCGGCCTATAAGACCCCCTAGGAGCCATCCGTGCGAGAGGGGGTGGAGAGCGAGAAGCATCAGTAGAACACACACGAGAGGCAAGATGGAGAACTAGCTCCTTCTTCCTCCTCCACAAAATAGCTCCAGGAGCACCATTGTAGCCCTTGTGGATATCATACCATTTCGGCAGGACTAGGGGTGTTACCTCCCCCGGAGGGCCCCGAACCTGGGTACGTCTTGAGTCTCGCGCTCGCGCTTGCCAATCTCGCCGCCGGAACCCGCCGGCGTCCTCACGCCATCCCCCACTTTTAGCCATCTCAAGGCATCTGCCGTGATTTCACCACGACATCCTTGATCTCCCTCGTGACTTGGGCATGCTTGCTGTTGCTTATCTTGTTCCACAGCTCACTAGCTCCAAATACGCCTGCCATCTTCTTTGCCATTACGATGATGGTGCTACTCAAATTCCTGCGGTCTTGAGCTGACATGCTCCTGGTGGAGCTAAACAAGTTGTACTGCCCCATTGAGTTTGACCACCATGGCTTGGTCTCTGGTCGGATCTTCAAGAAGATAGGCCAGGCCACTCGAGTGAGCAGCACACGACTATACCATCCAGCTCGAGCTTCCAACAATGGCCACTCCCACGGCAACATCATCACGATGAAGAATGATCAAGCTTCCAAGCAAAATGCTCCAATGAATAATATATAGGTGATCGCAGCATCAACTCTACTTCTTCTATACTCTTTGCCTATTTGCTCGGCATCGGCACAACTACTCATCATCTTGACGTAAAGCACAAAGGAAACCACTGTGGAGGCGAGGGAGACACACCAAAGGATGGCGCCGGGCCTTGTTTGAATCACCCAGGATTTCGTGAAGAGGCCGTCATACATTATGCTAAGCTCAATCTCCGCCCTATTGAAATTCACTTGTACATCTCCTCCTGGAGCCCCTAATTTTTTTTCACGAGTTTGATTGTCCAAGTCAAGAGTTTCCGTCCAGTGAATATATCCTGCAAGGCTCCCTCCGTGTGAAGGGCAGCATACTTGACAATTGCTTGGTATGTTGACTGTCTTTCACTGTTCTCTACTTCAAGGGATGCCTTCTGTGTCTCTCTGCTAGTGGAGGTCCTGAGGCCTTTCGGGCTCCCCAACTTGTGTGCCCAAATTCTCTCCCCATACTTGATGATCCCGGCAACGAATAACAATGCAGCCGGGATTACAAGTTGGTGGTATGCCAACGCCACCAATTTCCACAACACATACACAACTAGGCATGTTTGGCCTAGCAGGTTGTTAGGAGCACACGTGTTCTCTCGACAGAATACTCGATTTACTGGTCTGGGGGTAGTGGATACAAGGATTTGAGAGATACAGGGGGAGGGGAAGAAGAACAGAGAAAGGGGAATGGGAGAAGAGCCAGCCGCCGTCCGTGATCCTCCTGGATGATTAGCTCGTTCCTTCTCCTGGGTATTTATACCTGGCAGTGCTGGGTGGTTCATATATGGGCTCGGCCCATGTGCTGGACCAAGGAGCAAGCCCAAGTACGGACATTTTAGGAAAGGTTCCTAACACAGGTTCAGCAGGTGCCTCAACCACAACTCATTGTCCTCCAATGAAAACGCTGCCATAGTGTCCTGTCCTCCAAGGTGGATAAGGAGGAAAGGTGCCCACAAGAGCGTGAGCTGATGGGCTGGTTTATGATGATGATCATTGGCGTATGTGGTGGAAGTGGTTCGCAAATTGCATGAAAGGTATCCTAGAGCATATGCTGCAATGGTATCAGCTGATAGGTAAGACAACCATATCGTGGTCGTAAGTATTAGAGTATAGGTCGGTTACGGATAGTATATCCGGTAAGGTTTGGAATTGTAATCTATCTTTATTAGTCTTGGAGTCCAAGTTTTGTAATCTATATAAACAGCCCTTCGAGGCCCCAATCAATACAGTTATTATTCTCCAATCTTCATGGTATCAGACGCCTAGGTTTTCCGCACCTGGCATGGCACCGCCAACCGCGCCGCCGCCCTGGCCGACTCGGCCCCTCTTCTCCATGGCCGAGTTCCGCGCTGCTGGTGCCCCCCCTTCTTCTTCCTCCTCTACAACTACCCAAACAAACCCTCCTCACCTCCCAATGATCTCCCTAGCCGACACCATTGCCGACGTCTCCCCCTTCATCCCGATCTCATTAGATCTTGGCGCCCACAACTACTACCATTGGCGCCACCTCTTCAACATCCACCTCGGCCGCTGTGGCCTCCGCCACCACATCGACCCGTCCTACCCTCCGCAGCCCGCCGATCCCCGCTGGGTGAAAGACGATCTCGCCATCATCCAGTGGATTTACACCCGCATCTCCACGGAGCTCTTCAATCTGGTCTCCTCCGACGATGCATCCGCCGCCGAGCTTTGGGCCTCCCTTCAGCAGCTGTTCCAGGACAACTCCGACGCACGCATCAACGCCCTCAACACCGAGCTCCGTACGACCGTCCAAGGCGATGCCCCGGTCACCGTTTTCTGCCAGCGGATCAAGGCTATCGGCGACGAACTTCGTGAACTCGGCGATCACGTCGACGATCGCGCCCTCATCAATGCTCTTCTCGTCGGCCTCGCCGACCAGTTCGAGAAGCAGCAGTCCTTCATCCCCATGCTCAAGCCCTACCCCACCTTCAAGGAGGTTCGCTCCCTCCTCCAGCAAGAAGAGAAGAATCAAGCTCGCAAGGCGCTACGGCCACCGCAGGTGTTTCACGCTCCTGCCGCGGCCGGGCTTGCTGGGGCCCCGCCTGGGCTGCCGCGCCAATCTGCCGCACCCTCCCCTCCTACCGCGGCGGCAACAGCTCCTCCACCGCCCCCAGGCTGGCGCCCAAGCCCGGCCTACCGTGGCAAGAATCCGATCTACCGGCCCCCTGCATCTCGCTCCGCCGGCACTGCACCAGCCCCGCCACCGGCCGCTCCGTCGTCCCCGGCTCCCACAACATGGCAGCCTTCGCACGATCCCTGGACCGGCCTTGTTCAAGCTTGGCCGATGCCCTGGTCGGCCCCCTCGCCGTACGGCGCCCCGCCTGCTTACACGGGCATGTGGAGCCCTGGCCTCTGCCCGGCCACTGGCTCTCCTGGACTCCTTGGGCCCAAGCCGCCGGCGCATGTCTACACCGCCACTCCTACGCCACCTCCCAGCGCGCCATGACTACTGCCACCCTACTACACCTTGCCGGCTTCTTACGGCACCTTGCCGGGCTTGCCGGTCTTGCCGGCTTCTTACGGCACCTTGCCGGCCTTGCCGGGCTTGCCGGCTTCTTACGGCCCCTTGCCGGCCCCGACAGCATACTTCCAGTCGCCGACCCTGCCCTACGCTCCCATGCACGCTCCTGGCCCCTCTGCTCCTCCACAGCAGCCGGCCTGGGATCAAGCCGCCTTCATCAACGCCATGAACAACTTTACTCTCAATAACGAAGGTACGGATTGGATTTTCGATTCTGGTGCATCCTCGCATATGTCTTCAAATATGAATTTGCTGTCAGCTTGTTTTCCTCCTGTTTTTTCTACGATCACCATTGGTAATGGTTCCACCATACCTGTTTCCTGCACCGGTCATTCTTACATATCTTCCTCTTACGCCAATTTTCTTCTCCGCAATATTCTTGTTGCTCCTTCCCTCATCAAAAATCTTATTTCTGTTCGCCAATTTTGTATTGACAATCGAGTAATTTTGGCTTTTGACCCTTTTGGTTTGTCTGTGAAGGATCTGGCAACGGGGGAGGAACTCGCTCGGTACAATAGCACGGGCGATCTTTATCCGCTTCATGGCACACCTACATCCACTCCCCGAGCCATGCTTGCATCAGTTGATTTATGGCATCGTCGTCTAGGACACCCCAATAAAACCACCTTGTCATCTTTGCTTCAAGAATTTTGTAGTCCTAGTTCTAGTGTTCCTCATAATCCCTCTCTTTGTACTGCCTGTCAATGCGGCAAACATGTTAGATTACCTTTTGGAACCTCTACTACCCTTAGCACTTTTCCTTTTGAATTAATTCACTGTGATTTATGGACCTCTCCCATCCCTAGTGTCTCTGGTTACAAATATTATCTTGTGATTTTGGATGACTATTCTCATTATATTTGGACTTTTCCTCTCCGTGCTAAATCTGAAGTACATGCCCTCTTTCTCAATTTTCGACAATATGTTCTTACACACTTTGGCTTGCCAATTCGATTTATTCAATGTGATAATGGTCGAGAATTTGACAACACTCAAAACCGCAACTTCTTTCTCTCTCAAGGTATTCTTCTTCGTTTTTCCTGTCCTTATACCTCCCCTCAAAACGGTAAAGCTGAACGTTCTCTTCGCTCCATTAATGATATTCTTCGCACCCTGCTACTACAAGCTTCTCTGCCCTCTCGTTTTTGGGCCGAAGCCCTTCGCACTGCCACACTACTTCTAAATATTCGACCAACTAAGACATGTCCTCTTTATTCGCCTTTTCACTCTCTTTTTCTCTCCCATCCTGATTATTCTTTTTTCCGTGTTTTTGGCTGTCTTTGTTTCCCGAACACCGCCTCTACCGCCTCCAACAAACTCGAACCACGTTCACTACCTTGCATTCATCTTGGTATTTCTGACGATCACAAAGGATATCGCTGTTTCGATCCATCTTCTGGTCGCGTGCTTGTCTCTCGCCACGTCACATTCGATGAACACACTTTTCCTTATTCTGTCACTAACCCCGCATCAATCCCTACCACCACCAACCCTGCCGCGGCCTCTCTCTCTCCCGCGGCAAGGCCGGCAAGCCTGGCAAGCCCGGCAGTCCCGGTAGGTCCGGACCCGGCAAACCCGGCAAGCCCGGCAAGTCCGGCAAGTCCGGCAAACCCGACCCCGGCAAGTCCGGCAAGCCCGGCAAGCCCGGCAAGTCCGGTAAGCCCGGCAAGCCCGGCAAGCCCGGCAAGTCCGGCAAGCCCGGCAAGTCTGGCAAGCCCGACCCCGGCCAGTCCGGCAAGCCCGGCAAGTCCGGCAAGCTCGACCCCGGCAAGTCCGGCAAGCCCGGCAAGTCCGGCAAGCTCGACCCCGGCAAGTCCGGCAAGCCCGTCCCCAGCATGCCCAGCCCCGCCAGGCTCCCAACCACCCCTCCCACCCAACGCTGTACCCATTCCACCACCTACTAATGATCACATCATGTGCACCCGCGGCAAACGAGGATTCCTTCTACCCACCAAACGCCTCAACCTCACAGCCACCCCAACCCCGGCAACCCTTTCTCCTATTCCCTCTTCTTACAAACGAGCTCTTCTTGATCCTCTTTGGCTCTCAGCTATGCGCGATGAATTTAACGCTCTTCAGCAAAATAACACATGGACTCTTGTTCCTAAACCTCCTGGTGTTAATGTTGTTTCTGGAAAATGGTTTTTTCGGCATAAATTTCATTCTGATGGCACCCTTGCTCGTTACAAAGCCAGATGGGTGTGTCGTGGTTTCTCTCAGCAACATGGCATTGATTTTGATGAAACCTTTTCTCCTGTTGTTAAACCAAGCACTATTCGCGTTGTTCTTAGTCTTGCCGTTTCCTCCTCTTGGCCCATTCATCAGCTCGACGTTAAAAATGCTTTTCTTCACGGCACTCTTAATGAAACGGTTTATTGTCAGCAACCATCTGGTTTTGAGAATCCCTCTTCTCCCAACTCTGTTTCCCTTCTTAACAAATCTCTTTATGGTCTTAAACAAGCTCCTCGTGCATGGTTTCAACGTTTTGCTGCCTTCATTCAAACAGTAGGTTTCATACCCTCCAAATCTGATTCTTCCTTATTTATTTTTCGCTCCTCTTCCCACACTGCCTATCTCTTGCTTTATGTTGATGATATAGTTCTTACGGCTAGCTCTGACTCTTTTCTTCAACATATAATCTCTTCTCTTAGTAATGAATTTTCCATGACTGATCTTGGTCTTCTTCATCATTTTCTTGGCATTACTGTTTCTCACACCAAGTCTTCCCTTTTTCTCTCTCAACGCTCCTATCTTTTAGACTTGCTTTCTCGTTCTGGTATGTCTGATTGTCAACCCACTCGTACCCCGGCCGACATTGGTGCCAAATTGTCGGCTGATGGTGATCCTGTTTCTGACCCCACTTTGTATCGTAGCATCACCAGTGCCCTCCAATATGCCACTCTCACTAGGCCCGACATTTCATACTCCGTTCAGCAAGCCTGTCTTTTTATGCATGATCCTCGTGCTCCTCATCTTGCTCACGTCCACCGCATTCTTCGCTATTTAAAAGGAACTCTTGATCATGGTCTTCTCATCAATTCTTCTTCTCCAACAAGCTTGACAGTTTATTCTGATGCAGACTGGGCAGGTTGTCCAGATACTCGCCGGTCCACATCCGGATTTTGTGTTTATTTGGGTGATAATCTTGTTTCTTGGTGTTCTCAAAGGCAGGCAACAGTTTCCAGGTCTTCTGCTGAGGCTGAGTATAGGTCGGTTGCTCATGCTGTGGCTGAAGCGGTGTGGCTGCGTCAGCTTCTTGTGGAACTTCATCGCCCACTGGATCGTGCCACCATCATTTATTGTGATAACATCTCTGCAGTATACATGGCTTCCAATCCAGTTCAGCATCGTCGCACCAAGCATATTGAGATTGACATACACTTCGTCCGAGAGAAGGTGGCTCTTGGCGAGGTCCGCGTTCTTCATGTACCTACCAGTGCTCAATTTGCTGACATTTTCACCAAAGGACTTCCGACTGCATCTTTCACCGACATACGCTCCAGTCTCAACATCGTTACTCCTGATGCTGAGACTGCGGGGGGATATTAGAGTATAGGTCGGTTACGGATAGTATATCCGGCAAGGTTTGGAATTGTAATCTATCTCTATTAGTCTTGGAGTCCAAGTTTTGTAATCTATATAAACAGCCCTTCGAGGCCCCAATCAATACAGTTATTATTCTCCAATCTTCAGTAAGCAGCATATGGCTGTGGTGGCGTCGAAGGCCGCCGAAGAAGAAGAGGAATAGTTGCAGGGCAAAGCTCAAGAGAATCAATGCATGGAATTCCCAATCGCTGAATAGTTGCATAATGGTAATGTGCACTGAAGCTTCTGCCATGGATGTAAGTACTCTAGCTCGGATCAATGCTGGTTAGCTAGCTCTCTCGATCTTGATTTGCAACTGCATTCACGTCAGCGGTATGTGAAAATTAGGTGCAATCAGCTAGCTAGCTAGCCTAATTAACCAAGAAAATCCGTACGTTGGACAACAGAGAATTAATTCATGACTAAAGTACTACTTTCGTCAAATTATACACCCAAGTATTTTTCCGACAAATTCTTGCAATCTTTTTAGGAGCTGTTTGGACATACATATATGCAGTTGGGAACAGGTTAAATTTAGCAATTAGATCGAGATATATCCAAATACCATATTTCCACTCTGCCTATCTACTCCTAAATCCAAACAGCACCTTAATTTATCAGTATGATCATGACCTTGCAATGCAAACATGAAACAGGTGTCTCTAACTACTTGATGCTCAGCACAAACCTAGCAAAATATAATATACTATTGAAACTAGTGGAATTGGAATATCAAGGCATACCTGCTGACTCTGAGTAACACCTCGCATGCATGCGTCGACTTAATTTGATGTAATATATGTGTGCCTATCATACGATCATATCTAGACAGAATGCTTTCCTCTGAGCCACCATATATGTATGTGCTCAATATATGAGATACCTAGCAGGCGCTGTAAGCCAGGGTCTTTATTCCCTTCTCTTCTTTAGACAACTGAAACATGTACGGATTCTATTCCTTTCTGGTACTGGAAACCAGAGAAAAAGGGTTTCGCTTCAAAATTAAGTAAAAGATTGGTTTAAACTATGCCTAAAACTGTTACCTGCTAATATTTTCTTTTGAATTAGAAGGTAGAGCAGTTTTTACCTCAGTTATATGTTTCAAGCAGATCGGAGACCACTACTAAAATCAAGCCCATCATTCATAGGTGAAAAATTCGGAACCCATCCCTTCTACCGGCGAATCGCCAACTAGGTTTCATGCCTTCAGACCGTTTGGCGCTTCGCTCCAGGCAGATCGTATAGAAATTTTAAATTCAGCTTCACCTCGGGCGTCTTCAGCTAGCTAGACTAGTTTGGCTACATCAAAATGTGATATATGTGAAATACTTAGATTAATAATATATTACTCGATCAATATGTCAGTCATGGATAGGCAGTGAACCATGCGGCTTGCACCCAAAATCTGTTGATACGTTTTGATAGACAGTTTTTGGATACATTTGTAGACCAATTGGAGATTGAATAGCCTACCAAATTATGGAGCAACTATGGAAACTGTGCCAGTGGCGCAACCGGTCATCTAGTATCACTAAAAGACATGTGCCTCAGCCAACTAGTTTTCTTTGCAATTGATTCTGAAACATGAATATGGGGCAAAAAATTGGACAAAAAAGCTGATCTATACAAAGGAACATTTCTTGCTTTTCCTTTCTTATTAGTTCTTATGTTCTTAGTATTTGCATACTAAGTGTATGAAGTATTCCGCGCACAATACTACTCTCTCACTCCTACTCATACTTGGTTATGTCTTGTATATACTTTCCATTTATTAGCCGTGTAATATCCCCATTGTATAAGGGGTTTTATGCATATTTACCACATCTGTACATGCATATAAATCGCCCTATGGCCTCATGGAAATATAAGGTTGCATATAAGGTTTTCTATCCGCGTCCATCTTCTCCTTCGGCTTCCTCTGTTGAGTCTATTTATTTCCTGACTTTTCCTAACGCACCTATCACTATTGTCTTGCCCTCGTCCACCCATCCCACTGTGTCTTCACGTAGTCCTGTTGTGGACTCCCCGCCGTTGTCACCACCGCCTTCTTCTCTTGAGGCTCTTCCGGTGGTTCCTCCTGGCATTGTTCTCTCCTATCCTCTCCACTACACTCGTCGTCCGCAAGTTGCGGATTCTTTCGTTGTCCCTTCTTCTGATGGGCCAACTTATCATGACTACCGCCCTCCGTCTTCCCCTGATGCGCCGTCTTCTACTGATTAGCCACCTTCCTCGGTTGCACCATCTCCTGATGCACCGCTTTCTTCTGGTGATGCGTCTTCTTCTCATGCACCGCCGCCTCCTACCTATGGCCTCCACTCCCATACGTGCCCGGTTGTTGACCATTTTGGTTTTGCTGACACTGCTCTTCTCGAGCCGACTTTTTATCATGATGTTGTTCATCCAGAATGGCAACATGTGATGGAAGAGAAGCTTGCTGCCCTTGAGCGCACTGGCACGTGGGATCTTGTCTCCCTTCCTCCCCATCTTCATCCCATCACTTGTAAGTGGGTCTACAAGGTTAAGACCCGCTCTGTTGGTTCTCTTGAGCACTACAAGGCTCGTCTTGTGGCACGTGGCTTTTAGCAGGAGCATGGTCTTGACTACAATGACACATTTGCTCCTATGGCCCACATGACCACTGTTTGCACTCTTCTTGTTGTGGCGTCTATTCGCCACTGGTCTGTCTCTTAGCTTGACATCAAGAATGCCTTTCTTAATGGTGAGTTGCATGAGGTCTACATGCACCCACCACCTGGGTATTCTATTCCTGAGGCCATGGTCTATCGTCTTCGTTGCTCTCTTTATGGCCTTAAGCAAGCCCCTCGTGCCTGCTTTGAGTGCTTCACCTCTGTGGTTACTGCTGCTGGATTTTCAGCGAGTGATCATGATCCTGCACTCTTTTTCTACCTTTCGTCCCAAGGTCGGACTCTTCTTCTTTTATATATTGACGACATGATCGTCACCGGCGATAACCCTGAGTACATTGCCTTTATGAAGGCTCAACTTAGTGACCAGTTTCTTATGTCCGATCTTGGTCCTCTTCGCTACTTCCTTGGGATTGAGGTTTCTATTACCTCAGATGGCTTCTTCATATCTCAAAGAGAAGTACACCCAGGATCTTGCTCTTGCTGCTCTTACTGATGAGCGTACCATCGAGACTCTGATGGAACTCAATGTCCACCATCGAGCTTCTGATGGTGAGCCTCTTTTTGATCTGACTCGCGATCGTCATCTTGTTGGGAGTCTTGTCTATCTAGCTGCCATTAGTCTGTATATCTCCTTTCCAGTTCATGTTCTGAGTCGTTTTGTCTCTGCTTCCAATCAGGTTCACTATAGTCACCTACTTCGGGTTCTACAATATCTTCGTGGGGCTATCTCTTGCCGCCTTTTCTTTCCACGCTTCGTTCGTTACAGCTTCAGGCTCACTATAGTCACCTAGTCTTTCTACTTATTGTGTTTTTTTGGTTCTCTCATTGGCTGAAAGGCGAAGAAACATACTACAGTTTCATGTTCGAGTGCAGAGGCTGAGTTGCGAATCTTAATCATTGAGCGGAATGTACAGCCACAATCTTAAACTAAAGAACATAATACATGGAGAGCCATGTGGTTACCATGATGAGGAGCACCCATGTTGAAACACTCCAAAAGGTAGCCAAAATTTTCCTTCACCTGCATTGCAAATTTAAAATATGAAGTTTGTCTCCAAAAGAGAGCAACACTGAATACAACATGTTCTCCAAACTAACAACCATGAACAGTGATGTCACTTCTACAATTTTGCTCATCTTGTAAGCTTGTGAAGCATTAGTGATGGTGCCACTGGCTGTCCAACTATATATTCCAGAACCTGGAAATGTCTGTATATCTTTATACTACTTTAAAAGACTCGGTTTCTAAATGTTTGGAGCAGCCTAAAACAAACATTTTTATATCTCAACAAAACTATAAGTACTTATAAATCTGATTGACTAGTCTATGCAACAAACTGAAGACTGGACGAAACATGCTCGACATCGTGAAGAGAGTAAATTAAAATCATGAAGGGCAAGTCAGAAAAATATAGTCAAAGCTGTTCAGGTGAGATACCGATGATCTAAAAAATCCTTGGTTGCACATCACTTTTGTAGATCCTCAAACTGCCTCCTCCGATCTATCAACAACAGGACAGAACATCAGATGCACAGTATGATTTCAACCCTGTCTCTACATCATAACTCACTGATAATTGCATAGGTTGCAGTAACACATGCACATAGTCACATAGATGGCGCTAAACTTATTATCGATATATCATATTATCATTTGCACACCTTTCTCAATTAGTCATTTATAACAGAAAAGGGCACTAACTCAATCTTATGAAAGTATCTTGGTGTCAAAATCTGGTGGGATCAATGTGGAAGAGTATTTACTATTTACCATCTGAAATTCTGAAACACACGCTTACAAATGTAACACAAAGAACACAAGTAGTGCTTGTACATGGGGATACAATATCATCTTAATATGCATAAAACTACTAAATTATGTTAAATGAATTTTGATGCATATCAGTACGTCTCATGTCTTGTTTGGCTGTCGGAGGTGTGGATGACTATTTATCAAAGATAAATACATGAAAACTCTACAGGTACATGAACAGTGTAGTGCAGATTCAAAGAGATGGAAACATTAAAACAATATACTAAACTAAACTTGCACACACACTTGAAAAGAGAAATGAAGAGTACCTCCACCCGATTGTAAATCATATCATAAGCCAAGGCATGAGCTGATGGTAGATCATTCATATCTTCAGGATTTGGTGCAGTGAAAGGATGGTGTAAAGCCTGTGTTCGAAAGGACAAGGATACTAAGAAAACAGAAAATAAGATACAACCTTTAGGATTCAATCCAGGGTGCTAGCTGTTTGCTTGGCTTGTCGAAAAGGGTGGCTTCCTTTGTCTGGCATGTTGTTTTTGCCATCGTGTTTCAAGGCTTCAGTGCCTCTTCACTGTCTATCCTTTGTCGCTTTGGGCATCATCTGTTGTGAAGACAGTGAAGCATTGGCTCACATTTTGCTGTTTTTGGAGAAGATGGAGCTATGTTCCTCTGCCACGATGTTTCTACGCACACGCATCGGCAGCCGAGTCCATAGCACCCGTCACCACCTTTCACATATAGTAGGAAAAATGTTGCAGAACTATATGTATATATATAGCTCATGCGCACATTGGTTCTCTGCTCTGGTAAGTAAATAACATGAGGTAGCGGAAGGCGGAAAACAACTGTAATATCGCAATCTGTGAGGCTCCACTTCCACAGGAACGGCTGACTGGGTTCACCCCTAGCTCACGCGGCCGCTATTTCAGGCTCCTAGGCTGGCACCACTCACTAGTAGAAAACGGGCCTTTAGTCCCGGTTGGGAAGGGCCTCTAGTCCCGGTTTTCCAACCGGGACAGCCCAATCGGGACTAAAGGCCCCCCACCTTTAGTCCCGGTTGGTCACAAACCGGGACTAAAGGCCCTCCACGTGGCTGCGCTTGTGCGCTGGGGCTGGAGGACCTTTAGTCCCGGTTGGTGACACCAACCGGGACTAAATGTTTTAGGGGTTTAGGGGTTTAGGGTTTTTTGTTTATTTTTCCTTTTCATTTTCATTTTGTGTTTTCCATTTAATTCTTTTTCATTTCAAACATATTTTACGCTACTACATACTGTACACGTTATGCATATATAATAGAATTTCTGGTAGAACCAATCATATATCATATAATTTCTCGTACGACCATGCATACACATATATATATATACAATTTGGTATATACAGTTTATCCTACAACTTGCAGATCATTACATGCAGGCATTAGGTGAAATGGTATTCTCTGTCGGGAGATATGACCTGCTGAAGCAAAAATCCCGCCATTTCCTCTTGAAGTGCTCGTATGCGGTCCGTTGGTAGGAGCTGATCCCGCATCTCTTTCATCTTTAAAGAAGGAGATCAATATGAATATATTAGTTGTGTGTATATATATTAGATAATGATAAAAAAGAATTGTGAATAGTGTTTACGTACCCAAAGATTTCTTCCATCTCTGCTCCTTTCGGTGATAATGCGAATGTTCTCGCAAACGTAGTATGCACATAAATTATTCCCCGGTGCCTGCCTCAAGCACTTTACAAGAATAGAATTCAATCAGATAATAATCAAGCATGATAATGGTATTGAAACTAGAATTAAAGAGATGCGCGGACGTAGCTAGCTAGCTAGTACTACTTTTAATTACCCTTGGTTGCCACCATTTCAGCTCTGGTTTCCATTGACCGACAACCTCTTTGATGAACTTTTTCCAAACCCTGCCCGGCAAAGAAAATGAATAAATGAGTTATTAATTACTTGATATCAGGAAATGAACTAAAGAGGCCGACATAGTGCGATAATGATTGAAATTACCTGTCGAGCATCAACTTCAGGTTGTAGTATTCTTTAGGGTCTCTAGTTAGTGAGTTCAGTACTTTAACTTTTCCCTCGTCAACTCTAATGATTAGCAGGATCCAGTGGAAACTGCGCACACGTTTGTATAAGCGGGCATGCATAACTCATCAACTACACTTAACATCGAGTAAGCAAAATAGAATTTGTAGTACAAGACAGTAACACTCACTTGAAGTTGTAAGGAAATACTATCTCTGGTCTGGCATTTAGTTCCTTCAAAAAACATTAGCAAGTTGGCCTCTGTGTCTTTGGGGTTTTCTTTTAACATTTTTTCATAAATGGTATTTGGGTCATGTAGGGTAACGCAGCAGAAAACAAAAATTTTCCGACCTACGTTCCAGCCCAGGATCACTATGGAGACTGCATACAAGGTTTGATCTTTTTCGTTACCGACTCGTAGCGCAGCGGAAGTAGAGTCGATGACGATCGGCGGTGCAGATCCCCGCAGCTAGGATTTTACAACCTCCCAACCGCGAGGATGTACTCCCTCGTTAGCTCACCGGACGGATCTTCGGGCAGCCCTTCGGGAGGCCTCAGGACAGTCCCTCGGATAGTCCCACCGGACGGATCCTCGGACAGCCCTTCGGGAGGCCTCTGGACAGTCCCTCGGATAGTCCCACCGGACGGATCCTCGGACAGCCCTCCGGGAGGCCTCTGGAAAGTCCTTCGGATAGTCCCACCGGACGGATCCTCGGACAGCCCTCCGGGAGGCCTCACTGACAGCCCTTCGGGCGGGTCACTCGGACAGCCCTTCGGGAGGACCCCCGAAACACGGACAGTAACTCGGACAGCCCTTCGGGAGGCACTCTCGAACTAAGACCGAAACTACGATCTCTCTACAGAGTTGCACACATACGGTGTCATCTATCCGGCAGGGCTTCGCCGTCCAGAACTAGTTCCCACCGGAACCCAGACAGCCTTTCGGCTCTATGAAACTATTTCGCTGGGAGGGAGAGAGAAGCCAGAAATGTCATGGCACTTGTATGTGAGAAGGAGTGAGTGTGGAGGTAGCCCCTCCACCTCTATTTATAGGAAATCCAAGGGGTAGGGTTGCTTGGCCCCCAAGCCTTCTAGAAACCTTTTGGGAAAATATCCCAAAAGGTGACTTTTCCATAAATATCCCAAAAAGCACTTTCACTATTCACGACGACATTTTTCAGCGTCTGATCGAACTGAAAATATTCATGTGGGCTTAGAACATTTCCAGTACCCACCAAAATAATTTTCAACGCGAGTCGGAACAATTCCGGTTTAGTGATTTTCATCTGCGAAAAGCATCTGAAGCGGTTTCGGCAGCTCCGGAACATTTCCGGTTTTCATTCCGGAAAATTCCAGAAAGTTTCCAGAATGATTCTGGCACCCTCCAAGAATTATCAGGCATGTGCCGAAACCAATTTGACTTAATGGTATCCCCTGAAACAACTTTTCAGTTTTACCAAAACTGTTCCGGTGTTCTCTCTGCGGAACTTTTCCGCTGTCTGAAACTTTTCCGGTGTCCGAAACTTTTTCGGTGATTTTCTCTCAGACTCCCTGTCTAGTATTCAGCAGATAGATGACCCTTAAGCGTGTGACCCTATAGGTTCGGTGAAGCATAGACATGACCCGGAACCCCTTCCGATCAATGATCAACATCGGAGCCGTGGACACCCATATTGACCCCTATACCCACACGAATGAATATTCGAGTGAACCTCCAGTTGCCATGTGCTATTCCTGTTGCTTCGCGATATGTTACAAATACCCGAGGTGAGACATGTAGGCATCCCCGTGGATCAACAACTTGTCCACTATGCCAGTTACCTCGTTACCGGTATTGTTCTCTTTTCTCGTTCCCGTGTTCCGGCATCCCCGTGATCAAATCACAAAGTGTCTGGCCAGACGATGATGGATACCGTAACACCGAGAGGGCCCAGAGATATCTCTCCATCGTCGGAGGAGCAAATCCCAATCTTGAGCTATCAAGTTACTTGACATACTTTTCCATGAACCCGTAAGCCGCCGTAATAGCCACCCATTTACGGATGACGTTTAACAAACCCCAAAGTTCATGAAGCAAGCATGAAGAAACTCAATACTCTCATGGTCTAAGGAATCATGCAAACATTAACCATCTCTGTGTTATTAACCATTAACTAATGACGAATGTATCTCATAGCATAACATCAATTCGGGTCGATTCAACACAAGTGTTCTACCAACAATTGTGCCCTCAAAATTGCCGGCATAGTCATGCCCATGATCAGGAAAACAGGATCATCATGCAATACTTGAGCCAGTCATAGAGGCTTGACTAGGAATACTTTTTACCGTTTATTATCCCACACGTGCACATGAGTTTCCCTCCAAGCCTCGTTTTATTTGCAGACTCGAGAATCATTGCAGTTATAGCATGGAACATAAACATAATTATGAACAGGGAGATAATCAATAACATTTATTATTGCCTCTAGGGCATATCTCCTACAGGTCAATGAACCCAATGCCATAGACTCTGTCTCTTTTCATTTCAGAAATCTTCATTCTGCATAATACCACACAAAAGAATATTGTGAGGATAATTATAGGCAATGAACGAGCTGAGCTAGAGACTTAAATTACAGAAAGAAATTACTTACAGACAATAGCAACTGACGAGAGATTTGTCAAGTGCGTCTTGATTGTATAACTGAAAAAGTTCTGGCAAGTCAATCCACACATCTGTTCCATGGAAGTAATGCTCTGGCTTGACTTTCACCATGAGGCTCTCTCGCCCGGCCTTTACTTCGCTCAGGTACCAGTCATGCAATCTGCGCATCTGCGTTGGTAGAAGCTCGACCTCCTCAGGCCTGACCACCAGAGGGTTCCCGGGGACGTATTTCCATGCTAGTTCCTTCTCATCAATATTCGTGGGGAGATCCTCGATACCTAGGAGTTGTTCAACAGTGACACCGGCCTCTCTAGCCATCTGTCTAGCAGCGTCGGTTATTACCGGCTTATCGGTGGTACTCACCTTGAGCGGGGGGATCGATTGCACTGCCTGTTCTCCCAGCTGGGGAACAGTTTTCCCGCTTTTATTACTACCTGTTGTAAGGCTCGACTCCTTATCTTTTTGTGCACGATATGACTTCTTAATAGAGCGCTCATAGTCTGAATCACTTTTCTCCACAGCCGGTTTAGCAAGATCCACAAAGTGTTGTATGACTTTCTCAGGTATTTTTCCTTTGGCGGCGGGGGCGGTTTCGGTGCAAAATGGGCCTTCACTTGGGCAGCCACTTCGGCGTTGTTTTCCTCGATAGTCATATCGTAAGCCAACTTCTTTTTGGCAGCAGGCTCGGGTTTCTGCTTTGGTCCTTTCTTCCACTTGGGAGTCCGCTGACACTGTAGAGTTCGATATTGCGAACTAGCGCTGGGCTCCGTCTCGGGGTGGGCTGGAGTCGGATGACGCGGCGGATTTGGAGGAGGAGTCGGCTGACGCGGCGGACTTGGAGGAGGAGTCGGCTGACGCGGCGGACTTGGAGGAGGAGTCGGCTGACGCGGCGGACTTGGAGGAGGAGTCGGTGCCCTTGGCGTTGAGTTTGGAATGACGATGCAATCCTTTCTCCATACAATGATACCATGTTTGGCTTCTCCTAGTGTCTGCTCCCCTTGACCTCTAGGAAAGTCAAGCTGTAGTGAGTCATATGCCGACAGAACTTCATCCACCCCGACACGAGCATAGCTAGGTGGAATCGGATTGCCGTGGAAGGTTGCTTCAGGGGGATTTGGTAAAGCATAGCCATCCGCCACCTTCATGGATATGTTCTTCAGTGGAAGGTGTAGCTCACAACTTGTCGTCTCTTGGATATCATCCACGGGGTAGCGAGACAACAGTGCATCATCGGCCGGGACCCCCGTGGAACCCACGCTGCTTTTCGGCATAGATGGGACGGTGCTATCCAATGCTGGATCTGCTTGCAGCTGCCGCTGAGACGCCCTTTCCAGGCTAAGTGTGTCGATCTGCTCCTGCTGCTGCATGAAAGCGCGTTCCAACTCCGCATGCTTTGATTCTACCTGTTGAAGCCGGCCTGCATCCTGCTTCTTCTTGTCTTCCTCCTGCTTCTTCTTTCTCGCACGGCTTCTGTAACTGACGTTCCAGTCCGCAAACCCCTCAACCCACGGAACAATGCCTTTGCCTCG
The DNA here is from genome assembly GCA_039707655.1 of Elymus sibiricus. Classification (NCBI taxonomy): domain Eukaryota; kingdom Viridiplantae; phylum Streptophyta; class Magnoliopsida; order Poales; family Poaceae; genus Elymus; species Elymus sibiricus. Next base: position 398,210,524 of record CM077664.1, on the reverse strand, counting down.
TGTTCGTCCCGGGTGTTCAGGATTCCCGAGGGTGCGTGTAAGCTCGTCGTTCTCTCTCTCGGGCTGGAACACCCCCGTTCGAGCCTCTTCTATTGCAACAAGTAAAGCGTCCGAGGCTTCTTTAAGACTTGCCTGCACCATAATCTCCCCTATCTTTGGGTCCAACTTTCCCCCATGCGCATAAAACCAAGTCCTGCACCTGTCGGGCCAACCCAATGTTGCTGGAGTGACCCCTGCAGCAATCATCTTTTCCTCAGATTCATCCCACTTAGGCCGGCCAGTCTTGTAGCCACCTGGCCCCAAAACATGGTGAAACTCTTTCTTCTCAGCATTTATCTTGTTTATCCTCGACCGTTCCTTAGCTGCTTCCGATTCCTTGAACTCCACAAATAAGTCCCAGTGATCTTTTGCCTTCTCCAGTGCTCCAGTGAATTCTGGAGTCTGCTTTCCTGCTTCGACGTAGCAGGCCCATAATCTTTTCTTGTGGTTGCGGAATTGTGTGGCCATCTTCTAAAGAGCACTCTTCTTGACTTTCTCCCGTTCTGCATCTGTTAAATGCTCTGGTAGGGTGAAATGTGACATGAGTGTTTCCCAAAGCAGATCTTTTGCTCTTTCGTCGACAAAACTAACTTCTCGATCTCCCTTTGGCTTATTCCATTCTTGAACGGAGATCGGGATTTGGTCCCTGACAATAACTCCGCACTGACGAGTAAATTTGTCCGCATTATTTTTAGGAGCAAGCGGTTTGCCATTTGGTTTGATCTCATCGATGTTGTACTTTATGCCAGGTGGCAACTTTTTGGCCGGGCCTTGTACTGCCCTGCTTGTAGAAGATTTGCTCGATCCGGAGGGCTAAAAGAAGAAAGATTCGTTAATATATATATATATATATATATATATACAAATCAATTAATACATGTAATGTAATGATCACCAGAGGCCTTATATATACCTCGCCGGTCTTTGTTAATTGAAGATCATTTCCTTCGCCGTCATTGTTTGTGTGCCCTTCGTTTGTTGGTTCTTCCTCAAATATTCCCTCACCGGCCTCGTTCAGATATTATGAGCCGTCATCTTCAGGTTCACCCTCTGGGTTTCGGATCATGTCGAACATGATATGCTCTTGATCATGGTCGTCTCTGCCGCTAGCGTCCATAGCTTAACTAATCCAGAAGAAAGATAAAACAATTTCGTATTCAAATTAGAATGCATCTCGAATAATATCACTAATACATCTCGAATAATCTAGTTAATGCATCATCGAATATTATCGAATATAATCTCGAATACATCTCGAAAATTATCACTAATACATCTCGAATAATCCAGTTAATGCATCATCGAATATTATCGAATATAATCTCGAATACATCTCGAGTATTATCACTAATACATCTCGAATATTATCATATAACATCACTAGCTAATACAGATCGAATACTATCGAATAATCCAGTTGACTCGCGGTTCCTGAGGCGCGGGCGGTGGACACCCAAAGAGAAGGAACCATCACAAGATCATAGCTCGGGTGAGATCCCTGAAGAACCTATCAGGTATTGGAGAACCTGACGTCCAACGCAACCATGTAGCGACGGACATGCTCGTCCTCCTCCCTGACACGGCGAGGTACCACCTTCTCGGGGGCCGGCTGCCTCCGCACCAATAGTGGCCCACGCGACCGCCACCAAAGAAGCTCCGGGTCAACGACGGGAGCCCGATTTCTCACCAAGGTGCGCGCCCCGGAAGGTAGCACCTCCCAGTGCCAGCCCGGCGGAGCCCAGTCCCGGACATGGCGCCTCTCAAGCAGGTTGTCGCCGCCGAGTCGACGAGAAGGATGCGGGTCGGGCATCATCGACGTCGAGAACAAATTCTTATGAAAACAAATTCCTATGCAATAATTATCATTTTATTATGCTACTCGTGTTTAATAAACTTTTAGCTAACATTCATCTAATTAACATTCATCTACACACAAAAATACATAATAAATCCATCTAATTAACATTCATCTACACACAAAAATACATAATAAATCCATCTAATTAACATTTCTTTCAAAAAAAGAGAACCTGCTAGGATCTTCTCAAAACACAATTGCCATTCACAAAATTCCATCAAGCATTTCTTCTATCTTAGGACAGTACCCAACATCATTTCTTTCAATAAAACGTCTTTTATTAATATTCAAACAATTACAAAACCAAATTCTATCAATTCATGACCTCCTTTGGTTTTGCAAAGGAACTATATTCCCCCTAACATTTCTAGTCCAGCAAAAACTATCTCAGCTAGATGCTAGTACCCACACTTCATTTCTCCAAAAATAATCTGTCCACTAGTTCAAAAATTTCAAGTTTCATTCAAATGAAATTTGGACCAGATTCAGTTTCCTTGCTCAAAACCCAAACCCTACTACTCCAACAATTCTGAAATTTTTACAGCACCTCAACCATGCATCAGAGAAGCACCACAATTTTTTTTAAAATTTTGAAAAATGCCTAGCTACTGTTGGCATTGCTATCGAACACTTGCTGTGCACAAATTCAGAAATTGGGCAAAGTTCAGAGATTCCACTGCCGTGCACTTCACTCTTCCTCTCCTTCCTCTCCTTCACTGCTCGTGCGCATCCACGGGATGCGGCAGGGGGGCGCGGGGTTGCCGGAGCCGACGGCAGCGAGCACATCCATGGCGGCGCGGACGGCGGAGCGCGACGGGGACAGAGGGAGGGGGAGGCCTGGGCCTTACCGGCGTTGCCGAGGAGAGGGGCGGCGAGGCTCGGAGGAGACCGGCGAGGAGGAGGTCGGAGACGAGGAGCGGCGATGGCGACGAGCGGTGTGGATCGCCGGAGAACTTGGGCACCCTGGCGGCGTGGTGATCGATTTGTCTCCTGGGCGGTGGAAAACGCTAAGTGACAGTTATATAGGATCGACCTTTAGTCCCGGTTGCATCCATGAACCGGGACTAAAGGACCTTTAGTTCCAGTTCGTGGCTGCAACCGGGACTAAAGGTCTTCTTTCGGGCCCAAATTAAGCGCGGGAGGGGGCCTTTAGTCCCGGTTACAGCCACGGGCCGGGACTAAAGGTCTGTTTTCGGGCCCAAATTAAGCGCGGGAGGGGGCCTTTAGTCCCGGTTGGTGGCTCCAACCGGGACTAAAGGGTTGGTCCTGGCGTGGTGGAAGTTTAGTCCCACCTCGCCAAGCGAGAGGCACTCACACCTGTTTATAAGCCCCGCTGCGATAGCCGTCTCGAGCTCCTCTCTAAAGCAGGCAGTACATGCCTAACGTTCTCCCTGCCCTGCTTGCCCTGCGGGCCTGCATCCTGGCCCATATATAGTTGGGTTTCTAGTCATATGCAGGCCGTAGTGGCCTAGTAGGCGGGTATTTTTTTCTTTTTTGCATATGTTATGTCAACTTTTTAGTCCCGGTTGGTGGATCCTACCGGGACTAAAGGTCTTTTCCAGTTTTTTTTGTTTTTTGCTTTCTTTTTTTCTTTTGTTTCTACTTACAGCCAAATATTTAGAGTTTTTGAGTGAATCTTTTTGGTTTAGGTCACAAAAATTATAAAATTTCTGTTAGTGCCAGTAGTTTTCAAATTTGAATAGTTTAAATTTGAATTCTTTGAAATTTGTGTGAATCACTAGTTAGTGAATAACTTTACTTTTAAAATAGATTTTTGAGTGATTCTTTTTCCTACTGATTAATATTAGTGTGTTTTATCAGTATGTTCAATTTGGTAATTTTTAGGTTATTTAAATAGGTGTTTTAATCAAAAACAGATTCTGTTTAGCTCTTTTAGTTTTATAGCTCAAAAAATCATTAAATGCATGAAAAATAGCGAATGAAGTCAGAAAGGGTTGAAAATTTATGATGTGGCTTTGAATGGTGCATGTTGAATGTACAAAAATTCTGGAGTTAAAATAAGTTTAAAAAAATGAAATGCCTTTGTAACAGATGAGTTTTCGTCCGAAACCCTGATACTTCGAAAGAGATTGTCCAGTTTGTACACGAAGTGCATCCAGTTTTTGCCGTAACCCTCTCAACTTTTTAGCACATGCTATGTGGGTGAAATGATGATACCATGCCAAGTTTCAACCTTTTCAGAGTTCATTTGTAGTGCTTTTCAATTTCAGGGTCATTTAGCTCAAAAAAATCAATAAATGCATGAAAAATAGCAAATGAAGTCAGAAATGGTTGAAAATTGATGACGTGGCTTTGAATGGTGCATATTGAACGCACAAAAAGTCTGGAGTTAAAATAAGTTTAAAAAAATAAAATGCCTTTGTAACAGATGAGTTTTCGTCCGAAACTCTGATACTTCGAAAGAGATTGTCCAGTTTGTACACGAAGTGCATCCAGTTTTTGCCGTAACCCTCTCAACTTGTTAGCACATGCTATGTGGGTGAAATGATGATACCATGCCAAGTTTCATCCTTTTCAGAGTTCATTTGTAGTGCTTTGCAATCTCAGGGTCATTTAGCTCAAAAAAATCAATAAATGCATGAAAAACAGCGTTCCTTCGCGTTTCAAATGCCAAAACACATATATACCCTAACTATTACAAAGATTCCCTCCGGTTTGTCCGAAGTGGGACTTTCCAGATAAGTCCGGAAACTCACTAGAGAAGAAAGTGATGACGGTGAAGCCGGTCACATCCCAGAGTGGGATATTGGGGTATAAAACTTTTTCTTTGCATGTGTCCCTTTGCGCCGTAACCATGGAAAATCTTCATCATTTAACAGGATGCTTGGGCCAGTCTTCACTGTGAAGGGAGCAATTTCATGAAACTTTTCATAATCTTCTGACATGTCTGTCTTGTCCTCCCCTCCCACGATGTTTCTTTTCCCTGAAAGAACTATGTGGCGCTTTGGCTCATCGTATGATGTATTCGCTTCCTTATCTTTTCTTTTTCTCGGCTTGGTAGACATGTCCTTCACATAGAAAACCTGCGCCACATCATTGGCTAGGACGAATGGTTCATCTGTGTACCCAAGATTGTTGAGATCCACTGTTGTCATTCCGTACCGCGGGTCTTCCTTTACCCCGCCTCCAGTCAGATTGACCCATTTGCACCGAAATAAAGGGACCTTCAAATCACGTCCATAGTCAAGTTCCCATATCTCCTCTATGTAACCATAATATGTGTCCTTTCGCCTATTGGTGTTTGCTGCATCAAAGCGGACACCACTGTTTTGGTTGGTGCTCTTTTTATCTTGGGCGATCGTGTAAAATGTATTCCCATTTATCTCGTACCCTTTGAAAGTCGATATAGTCGAAGATGGTGACTTGGCCAGCAAGTACAGCTCATCTCCAACAGTGTCGTCATGCATGAGACATGTTTGCAACCAACCGCCGAATGACGCCATGTGTGTACGTTTGATCCAGGGCTCAGACTGCTCCGTGTTCTTGGAGCGTACACTATCCAGGTGTTCCTCGATATACGGAGCCACCAAGCTGGAATTTTGTAGAACTGTGTAGTGTGCTTGCGCCCAAGAATGCCCGTCCATACATATTATTGAATCCTTTCCTAGCGTGCCTTTTCCACCCAGTCTGCCCTCATGCCGCGATTCGGGAACACCAATCGGCTTAAGGTCAGGAATAAAGTCAACACAAAACTCAATGACCTCCTCTGTTTCATGGCCCTTGGAGATGCTTCCTTCTGGCCTAGCATGGTTATGAACATATTTCTTTAAGACTCCCATGAACCTCTCAAAGGGGAACATATTGTGTAGAAATACAGGACCCAGAATGGCAATCTCGTCGACTAGGTGAACTAGGACATGCGTCATGATATTGAAGAAGAATGGTGGGAACACCAACTCGAAACTGACAAGACATTGCGCCAAATCATTCTGTAACCTTGGTAGGATTTCTGGATCGATTACCTTCTGAGAGGTTGCATTGAGGAATGCACATAGCTTCACAATGGCTAATCGAACGTTGTTCGGTAGAAGCCCCCTCAATGCAACCGGAAGCAATTGCATCATTATCACGTGGCAGTCATGAGACTTTAGGTTCTGGAACTTTTTCTCTGCCATATTTATTATTCCCTTTATATTCGACGAGAAGCCAGACGGGACGTTCATACTGAGCAGGCATTCAAAGAAGATTTCCTTCTCTTCTTTGGTAAGAGCGTAGCTGGCAGGACCTTGATACTGCTTTGGATGCATGCCGTCTTTTCCATGCATACGTTGCTGGTCCTCCCGTGCCTCCGGTGTATCTTTTGTCTTCCCATACATGCCCAAGAAGCCTAGCAGGTTCACGCAAAGATTCTTCGTCACGTGCATCACGTCGATTGCAGAGCGGACCTCTAGGTCTTTCCAATAGGGTAGGTCCCAAAATATAGATTTCTTCTTCCACATGGGTGCGTGTCCGTCAGCGTCATTCGGAACAGATTGTCCACCAGGACCCTTTCAAAAGATTACTTTTAAATCCTTGACCATATCAAGTATATCATCACCAGTACGGTGGCGAGGCTTCTTCCGGTGATCTGCCTCACCTTTAAAATGCTTGCCTTTCTTTCTTAAGAGATGCTTGATCGGAAGAAATCGACGATGTCCCAGGTACACATTCTTCTTACATTTATCCAAATATATACTTTCGGTCTCATCTAAACAGTGCGTGCATGCGTGGTATCCCTTGTTTGTCTGTCCTGAAAGGTTACTAAGAGCAGGCCAATCATTGATGGTTACAAACAGCAACGCTCGTAGGTTAAATTCCTGCTGTTTGTGCTCATCCCACACACGTACACCTTTTATGTCCCACAGCTGTAAAAGTTCTTCAACTAATGGCCTTAGGTACACATCAATGTCGTTGCCGGGTTGCTTGGGGCCTTGGATGAGCACTGGCATCATAATGAACTTCCGCTTCATGCACAACCAAGGAGGAAGGTTATAGATAAATAGAGTCACAGGCCAGGTGCTATGATTGCTGCTCTGCTCCCCAAAAGGATTAATTCCATCTGCACTTAAACCAAACCATACGTTCCTTGCACCATCTGCAAAGTCCCGCCACTTTCTCTCGATTTTTCTCCACTGCGACCCGTCAGCGGGTACTCTCAACTTCCCGTCTTTCTTACGGTCTTCTTTGTGCCATCGCATCAACTTGGCATGCTCTTTGTTTTGGAACAAACGTTTCAACCGTGGTATTATAGGAGCATACCACATCACCTTGGCAGGAATCCTCTTCCTGGGGCACTCGCCCTCAACATCATCACCAGGGTCATCGCGGCTGATCTTATAGCGCAATGCACCGCATACCGGGCATGCATTCAGATTCTCGTACTCCTCACCGCGGTAGAGGATGCAGTCATTAGGGCATGCATGTATCTTCTGCACCTCTAATCCTAGAGGGCAGACAGCCTTCTTTGCTTCGTACGTACTGTCGGGCAATTCGTTGTCCTTTGGAAGCATCTTCTTTAACATTTTCATTAACTTTTCAAATCCCTTGTCAGCTACACCATTCTCTGCCTTCCATTGCAGCAATTCCAGTGTGGTACCCAGCTTTTTCTTGTCATCTTCGCAATTTGGGTACAATAATTTTTTGTGATCCTCTAACATGCGCTACAACTTCAACTTCTCCTTTTCACTTTCGCAGTTTCTCTTTGCATCAGCAATGGCCCGACCAAGATCATCAGCGGGCTCATCTGATGCCTCTTCTTCAGCTTCTTCTTCTTCATTCTCTTCCTCCATTGTAGTACCATCGTATTCAGGGAACCCAGCATAGTTGTCATCATGCTCTTCTTCTTCATTCTCTTCCATTAGAACCCCTCTTTCTCCGTGCTTGGTCCAACAGTTATATCCGGACATGAAACCGGACATAAACAGGTGGACGTGAATGACTTTTGAGCTAGAGTAATTCCTATCATTCTTACAGACACCACATGGACAACACATAAAACCATTCCGCTTGTTTGCCTCAGCCGCACGCAGAAAACTATGCACGCCATTAATGAACTGGGGAGAGCGTCGGTCATCGTACATCCATTGCCGACTCATCTTCATTACACAACACCGAAAAGACCACATTAATACAAGTTCATACATAAAGTTCATACACACTTATTCTCATAAAACAACATAAAACTATCTAGCTAAAGCATTTAAATGCAACAACAAATGCGATCAAAATCGCAACTAAGGTAATAATTGATCCAACAACATAATGATACCAAGCCTCTTTATTAACGGTATAGTTTCTAATCTTTCTAATCTTCAAGCGCATTGCATCCATCTTGATCTTGTGATCATCGACGACATCGGCAACATACAACTCCAATTTCATCTTCTCTTCTTCAATTCTTTTCAATTTTTCTTTCAAATAGTCGTTTTCTTTTTCAACTAAATTTAACTTCTCGACAAGTGGGTCGGTTGCAATTTCCGGTTCACATACCTCCTAGATAAAAATATCTATGTCAACTTGATGAGCATAATTGTCATAAACGCGAAATGCAACAAATAGTTATAAAAGAGAATATATATACCACATCCGAATCATAAACCGGACGAGGGCCGACGGGGACGGATATCAAAGTCATGGCACTATGTATAACAAACAATCATACATGTAAAAAAATTATACAATTAACTATCTAAATCATACAAATAAGATTTTTTTTTATAAAAGGATAAGAACAAGAGGCTCACCAAGGTGGTGCCGGCGACGGGACGGTGCGGGCGATCGACGGTGCTTAGGATGGGGACGGGAAGCCACTAAGTAAACCACACCTACACATATGCGAACTAAGAAGTTAATTTGAGCTCAAATTGCATATAAATCAAATAAACACCCACATAATTACTCCCAAACTAAAACCCACAAATCACTATACTTTGTGAACACTTGGATAGATGGGGTGCCTTCAAATCTTGACAAATCTTTGGCAAAAATGGAGGATGAGCTCGAGCAAGGGGAAGAACAGAGGAGAGAAAGGGGAAAAGAGAGAGAATGGGCTCGGGCTGGACGAGGTTTATATAGGGACGTCTTTAGTCCCGGTTGGTTATACAAACCGGGACTAAAGGTCCACCTCTAGTCCCGGTTTGTGATACAAACCGGGACTAAAGGGGCTCGTGGGGGCCCCAGCCTGCCACCACCCTGCCACCACCCCTTTAGTCCCGGTTTGTATCACAAACCGGGACTATAGGTAAAACCTTTAGTCCCGGTTTGTGATACAAACCGGGACTAAAGGGGCACGTGGGGGCCCCAGCCTGACACCAGCCTGCCACCACACCTTTAGTCCCGGTTTGTATCACAAACCGGTACTATAGGTAGAAAATGAACCGGGACTAATGATGCCCATGCCCCCGACCGCTCCTAGCCGTTTGAACCGGGACTAATGGTCACATTAGTCCCGGGCCGTAATCAAACCGGGCCTAAAGGGGCGGACCAAAGGTCTGTTTTCTACTAGTGACTTCTTCAAAATCATGATCCTCCAAGCCTGACCAAGTTAATAGCCAGGGACAAGCCAGTGAGTACTTTGGATGTACTCGCAAGACATCATGGACAAAAGATATAACAAAAGAAGGCGGAGTGCAGGCAATCAACTTTCAAGCAGGTTCAAACAATATTATGACATGGCACGAGGTCGACCTAAGCATGATGTTGTTTAACAAACATACATGGTTGAAGGCAGATCAATTTAAAATTCGCAATAATTACTACTCCGTTTCTTAATCATATAGGCTAGAAACAATTTAACTTAACAACACAATCAAATCTTATGTGATCTCAAACTTGTGATGGAAATCCAACTTCACCTCAATCATGGATTATGACAAGCAGTTCACACAAGATCAACTACTTCCTTCGAATATTTCTATTATCAATCCAATGACAAAAGCATAGCATCAAACCATTCCAAGTATTTAAACAAAATGATATAAGCATGTGATCATATAAGAATATTATATCTGCATGAGAAGTAAAGGGTTAGTAAACATGATATCAGACATTCACACAACAAACATTGATTCTTAGGAGGTAGAACCGTCCTAGAAGGATCTTAAATAAATGGCAAAAGCAAAAATTCAGGTGATAGACCTCCCGAAGATCCAAATAAATACAAAAGTGGGAATTCAGGCGTTAGACCTCCCGAAGATCCAAAAGAAAAAGAACACACAACTAGACGGGTGTCTTCGCGACGCCACGAATGGTCTTAAATAAATGTAAAAGTGGAAATTCGGGCGTTAGACCTCCCGAAGATCCAAAAGAAAAAGAACACACAAGCCAGACGGGTGTCTTCACGACGCCACGACAGGTCTTAAATAAATGTAAAAGCGGAAATTCGGGCGTTAGACCTCCCAAAGATCCAAAATAAAATGAACACACAAGTATCAACAGAGTATAATGAGTATCCAGGAGGTAGAAACTTCCCAGGAGATACTCAACAACACATATAAGAGAAAGGGTTAGTCCATAATAACATCAATATTCATAATCATGATAGCATCAGTAATAATAACAATTGTCATCAAGTGATTCTTAGTCAATCATTTATATAGTTATTTCCTCCGAAGACCGACACTAAGACCGATACTTGACCCTTCCAAACTGTAGTCCTTAACCGCGGACACGGCTATCCGAATAGGTTTTATACTCTGCAGAGGTTGCACTCCTTACCCACATGTAAAGGATTTCTTTTGCCAACATCGGAGTGGTAACAAGAGATTTCCAATTATGATCTTTGGATAGCAACACACCTATCCTAAAGACACCAGCTTTAACCCACCGAGCCACGAATCACCCAGAGCAACGGTAAAGTAAAACTCTAAGTGGGAAGGTCCCAACCTCCAATGGCATGAACATTCAGCCAAGGTCCCAACCAGCCATTCATGACAACGGACAAAGTGACATGACTACCAGGGCCAATGGTATCATTCACTATGGCCTCTTTGTATGGTGTGTGCAGGCAAGGGGTTAACAACTTACTAAACCATACCCTACCCGTAGTAGGGACATGTGATAGCACGAATCAAGTTTGTGGGTTAACGATAACAAGACTCGATCTAGGTCAACTCTGGAGGCTTATGTTTCTTGCAGTGGTTAGCATGATCATTATTACCTTTAAAATTCATCACCAACATAGGGTCACAACTCTAGCATGCTCCGACATGCATACCAATCAAGGCATGATCACGCTCCAACGTGATCACCCTTCTGCCGGTAACGGTACTTCTTTTGTATGTGCTCCTGCAAGTTGGTCATGAAAAGCACAACATTGCATAGCACAAGGAAAACATGTCAACACCACATCACATGCTTCCCTACAATCAAGATTACTAGTTATGCAACCAAGCACACAAATCTAGCCACAGGGTTAATTCCCGAGAATAACTATATTCATGCAAATTTTACTAGCAAGGAATCAACCATACAATCATCATATCCAGTGTTCAAGATGATTTCCTTAAGTATTTAAAAGAGTTGGGTATACTCCACAAGCTTTGGAAAAATAATTTTCCCTCCTTTTTCCTATTTTCAGAAATATGCAAAAACAACATAAATCCAAAACAGTACATAAAAGTGTTTTATATTTTTTAAATAAATACTAAAATAAACCAGATTAAAAATAAATAATTTCACAAAAAGAATCAATTCATTTGGAGTTAGGAATAAAAAGTTGTGAGGGTTTTAGTTTCAGGGACCTATCTGTAATTAAAATAACAACATCTGGGCCCCTGACTGTATTAAAAGAAATTGCTTCAAACAAAATACGCCTTCTAGAAGTGAATACATACTTTCGGTAATACGCCTTCACTTAAAACGTTTCGGGTGTGACCTAGGAGTCGCTGACAGTGGTTCCCGCGGCCCCACCAGTCAGGTTTGACTGATCGCCACGCGTCCTGTCCCTCATCCGAACAGAGGATGCCGCGCCGGCGGCAATGGCTGGCGAACGGGATCGACTTTCAGGAAGATGAGCATGGAATCGAGCTCAGGAGGCCCTGGCGGTCCTTCTGGTGTGCGGCAAGGCCACCGGAGCTCCTGGAATCACCGGCGGCAAGGGATCCCGGCAGCGGCAGAGACGCCCGGAAGAGGGTTTTCTTCTGTGGCTGTTCTTCGGTTAAATTGATGAGCTGGGACAGCTTGCGATGATCTGGTGAAGCTTGTCGTGCAGCGGCTTCGACAAACGTGGCGCCCCGCCTGAATACCACTGTAGCCAGACGGTCGCCGCACATACCAGCCCAGGAAAATCACTCTGGCATGCGCTTTTACAACAAGTATCATGAACACAAGCTTTTCTATTAATGGAATATATTAGTCTTACATGATATATTACAAGGATGATGGCAGCGGAAAAGCTCTATCTAAGGCAGCATGGTCCTGGTGCGGCTCCAATCCACAGGGATTTGACTGGGTTACTCGTCTAGCCCGCGAACACTCCGGCTCCTGGCTAGAGGTCGTCGAATCCTTAGGTGAACCTAGCCACATTGAAGGCCGCTGAGTACTTTTGAATGTACTCGCAAGCAAACAAAACCAACATATACACCAAGCAATGCAATCCATCGCATTCAAGCATGCATTTGTTAACTTATCAGTATTAATCATCATGCTATGGCAGGAATATCTAGCAATATTAAACATCTAGTAACATTAATCATCTTAAGTGCTTAAAGTGCTTACTGTTACCAATTACCAACTTACTCTCTTCTGGGGTGTCCCCCAACCCTCGAAATACTCAAGATCCATCGAGCACTTCCAAACATAAGACAAGCTGTTCCATCATTATTATTGTTATTATGGTTGACCATCCTAGAGAGTGTTGGAAATATGCCCTAGAGGCAATAATAAATTGGTTATTATTATATTTCCTTGTTCATGATAATCGTTTATTATCCATGCTATAATTGTATTGATTGGAAACTCAAATACATGTGTGGGTACATAGACAACACTGTGTCCCTAGTAAGCCTCTAGTTGACTAGCTCGTTGATCAAAGATGGTTAAGGTTTCCTAGCCATTGACATGAGATGTCATTTGATAACGGGATCACATCATTAGGAGAATGATGTGATGGACAAGACCCAAACTATAAACGTAGCATATGATCGTGTCAGTTTATTGCTATTGTTTTCTGCATGTCAAGTATCTGTTTCTATGACCATGAGATCATGCAACTCCCTGACATCGGAGGAGTACCTTGTGTGTATCAAACGTCGCAACGTAACTGGGTGACTATAAAGGTGCTCTAAAGGTATCTCCGAGGGCGTCTGTTGGGTTGGCATGGATCAAGACTGGGATTTGTTACTCTGTATGACGGAGAGGTATCTCAGGGCCCACTCGGTAATACAACATCACAATGAGCCTTGCAAGCAATGTGACTAAAGTGTTAGACACGAGATCTTGTATTACGGAACGAGTAAAGAGGCTTGCCGGTAATGAGATTGAACTAGGTATAGAGATACCGACGATCGAATCTCGGGCAAGTAACATACCGAAGAACAAAGGGAACAGCATACGGGATTAACTAAATCCTTGACATAGAGGTTCGACCGATAAAGATCTTCGTAGAATATGTAGGAGCCAATATGGGCATCCAGGTCCCGCTATTGGTTATTGATCGTAGAGGTGTCTCGGTCATGTCTACATAGTTCTCGAACCCGCAGGGTCTACACACTTAACATTTGGTGACGATTAGTATAGTTGAGTTATTGTGTTGGTGACCGAAGGTTGTTCGGAGTCCCGGATAAGATCCAGGACATGACGAGGGTCTCCGGAAGAGTCCGGAGGTAAAGATTAATATATGTTATAATAGTGTTTGATCTCCGGAAAGGTTCCGGAATTCCCCGGAAGGGGTTCCGGGTGTTTACCGAAGTGTTCGGGTGCAGCAACACTTTATATGAGCCACAGGGGTAAAGCCCACGAGGTATTGGAAAGTGCAAAAGGAAGTTTTGCTACTGCCTTAAGCGGTACTACCGCTGGTAAAGGCAGTACTACCGCGTAAGAGGTACTACCGCTTGTTGGAAGCGGTACTACCGCCCAAGCGGTACTACCGCTTGTGTGAAGCGGTACTACCGCTCAAGCGGTACTACCGCTCGTGAGCGGTACTACCGCTTGTGCGCGGTACTGCAGGGATCCAAGTTGGACTCTTTCCCTGCGGGCCAAACCGACCTTGTGTGGGCAAAACCGACCTGGAGGAGGCTTTTACTCCAAGTTTAGACCCCAAGGCTCAACATATAAATAGAGGGGCAGGGCTATCACACGGGACACATTAAGATTTCCCAAGCCATGTGTCGGCAACCCTAACCCTCTAGTTCTCTCGTCATAATCTCCATAGTGCTTGGCGAAGCCCTGCAGAGATTGTTCCTCACCACCATCACCACGCCGTCGTGCTGCCAGAACTCATCTACTACTTCACCATCGCTCGCTGGATCGAGGAGGTGAAGGCGTCATCAAGCCGTACGTGTGTTGAACGCGGAGGTGCCGTCCGTTCGGCACTAGTTCGTGATCGGATCGAGGGACGACTTGCGATTTGGATCGCGGAGACATTCGACTACATCAACCGCGTTTCTTAACGCTTCCGCTTAGCGATCTACAAGGGTATGTAGATTCACTCTCCCTCTCGTAGATGCTCATCACCATGGATAGATCTTGTGTGTGCGTAGGAAAATTTTTGTTTCCCATCCAACGTTCCCCAACAGTGGCATCTGAGCTAGGTCTATGCGTAGATGAGATCTCGAGTAGAACACAAACGAGTTGTGGGCGTGGGTGTATACATATTGCTTGCCGTTACTAGTTGATACTTGATTCGGCGGTATTGTGAGATGAAGCGGCCCGGACCAACATTACTCGTACACTTACGAGAGACCGGTTCCTTCAACTGACATGTAACTTCGTTGCATAAAGATGGCTAGCGGGTGTTTGTCTCTCTCACTTTAGTTGAATCGATTTCAATGAAGAGGGTTCTTTTAGAAGATCAAAAAGCAATCACTACACCACGTTGTGGTTTTGCGTAGGTGAGAACGGTTCTTGCAAACCCGTAGCAGCCACGTAAAATATGCAACAACAATTAGAGGACGTCTAACTTGTTTTTGCAGGGTATGTTGTGATGTGATATGGCCAATTACATGATGAGATATATGTGATGTATGAGATGATCATGTGTTGTATAGAATATCACGACTTGCATGTCGATGAGTACGGCAACTGGCAGGAGCCATAGAGTTGTCTTTAATTATTTTCGCCGTTTTTGCTTTACTTTATCGCTATGAGTTAGCTATAGTCGTGGAAGCAACAGTCGGCGCGACAACCTCATGGCGACACGTTGATGGAGATCAAGATGATGTAGATCATGGTGTCATGCCGGTGACGATGGAGATCATGCCGGTGCTTTGAAGATGAAGATCAAAAGCACAAGTTCATGGCCATATCATGTCACTTATGATTTGCATGTGATGTTAATCCTTTTATGCATCTTATTTTGCTTAGGACGACGGTAGCATTATAAGGTGATCCCTCACTTAAATTTCAAGATAAAATTGTGTTCTCCCCGAGTGTGCACCGTTGCGAAAGTTCGTCGTTTCGAGACACGCCGTGATGATCGGGTGTGATAGACTCTACGTTCACATACAACGGGTGTAAGCCATGTTGCACGTGCGGAACACTCGGGTTAAACTTGACGAGCCTAGCATGTACAGACATGGCCTCGGAACACAAGAGACCGAAAGGTCAAACATGAGTCATATAGTAGATATGATCAACATGAAGATGTTCACCATTGAAACCACCTCAACTCACGTGATGATCGGACTTGAGTTGGTAGATTTGGATCATGTTACACTCGAATGACCGGAGGGATGTCAATTTGAGTGGGAGTTTTTAAGTAATATGATTAACTAAACTCATTATCTAGAACAATAGTCTAAGTTGTCTTTGCTATATTTATGTTGTAGATCATGGCTCGCGCAGTAGCACCCCTGAATTTTAATGCGTTCCTAGAGAAAGCTAAGTTGAAAGATGATGGAAGTAACTTTGTGGACTGGGCCCGTAATCTAAGGATTATCCTTACGGCTTCCCAGAAGGCTTATGTCCTTGATGCACCGCTTGGTGATCCACCCGCTCCAGTTGAGTCTCTAGACGTTGTGAACGCCTGGCGGGCTCGTTCTGAAGATTACTCAATAGTTCAATGTGCAATATTTTATGGCTTAGAACCGGGACTTCAAAGACATTTTGAACGTGATGGAGCATATGAGATGTTCCAGGAGTTGAAGTTTATCTTTCAGAAGAATGCCCGGATCGAGAGATATGAGATCTCCGATAAGTTCTATGCTTGCAAGATGGAGAAGAACGGGTCTATCAGTGATCACGTACTCAGAATGTCTGGGTACTCCACCCGTCTGGCTGAATTGGGGATGCCCCTTCCACCAGAGGCTATCACTGACAGAGTTCTTCAATCATTGCCACCTAGCTACAAGAGCTTCGTGTTGAACTATAACATGCACGGGATCAACAAGTCAGTCGCCGAGCTGTTTGCGATGCTGAAAGCCGCTGAGTCTGAAATTCAGAAGGAGCATCAAGTGTTGATGGTCAATAAAACCACTAGTTTCAAGAAAAATGGCAAGGGTAAGAAGGGTAACTCCAAGAAGAGTGGCAAAGCAGTTGCTCCTCTCGTGAAGAAACCCAAGGCTGGACCCAAACCAGAAACTGAGTGCTTTCATTGCAAGGGAACTGGACACTGGAAGCGGAACTGCCCCAAGTATTTGGCTGACAAGAAGGCGGTCAAAAACAAACAAGGTATATATGATATACATGTTATTGATGTGTACCTTACCAACTCTCGTTGTAGTGCCTGGGTATTTGATACCGGTGCGGTTGCTCATATTTGCAACTCAAAACAGGAACTGCGGAATAGACGGAGGCTGGCAAAGGACGAAGTGACGATGCGCGTGGGAAATGGTTCCAAGGTTGATGTGATCGCCGTCGGCACGCTCACTCTTCGATTACCATCGGGATTAGTGACGAACCTGAATAAATGTTATTTGGTGCCTGCGTTAAGCATGAACATTATATCTGGATCTTGTTTATTGCGAGACGGTTACTCATTTAAATCAGAGAATAATGGTTGTTCTATTTATATGAGTAATATCTTTTATGGTCATGCACCCGATGTGAGGGGTTTATTCTTATTGAATCTCGATAGTAATGATACACATGTTCATAACATTGATGCCAAAAGATGTAGAATTGATAATGATAATACCACTTTCTTGTGGCACTGCCATTTAGGTCATATTGGCGTAAAACGCATGAGGAAGCTCCATGCTGATGGACTTTTGGAGTCACTTGATTTTGAATCACTTGACACATGTGAGCCATGCCTCATTGGCAAGATGACTAAAACGCCGTTCTCTGGAACAATGGAACGGGCAAGTGACTTATTGGAAATCATACATACTGATGTGTGCGGTCCGATGAGCATTGAGGCGCGCGGTGGTTATCGTTACTTTCTCACCTTCACTGATGACTTAAGTAGATATGGGTATATTTACTTAATGAAACACAAGTCTAAAACATTAGAAAAGTTCAAACAATTTCAGAGTGAAGTTGAGAATCATCGTAACAAGAAGATTAAATTCCTACGATCTGATCGAGGAGGAGAATATCTGAGTTATGAGTTTGGCAGTCACTTAAGACAATGTCTAATTGTTTCACAACTAACACCGCCTGGAACACCACAGCGTAATGGTGTGTCCGAACGTCGTAATCGAACCTTATTGGATATGGTGCGATCTATGATGTCTCTTGCCGATTTGCCACTATCGTTTTGGGGTTATGCATTAGAGACAGCTGCATTCACTTTAAATAGGGCACCATCGAAATCCGTTGAGACAACGCCATATGAACTTTGGTTTGGCAAGAAGCCAAAGCTGTCGTTTCTTAAAGTTTGGGGATGTGATGCTTATGTCAAAAAGCTTCAGCCTGAAAAGCTGGAACCCAAAGTGGAGAAATGCGTCTTCATAGGATACCCAAAAGAGACAGTTGGGTACACCTTCTACCTCAGATCCGAAGGCAAAGTGTTTGTCGCTAAAAACGGAACATTTCTTGAGAAAGAGTTTCTCTCGAAAGAATTGAGTGGGAGGAAGATAGAACTTGATGAGGTTGTTGAACCTTTACTTCAACCTGAGAGTAGCGCAGCGCAGAAAGATGTTTCTGTAGAGCCTGCATCAGCTGAAGAAGAAGTTAATGATGATGATCATGAAGCTTTGGATCAAGTTGCTATCGAACCTCATAGGTCGACAAGGACGCGTACTGCTCCTGAGTGGTATGGCAACCCTGTCTTAAAGGTCATGTTGTTGGACAACGATGAACCTACGAGCTATGGAGAAGCGATGATGGGCCCGGATTCTGAGAAATGGTTAGAGGCCATGAAGTCCGAGATGGGATCCATGTATGAAAACAAAGTATGGACTTTGGAAGTATTACCTGAAGGGCGTAAGGCTATTCAGAACAAATGGATCTTTAAGAGGAAGACGGACGCGGACGGTAATGTCACCGTCTATAAAGCTCAACTTGTGGCAAAGGGTTTTTCACAAGTTCAAGGAGTTGACTACGATGAGACCTTCTCACCCGTAGCGATGCTTAAGTCCGTCAGAATCATGTTAGCAATAGCTGCCTTTTTCGATTATGAAATTTGGCAGATGGATGTCAAAACAGCGTTCCTTAACGGTTTCCTTAAGGAAGAGTTGTATATGATGCAACCAGAAGGTTTTGTCAATCCAGAGAATGCTGACAAAATTTGCAAACTCCAGCGATCCATTTATGGACTGGTGCAAGCATCTCGGAGTTGGAATCTTCGCTTTGATGAGGTGATCAAAGCGTTCGAGTTTATACAAGTTTACGGAGAAGCTTGTATTTACAAGAAAGTGAGTGGGAGCTCTATAGCGTTTCTAATATTATATGTGGATGACATATTACTGATTGGAAACAATATAGAAATGTTGGAAGGCGTGAAGGAATATTTGAACAAGAGTTTTTCAATGAAGGACCTAGGAGAAGCTGCTTTCATATTAGGCATCAAGATCTATAGAGATAGATCAAGACGTTTAATAGGACTTTCACAAAGCACATACCTTGATAAGATTTTGAAGAAGTTCAAAATGGATCAGTCCAAGAAGGGGTTCTTGCCTGTTTTGCAAGGTGTGAAGTTGAGTAAGACTCAATGCCCAGTGACTGCAGGAGATAGAGAAAAGATGAGTGTCATCCCCTATGCTTCAGCCATAGGCTCTATCATGTATGCAATGCTTTGCACAAGACCCGATGTCAGGCTTGCCATAAGTATGGTCGGAAGGTTTCAAAGTGATCCAGGAATGGAACACTGGACGGCGGTCAAGAATATCCTGAAGTACCTGAAAAGGACTAAGGACATGTTTCTCGTTTATGGAGGTGATCAAGAGCTCGTCGTAAAGGGTTACGTCGATGCAAGCTTTGACATTGATCCGGATGACTCTAAGTCGCAAACCGGATACGTATTTATTCTTAATGGGGGTGCGGTTAGCTGGTGCAGTTCCAAGCAAAGCGTGGTAGCTGATTCTACATGCGAAGCGGAGTACATCGCTGCCTCGGAGGCGGCGAAGGAAGGTGTCTGGATGAAGGAGTTCATGACAGATCTTGGAGTAGTGCCTAGTGCGCTTAACCCAATGACTCTGTTTTGTGATAATACTGGTGCCATTGCTCTACCCAAGGAACCAAGATTTCACAAGAGGACCAGACACATAAAGCGACGTTTCAATTCCATCGGCGATTACATCAAGGAGGACGACATAAATATTTGCAAAGTACACACGGATCTGAATGTTGCAGATCCGATGACTAAACCTCTTCCAAGGGCTAAACATGAACAACACCAGAACTGCATGGGTGTTCGATTCATTACAATGTAAATCACATAGTGATGTGAACTAGATTATTGACTCTAGTGCAAGTGGGAGACTGTTGGAAATATGCCCTAGAGGCAATAATAAATTGGTTATTATTATATTTCCTTGTTCATGATAATCGTTTATTATCCATGCTATAATTGTATTGATTGGAAACTCAAATACATGTGTGGGTACATAGACAACACTGTGTCCCTAGTAAGCCTCTAGTTGACTAGCTCGTTGATCAAAGATGGTTAAGGTTTCCTAGCCATTGACATGAGATGTCATTTGATAACGGGATCACATCATTAGGAGAATGATGTGATGGACAAGACCCAAACTATAAACGTAGCATATGATCGTGTCAGTTTATTGCTATTGTTTTCTGCATGTCAAGTATCTGTTTCTATGACCATGAGATCATGCAACTCCCTGACATCGGAGGAGTACCTTGTGTGTATCAAACGTCGCAACGTAACTGGGTGACTATAAAGGTGCTCTAAAGGTATCTCCGAGGGCGTCTGTTGGGTTGGCATGGATCAAGACTGGGATTTGTTACTCCGTATGACGGAGAGGTATCTCAGGGCCCACTCGGTAATACAACATCACAATGAGCCTTGCAAGAAATGTGACTAAAGTGTTAGCCACGAGATCTTGTATTACGGAACGAGTAAAGAGGCTTGCCGGTAACGAGATTGAACTAGGTATAGAGATACCGACGATCGAATCTCGGGCAAGTAACATACCGAAGAACAAAGGGAACAGCATACGGGATTAACTGAATCCTTGACATAGAGGTTCGACCGATAAAGATCTTCGTAGAATATGTAGGAGCCAATATGGGCATCCAGGTCCCGCTATTGGTTATTGATCGTAGAGGTGTCTCGGTCATGTCTACATAGTTCTCGAACCCGCAGGGTCTACACACTTAACGTTTGGTGACGATTAGTATAGTTGAGTTATTGTGTTGGTGACCGAAGGTTGTTTGGAGTCCCGGATAAGATCCAGGACATGACGAGGGTCTCCGGAAGAGTCCGGAGGTAAA
Organism: Elymus sibiricus; assembly: GCA_039707655.1. Classification (NCBI taxonomy): domain Eukaryota; kingdom Viridiplantae; phylum Streptophyta; class Magnoliopsida; order Poales; family Poaceae; genus Elymus; species Elymus sibiricus. The sequence goes on along the minus strand of CM077664.1, from coordinate 398,189,631 downwards.
GATTAATATATGTGATAATAGTGTTTTGATCTCCGGAAAGGTTCCGGAATTCACCGGAAGGGGTTCCAGGTGTTTACCGAAGTGTTCGGGTGCAGCAACACTTTATATGAGCCAAAGGGGTAAAGCCCACGAGGTATTGGAAAGTGCAAAAGGAAGTTTTGCTACTGCCTTAAGCGGTACTACCGCTGGTAAAGGCAGTACTACCGCGTAAGCGGTACTACCGCTTGTTGGAAGCGGTACTACCGCCCAAGCGGTACTACCGCTTGTGTGAAGCGGTACTACCGCTCAAGCGGTACTACCGCTCGTGAGCGGTACTACCGCTTGTGCGCGGTACTGCAGGTATCCGAGTTGGACTCTTTCCCTGCGGGCCAAACCGACCTTGTGCGGGCAAAACCGACCTGGAGGAGGCTTTTACTCCAAGTTTAGACCCCAAGGCTCAACATATAAATAGAGGGGCAGGGCTATCACACGGGACACATTAAGATTTCCCAAGCCGTGTGTCGGCAACCCTAACCCTCTAGTTCTCTCGTCATAATCTCCGTAGTGCTTGGCGAAGCCCTGCAGAGATTGTTCCTCACCACCATCACCACGCCGTCGTGCTGCCGGAACTCATCTACTACTTCACCATCGCACGCTGGATCGATGAGGTGAAGGCGTCATCAAGCCGTACGTGTGTTGAACGCGGAGGTGCCGTCCGTTCGGCACTAGTTCGTGATCGGATCGAGGGATGACTTGCGATTTGGATCGCGGAGACGTTCGACTACATCAACCGCGTTTCTTAACGCTTCCGCTTAGCGATCTACAAGGGTATGTAGATTCACTCTCCCTCTCGTAGATGCTCATCACCATGGATAGATCTTGTGTGTGCGTACGAAAATTTTTGTTTCCCATGCAACGTTCCCCAACAGAGAGGTCTAAGCGGACTGTCCAATACCGTGATCTCGGCTATTCGAATAGGTTTTACACTCTGCAGAGGTTGCGCACTTTACCCACACTATGGAGCTCCCGGCCTCGTACCTAGTACATGTTCCCATTCGGGTGGACCGGTGCTGCTCCAACGAAACTTGCCTAACCCGTGACTCCTCCATCGTACCACCGACAATCATACCCTCCCAGGGTCATGTCCTGGGTGGCCCCTGTGTCACCCCGTGACACCTGCCACCGTCGTGGCCAAACAAAACTGTCCCAAACGGGGACCGCGCACAAACAAACAACTGGGCTCACAAGGTTATCGCCGCCTTCCGGGCCAGGGTAGCGCGCACGCATAACCTTCCCTCTTTGGTGGTACCGACAAAAGAGCACAAAGCTAGACCAAGTCAAGGCCGTCCCATACCGGCAAATGTGGCTGCACGGATAAGTCCGGATAGGTGGCTCTTGATCAACCCATTAAGTTTAGTATTAATTAGTACTTTAACAAGCATGAGCATTAAGCATGAACAACTTAACATGGCAGTAGCTATGCATCAAAGTAAATTGCTATGAATTTCACAGGTCAAAATAATGCATATTGTAACAACTATGAAAACATAACAACCTATCTTCATATAATATCACAGCGAGTCATTAGTGCAACAATGTAATGAGCATTATCAGGTCATGTAAATAGCAAGTTATCACTTTACAAGCTCTAGCTGTAAGTTACGACCATCTGAACCCTTGCGTGAAACCGGCAAATAAGCCAGTAGCCACCAGAACGGTCTTTACAACTCAGATCTGTGACGTTACCGGAATAACTCAACCCCGGCTCAAGATGGCTGAAAAGCAGCTCAAAGCATGAGACGGTGTTGATAAAAAGAAAGTAGCAGTTCCCTAAGACGACCGAAGAACAGCTCAGAGCATAGGGTCACCGCTACGGAAAGAAATTCAACAGCTGCCCGAGACGGCCGAAAAGCAGCTCAGAACACGGGCCAGTTGTTGAGAAGAGAAATATAAAGTCGGCATCCACCTCGGAAGGCCGGAAACAGCTCAGAACACAGGCGTGGTGCCGTCACCAAAGAAAGACAGGCAGGGGTTCAATAGCGTCACATACGTACAGCTCACCACTACGCATACAAGCATAAGCATAATAATTTAAACACGCAAGAATAACACAGAACAATTCTTTAGGGCATATATCAGATGGTCGGCTTGCCTGGGGGTGAAGGAATACTCTGGGAGAAGTGCGATCACCTCGCGGAAGAATTCGCCGGAAAGGTTTCTCTCTCGGAGAGGCTGATTGAAGGGCAAGGGCAAAATGGTCATTTTCACAGTGTGAACACATTATGAAAATGATGCCAACGGAACGGGCTCGACGAACTAAAGACGTGGGCGTTGGATTCACCTCAATTGGAGCTCTGGATGAAAAGATATTGATGTTTGAAGGGCAGGGACCTTCCTGTAAAATAAATATTTACTATCGGGTCCCTGATTGATTTTTCTGGAAAAATAATAAAAGAAGACTGTTCTTAATGGGCCACTTGGGCCGAGTCTGGCCGCTGCTGCCGCTGTTCACTTGGGCCAGGCCCAACTGCACCGCGGGGGGGGGGGGGGGGGGGAAGGGTGACGCCGAAGGCGCACTTCGCGTATTGCGCGTCTGGCGAAGCGGTAGCGTATTCTGCGGAGTACGCCGCCACTTATCCGACATGGCCGGCCATAAGACGCCGACAGGCGGGCCCCGCGCGGCTCTCTCTCTCCTTCCTCTCCTTCTTCCTCCTCCTCCTTCGTTCCTCCCGATGCCGCGACAGGGCTCAGCCCCGGCATGATTCCGGTGCTCCGGTGAGCCTTGGGGTCCGGCGACTGGATGGACGGACTCGCCGGCGACGACCTCTTCCGAGGGTGGGTCGCGCGTGCGCTGGAGATAGCCGTAGATGCGGCGACGAAGGGCGGCAGTGGGCGGCGGTCGCGAGCAATGGCGACTCTCCAGCGAGCGATTTGGCTGGGAGGGGGCATGGGAGAGGTCTCCGGAGAGGGGCGCACCCGATGGTGAGGTCTAGGGGCTCCGGGGATGGCTGGGTGAGGAACTGCGGTGGTGGCCGTGGGCGGCGGTTCTGGCGGCGTCCCGGCGACTTGGGGGTTCCCCGGAGAAGGCGATGAGGCGGAGGTGGACTACGGCGACCGGGGAATCCATTCGTGAGCTCGGTGGAGGCGGGGAATGGCCGGAGTGGGGAATTGGGCACGGAGACCATGGGCGATCCTCGCCGGAATTCGAGCACTCTGGTGAGGGCTTCGGTCGAGCGCGGTGGCAGGGGTGGTCCAGAGGGAGTGGGGAGGAGGCTGGTGAGCTCAAAGCAATGCGGGGAGGGCTATATATATAGCCGCGGGAGCTCGCCGGATGAGTACGTGGCTGGCCGGTAGCGGCGTCGGGCGGCTTCGAGGGGAGGAGAGAGACCTCAGGAGCGCTCGAGAGAGATCGGGGAAGAAGAGGACAGAGAGGAAGACGACGTTGCCGGTCATGGGCGCACAGTTCGCCGGAGTTGCCGTGGTGTAGGTAGGAAGAAAAGGAAGGGGAAAGAGCTGGAGAAGGGGTACGTGGACGGTGCGGAGCTATTCGGCATGCTCAGACAAGCTCTGGCTGGCCGGAGCTGGCCTGCCGATGGGAACAGTGCCGTAGAGCACTGCTTTGGCCTGTCCTAAGCATGGTCACCACGGGTGCCACGTGCTCTGGAGTTTTTCTGAATGCCAAATCATGTCAACGGGGTGTATCGCTTCTCAAATAGATGATATATGTGGCTGGAATACACTGGATAGCTCTGGGGTGAGAGAAACTTGCTGAAACAGGTTCTGACAGCAAAATTGGCTGGAATTTTCTGGCGAAATGGATGGGAGTGGGAAGCTGAAACTTTGTCAAACTGAAATTTGGTATGAAGTACTAGATGCTGGCAAAATTTGGAGGCATTTGAACCAGTTTTGCATACACTTACTTTGAAATGCCAAATCTGGTCCAGAAACTGAATCTGGATGTTGCACTCATCTGGCTCAATTAAATGAGTTGAATTTTGGTGGCGGGAGATGATTTGGATATATTGAGATACTGGAAAAAGTTCAGCTCATTTGGTTATACCAAAATGGTACTTCCTTCACAGAGCTTTCTGCTGGACAGAAACTTGGGAAAATTGCTGTGGGTGAATGGTAGAGGGATTGGGATGATTTTTGGTATCCAGTGGTTATTTATCATGGTTAACCATCCTGAAAAGTTTCAGCCCAAAAATATCAAGGGTTCAAGCACTTCCTTTGCAAACTGGAAATCTGGACAGAATTTGCAAATGGATGTTGTGCTCAAAATTTGATCTATGGAACTTGGGATCTTGATGAAAATGGTGAAGATATGGATAGGAGAAGCTCCACAAATTATTTGGGATTTTTCCTGGCTACCAAAATGGTAGTTCCTTTGGAAAGTGCCCAAATTGTAATATTGGCATAAAATAGGAAAATGCAATTTCCTTTATTTAATTATAGCCAATATTTTTATTGGAGCTCAATATGATCACAAAGAATATCTCCACAAGTTTTCATGAACTTTGGAGATGGATAGATATTTTCCTGGATTTAATTCTTTTAACTGGCAGAAAAACGAATTAATTTTAAATGAAAAATATTGCAAATGACTTGGCAATATTTTTGCATATCCAGGGTTTATAGATATGGGATGGTCACTGGGAAAAGTTTGGGGAGCAACAGATGAAAGGAAATTGGGGTTCCTTTGTAACAGAAGGAATTAGGGTTTCCCTTCCGGTAGATCGGAGATTAGGGTTTCGGCAGCAGAATCCTGAGAATAAATTTTGGATGGCAAGGTTGGGCTGGAGAGAATCTCTGGTTGGATAGGAAAGGCAAGGCTAAATAACCATCTTCATATACCCAAGAGCGAGAGAAAAATCGAAAAAAGACGGGAGTCAAATCCTGCGAAGGAAAAAAAACAAGAAGCGAAAACCAGGGTGTCACAAACCTACCCCCCCTTAAGAAAATCTCATCCTCGAGATTTCCGGGCTTACCTCCCGGCTAAGGGGAACACTTACCTGTGTACGACGTGGATCCATCAGCTATCTTGTCTTCATCGATTCACTGTCTTTTTTTTAACTACCTCTTCTGACGGCTCAGGTGTTGTCTTTCCACACAGCTACATTGAATCCTTCTCTTTCCTGGCAGGCAAACCTTCTCTCCTGGTAGTTTGTAGCCTGAGGTTGGTTGGTAGCGAGTAGTATCAACAGAATACCTCATTTTCAAGGCTTAGAGCTAGCTGCTTTGGGTTTCATTGCGATACTCCGTACACTGACTCTCATGGGCAAGACATCTTTCCTTGGTGCATGGCATTGCATGCACACATCCATTATTTCTCCTGGGCATCTATGAACAATTGTCCCTGTATCTTGCTTGGAATAAATCCTTAGTCTGGTTGTGTGTTCTAAACGGGTGCTTTCTTCTGTCACATGCATTCTGACTTCGTCCTCATGTGATTCTCAACTGAAATGTCAGGCATGATCACAAAGTGATCATAGACGGTAATCTCTGAGGTGGCTCTGCCATATCTAGCCTCTGTAGTCCTTGTTATGACCACTGAGTTGAACATAGTACGGCTATCACTCGGTGCACCTTTCGGAGACTAGTCTCTTGTCTTGGTTGATGGCCCATATTCATGATGAGTATAACATGCTGGCTGCATTGTTGTGGCTGTGTATGCAAGAGTCTGACAAAGATTGGCAATATCACCTTGTCTGTGAAGCTTTTCTTCACTGACCGTCACGGGGATTGTTTATCCATAACTTCTTTGTTCTTAAGAATTCCTTTGATGAACCTGTCGTGACCTGCCAACACGGCTCCTTGGTCATAACCTAGCTTGTTGGGCTTGTACACACAACTTACTCTTGCATATCTCGTAGGGGTTGCTGTGTTCATATCCTTCTTTGAAGTGTGGGGCCAATGTTTCTCTGAACACAGTCATTCCTGTGTACGAGTGGCTCGCATGAACGGATCCATTGGACTGCATGCTCACAACATATGCAGAGGTAGGATAGATCCTTTCATAACCACTGAGCTCTGTGGTGGATGTGTGTATGGACCAGCTCGTGCTTCGAACAAGATTGTTGTGAGCACAATGGCGTGCTGAAGAAGGCTGAATTCCTTACGCTCGAAGCTTCTGCCAAGGTGACGTGCTGAAGAAGGCTGGGTATCGTACCTCAGAAGCTTTCCCTCATGTGGCTTACTGTGGAAGATCAGGTGCCTTATGCTGGAAGCTTTCCGCGGTAGCCCGTTGAGGAAGATGGGAGTGCCGTACCCCAGAAGATTTTCTTGCCAAGTAGTGTAGCGAGGAAGGCTGGGTTTCTTCTACCAGAAGCCTTTCACTGTGACATATGGTCGGTCCTGTGGCCGATTCTGACTTCCTTTCGAAGTATCCGGAGTTTACCCATAGCGGAGCCAGAATGTGGTATAGACCATATCTTGTCTGACGATATTCTGTTGGTCATGCACACCGCTTGTCCTTCTGCTGGTCTGATCATTGTCGCTGTAGATATTGCACCGCTAATCCAGACTTCATGTTGATAATTAATCCAGATGTGTGCTGATAGTAAGCAGTTGGCGGATAATTCCATTCGGTTTAGCTGAGCTCCCAGGTATTTGGAATCCTCATTGATTTTGGGCAGCCATGAACTCATCCATATTTCTCGCAGACCTTGTTCATCATGCCCAGAAAATTTGTATATGCATTGAAGAATTCTAGAATATGCTTTGAAATTTGTATCAACATACCAGAGTTCTGTTGTTGCTCTCGACACATTCACATTCTTGTAATATATCTTCGGTGCGGAATAAATGATTCTTGAGTTCATTGAGAAAAGACTCACGGTTCACCCCCACTGACTGAAGTAATCCTTGTGTCAAGGACCGAATAATTTGCTCTTGCTGGTGTCCATTCCCGATAGCTCATCTAACCATTCCTTCGGTGTGATTTGTTCCGGGGCAAACTCTCTCAGGTATATTCTGGCCTTGTCTGTTGCATCCAGAGTCGGCTTCTGACCCATTCTTTATTCTTCGCAGATTCGGCGATAATGTCCTAAATATCGGGCAGTTGACTTGGCTTGACTCTTAGTGAATTTGGATTATTGGTTATTATCCACATTGTAATCTGGTCTTCTTAGCTGCTCTTGCGGATGGATCCAGTCGGAGCGAAAGAACGGGATCGACAAAAGAAAGGAAGAACCACGAAAACCAAAAGCAAAATAAAGCTCAAATTTTGCGGACTTTACACATGTGGCCAAAGATTCACTAATATAACTAGTATAGCGCACTCGATGTGCCTCTAAGGATTTAGAAGCAAAACCACCCAATGCTCCTGGTAGTAATTGGTGTCAAGCTCCTACTACTTCCTTAGGGAACATCCAACTCGACGCATGACCATAGCCAAAGTGGCTTAGTCAACGATCCTAGGGTTGTCGGGAAAAGATGGAATTTATAGGCGTTTCCCAAAGGAAACTGGATTTGAGAAGAGAAATGCCATGGCTAGCAAGCAGGGTGGGGATACCTGGTTTACCTAGGGGTTCAGGGCTCACAGGTCGTTGCCTGGTGCGGACATTTCCCACCAGAGGCAAAGGCCATGAGAGTTGGGGTCTGATGGAGCCAAAAACCTATGGGGTTGCCTTATGATCAATAGTTGCCGTGCCTGTTCGGCAAAGATGGCTGAAATCCATCTGGGCTTTCTACTGGTCAAGAGGCAATGAAATCTGGCTAGGGTAACCTACCGCCAGCCTAGCTCTGATACCATCCGTTGTGGCGCCCCGCCTGAATACCACTATAGCCAGACGGTCGCCGCGCATACCAGCCCAGGAAAATCACTCTGGCATGCGCTTTTACAACAAGTATCATGAACACAAGCTTTTCTATTAATGGAATATATTAGTCTTACATGATATATTACAAGGATGATGGCAGCGGAAAAGCTCTATCTAAGGCAGCATGGTCCTGGTGCGGCTCCAATCCACAGGGATTTGACTGGGTTACTCGTCTAGCCCGCGAACACTCCGGCTCCTGGCTAGCGGTCGTCGAATCCTTAGGTGAACCTAGCCACATTGAAGGCCGCTGAGTACTTTTGAATGTACTCGCAAGCAAACCAAACCAACATATACACCAAGCAATGCAATCCATCGCATTCAAGCATGCATTTGTTAACTTATCAGTATTAATCATCATGCTATGGCAGGAATATCTAGCAATATTAAACATCTAATAACATTAATCATCTTAAGTGCTTAAAGTGCTTACTGTTACCAATTACCAACTTACTCTCTTCTGGGTTGTCCCCCAACCCTCGAAATACTCAAGATCCATCGAGCACTTCCAAACATAAGACAAGCTCTTCCATCATTATTATTGTTATTATGGTTGACCATCCTAGAGAGGTCTAAGCGGACTGTCTAATACCGTGATCGCGGCTATTCGAATAGGTTTTACACTCTTCAGAGGTTGCGCACTTTACCCACACTATGGAGCTCCCGGCCTCGTACCTAGTACATGTTCCCATTCGGGTGGACCGGTGCTGCTCCAACGAAACTTGCCTAACCCGTGACTCCCCCATCGTACCACCGACAATCATACCCTCCCAGGGTCATGTCCTGGGTGGCCCCTGTGTCACCCCGTGACACCTGCCACCGTCGTGGCCAAACAAAACTATCCCAAACGGGGACCGTGCACAAACAAACAACTGGGCTCACAAGGTTATCGCCGCCTACCGGGCCAGGGTAGCGCGGACGCATAACCTTCCCTCTTTGGTGGTACCGACAAAAGAGCACAAAGCTAGACCAAGTCAAGGCCGTCCCATACCGGCAAATGTGGCTGCACGGATAAGTCCGGATAGGTGGCTCTTGATCAACCCATTAAGTTTAGTATTAATTAGTACTTTAACAAGCATGAGCATTAAGCATGAACAACTTAACATGGCAGTAGCTAGGCATCAAAGTAAATTGCTATGAATTTCACAGGTCAAAATAATGCATATTGTAACAACTATGAAAACATAACAACCTATCTTCATATAATATCACAGCGAGTCATTAGTGCAACAATGTAATGAGCATTAGCAGGTCATGTAAATAGCAAGTTATCACTTTACAAGCTCTAGCTGTAAGTTACGACCATCTGAACCCTTGCGTGAAACCGGCAAATAAGCCAGTAGCCACCAGAACGGTCTTTACAACTCAGATCTGTGACGTTACCGGAATAACTCAACCCCGGCTCATGATGGCTGAAAAGCAGCTCAAAGCATGAGACGGTGTTGATAAAAAGAAAGTAGCAGTTCCCTAAGACGGCCGAAGAACAGCTCAGAGCATAGGGTCACCGCTACGGAAAGAAATTCAACAGCTGCCCGAGACGGCCGAAAAGCAGCTCAGAACACGGGCCAGTTGTTGAGAAGAGAAATATAAAGTCGGCATCCACCCCGGACGGCCGGAAACAGCTCAGAACACAGGCGTGGTGCCGTCACCAAAGAAAGACAGGCAAGGGTTCAATAGCGTCACATACAGCTCACCACTACGCATCCAAGCATAAGCATAATAATTTAAACACGCAAGAATAACACAGAACAATGCTTTAGGGCATATATCAGATGGTCGGCTTGCCTGGGGGTGAAGGAATACTCCGGGAGAAGTGCGATCACCTCGCGGAAGAATTCGCCGGAAAGGTTTCTCTCTCGAAGAGGCTGCCCAAAACGATCACCTCGCGGCCGCGAGCAATGGTGACTCTCCGGCGAGGGATTTGGCTGGGAGGGGGCATGGGAGAGGTCACCGGAGAGGGGCGCACCCGATGGTGAGGTCTAGGGGCTCCGGGGATGGCTGGGTGAGGAACTGCGGTGGTGGCCGTGGGGTGCGGTTCCGGCGGCATCCCGGCGACTTGGGGGTTCCCCGGAGAAGGCGATGAGGCGGAGGTGGACTACGGCGACCGGGGAATCCAGCAGTGAGCTCGGTGGAGGCGGGGAATGGCTGGAGTGGGGAATTGGGCACGGAGACCGTGGGCGATCCTCGCCGGAATTCGAGCACTCTGGTGAGGGCTTCGGTCGAGCGTGGTGGCAGGGGTGGTCCAGAGGGAGTGGGGAGGAGGCTGGTGAGCTCAAAGCGATGCGGGGAGGGCTATATATATAGCCGCGGGAGCTCGCCGGATGAGTACGTGGCTGGCCGGTAGCGGCGTCGGGCGGCTTCGCGGGGAGGAGAGAGACCTCAGGAGCGCTCGAGAGAGATCGGGGAAGAAGAGGACAGAGAGGAAGACGACGTTGCCGGTCACGGGCGCACAGTTCGCCGGAGTTGCCGTGGCGTAGGTAGGAAGAAAAGGAAGGGGAAAGAGCTGGAGAAGGTGTACGTGGACGGTGCGGAGCTAGTCGGCATGCTCAGGCAAGCTCTGGCTGGCCGGAGCTGGCCTGCCGACGGGAACAGTGCCGCAGAGCACTGCTTTGGCCTGTCCTAAGCGTGGTCACCACGGGTGCCACGTGCTCTGGTGTTTTTCTGAATGCCAAATCATGTCAACGGGGTGTATCATTGCTCAAATAGATGTTAGGTGTGGCTGGAATCCACTGGATAGCTCTGGGGTGAGAGAAACTTGCTGAAACGGGTTCTGACAGCAAAATTGGCTGGAATTTTCTGGAAAAATGGATGGGAGTGGGAAGCTGAAACTTTGTCAAACTGAAATGTGGTAGGAAGGACTAGATGCTGGCAAAATTTGGAGGCATTTGAACCAGTTTTGCATACACTTACTTTGAAATGCCAAATCTGGTCCAGAAACTGAATCTGGATGTTGCACTCATCTGGCTCAATTAAATGAGTTTAATTTTGCTGGAGGGAGATGATTTGGATATATTGAGATACTGGAAAAATTTCAGTTCATTTGGATATACCAAAATGGTACTTCCTTCACAGAGCTTTCTGCTGGACAAGAACTTGGGAAAATTGCTGTGGGAGAATTGCTAGAGGGATTGGGCTGATTTTTGGTATCCAATGGTTATTTTTCATGGTTAACCATCCTGAAAAGTTTCAGCCCAAAAAGATCAAGGGTTGAAGCACTTCCTTTGCAAACTGGAAATCTGGACAGAATTTGCAAATGGATGTTGTGCTCAAAATTTGATCTATGGAACTTGGGATCTTGATGGAAATGGTGAAGATATGTATAGGAAAAGCTCCACAAATTATTTGGGATTTTTCCGGGCTACCAAAATGGTAGTTCCTTTGGAAAGTGCCCAAATTGTAATATTGGCATAAAATAGGAAAATGCAATTTCCCTTATTTAATTATAGCTAATATTTTTATTGGAGCTCAATATGATCACAAACAATATCTCCACAAGTTTTCATGAACTTTGGAGATGGTTAGATATTTTCCTGGATTTAATTCCTTTAACTGGCAGAAAAACGAATTAATTTTAAATGAAAAATATTGCAAATGACTTGGCAATATTTTTGCATATCCAGGGTTTATAGATATGGGATGATCACTGGGAAAAGTTTGGGAAGCAACAGATGAAGGGAAATTGGGGTTCCTTTGTAATAGAAGGAATTAGGGTTTCCCTTCCGGTAGATCGGAGAGTAGGGTTTCGGCGGCAGAATCCTGAGAATAAATTTTGGATGGCAAGGTTGGGCTGGAGAGAATCTCTGGTTGGATAGGAAAGGCAAGGCTAAATAACCATCTTCATTTACCCAAGAGCGAGAGAAAAATCGAAAAAAGACGGGAGTCAAATCCTGCGAAGGAAAAAAAACAAGAAGCGAAAACCAGGGTGTCACAACAGAGGAGCTCTGACGACATCGAATTCGTCCGCGAGATGGTGGCGGCCGTGATCATCGGAGACGAGGAAGACGACCATCCCTGGCATTGTGGCTGTGATGGGAGGCTTGTAGGAGGAGGGGGAGCGGTGCCGATGATGAGGGGGGTGGTGCTCGGAGTGGCTTTTATAGCACGGGGTGGCCGTGCCCGTGGCTTCTAGAGAATGCCACCATGGCGGACAGCCATAAACGTCGGAGCATGGTGCGAGGTAGGTGAGTCGTGGATGAGCCCAGGTGGTTGGCGGTTGGCGAGGGAAGCTCTGGCAGCCTCGGACTGGTGCCAGGTGGCGTCGGCGGTGGCGTGTCCGAGACGGCTGCGGCCGTGGCCGGTGCTGGACGGCTTGGTCGGCACTAGCAGCCAAGGCGAGGCACAGGCGACTCGCGTGTTGTGCTGCAGGCTCTAACTGGGGGCGGAGCCAGCCGAGGAAGGCAACAGAGGAACGGTAGGAGCTTGGGTGCCCTGCCGGCCAAACGGGCGCTCTGACCATGCCCAGGGCGTGCCAGATGCGTGGTCACCAGGCCAAGTGCGTGCACTCTATGCGTCCGGAGACAAGGTCATGTCTTGGTGGTGTGTTGAGGTAGGTATAATACCCTTGTGCGGTTTGTTTGACAATGGGCATCAGTGGTGCATGTATTCTAGAAAGTTGCAAAGATTTAGCCATGCATTTAACCTGTTCGACAGAATGCTAGGGGGACCTAGGGGATTTTGTTGGCTATGGAACTTGGCAGGATGATGCTTCATCGCATACAATATGAGATGGTAGACTTGGTTTGGGAAAAGAAACAACGTGCAAGTGTAAGTTTTAGTGAATTTCAGTTCTGATCCAAACCTTGGATGAATTATTTGGTGGACTTCCAGGATGCAAATGGAGCTGATCTTCTGGACTTAAGGGTTTCTATAGAAGGACTATGTGATGGAAAATTTTGAGAATTGTTAAAGCAATATTTAATATGGTTGTAGTTATATGCTCAAATTGGGGCAGAATTGAAAAGCGAATGTTTTTCTCAAAATTTTCAAAAGACCAAGATGGGTTTTTGCATAAAAGTGATATGTAGGCCTAAAAGAATCTCCCAAAATTTTGTGGTACTTTAATAAAATTTATTTGAAATATTTTTAGTCCAACAGAGGCTATTTAGGGTTTGAAAATAAAAATAAAAGCATTCTTTTTGGGGCTATATTATTTTGAAAATAATACCCACTGAAATTTAAGTAGTGATAGAAGAATTTGAGAAAGGCTATTAAGATCATAATTATTTACCAAAAGTTTCCATAAGGAGAGGGGAATCTGAAAAGAAGAAATCAGAAAAGGGATTTTAAAATTATAAAAAGATTAATTTAATTGACAAAAAAAATTCTGTCAAAATTTTATTTGCAAAAAACCTTGTATTAAAATTTGGGGTGTTACAACACCTACCCCCCTGAAGAAAATCTCGTCCTCGAGATTAGTTAAGCCAGAAGAACTACGTGCAAATCATAACAAACAAAACAATCATTCACATAAGGCATATGCGTAGCAATGCATTCATGTCATAAGCAACAGCACAAAAGGCACACCATGCAAACAAAGCACTTCAGACTACAACAAGCACACTCATGGTCATCTATGGGCCAAAGGTGAGATCTACTGGGATTTGCAGAAAGGTTCCTGGTTCTGGGACACACTCTTCTTCTTCTGAAGGAAGTCGAGGAAGAAGACGAAGAACATGCCCTTCCTGAGTTGGCAAGGGTGGTCCGCCAATGGTGATCCGGGGATTTAGAACAACAAGAAAATGGAGATAATCCATTAGTTGTTGGGTTAGATGCTCCTGGGCCATCACGTATTGAATAAGGCTGGCCAATGCTGGATCTCTTTCTATACGTTCACAACAGAACGTTGCTTCTGCTCCGAATGCTGCACGGGTCAGGAAGTAGCAATGCTTCATTTCGCTAGCACAGGGTACCGAGAATCTAAGGCGGGTAACTCCTTCATAAGCAACAACCTCTATGGCCATGCCTGGGGTTGGCATGGATTTCCAGATGAAAACAATATATCGAGGGCCTTGGTTTAAATCCTCTGGTGGGATTTGCACAACTGCGAAATATTTTGAGGAGTCGGGAGTGATCCTCAACTTGTACAACTCATACTGGGGTTGGTGGGTGGAACCAAGGGTGTTGCGGGCAAACTCCCACAAAACCTTAACAAAACTTCCGGGATCTGCCTATGGAGTTCTCTGGTAGACTCTTGGGTGAAACATTGGGTGGCTGGGTATGATAGTTGTGAATAAGGTCGATGGTTGTTGATGTTGGATACGGGAATGGCCTCTTATATAGTGTCTTGGGTAGGAAACATGATGCGGCGCCGGTACAGCTTGGATATAGGTCCTCTCATAGGGTTGTCTGAATTAATTTAACGTGTCAGACCTCAATCCCCAAAAGAGAATTGTAGTTGTCGGTTGGGTTTGGGTGGTTATGGCAGCTATGCTTAGAGATCTCAAAACCTACCATGCAAACAAACATGACACACAAACAGATCATGCAACATCAAGCAAGGTACAAGCAAGGCATTAGCACACAAGCAGCACAACAATTTCATCACGGGCGAACTACTGCGATTCTCAAGGTACGGAATACAGGGTTACAAAACAATTGGGCCACCAAGGATTTAGCAACTACTCCGGTGGACTCAGTCCACTTCGTTAACATCCAGCCGGGTGTGTCCGGATGATGTTGGAACTTGTCCAAGTGCTTCGGCTTCGGAGCTGGCTGGGGTAGGAGCAGGAGTTACGGTGCTGCGGTGACGACGGTACCCCTCATGGGATGTCGTAGTCACAGTCCCATTGGAGTAGGTCTCCAACAGGCGGCGAAATTCCTTTGGGTGAACGAATGCATTGCCTGCCTGGACAACAGGGGTAGACCTGGGAGGTTCGACGGGTCTCCCGAGTAGCACTATTGGGGTGTTGGAGACGGGTGCAGCTTCACTTCTCACATGGGTTAGGAGAGCGAGTGTCCTGCGAGTTGCAATCAGATCATTGTTGACCTGATCAAAGAGTGCCTCTTGTGCTCTCAAATAGCGCACCAGATGCACTAGGGCAGGATCTCACTCCTAGTCTCCGTCGATGACTTGGGTCGGGCTAGCGTAGCCGGCACGGCTAGGGTAGTAGAAGAAAGGACGGATGTCAACCCTCGGCGACCGATGCCGGAGTTGAATCACAGCCTCTAGGGCTGCAATCTGGATGGCTTGGGGTTCCTCGGATGCGTTCCTTCCAATGATCCGGTAGGGGCCTTCTGATGTGGTGCCCCTCTCGTAGATGTGCACCGTGGCCCAGAAGTGACGGATGGCATCACTCACGTGCTCTCGATACACGACATACTCCGGGGGCTCCTCTATGCCAAGGGCACGATGAGTGACATTGGCGAGGATGGCTACAAAGTCTCCAAGCTCGACTGCAGTGGTCTCGTTGCAAACAATGGCACTAGACATTTTGGTGGTTGTGGTGTCAAAGCGAGAATGAAGGCTATGCTGTGCAAGGTTGAAGCAAAGCTTCCTTTATAGGCTAGCTGAGTCTTCCATCGCATGCTTGCGGATGGGACAACTCAGGTGTCTATCACAGGCACACGGCCTATGGCCTAGGTCAATAGGTTGGGCACCGACTATCAAATGATGTCGGCGGTCCATTGGTCAGGCTATCAGATAGACTAGGCCTGACTAGGAACATGAAAAGATTTGGACGGTGTGAAAACCTAAGGATAGTGACCAGGCGAAGCTAGGGTTAACCTGCAATCAGCCTGGCTCTGATACAAAGGCCGTGGGGGCTGGATCCCAGAAACAAAATTCCCAGAATGACCCCCATGTCATCACCAGCCCCCAGGAATTTAAGACTGGTGGACACAAATCCTTGATACAGATTACCAGAAAATTACAAGATTTTCATATAGGACCGTAAAGGTCTCAAGGAATTACATCAGAGATTTCCTGTAGCGGAAGTCGAAAAACAACTGGAATATCGCAATCTCTGTGAGGCTCCACTTCAAAAGGAATGGCTGACTGGGTTCACTCCTAGCTCACGCGGCCACTATTTCAGGCTCCTAGGCTAGCACCACTTCTTCAAAACCATGATCCTCCAAAACTGACCAAGTTAATAGCCAGGGACAAGCCAGTGAGTACTTTGAATGTACTCGCAAAAGCAGGTGGAGTGCATGCAATCAACTTTCAAGCAGGTTCAAACAATATTATGACATGGCACGAGGTCGACCTAAGCATGATGTTGTTTAACAAGCATACATGGTTGAAGGCAGATCACTTTAAAATTCACAATAATTACTACTCCGTTTCTTAATCATAGGCTAGAAACAATTTAACTTAACAACACAATCAAATTTTATGTGATCTCAAACTTGTGATGGAAATCCAACTTCACCTCAATCATGGATTATGACAAGCAGTTCACACAAGATCAACTATTTCCTTCTGACGTTTCTATTGTCAATCCAATGGCAAAAGCATAGCATCAAACCATTCCAAGTATTTAATCAAAATGATATAAGCATGTGATCATATAAGAGTATTATATCTGCATGAGAAGTAAAGGGTTAGTAAACATGATATCAGACATTCACACAAAAAACATTGATTCTTAGGAGGTAGAACCGTCCCAGAAGAATCTTAAATAAATGGCAAAAGCGGAAATTCAGGCGATAGACATCCCGATGATCCAAATATATATAAAAGTGGAAATTCAGGTGTTAGACCTCTTGAAGATCAAAAGGAAAAAGAACACACAAGCCAGACGGGTGTCTTCGCGATGCCACGAAAGGTCTTAAATAAATGTAAATGCGGAAATTCGGGTGTTTGACCTCCCGAAGATCCATAAGAAAAAGAACACACAAGCCAGACAGGTGTCTTCGTGACGCCATGAATGGTCTTAAATAAATGTAAAAGCAGAAATTTGGGCGTTAGACCTCCCGAAGATCCAAAAGAAAATGAACACACAAGTATCAAAAGAGTATAATGAGTATCCAGGAGGTAGAACCTTCCCAGGGGATACTCAACAACATATATAAGAGAAAGGGTTAGTCCATAATAACATCAATATTAATAATCATGATAGCATCAGTAATAATAACAATTGTCATCAAGTGATTCTTAGTCAATCCTTTATTTAGTCATTTCCTATGAAGACCGACACTAAGACTGAACCCTTACAAATTGTAGTCCTTAACCGCGGACACGACTATTCGAATATGTTTTATACTCTGCAGAAGTTGCACTCTTTACCCACATGTAAAGGATTTCTTTTGCCAACACCGGAATGTTAACGAGAGATTTCCAATTATGATCTTTGGGTAGCAACACTCCTATCCTAAACACACCAGCTTTAACCCACCGAGCCAGGAATCACCCAAAGCAACGGTAAAGTAAAACCCTAAGTGGGAAGGTCCCAACCTCCAATAGCATGAACATTCAGCCAAGGTCCCAACCAGCCATTCATTTCCCCGGACCAAGTGACATGACTACCAGGGCCAATGGTATCATTCACTATGGCCTCTTTGTATGGTGTGTGCAGGCAAGGGGTTAACAACTTACTAAACCATACCGTACCCGTAGTAGGGACATGTGGTAGCATGAATCAAGTTTGGGGGTTAACGGTAACAAGACTCAATCTAGGTCGACTAGGGAGGCTTATGTTTCTTGAAGTGGTTAGCATGATAATTATTATCTTTAAAATTCAGCACC
Organism: Elymus sibiricus; assembly: GCA_039707655.1. Taxonomy (NCBI): domain Eukaryota; kingdom Viridiplantae; phylum Streptophyta; class Magnoliopsida; order Poales; family Poaceae; genus Elymus; species Elymus sibiricus. The sequence goes on along the minus strand of CM077664.1, from coordinate 398,172,153 downwards.
AACATAGGGTCACAACTCTAGCATGCTCCGACATGCATAACAATCAAGGCACGATCACGCTCCGACGTGATCACCCATCTGCCGATAACGGTACTTCTTTTGTACCTGCTCCAGCAAGTTAGTGATGACAAGCACAACATTGCATACCACAAGGAAAACATGTCAACACCACATCACATGCTTCCCTACAACCAAGATTACTAGCTATGCAACCAAGCACACAAATCTTGCCACAGGGTTAATTCCCGAGAATAACTATATTCATGCAAATTTTATTAGCAAGCAAACAACCACACAATCATCATATCTAGTGCTCAAGATGCTTTCCTTGAGTATTTAGAAGAGTTGGGTATACTCCACAAGCTTTGGAAAAATAATTTTCCCTTCTTTTTCCTATTTTCAAAAATATGCAAAAACCACATAAATCCAAAACACTACATAAAAGTGTTTTATAATTTTTTTAAATAAATACTAAAATAAACTAGAAAAAAAAATAAAGAATTTCAGAAAAAGAATCAATCCATTTGGAGTTAGGAATAAAAAGTTGTGATGGTTTTAGTTTTAGGGACCTATCTATAATTAAAATAACCTCATCCGAGCCCCTGGCTGTATTAAAAGAAAACGCTTCGGACAAAATACGCCTTCCAGACGTGAATACGTACTTTCGGTAATACGCCTTCACTTAAAACGCTTCGGGTGTGACCTAGGAGTCACTGACAGTGGTTCCCGCGGCCCCACTAGTCAGGTTTGACTGGTCGCCGCGCGTCTTCTCCCTCGTCCGAATGAAGGAGGCCGTGCCGGCGTCCATGGCTGGCGAACGGGTGCGACTTTCAGGAAGACGAGCACAGAATCGAGCTCAGGAGGTCCTGGCGGTCCTTTCGGTGTCCGGCAAGGCCACCGGAGCTCCTGGAATCACTGGTGGCAAGGGATCCTGGCGGCGGTAGAGACGACTGGAAGAGGGCTTTCTTGTACGGTAGTTCTCCGGTTAAATTGATGAGCTGGGAGTGCTTGCAATGATCTGGTGAAGCTTCTGGTGGAACGGCTTCGAGAGAGGACCTCTGCCGACGTCGAATTCGTCCGCGAGATGGTGGCGGCCATGAGCATCGGAGACAAGGAAGACGACCTTCCCTGGCCTTGTGGCTGCGATGGGAGGCTTGTAGGAGGAGGGGGAGCGGTGCCGATGATGAGGGGGGGGGGTGCTTGGAGTGGCTTTTATAGCACGGCGTGGCCGTGCCCGTGGCTTCCAGAGAAGGCCACCGTGGCGGATGGCCATAAATGTTGGAGCATGGTCGGCGGCGAGGTAGGTGAGTCATGGATGAGCCCAGGTGGTTGGCGGTTGGCGAGGGAAGCTCTGGCAGCCTCGGACTAGTCCCAGGTGGCGTGGGCGGTGGCGTGTCCGAGACGGCTGCGGCCGTGGCCGGTGCTGGACGGCTTGGCCGGCACTAGCAGCCAAGGCGAGGCACAGGCGAGTTGCGGGGCATGCTACAGGCTCTAACTGGGGGCGGAGCGAGACGAGGAAGGCAACAGAGGAACGGCAGGAGCTCGGGTGCCCTGCCGGCCAAACGGGCGCTTTGGCCACGCCCAGGGCGTGCCAGATGCGTGGTCACCAGGCCAAGTGCGTGCACTCTACGCGTCCGAAGACAAGGTCATGTCTTGGTGGTGTGTTGAGGTGGGTATAATACCCTTGTGCGGTTGGTTTGAAAGTGGGCATCAGTGGTGCATGTAGTCCAGAAAGTTGCAAAGATTTAGCCATGCATTTAACCTGTTCGACAGAATGCTAGGGGGACCTAGGGGATTTTGTTGGCTATGGAACTTGGCAGGATGATGCTTCATTGCATACAAGATGAGATGGTAGGCTTGGTTTGGGAAAAGAAACAACTTGCAAGTGTAAGGTTTAGTGAACTTCAGTTCTGATCCAAACCTTGGATGAATTATTTGGTGGACTTCTAGGATGCAATTGGAGCCGATCTTCTGGACTTAAGGGTTTCTATAGAAGGACTATGTGATGGAAAAATTTGAGAATTGTTAAAGCAATATTTAATATGGTTGTAGTTATATGCTCAAGTTGGGGCAGAATTGAAAAGTGAATGTTTTTCTCAAAATTTCCAAAAGACCAAGATGGGTTTTTGCATAAAAGTGATATGTAGGCCTAAGAGAATCTCCCAAAATTTTGTGGCACTTTAATAAATATTATTTGAAATATTTTTAGTCCAACAGAGGCTATTTAGGGTTTGAAAATAAAAATAAAAGCATTCTTTTTGGGGCTATATTATTTTGAAAATAATACCCACTGAAATTTAAGAAGTGATAGAAGAATTTGAGAAAGGCTATTAAGATCATAATTATTTACCAAAAGTTTCCATAAGGAGAGGGGAATCTGGAAAGAAGAAATCAGAAAAGGGATTTTAAAATTATAAAAAGATTAATTTAATTAACAAAATTATTTCTGTCAGAATTTTCTTTGCAAAAAACCTTGTATTGAAATTTGGGGTGTTACAAAAAACTAACAGCGTACGGTAATCTTTTCGCAAATAGCATGGATCGGCAGCTTAGTCTTGACCACCCTCATTCCTCAGGTCCACTGTTATACTTGGAATGCTGGGATGCCACTTGTGTGGAACTGCCGTGACACACGTAGGTCCTATGGAAATGGAATGGAATGCCGCGTCTGGCATCTGTCGCCCCATGACGTGTTTCTCCTCGGTCGTAGCAGCCAGTAGACAATTAGACAAGTCACTCGTGATGAACTGTATTTTGCCAGCCGGAGGCGGCGACGGTGCTTCGATTCGCCACACACTCAACAACCTTCGCTGGTGCCAACGGGATGATGTGCTCTCTACGTTTTGATCCGTGCATGTAATGCTTATCTAGCCCGCAATCAGTAGCCAATCTCGTGATGGGCAGAGGAAACGGCCTATCAATAGCCATGATCCGGGAAGGGGGAGAGGCATGTCACTGCCAGGGCATCAAGCACTGCCATTGAGCAAGACGAGCCTCCACCCTGGACACCAACATGGCTTAACCATCCTACCAGCCAGGCGCACCGTGATTTTTTCCTCCAAAAGGAGGACCCCCCTTGCATCCGAAGATGCACACAACCATGGACGCACACATGATTTTCACCTTAAGCGAGGAGAAATTAGAATCGGCATGTACATTTTCCACATAACCTTTTCCTTTTCTTTCGAGAGTGGTTTTTCTACACCCCAGCTCGGTGCACCCACCGTGCACCTACGTAAGAAAACATAGCAAAACATTTCAAAAATTCTGAAACTTTGTGGGAATGATCATCAACAAATGTTATTGGCACTTGCAAAGTTTGGTGGTCAAATAACATTCGAGGAGCTCGGTACAAAAAAGACAAAATCACTGAAAATTAGTCAAAATGTAAGTGCACTGTTTGAGCAGATTTTGTAATTTTGTCTTTTTTGTACAGAGCTCCTCCAATGTTATTTGACCACCAAACTTTGCAAGTGCCAATAACATTTGTTGATGATCATTCCCACAAAGTTTCAGAATTTTTTAAAATGTTTTGCTATGTTTTCTTGCGTGGGTGCACCGTGGGTGCACCGAAGATGGGTGCAGCCACTACTTTCCCTTTTCTTTTTCCGTACCATAAATGTCTAATATGCCAAACATTTTCGTCATTGTTTTTCCTTAGTTAACTAATAACCAACCTGTTGGAAATGATAATGGTCTTAGTAAAAGACTAAGATGTGGTTATTATGCTGTGGCTATTATGAAAAATATCTGAACTGCTACAGTAGTCGGTGGCTACAGTGGACATCGCCTACTGTAGCTACCTAACCAGCTGAGCTGCCCTGATCAGGGGCAGCTCCTCTCCAACTAGGTGGAGGCCCCCCTGGTTGTGGCACCCCGGCTCAGAGCAACCGGTTTACCTTGCATTGCCAGCCCAGAGATCAAGTCTTCTGGCAATACACAACAACTTGGTACAGAAAACAACCGCTTTATTGATCTCTTAGCGGAAACATGGGTTCACATCTTACATGGTGAGCGAGGCCAAGAGGCACACATGGTGCGGCTGCACTTATGTACATTATTTAGTAGACATGGCAGGGGCCTCGATGATAAGGGAACTACTACTACGCGGCAGCGGAACGACGAGGTAGCGGAACTCCATTCCACAGGGACACTGCTGGGACACGGCATAGATCGCGACATACTGCTCGACATCAACTCCTTGCACGGCTTCTCCTGCATCTGGCATGATAAGCCAGGTGAGTACTTTGAATGTACTCGCAAGCTCACAACAAACAAAACAAGTGCGACAAACAATAACAGGGCATTTAACAAGTTGAATGCATGAGCATGATACTATCAACATGAAGTGTGCGTGAAACATTGCCATGGTCCCTGGGACCAACTTACTATCTCGGGGTTACCGCGTAACCACCGTTCATCACTTACCAACGTGATCCTCACTTGATCACATTCATACCTTTCGTAGTGATCCTCGATCACCCTTTTCTGCATGTGCAAACTTGTAAAGCTTAGTGTGCAAGTTAATTATATCTGTTGACCCACAGTGTGACCTACTACGAACTGTGTCCATATCCGAGGATGCGGCTATCGATAGTTTATACACTCTGCAGAGGTTAGTACACTGTACCCACACTACGGAACTCATGGCCTCGTGCTCCCATTCGGGTGGACCAATGAGATTCCGACAAAATCAATCTATTGCATGTCACTCTCCCGGCCACTCCGACAAACTCCCCTTTGGGCTATGTCCTGGGTGACCCTGGTGCCAACATGTGATACCCGCCACCTCTGTGGCTGCCACCGTCGTGGCCAACATCAAAACTGTCCCAAACGGGGACCTTGGTACCATCAAAACTCGGGTCCTCAAGGTTATGACTGCCTACCGGGCCAGGGTAGCGCCAGAGCACAACCTTCCCTCGTAGGAGGCACCGGCGAGAGGCATGACAATAGACCGCATTAGGGCCTCCCCATCCAGGCAAGTGTGGTTGCACTGGTGAGCTCGATTCGGTGGCACCATGACTCGATCAACAACATGTTCAAGTTGGATTATTATCAAATTTAACTTCAAAAGAAAATGATTCGAGTCATAGTGTATGAATGGATGCACAGGTCATGATCATGAATAACAAATGCATCATGTTGTCATATGAGTATATGCCATGATACCTACTGCATACTAGCAAGAAAGCATGTATCCTACTGCATAAATTATCAACATGACAGGATATAGTTTGTGCAATAAGCTTTATGTAACAAGTTATTTTAAATAGTAAATAAAGGATGAATTTAATTCGATTAAACCAAGTCATTGCCATCCCATCCTTGCATATGAATGTTGTGGCTTGCCTTGGTTCAGAGGAGTGTCACAGTACTCCTGGCCTTCTCCAACACAACTAGGTTCTTCTGAAATTAAATTAAATGCAAAAAGAACATGTCACATAACACTGTTTATTGCACCAGAAATTCTCAACAGCAAGAAAAATTCTGAAATTTGGCATACAGAAACTTTGGAATTTTATAAACCAGTAGCAAAAAGAATCAAATCATTTGGACTTATAGATTAAAAGTTATCGCAGGTCAAAGTTGGATTAGAATCTGGTCAAAATTTCCATTTAAAAGAATTTAACCGAGCGGCCACGTCGAAGGCGTATTTTGAGAATACACCTCCACTTTCGTACCGGTTCGGGAGCGAGGGAGAGAATGACAGGTGGGGCCCGATGTCATGATTAAATAAAGAGAGAGAGAAACAGAGGGCGGCGGCGGCGCTGTCGTCGGCGTTTCTCCGGCGAGGAGACGTCGGCGATCACCGGAGAGGAGGGGGATGGGTTCAGCTCGGCGAGACGGTCACACACGTACCCGAAACTCGAGCTGAGGAGGTCGGACAGCGTCGCGGCGATCTTCTCCAGAGACGGCGGCGGCAGAGCTGATCGGAGTCGGCGCTTCCGGCGACAATCCGGTGAGTTCTTGCTACCGTCGTGCTAAGGAGGTTTCTACGGTCTCGTTGGTGGCAGTGGTTGGAGCTGATGTGGACTAGGATGAGTGAACGGAGGAGAGGGATCCGCGGCGGTCGCCGGCGAGATTTGAAGGCCAGAGGCCTTCCCGGCGTTGTCCACAGCTTTAGAAGCTCGATTTGAGAGAGGAGAGGGGGTTTGGGATGGCTAGAACGGTCGGGGGAGTGCTCTATATATAGGAGAGGCGAGGCAGGGTTCGGGCTCCGCCGGAGCTGAGCGGGAGGGCGAACTGGGGGCGGTGAGGACTCGGGCGAGCTAGGGGACGACGCAGGCGAGGCCAAGCACAGCGCTCGCACGCGGGCTCGGGCGCAGGCGCACTAAGGAGGAAAAGGGCACGCGTGCAAGCCACTCTGCCGTCGGCTAGCGCCGTGGCCGCTTCCGCCGTGCCCCCTTCCGGCGCCGGGGAAGGTCAGGGAGGGGCTGGGGGGATGAATGGGTGTACCAGGAGTAGACTAGACATGTTGCGGTGGCGGGAGAGGAGAGGTTGAACGGCGGCCGATCGAACCCGTCGGGCAGAGCGCGCAGAGCGCGTGCACTGCACCCTGCCCGCACGCGGTCACCGCGTGCACTGGAACGGGGGTGGCTTTTGGCGCTGCCAAAACATGCCCTCGGTGTTGTCCCTTCAACACTTTGCCAAACAACGCGCTGGGCTTGCCAAATGGTTCACTGGATGTGACTGGAGCTAGAGCTAAAGTTTCTGGACAGAAACTTGCTCCAAGAGCTGAGGACAAATGGCTGGGATTCTAGGGCTGGTTTTAGGCTTTTAAGCATCACTTAGGAAGGTTATCAAGTGGTAAAAATTTCAGCTAAGATGGATCAAGGAAAAATATAGTTGCTTCACAATGTGCTCTTTCTGACCAGAAGCAAAAACATTTTCCTTGGCTGAATTTTTCCAAATGACCATGGGATATTTGTGCATAGGAAGGTGAGGCATGACCCAAAGAATATTTGGGAATTTTCTTGGAATTTTCTGGGCAATAAAAATAGGGGTTGCTTCATAGCTCTGTGGGAAAATAGGCATTTTCAGAGAGAAAAAGCATATAATGCCATTAAATAAAAATATCCAATGGCATTATTATGGGAGGGATGAGGTCTAGGGAGGGTTTAAGAATGGAAGAACCCACTTGGAAGAAAATCAAAAATAAATCCAAGTGGTAAGTCCAAAAGAAATGACAGAAAACCTCAAATGCAAAAACCAAATTCCAAATAAAATCGCAATAAAAGAAAAAGACAAAATCCAGGGTGTTACAAACCTCCCCCCTTAGGATCAATCTCGTCCTCGAGATTCGGTTGTTCAGGAAACAAATATGGGTATGCAGTCCTTAAGTAATCCGCTCTTTCCCAGGTGGCCTCGTCCTCAGTGTGGTGCTCCCATTGGACCTTGTAAAACTTTATAGTTTTGCTGCGGGTGACTCTGTCCATTTATTCCAAGATTCTCAAGGGTTTATCCTCGTATGTTAAATCCTTGGCAAGCTCTAGTTCTGCCATATCTGTCCGCTTTGCAGGTGGTGCGATGCATTTTCGTAGCTGAGACATGTGGAGAACATCATGAACCTTTGATAGCTCGGGAGGCAATTCTAATTGGAACGCCACCTTGCCAACTCGGGTCATAACTGGATACGGACCGATGTATCTTGGTGCAAGTTTTCCCCGAGTGTGAAACCTTTTAACTCCTTTCATGGGGGTAACTCGGAGATAAGCATATTCACCTGGTTCGAAGTTGATCTACCGATGCTTTGAGTCATAGTAGCTTTTCTGACGAGATTTTGCCACTTGCAGTCTGTCTCGAATTTCTTTGACTTGCTTCTCTGCTTCCATCATTAGGCCAGTCCCAAAGATTCGGCTGTCTCCTGTCTGAGACCAGTTCAGAGGGGTACGGCACTTACATCCATATAGAGCCTCAAAAGGTGACATTTTGAGGCTAGTCTGATAGCCGTTATTGTAAGAAAACTCCGCGTATGGCAGGCTGTCTTCCCATTTGGGTCCATGTGCAAGAGCGCATGCCCGGAGCATATCTTCCAAGATTTGATTTACCCGCTCTGTCTGTCCATCTGTCTGCGGGTGATAAGCGGTGCTATGCTTTAAAGCGGTCCCTAGGGCTTGATGTAGACGTAACCAGAATGCCGAGGTAAACAAAGATCGCCGGTCTGAAGTGATCGTCTTGGGTACCCCATGCAGACTGACAATCCTAGATACATAGAGTTGAGCAAGTTGGTCTGCACGGTAGGTGGTCTTTATTGGAATAAAGTGGGCCACCTTGGTGAGCATGTCGACCACGACCCATATGGCATTATTACCTCGTGGTGTCCTTGGTAATCCCACGATAAAATCCATGCAGATATCATCCCATTTCCATTGCGGAACGGGTAAGGGTTGAAGTAGACCGGCTGGTTTCTGGTGTTCAGCCTTCACATTGTTGCATATATCACAACAGACGATGTAATAGGCGATGTCTTTCTTCATACCTTCCCACCAGAACGTTTGCTTCAAGTCTTGGTACATTTTAGTGCCTCCGGGATGAATAGAGTATGCGGACTCGTGGGCTTCCTTTAGAATTTGTTGTTTTAATTCTCCGAGGTCCGGCACACATACTCGATCTCGAAATCAGAGCGTACCTTTGTCATCAATGTTGAAATCTGGCGTCTTCCCTTCTCGTACTTGAGTCATTATCTTTAGTAACATCGGGTCACCAGGTTGAGCCTTTCAAATTTCGTCTTCTAGGGTAGGGGTTACTTCCAAGGTAACCGCGCAGATTGCATCACATAAGATCATATTGAGCTGAGCTATTTCTTCTTGGAGTGCTGGGTGCAGACGCTCGAGTAATGAATTTGCGGTAGCCGGTTTGCGACTGAGGGCATCGGCGACCACATTTGCTTTTCCCGGGTGGTAGTTGATACCCAGGTCATAGTCTTTGACCAACTCAAGCCATCTTCGTTGTCGGAGGTTCAAGTCCGGTTGAGTGAATATATATTTGAGACTCTTGTGGTCGGTGTAGATTTGGCATCGCTTTCCGATGATGTAATGCCTCCAAATTTTTAAGGCGTGGACCACAGCTGCCATCACTAAGTCATGTGTAGGGTAGTTCTCCTCATGGGGTCAGAGCTGTCTTGATGCATAGGCTACGACCTTTCCATCTTGCATAAGTACACACCCAATGCCACGCCTGGATGCGTCGCAATAGATGTCGGAGCTCCGGTAGATATCGGGTAGAGTCAACACTGGAGTGGTAGTCAACCGGGTCTTCAACTCATTAAAACTATCCTCACATGCTTTCGTCCATATAAACTTCTGATTTTTCTTGAGCAGTTCCGTCATTGGCTTGGCAATCTTTGAGAAGCCTTCAATGAAACGACGGTAATATCCTGCCATATCCAAGAAACTCCTGATTTCTGTGACTGCAACCGGTGTCTTCCATTTCAGGACTTCTGTAACTTTGCTTTGGTCCACGGCCACTCCTTGAGCGGAAAGAGTATGCCTAAGGAATTCCACTTCTTTTAGCTAAAATTCGCATTTGCTGAACTTGGCATAAAGTTGATGAGCGCGTAATCATTCCAACACTGCTCGGAGATGTTGCTTGTGCTCCTCATCACTTTTGGAATATATGAGGATGTCATCAATGAACACCACTACAAACTTATCCAAGAAGTCCATGAATACCTTGTTCATCGTGTGCATGAAGAATGCAGGAGCGTTGGTCAGGCCAAATGACATGACCGTATACTCGTACAGCCCGTACCGTGTAGTGAATGCCGTCTTGGGAATATCTTCTTTTCTGATTTTCAGCTGGTGATACCCGGTGCGCAAATCAATCGTGGAGAACACTTGAGCTCCGCTGAGTTGATCGAACAAATCATCAATCCTGGGTAGCGGGTATTTATTCTTGATGGTGACATCATTTAGAGCACGATAGTCAACACACATCCGAAGACTGCCGTCTTTCTTGCCCACAAATATTGCAGGTGCACCCCAAGGAGATGAACTGGGGCGGATATATCGTTTTTGGAGCATCTCATCCAATTGCTTTTTCAACTCCACTAGTTCAGACGAAGGCATTCGATAATATTTCTTGTAAATTGGTGCTGTTCCGGGTACAAGCTCAATAGAAAATTCCAACTCCCGGTCAGGCGGCATGCCTGGCAATTCATCTGGAAACACATCTGGGAACTCACAGACCACTGGGACTAGATTCATTTCTGTGGCGATGCCAGCATAAACCATTCCTTTCTTTGGTATGGCTCGACCAGCATAGAATCGGGCGAACTGACCTGAGGGATTTTTGAGCATGACTTCTCTTGTTGCGCAGTTGATACAGACCTGGTGTCTTGTCAACCAATCCATCCCCAAAATAATATCCAAGGTGGGGGACTCAATGGCTACCAGTGATGCGGGGAAGATGACTCCATAGATTGATATTTTCAATCCTCGGCATACAATATTTGTCTTGAGCATGGATCCGGGGGACTGTACCACCATAGCTTTGTCCAAAAGAGTATAGGGAATGCGATGTCGGGCAATAAAACTCCGCGAAATAAAAGAATGGGAAGCCCCGGAATCGAATAAAATTGTTGCAGGTATGTCATTAACAGGAACCATACCAATGACCACCTCAGGGACTTCCGCGGCTTCTTCAGCGGAGATATGATGAACTTGCCCTTGAATGTACCTCCGTTTGGGGAATTGTCCCACATAATTGACCTGAGGCTTCAGGTTGGCTTGTATCTTGCCGTTCTTGGGACACTGCCTAGCGTAATGCCCATTCTGCCCACATGTGAAACAGGCATTGTTACGCTGACAGTCTTCCTTGTTTGACTTGGAGACCACGGTCTTGTTCTGACTTTCATTCTTGATGTTCTCTTGCTGCCAGGTTGGCTTGAACTCGAACTGAGGTTGCTGCCAAGTACGAACCTTCTGAAAAACTTGCCCTTCCTTCTTGGGTTCAAACTTGCGTTTGCGGTCTTCATAGGCCGTCTTATGATCATTAACCAGTTTGTGTTCCCTTTCGGCAATGAGTGCCTTGTTCACCAAAGTTTGGAAGTCGGGGAAGTCGAGCATGCTGAGTGCACATCGGAGGGTAAGGTTGAGTCCTCCGAGGAACCGATCTATCTTCCATTCTTCGGTGGCCACATCATGAGTGGAGTAACGGGCCAAGTGATTGAACTTGTTTAAATATTCACTTACAGTCGAGGTTCCTTGGGTAAGAGTGAGAAATTCTCGCTGCTTGACCTTCATGATACCAGCAGGAATGTGATACTTGCGGAATTTGTCTTTGAATTTATCCCAAGTGATCTCGTCTTCAGCAGGCCACATAACTTTGGCATTGTCCCACCATATAGCAGCGGGTCCTTCAAGGTAATGAGTGGCGAAGGGCACCTTGTCAGCATCTTCTGCGCGAGCAATTTCCAACTTCTTCTCAATAGTCCTCAACCAATCATCGGCTTCCATCGGGTCTACTGCTTGACTGAAACTCGGCGGTTTGGTCATCTGAAAGTCTGACAGCTTGGAGTGATTACCATGGTGATTATTCTGCCCAACCATAGTCTGCATGCTCCTCAAGAATTCCATCAGATCTTGGTTCCTCTTCTCTTCAAACATCCGCATAATCTGTTCTGTTGTGGGTGCTTGAGGTGGAGGAGGTGGTGGCTGATATGGTTCCGGAGAATGTCCTGCTTGCCTGGCGGATCAACGAACTGGAGTGTCGTCGCCACCATGACAGTTACTGCCACACCTTGTCATCCTATATATGTTTCCCAATACGAAGCATCGAGATGAGCAACAACCATAAGGGGAAAAAAACCAGAAAAATAGGGAGGTGAAGCAACAAACCCGGAACAGAAAAACGAGAAAAGCCAAAGCGAATAACAGAAAGCAACATAATTATACAATACATCATCCAGCATACATAACAGGGCAACAACATGGATAGTACTACTACATGCGTGCAACCAAACACCACATCATCCTCGCCTACATGCGACAACCGGGATCGCACTGGCACACTGACAGTCCTGCTGGTGTCTCCTCGGTGTCAGACTCCAAACCGGAACTAATAACGGATACATCCGTAGCAAAGGAAACATGACGACGCTGACGGGAAGACTCCCCCTCAGGATCTGGAGCAGGGTGACTCCACAGCATCGGAGCGGCTGGGGTAGCGAGAAGCATAGTCCACTGGGCTGGGGACTCATGAGGATTCACTGCCGAAGTGCCTGAGCTACTCTGGGAGGGCGTGGGGATCACTGGTGCGGATGGGGGTAATGTAGCTGGAGGAACAAGTGATGTGTGGATAAGCAGAGGTGGAGCGGATGCAGATCGAGCGGCAGCTAGCTCACCTCGAACGCGGGTCAGCTCCTGGGCTAGACTGGTGATCAGAAAGTATCCCGCCGTTATGTAGTGAGACAGGTGGCTGGCTGACCGGTCGCACTCCGGATTAATGTAAGGGAAGCGGATCTGTCCTGATTCGTACATGGATGGATAGAAGTAGAAACCTGGGTGAGTCTGCATCTGAACCTCGTTATAGCGCAAGTCAGTGAGAGCCTCAAATGCTGCAAGCTGGACCGCCTGGTCGGGTGTAGAAGCAGTCCCGCCCTTGGTGGAGCGAGTGTAAGTGCCCACCACGGTACTGTTGTGCAGGATGACCTCCGCATAATACTCGTAAACGCCATCAGCGAGCTGCTCTCGGCACACCTGGTATATGGGGTCATCACCATCGAGGTATAGTCGGCGCCATACGTTGGTAAGCAGGTGCGGAAAAGTGGAAGGTGCCGGCTCAGGCTGGTACGGATAAGGGACTATTGCCATCTACACTCACAACATTAGCTGGTCAGCATTAACAGTAAGCTATATGCATGCAATGCAACACCCAAGTGCACAAACAAGTCTCAAGTCACTACCGATACTAAGACTACCGTTTTCTAACGCGTCGGCTGTCTCGGGTGTCCTACAGTCAGCGCGGCTCTGATACCAAGCGTTGTGGCACCCCGGCTCAGAGCAACCGGTTTACCTTGCATTGCCAGCCCAGAGATCAAGTCTTCTGGCAATACACAACAACTTGGTACAGAAAACAACCGCTTTATTGATCTCTTGGCGGAAACATGAGTTCACATCTTACATGGTGAGCGAAGCCAAGCGGCACAGACGGTGCGGCTGCACTTATGTACATTATTTAGTAGACATGGCAGGGGCCTCGATGATAAGGGAACTACTACTACGCGGCAGCGGAACGACGAGGTAGCAGAACTCCATTTCACAGGGACACGGCCTAGATCGCGACATACTGCTCGACATCAACTCCTTGCACGGCTTCTCCTGCATCTGGCATGATAAGCCAGGTGAGTACTTTGAATGTACTCGCAAGCTCACAACAAACAAAACAAGTGCGACAAACAATAACAGGGCATTTAACAAGTTGAATGCATGAGCATGATACTATCAACATGAAGTGTGCGCGAAACATTGCCATGGTCCCTGGGACCAACTTACCATCTCGGGGTTACCGCGTAACCACCGTTCATCACTTACCAACGTGATCCTCACTTGATCACATTCATACCTTTCGTAGTGATCCTCGATCACTCTTTTCTGCATGTGCTAACTTGTAAAGCTTAGTGTGCAAGTTAATTATATCTGTTGACCCACGGTGTGACCTACTACGAACTGTGTCCATATCCGAGGACGCGGCTATCGATAGATTATACACTCTGCAGAGGTTAGTACACTATACCCACACTACGGAACTCATGGCCTCGTGCTCCCATTCTGGTGGACCAACGACATTCCGACAAAATCAATCTATTGCATGTCACTCTCCCGGCCACTCCGACAAACTCCCCTTTGGGCTATGTCCTGGGTGACCCTGGTGCCAACATGTGACACCCGCCACCTCTGTGGCTGCCACCGTCGTGGCCAACATCAAAACTGTCCCAAACGGGGACCTTGGTACCATCAAAACACTGGTCCTCAAGGTTATGACTGCCTACCGGGCTAGGGTAGCACCAGAGCACAACCTTCCCTCGTAGGAGGCACCGGCGAGAGGCATGACAATAGACCGCATTAGGGCCTCCCCATCCAGGCAAGTGTGGTTGCACTGGTGAGCTCGATTCGGTGGCACCATGACTTGATCAATAGCATGTTCAAGTTGGATTATTATCAAATTTAACTTGAAAAGAAAATGATTCGAGCCATAGTGTATGAATGGATGCACGGGTCATGATCATGAATAACAAATGCATCATGTTGTCATCTGAGTATATGCCATGATACCTACTGCATACTAGCAAGAAAGCATGTATCCTACTGCATAAATTATCAACATGACAGGATAAAGTTTGTGCAATAAGCTTTATGTAACAAGTTATTTTAAATAGTGAATAAAGGATGAATTTAATTCGATTAAACCAAGTCATTGCATTGCCATCCTTGCATATGAATGTTGTGGCTTGCCTTGGTTCAGAGGAGTGTCACAGTACTCCTGGCCTTCTCCAACAAAACTAGGTTCTTCTGAAATTAAATTTAATGCAAAAAGAACATGTCACATAACACTGTTTATTGCACCAGAAATTCTCAACAGCATGAAAAATTCTGAAATTTGGCATACAGAAACTTTGGAATTTTATAAACCAGTAGCAAAAGGAATCAAATCATTTGGAATTATAGATTAAAAGTTATCGCAGGTCAAAGTTGGATTAGAATCTGGTCAAAATTTCCATTTAAAAGACTTTAACCGAGCAGCCACGTCGAAGGCGTATTTTGAGAATATGCCTCCACTTTCGTACCGGTTCGGGAGCGAGGGAGAGAATGACAGGTGGGGCCCGATGTCAGGATTAAATAGAGAGAGAGGGAAACAAAGGGCGGCGGCACTGTCGTCGGCGTTTCTCCGGCGAGGAGACGTCGGCGATCACCGGAGAGGAGGGGGATGGGTTCAGCTCGGCGAGACGGTCACACACGTACCCGAAACTCGAGCTGAGGAGGTCGGACAGCGTCGCGGCGATCTTCTCCAGAGACGGCGGTGGCAGAGCTGATCGGAGTCGGCGTTTCCGGCGACAATCTGGTGACTTCTTGCTACCGTCGTGCTAAGGAGGTTTCTACGGTCTCGTTGGTGGCATTGGTTGGAGCTGAGGTGGACTAGGATGAGTGAACGGAGGAGAGGGATCCACGGCGGTCGCCGGCGAGATTTGAAGGCCAGAGGCCTTCCCGGCGTTGTCCACAGCTTTAGAAGCTTGATTTGAGAGAGGAGAGGGGGTTTGGGATGGCTAGAACGGTCGGGGGAGTGCTCTATATATAGGAGAGGCGAGGCAGGGTTCGGGCTCCGCCGGAGCTGAGCGGGAGGGCGAACTGGGGGCGGTGAGGACTCGGGCGAGCTAGGAGACGACGCAGGCGAGGCGCACTAAGGAGGAACAGGGCGCGCGTGCAAGCCACTGTGCCGTCGGCTAGCGCCGTGGCTGCTTCCGCCGTGCCCCCTTCTGGCGCCGGGGAAGGTCAGGGAGGGGCTGGGGGGATGAATGGGTGTACCAGGAGTGGACTAGACATGTTACGGTGGCGGGAGAGGAGAGGTTGGACGGCGGCCGATCGAACCCGTCGGGCAGAGCGCACAGAGCGCGTGCGCTGCACCCTGCCCGCACGCAGTCACCGCGTGCACTGGCACGGGGGTGGCTTTTGGCGCTGCCAAAACATGTCCTCGGTGTTGTCCCTTCAACACTTTGCCAAGAAACGCGCTGGGCTTGCCAAATGGTTCACTGGATGTGACTGGAGCTAGAGCTAAAGTTTCTGGACAGAAACTTGCTCCAAGAGCTGAGGACAAATGGCTGGGATTCTAGGTCTGGTTTTAGGCTTTTAAGCATCACTTAGGAAGGTTATCAAGTGGTAAAAATTTCAGCTAAGATGGATCAAGGAAAAATATAGTTGCTTCACAATGTGCTCTTTCTGACCAGAAGCAAAAACATTTTCCTTGGCCGAATTTTTCCAAATGACCATGGGATATTTTTGCATAGGAAGGTGAGGCATGACCCAAAGAATATTTGGGAATTTTCTAGGAATTTTCTGGGCAATAAAAATAGGGGTTGCTTCATAGCTCTGTGGGAAAATAGGCATTTTCAGAGAGAAAAAGCATATAATGCCATTAAATAAAAATATCCAATGGCATTATTATGGGAGGGATGAGGTCTAGGGAGGGTTTAAGAATGGAAGAACCCACTTGGAATAAAATCAAAAATAAATCCAAGTGGTAAGTCCAAAAGAAATGACAGAAAACCTCAAATGCAAAAACCAAATTCCAAATAAAATCCCAATAAAAGAAAAAGACAAAATCCAGGGTGTTACACTGGTGCACTGTGCATTAAAGAAAACTAAGAGATAAAGATAAGAGAATAGGTGGCCAACTGCTGCTGCTCTAAGCAAGCCACTCTCACACACATACACTCACTTTACTCTCTTTCTCTCAAGAATAGCTACTGATCAAGCTAGCACAGCCGGCACTGGGAAGGACTTTCAGAACCACCAGATTGTGTTCTTGGTGGAAAAGAAGAAGAAGAGGAGATGAGTGGATCAGTAGATCAAGGTATTACCCATCTCCTAGATTTCCTGTGGCTCAAACTTCTGCTAATATGATCCTCGAGGACCCAACAATGGCACCAGAGCCATGTAGCATCAAGTTTGAGCCCACCTAGCTCAAGATCTTAAATGATCTGTTATGTTTAAGTTAAGTTCATGTCAAGTATGATGCAGTTCTTCCTGTCCATGCTTGATCTAATTTATTTAGTCCTAAAATGATCAAGTTTCTAGCCCTAACAGATCTCATGGAGGTTAAGGGTTCCATTTTAATGTTGTCTAAAAGGGGATTATAGCATCTGAATAAGTCTAAAGTAAAATCCCTAATTTTTGGAAACCCTAGGAACTAAAATTTCCCAATTCTCCCCTCTATTATGTGATTATGGCATAGTTTATGAATGATCTAAAGGGGAATGTGCTATTCATGCATAAACACTCATGTTTTTTTCCTCATATCCGAAATCCTAATTGAAGCAAATTTATGTTTTCATGATGTTATTGATGCTTTTGGTTTCGGTTAAAACACAATCATGATGGGGATGGGTTAATTTGAGGATGATGCTAACTCTAATGTACAATCCCCAAACTTGCCGAAACCCTAATTCCCGAAATCCCCAAATCAGATGAACCCTAACCCTAATCCTAATGAAATTAAGAGGAGTGGATCTTACCTGCGGGATGAGGTGCTCACCACCGTCATATGGCATCGCCATGGTCGCCCACTCATGTTGGCCACCACGGCTGGGCTCGCGCCCGAGCGATTTGGCCATCCGTTGCGGCTGCTGCTCTCTCGCGCGCTTGTCGCCGTCGGAGCTGGCCGTTCTGATGGAGTCCTGCCGCTGTGCCGGAGCAGATGGAGGCAGCTAATGCCGCCGCGGGGATGCCTGCGTGCGTGCGCACAGCTTTGGCCAGCGCACGGTTCTGTCGAGTGGTCCCTGGCGGTGCCCTTAGCTGCCTCCATCTGCTCCGGCGAGGGGCTCTCAACGGCACCGTCGTCCTTCTTCGCCACGGCTGGCCCTGCCACTGCTTCTCTCTCTCTCGCTCGCTGGCGCCACGGGTGGGGAGGCAGAGGAAGGAAGGGGGCGAATGAGGCTAGGCTTCGGGGGGAGCTGGGCTGAGCGCCTGTTTTGGCCGAGCCAGTGGCTGCTGGGCTGGCAGGCCGTCGCGGCCCAGGCTAACCTGAAGGCCAGGGGGAGCCAAGGGGAGCTGGCTGGGCCAGCTGGTGCTTCTCTGGCCCAGCTCAGTAGCAAAATTAATTTGCTCAAAAAAATGCTTCTGGGCTAAAATTCTATTAAGGGCAGAGATAAACTCAAGGAAAATGCCAAATATTTTTCCTGATAATGGTCTCATTTTATGTGATAAAGTGAACATCTTCAGGGCTAAATTTGATGCATGAACACTTATGGTCATTTTGGAAATTTAATTATTTAGGTATTTTAATTCCTTTTATATTTCCATATATCATGTCATGCCATGTTTAAACTATTTATGCTAGAAATTAATTATGTCTAGTTATTTTTTCATTATGGCATTTTATTTTGATGATGGAAAATTATTATGATCATTATGAAATAATGTTTCTGCTGCGAAATAAAGTTTAATGGATCCTGAAATTAAAGGGTGGTTTTATGCTTTGTCATTCTAACCAAAGTTGTTTGACGGGCATTTAAACCACAAAATTCTTTCGTTGGTCCGTTTCACTTCTGGCCAAAGCTGATGTGAACCGGGTTGATGAATGAAAGTAATGAAGTGAGTATCATTAAAGTGTGCCTCTTATTTATCAATTTGGCCAAAGCTAATTGATGAATATCTATCCACAAAATTTTGTTGCTCATTTTCATTTCTGGCCAAAGCTGATTTGAATATGGTCAATAAAGTTTAATTATGGTGATGATGATGATGCTTACTAAAGCATTTCTTGAATTATTTTTTTAGCACCTAATGTCTCTCATTCACTGGGATGCTTAATGGCATTGAGCAACTTAATGGTAGCAATTATGCTACATGGAAGGAGAAGCTTGAAATAACGATGACCTTACTCAATATTGATTATGCTCTCCTTAATGATCCTCCTGAGGCACCTAATGAAAATGTTGAAAATTATGATACCCTCAAGAAATATTATGATGTTATGAAGGCCAAGTGGGATGATTCAAATCGCAAATGCCTTATGATGATAAACTGTTCCATTACACAGAGTATGAGGGGAGCCCTTCCTGACTGTGAAACAGCTAAGGGGTATTTTGTGAAAATTGAGCATCAATTTAAAGGGTCTTCTAAAGTTTATGCAACAAGTCTTATAAGAAGACTAAATGATGAAAAGTATGATCCCACTGGAAGTCTTCGAGAGCATATTATGAAGAAATGCAACATGGCTGCCAAACTCAAGACTATGGAAATGGAAATTTCTAATGGCTTCCTTGTGCATTTTATTATGTCAGCTTTGCCCCAAGAATTCTCGCCATTTATGATCAATTATAATGCGATGGATTTAAAGTGGGGCATAGATGAAATGATAGCATGTTGTGTGCAAGAAGAAGAAAGGCTGAAGGCTGACAGGATTGCGCAAATCAATCAGTTCAAAATTTCACCCAAAAAAGAGGTATAAGATATTTGTGACAGATTATATAAAGCCTTAGCCTAATAAGTTTAAAGATAAAGGCTAGCCCTCAAAAATCTCTCAACAAAAGAAGCCTGAGAAAGCCCCTAATCCAGAATGGAAAGGACCTGATGGATGCCACTTTTGTGGTAAAGATGGGCATAAGCAAAAGGATTGCTTTGGATTTAAGAGATGGCTCAACAATAGAGGTACCGATGTAATTACTTTTGTTGAAGAATCCCTTTATGTTAATTATGCCACCAATACTTGGTGGATTGATTCAGGTGCAATGATTTATATTTCAAATTCGTTGCAGGGATTCCATATGAGGAGGACCCTAAAAAGAGGGGAAAAAGTAAGCCTTTGAGGGTTTGTTCGGGGTATCTTCACCTCGATCGGAAGCACCAAGAGTTGCTCCTCAACCTACTGCACCTACTGAAAATATTTATTATGAGATCCCTTCGGGTATGATAGAGAAACTGCTAGCTAATCCTTATGCAGGAGATGGAACGATACATCCTGATATGCACTTAATCTATATGGATGAAATTTGTGGATTGTTTAAGCTTGCAGGTTTATCCGGAGATGGAGTTAAGAAGTAAGTATTCCCTTTATCTTTGGAAGGAAAGGAATTGACATGGTACAGGCTATGTGATGATACTGATACATGGGACTGGAACCGGTTGAAGCTGGAATTCCACCAGAAATTTTATCCTATGCATTTGGTTCATCGTGATCGGAATTATATATATAATTTTTGGCCTCGTGAAGGAGAAAGCATCGCTCAACCTTGGGGGAGGATTAAGTACATGATGTACACATGCCCCAATCATGAGCTCTCAAAAGAAATTATCTTACATAATTTTTATGCTTGGCTTTCTCATGATGATCAAACCATGCTCGATTCTTCTTAGACTGGCTCCTTTATGAAGAAGACTATTGAATTCAGATGGGATCTTCTGGAAAGAATTAAACGCAACTCTGAAGATTGGGAACTCGACAAAGGTAATGAGTCAGGTATAACACTGAAGTTTGATTGTGGTAAATCTTTTATGGATGCCGATGCTTTTCATAAGTTTAGCACTAAATATGGACTTGACTCTGAGATAGTAGCCTCCTTTTGTGAATCATTTGATACTCATGTTGATCTCCCTAAGGAGAAGTGGTTTAAATATCATCCCCCTGTTAAAGAAAAGATTGAGAAACCCGTTAGTGTTAAAGAAGAAACAATTGTTTACCATGTTGATCCAGTTGTGCCTACTGCTTATATTGAGAAACCACCTTTTCCTGTTAGGATTAAGGAACATGCTAAAGTTTCAACTGTGATTAACAAAAGTAATATTAGAACACATAGAACCTCTGAACAAATTAAAGTTGAACCTAATGTTGCTATGGTTAAAGATCTCTTGGTCGATAATATAGATGGGCATGTTATTAACTTCTGTGATGAAGCAGCTAGAATTGCTAAACTAGACCCTAAAAATAAAAACAGACCTGTAGTAGGCATGCCTCTTGTCTCTGTTAAAATAGGAGATCATTGTTATCATGGCTTATGTGATTTGGGTGCTAGTGTGAGTGCTATTCCGTTTACCTTATATCAAGAAATTATGAATGATATCGCACCTATTGAAATAGAGGACATTGATGTTACTATTAAACTTGCAAACAGAGATACCATTACACCGCTTGGGATCGTTAGAGATATTGAAGTCCTATGTGGAAAAATAAAATACCCTACTAATTTTCTAGTCCTCGGTTCTCCACAAGATAATTTTTGTCCCATTATATTTGGTAGGCCTTTCTTAAACATTGTTAATGCCAAGATTGATTGCGCTAAAGAAACTGTTAGTGTTAATTTTGGCGGTATATCTCATGAGTTTAATTTCTCCAAGTTTCATAGGCAACCTCGTGATAAAGAATTGCCTAGTAAAGATGAAATTATTGGTCTTGCTTCTATTGCCGTACCTCCTACTGATCTGTTAGAACAATATTTGCTAGACCATGAAAATGATATGCACATGAATGAAAGAAATGAAATAGATAGGATGTTCATTGATCAACCACCTATCCTTAAACACAATTTGCCTGTTGAAACTCTTGGAGGCCCTCCTCCGCCTAAGGGTGACCCTGTATTTGAATTGAAGCAATTGCCTGATACATTGAAATATGCTTATCTAGATGAAAAGAAGATATATCCTGTTATTATTAGTGCTAACCTTTCAGAGCATGAAGAAAAGAGGTTACTAAAAACCTTGAGGAAGCACCCTGTTGCTATTGGATATTCTCTTGATGATCTTAAGGGCATTAGTCCCACTCTATGTCAGCACAAAATTAATATGGAGCCTCATGCTAAACCAGTTCTCGATCACTGATGTCTACTACGCAACTTTATTCTTGTAGACTCGTGTTGAGCCTCGAAGCGCAGAGTTTTGTAGGACAGCGACAATTTTCCCTCAAGTGGATGACCTAAGGTTTATCAATCCGTGGGAGGCGTAGGATGAAGATGGTCTCTTTCAAACAACCCTGCAATCAAATACAAGAAATCTCTTGTGTCCCCAACACACCAAATACAATGGTAAATTGTATAGGTGCTCTAGTTCAGCGAAGAGATGGTGATACAAGAGTACTATGGATAGTAGATATAAGTTTTTATAATCTGACAAAAAAAACAGCAAGGTAGCAAGTAAAAAAAGTGAGCACAAACGGTATTGCAATGCTTAAAAACAAGGCCTAGGGTTCATACTTTCACTAGTGCAATCTCTCAACAATGCTAACATAATTGGATCATATAACAATCCCTCAACGTGCGACAAAAAATCACTCCAAAGTTCCTATTCGCAGAGAACATAAGATAGAAATTGTTGTAGGGTACGAAACCACCTCAAAGTTATTCTTTCCGATCAATCTATTGAGCTATTCCTATAGGTGTCACAAATAGCCCTAGAGTTCGTACTAAAATAACACCATATGATATGCATCAACTAACTCTAATGTCACCTAGATACTCCAATGTCACCACAAGTATCCATGAGTCCATTATACGATACGCATCAAACAACTTCAGATTCATAATATTCAATCCACACAAAGAACTTCAAAGAGTGCCCCAAGATTTCTACCGGAGAAAGTAGGACGAAAACGTGCATCAACCCCTATGCATAGATTACCCCAATGTTACCTCAGGAATCCGTGAGTTGAGTGCCAAAACATATATCAAGTGAATCAATATAATACCCCATTGTCACCACGGGTATTTATATGCAAGACATACATCAAGTGTTCTCAAATCCATAAAAATATTCAATCCGATAATAGTGAAACCTCAAAGGTAAAAACTCAATTCATCACAACAAGATAGAGAGGGGAAAAACACCATATGATCCAACTATATTAACAAAGCTCGCGGTACATCAAGATCGTGCCAAATCAAGAACACGAGAGAGAGAGAGAGAGAGAGATCAAACACATAGCTACTGGTACAAACCCTCAGCCCCGAGGGTGAACTACTCCCTCCTCGTCATGGAGACCGCCGGGATGATGAACTTGGCCTCCGGTGATGATTCCCCCCTCTGGCAAGGTGCCGGAAAAGGGCTGTAGATGAGATCATGGAGGTACAGAGGCTTGCGGTGGCGTAAAAACTCATCTAGGTTAACTTTCGGGGGTTTCTGAATATATAGGATTTTTCAGCGTTGGAATCACGCGAAGAAGTGCCACAGGGGGCCCACGAGGCACTAGGGCGCGCCTGGGGGTGGCGCACCCAGGTGGCTTGTGGGCCCCCCTGTGGGCCTTCTGCTGCTCCACCGAAGCTTCCTGGGTCTGTTTCCTTCTAGAAAAAATTGTCAAAAAGTTTCGCTGCATTTGGACTTCATTTGATATGGATTTTCTGGAAAACCAAAAACAAGCAGAAAACAGCAACTGGCACTGGGCACTAGGTCAATATGTTATTCCATGAAATCATATAGAAGCCATATAAAAGTGCACCAAAATCATACAAAACTATAATAAACATGGCATGAATACTTCATAAATTATAGATACGTTGGAGACGTATCAGCATCCCCAAGCTTAATTCCTACTCGTCCTCGAGTAGGTAAATGATAAAAGAAATAATTTATGAAGTGTGAATGCCAGCATAGTGCATAAGTTTGATCAATGATAATTTCAATCACTTTTCTTAGCATCATAAGAGAAACTCTTTCTCATAAAACTTATCATGATAAAGTAGCAATCAATTCACATGTTATGGTTCAAACAATGCATTCTCTTGAAACTTAACAACCTATATTCTTTGTCACCAAACAATTGCAATTCAACTTATTCTCACCAAAGTCTAAGTAAGAGCTCCACATACTCAATTATCATATAGTCTTCTATGATTGCTAGTACTCAAAACATATTTTTAGAACAAATGGCATCCATCGAACATAGAGAAAGATAGGGGCATAATGTTTCGCCTCCCAACTTATTTATCATAGAGATAATTGTCAACAATAATAATTCATGATCAAATATATTTGACTGGCCATATGTGCCTGGATCTTTCCCCACCACATGATGCTTGCCAACTAGAGAATAATTAAGGTTGAAATGAGAAGTAATACTATTGACTCTTGCATAAAAGTAAATACATAAAGTAGAAGATAGGCCCTTCGCAGAGGGAAGCAGAGGTTGTCATGCGCTTTTATTTTTGGATGTGCAAGCTCTTAATGCAAAGGAACGTCAAGTTATATTGCCCCTTGTGATAGCAACCTTTATTATGCAGTCCGTCGCTTTTATTTCTTTACCATCACAAGTTCGTACAAAGCTTATTTTCCCTTGCAATAAAAGATCATACATATTTTAGGAGCAATTTTTATTGCTTTTTGCACCGATAACAACTTACTTGAAGGATCTTATTCAATCCATAGGTAGATATGGTGGACACTCATGGCAAGAAACTGGGTTTAATGGTTTTTGGATGCACAAGTAGTCACTACTAGGGAAAACCCTAGTAGTAGCGCGGGGTTTTGTAATATCAGTAGCGCAGGTGGGCGCGCTACTGCTACGGCGCTATAGCTAACTATTAGCAGTAGCGTTGTTACACCCGTGCTACTGCTAACAGAGTTTAGCAGTAGCGCGTTTAGGTGAACCTCGCTACTGATAAAAACTACAGCGCGCCTATTTAACACGCGCTACTGATAAAGCAGCGCTACTGATACACATACCCCGTGCTACTGTTACTATTGTCTGTAAAAAAAATTCTGCAACGTTTTTTCTCTGTTTTTTAATAGGTTTATACAATAGTCTGTCATATCACACACAATAGTCTCATCATATCATACACATGCAAATATTCTCATCAAATCATGCCATCATCATCCAACACAAATGATGTCTATCATCATCATCGATCTCGAAATAGCGATACAAGTTATGATATGTCTCGAATACATGCAACTACATCGTCATCCCATACACATGTTTCATCATCCATCTAAAACGATGATATAGAAGAGAAGAGCTATCACTATGAGTAAGAGCGGAATTATGCAGTACATGAGGCGCCGGTTGTGATTCCTCTCTCGCTCTAGCGTGAACCTCAAGTAACTAGCTTCTGCTTCTTGTCTGCTATCAAACCCTTTATGGCCGCCGCCCGAGAACCGTGACACTTGGGCCTGACACTCGGGCCACTCATCGTACACTCCCGGAACCCTCCCTATGTACACGGCATAGCACTTCTTCGCCATCAAGGACCTATGTACCTGTTAGAGATGCATGTTCATCAAGCGAATTCAACAATAATATGCAACATAATATATTTGAGCAACACGAAAAGAAAGAGTTAGCTAAGAGATGCAACATATAGTAAACATAATTAATCAACGCGGGTTCACCATACCCAAACTAATTAACTAGATGTACGCAGGTCATCGTACCAAAACTAACAAACTAGCGTTACGCAAGTTCAGCAGGACCGTTGACATCACAAAGTTTCATCGCTACAGAAACTACAAGTTCAACCGACACATCATCATCGGCATCGTCAATCACTGGAAGTTCCACCCATCCATATCCGGGAGGATGCACCCTAGCTTCGTGAACGGCGTCAGGTCTTGACGTTGCATGCCTATGCGAGTTCTGACGTCAGCTCGTGATATAGGGCCGTGGTGGAACATCCCCTTCTCTTCGACAACTTCTTTCATGATGATCGTTGCAATGTCCTTCTGGATGCAAAAGAAGTCATCTCTGATTCTATAATCCAGTTTGTGTCTTAAGGATTCTACCCATTTGCGGATATGTTCATCGTTTTTTGTTGTAATGCGAAGATGTTGGTGATCTCTTCTGTACTCCATCATGAGATGGAGGAGGTAGAATCCGTCATTCTTGCTTGCTGTCGGTTGATGGATGGAGCAGAAGGTAGTTTTATGCGAGAAACCCGGCTTGTTCTTCCTTTGTTTCCTGATCAGCATGTTGCCACCCCTCATGCTGAAGCCGTGGAGAGCATCATCCAGAATATCCATTATGTGGGTGTAGTCTTTCTTCTCGAAGTTTCTGGACGAGTCGAAATACACGGCGTGGGAGACTCGCGGGAAAAGAATGATAAGGACGGCGCGCCCGTTGCTGCGGAAAACCACGACACCTCAAATTAGTCTCCATATGAGCGAAGGAATGATTGAAACGTACGAAAGGTTTGTCCGGCAATGACTTACATTGGATGATAAGGTAGGAGAATCGTTTCCTTCTCCTTATTCATTACCATGAAGTATTCGATGTAGTCCCTAGCAGCTTTACGGTCAAACTCGCCGAGACTCAAGAAGGACTCATGCATGTAGTATGGATCCGCCACCGCGATTTCCGAGATTTGTTCTCTCCTGATGACAAAGTTCATATGTAGCGCAAAAAGGCGGACGATCGTAAAATTGAGCCGGCTCATGAGAAACATCTCAAAGATGTGATCAAACCACAGGAAGAACACCTCCGCGGGCAGTGTGTCGACATACCACTTGGCCTAAGGCACACGAACCGCGTAAAGCGGATATCCTGGATCCTCCGAGGCGAGAAGGCTTTTCTCAGTCGACAGCACATGGTCGTGCAGTCTCCTGAGATCCCCTGATATGGCCTCTAGCAGTTTCGGCGGTAGGATCGGCTCGCCCGCGACATGGTACATCGCCGCACCTTTGACCGGTACACGGTCTGCAAAATCGGTCGGCTGGCTGCTAGAAGCGTTGGCAGGTTTGGCGGCAGCAGTGCCTCTCTTCGGCGGTCTCTTCCTCTCCTTTTTCTTGGGTTCACCGTCCAGACCCTTCCTTACCCACACCACCAGTGTCGTCGGGCTAAGCACTTTACGACCCTCGGCTAGATGACCCTGCGTTGAGGCGGCATCTGGAGGCGTGTCCTATGAGGATTGCATGAAGAGAGACTTCTTGCAATCAACTCTAGGACGTTCCTGCCTGGGCACATCATCCGCATGCTCATAGCCCGAGTCATATGGCTGACTCATCATTTGTCCGTCGTCATAGGCGGCACCGGTATTGAGGAACCGGAGAGGGTCCTCCTCCTCCATCTCATCATCCATTCCTTGTTCCACGGGGCCGACTACATCATCCACTATTGGACCCCCTTCCTCGCGTCGTCCGTCGCTCTCACCCGGCACGAGAGGCGCTGGTAATTGCGTAGGTGGGGTGGTGGTGTTCATACCTTGCTGGTTCTCCAATCCTTGCATTGGTGTGCTCTCGGCCGCCTCCAGACGAAGAAGATTCTTCGGCCACAGCAGCATCCAACCCTTGCATTCTCCAAGCCGCATCGGGGTCTCATCCTCCTCTCCCCCGAGCCGTACTGGAGGAGTCAAATCCTTGTGGCCCGCTTTCACACTCAACAAGGTAACCCTGAAGGTGCCAACGGGGATCGGCTGGCCGTGGAACGTGAGTTCCAAGGGCTTCGTTATCACTGCCTTTCCCACGTCCACCTTCCGGCCGTTGATCATGTAGAGTACGGTGCACGGGGTTTCGTCGGCCTGCGAAGACATGTCTGCGGCGTAAGACATCCGAAAGGCAACGAAAAATGGAAGATTATATATATGTTGGTGCGACGTGTAATTACCGTGAGGGCGTCGAGATCAGCCAAAGACGAAGGCCCGCCTAGCACGCCAGAGACAGAGGACGGGCTGCTATGAGCGGGTGCGGGAGCAGGACCTTGTGCGGTAGCGGCAGCAGGTGGTGGTGGTGCGATGTTCACCGAGTTGCTCCCGACAAAGCTGGGCATGGGAAAATCCTGTGCTGTCTTGTCTGGATTTTGCTTCGTCTAGTCGATAATAGCCGGAATCAAGTTAGTAGTGAAATCATTTCTGCAGGCAGCTACAGCTGCATTGACTGCCTGCTAGACCAACTCATTTTTGTTCGCTTCTGCGTTCTCAGCTGCTTTTTTCTCGGCCTCAGCTGCATTTTTCTCGGCCGCAAGCTTCACCTTCTTGTCGATGTTCAACTGACTGAACTTCTTTTTCTGCCTTTTGGCCTCCGGGCCCTCATTGTAGTAGTACTTCCACGTGGCGCCGTCTCCGAAGCCGTGCACACGTCCATATTGCGGCCGCTGGTCCAAAGGGAGTCCCTTCAGTTGGTTCAAGGCCCGGTTGAGAGGGGTATCCCACTTGGGCCTCATCGACGACTGAGACGACGAGTCGCTTTGGGCCGCAAGCCTGTGTTGCTCCTTCTGCAAAAGGAATGTGAACCGTTTACGAATGTTACTACAACATGTAGTCCACTTGATCAGAAGCTAAATGTAAGGTGGTAAAAGAATAATTACTAGTAATCTAATCAATTTCCTCGTGATCGGGTCCGTGTACCAAACCTTCTTTTCCTTGTCCCATTTGTACCGGGCCCTGATGAAGTCACGCTCCTGCGGGTCGGTGAACTCCGCGTAGGGGTCTGGGATCCCCGCGGCTTCACGTTCTGCGTCCTCCTTATCCCATATGGGCCTCTTGCCAGTGTAGCCACGGCTTCCGAGGCGTTGGTTCCCCGTGTTCCGCACGCCTAAAGGTATAAGAAGTTTCCTAGGTCATGCTGGTTTCTATTGAAGGTTTATAAAAGACTTCTCTAAAATTTCTAGACCTCTTACCAATCTCCTGCAAAAAGATGTTCCATTTGTTTTTGATGATGATTGTGTAGAAGCCTTTGAAACACTTAAGAAAGCCTTAACCACTGCACCTATTGTTCAACCACCTGATTGGAACTTGCCTTTTGAAATTATGTGTGATGCTAGTGATTATGCTGTTGGTGCTGTTCTAGGACAGAGAGTTGATAAGAAATTAAATGTTATCCATTATGCTAGTAAAACCCTAGACAGTGCTCAAAGAAATTATGCTACTACTGAGAAAGAATTTCTAGCAGTTGTGTTTGCATGCGATAAATTCAGATCTTACATAGTTGATTCTAAAGTAACTATTCACACTGATCATGCTGCTATTAAATACCTTATGGAAAAGAAAGATGCCAAATCTAGACTCATTAGGTGGGTTCTATTGCTACAAGAATTTGACTTGCATATTACTGATAGGAAGGGAGTTGAGAATCCCGTAGCACATAATTTGTCTAGAATGGAAATGTTCTTGATGACCCACTTCCTATTAATGATGATTTTCCTGATGAACATTTGGCTGTCATAAATGCTTCTCATAATACTCCTTGGTATGCAGACTATGCTAATTATATTGTTGCTAAATTTATACCACCTAGTTTCACATACCAACAAAAGAAAAAGTTCTTCTTTGATTTAAGACATTACTTCTGCGATGACCCACATCTTTATAAAGAAGGAGTAGATGGTATTATTAGACGTTGTATACCTGAGCATGAACAGGAACAAATCTTACGTAAGTGTCACTCCGAGGCCTATGGAGGACACCATGCGGGAGACAGAACTGCGCATAAGGTACTACAATCTGGTTTTTATTGGCCTTCTCTTTTCAAGGATGCTCATAAGTTTGTCTTATCTTGTGATGAATGTCAAAGAATTGGCAATATTGGTAGACGTCAGGAAATGCCTATGAATTATTCACTTGCTATTGAACCATTTGATGTTTGGGGATTTGATTATATGGGACCTTTTCCTAAATCCAATGGGTATACTCATATTTTAGTTGCTGTTGATTACGTTACTAAGTGGGTAGAAGCTATTCCAACTAGTAGTGCTGATCATAACACTTCTATTAAAATGCTTAAAGAAGTTATTTTCCCGAGGTTCGGAGTCCCTAGATATTTAATGATTGATGGTGGTTCATATTTTATTCATGGTGCATTCCGTAAACTGCTTGCTAAATATGATGTCAACCATAGAATTGCATCTCCTTATCACCCTCAATCTAGTGGTCAAGTTGAATTGAGCAATAGAGAAATAAAGTTAATTTTGCAAAAAACCGTCAGTAGATCTAGAAAGAATTGGTCTAAGAAACTTGATGATGCATTATGGGCTTATAGAACTGCTTATAAAAATCCTATGGGTATGTCTCCTTATAAAATGGTTTATGGAAAAGCATGTCATTTACCTCTTGAGTTAGAACATAAAGCATATTGGGCAATTAAAGAACTCAATTATGATTTTAAACTTGCCGGTGAAAAGAGGTTATTTGATATTAGCTCACTAGATGAATGGAGAACCCAAGCTTATGAAAATGCCAAATTGTTTAAAGAAAAAGTTAAAAGATGGCATGATAGAAGAATTCAAAAACGGGAATTCAAAGTGGGTGAGTATGTTCTATTGTACAATTCTCATTTGAGATACTTTGCAGGAAAACTTCTCTCTAAATGGGAAGGGTTGTATATCATCGAAGAAGTTTATCGCTCCGGAGCCATCAAAATAAACAACTCCGAGGGCACTAATCCGAGAGTGGTGAATGGGCAAAGAATTAAGCACTATATTTCAGGTACTCCCATTAATGTTGAAACTAATATTATTGAAGCAATTACACCAGAGGAATACATAAGAGAGACCTTCCAGAACACTCCAGAACCCTGAAAAGGAAGATGTACGTGATACGGTAAGTAAACCGACTCCAAAAATTCCATAAAAATACTTTCTGTCAGTTTTGGAATATTAGAAAAAAATACAAAAATGAGAAACAGCCGAGGGGACCCATGAGGTGCACACGAGGCACCAGGGCGCGCCACCCCCCAGGCGCGCCCTGGTGGCTCGTGGGCCCCTCGTGAGCCTTCTTGACTCTGTTTTCTTCTGGAATACTTGTTTTGCAAGATAAAAATTATTTATATATACTCCCGGACGTTTTGACCACCATATCGCAGAAATATCCTCTATTCTTGTTTCGTGCTATTTTTCTGACAGATCTAGATCGCTATGGCTCCACCAAGCTCTTCCAAGGACAAGTTCTACGAGAAGGTCATCAACCCCTACCTACCGGAGGTGATGAAACACCCTCAAGCCATCGAGATGCATGAGGGGGTGCTTCACATCCGGAATGTTCAAGGACCCAAGAAGACCGGGAGCGTGGAGGCCAGGCTCGAAGCGGTGGAGCAGGAGATTTTCAAGTGCCAAGGGATGGTAGAACATGGACTCAGCGCCAACCACTCCATGATCACAGAATTCACCCGCGATCACAAGGTGGATGGCCAATCGATGGGGGACATCATCTTCAAGCTCAATGAATGAATTGACTATCTCCAAGGCCAAATTTATGATCTTCAAAACCAAAATTTTGAGTATGAGGCAAGATTCAAAGGTATGAGTTTAGCTGCAAGTTTCAGGACTCCGGAGACTCGTTCATCTTTTTATGATGGGGAACCTATGCCATGGAAGCCGGAGGACAAGCCCACCACTTCATCACCACCACCATCACTGAAGAAGGAAACTTGAGTACATGGGTATGGGCACTCCCCTTGGCTTGTGCCAAGCTTTGGGGGAGGTGCCCCAGTATCATATCACCATCACCTTTATTATCTTTACCTATTTTTAGTTCGATCCTTAGTAATTTCGTGATCTAGTTGAATAAAAGTTTATTATGATCTATTTTCGAGTGCTAGCTTCGTGATCTATCTATCTATGTAATTGAGTTGGGAGTTATATAATAAAGAGTAGTTTGAGTTTTTGCTTCTTTACTTTTATGTTTCAAACCTAGCAATGAAAATAATGAAAAATATCATATGCTAATCTTATGGAAAGTAATGACATTACATAAAGAAAAGTATAGGTGGTAAAATTTATTGGAAGTTAACAAACATAGCATTGGTCAATGATGCAATTCACGAAAAAATTAATAAGGGAAGAGAGGATTCACATGTAAATACACTATCTTGGACATCTTTTATGATTGTGAGCCCCCATTGAGTATTTTATGTCAAATTGTTGACGTTGGACAAGGAAGACAATGTAATGAATTATGTTTGCTTATATTCACATAGAAGTTATATTGTCATAGATCCTCCAACATGTGGTGCTTGCCCAATATCTTTGCTAGCCAAAAATCCGCACCAAGTAGAGATACTACTTGTGCATCCAAAACCCTTAAACCCAGTTTCGTCATGAGAGTCCATTATATCTACCTATGGATTGAATAAGATCCTTCAAGTAAGTTTTCATCAGTGCAAAAAGCAATAAAAATTGCCTCTAAATATGTATGAACTTTTATTATAAGGGAAAATAAGCTTTGTACGAACTTGTGATGGTAAAGAAATAAAAGCGATGGACTGCATAATAAAGGTTGCTATCACAAGGGGCAATATAAAGTGACGTTCCTTTGCATTAAGAGCTTGTGCATCCAACAACAAAAAGTGCATGGCAACCTCTGCTTCCCTCTGCGAAGGGCCTATCTTTTACTTTTATGTATTTACTTTTTATGCAAGAGTTAACAGTGTTTTCCCCTATTCCTTTTTATTTTTCTCTTTTGCAAGCATCATGTGGTGGGGAAGATCTAGGCACATATATCCAGTTGTATATGAGTGATCATGAGTTATTATTGTATTGAGGTGAATAAGTTGGGAGGCGAAATTATAAGCCTCTATCTTTCTATGTGTCTGGCTGAAACTTTTTGCTCCATATATATGTTGTGAGTGTTAGCAATCATAGAAGACTAAATGATGGTTGAGTATGTGGACTTGCTAAAAAGATCCTACATGAGACCCTTCCTGAAAATATGATGAATTGCAATTGCATTGTTGACTGAAAACATAGTTTGTTAGTTTTCAAGAAAGTTTATGCCTTATACTTCGTTATTGTGATGAATTGTTACCTGCTCATGAGAAGTTTTATGATAATGAATATTGTTATTATAATAATGATCATGATGCTACTATGTCCGTATTTTGTTTTTATCGATACCTCTCTCTCTAAACATGTGGACATGATTATCGATATCGGCTTTCGCTTGAGGACAAGCGAGGTCTAAGCTTGGGGGAGTTGATACGTCCATTTTGCATCATGTTTTCCTACTATTATTCATAGTGTTTTTTAATCAATATAACACTTTGTGGAGAAATTCTAATGCCTTTTCTCTCTTAATATGCAAGATTTACATAAGGAGGGAGATTGCCGGCAGCTGGAATTCTGGACCTGAAAAAGCTATGTCAGAGATACCTATTCTGCACATCTCCAAATGAACTGAAATTTCACGGAGATTTATTTTGGAATAAATAAAAAATATTGGAAGAAAGAAGTACCAGAGGGGGCCACCCAGGTGCCCACGAGGAACCAGGGCGTGTCACCCCCCCCCCAGGCCCGCCCTGGTGGCTTGTGGGGCCCCTGGCTAGCCTCCAGTGCCCATTTTCTGGTATATAAGCCCATTTGCCCTAGAAAAAATAAGGAGAAGACTTTTGGGACAGAGCGCCGCCGTCTCGAGGCGGAACTTGGGCAGGAGCACTTTTGCTCTCCGGCGGAGCAATTCCGCCGGGGATACTTCCCTCCGGGAGGGGGAAATCGAAGCCATCGACATCACCAACGATCCTCTCATCGTGGGAGGACCAATCTTCATCAACATCTTCACCAGAACCATCTCATCTCAAACCCTAGTTCATCTCTTGTATTCAATCTTTGTCTCAAAACCTCAGATTGGTACCTGTGGGTTGCTAGTAGTGTTGATTACATCTTGTAGTTGATGCTAGTTGGTTTATTTGGTGGAAGATTATATGTTCAGATCCATTAAGCTATTTAATACCCCTCTTATCTTGGACATGAATATGATTTGTGAGTAGTTACTTTTGTTCTTGAGGACATGGGAGAAGTCTTGTCATAAGTAATCATGTGAATTTGGCATTCGTTCGATATTTTGATGATATGTATGTTGTTGATTCTCTTAGTGGTGTCATGTGAACGTTGACTACATGACACTTCACCATCTTTGGGCCTAAGGGAAAGCATTGTGGAGTAGTAATTAGATGATGGGTTGCTAGAGTGACAGAAGCTTGAACCCTAGTTTATGCACTATTCCGTAAGGGGCTGATTTGGATCCATATGTTTAATGCTATGGTTAGATTTATCTTAATTCTTCTTTCGTAGTTGCGGATGCTTGCGAGAGGGGTTAATCATAAGTGGGAGGCTTGTTCAAGTAAGAACAGTACCCAAGCACTGGTCCACCCACATATCAAATTATCAAAGTAGCAAACGCGAATCAAACAAACATGATGAAAGTGACTAGATGAAATTCCCATGTGTCCTCGAGAACGCTTTGCTTATTATAAGAGATCGTTCCGGCCTGTCCTTTACTACAAAAAGGATTGGGCTACCTTGCTGCACCTTAGTTACTATTGCTACTTGTCACTTGTTACAAATTATCTTGCTATCAAACTACTTGTTACCCATAATTTCCGTGCTTGCAGAAAATACCTTGCTGAAAACCGCTTGTCATTTCCTTCTGCTCCTCGTTGGGTTTGACACTCTTACTTATCGAAAGGACTACGATTGATCCCCTATACTAGTGGGTCATCAGCCGCCGAGAGCTCTAGCGACACCAACGGCACCAAGAAGCCGAAGGCAGACATCCCCGGCAAAGAGGTTGCCGGGTGAAATGCCTGTCGAGAAGCGGCGGCAGGCGAGAAGGCCAGCAAGACTGGTGGGCCATACTGCAAGATCCACTGCACCAAGGGCCATGACCTCCAGCAATGCCGGCAAGTAGAGCAGCTTGCCAAAAAGTAGAAACAAGAGTACGAGAAGCGTGACAAGGAGAAGGCCCAAGATGGTGCTGGTGGGTCCGGCAAACAAGACCGTGGTGGCCGCGGAGGCCGCCGCGGCAAGGCCAAGCAGCCAAAAGAGAAGACTACTCAGGGCCAGCAAGAAGAGGATGATAGTGATGAGGACAGAGGTGGGTCCGACAAGGAGTTCCAGAATGCGGTGGATGCCATGTGTGTTGACAGAGGCGCATCTTTGCACTCCTCGCACCGGCAACTAAAGCAGTGGATCCGCGAAGTCAATGCAGCAGAGCCGATGATGGAGGCACAGAAGCCACTCAAGTGGTCGCACTCGCACATCAACTTTGATGCCAAGGACCACCCTGATCGCACCATGGCGGTCGGGTGTTTGCCGTTTTTGGTCTCACCAACAATTTGCAACCTCAAGGTGACAAAGATGCTGGTTGACGGTGGGGCTAGCTTGAACTTGATCTCTCTAGATGTGATCAAGAGGCTGCAGATCCCTGACAAGGATCTCAAGGAAACAGGCAGTTTCCAAGGGATCAGTCCGGGGAGGAACAAGCCAAAGGGCCAAGTCACATTACCGGTCACGTTCGGCAGCGAGCTCAACCATCGGACGGAGAAGATTACCTTCGACATCGTCAAGATGCCGCTGCCGTACAATGGAATTCTGGGCCACCCAGCCCTGGCAAAGTTTATGGCCGCATCGCACTATGCGTACAATGTCATCAAGATGCCGGGGCCAATGGGAGTCCTCACCATCAAGTCAAACCACAAGGATGCAATCATCTGTACTGACAAGTTCTACTGGGAGGAGGCGGCGGCAGCTGCCATCGAGGCGCTTGCCCCTGCCGTCAAAGCTCCCGGGGTAGGAAAGAAGAAGAAGACCGGCAAGACCTCTGGGAAGGACTCTGGGAAGCACACTTCAGAGTGCAGCATGCCTGTCGAGGACGTACCAGAGAGCTCTATCGGCAAGAGCAAGAGAGCCAAGGCTTCCGCATCCATGACCAAAGAATACGAAAGGGGATGGGACGAGTGGCACTTTTAGAAAAAGTGCCACTCTCGGCAACAAATAGAAAGTCGAGCTCGTTGCCATCCTACGGGTGAATGCCAGTGTGCTTGCCCGGCAAGCACCTGACATCCCCGAAGTTCTTAGGAGGGCAACTGAGCACCACCTTGCCGTTTGCCCTCATGCGAGACCCCTCAAGCAGAAGGTCAGGAAGCAAGCCTTGGTGCAGAAACAATACTCCCCACGGAACTCAAATACGGGTCACCTCGAGTCTTGGCCTTCAATGAGGAGGACCAAGATGAGCTGCGGCATGACGATGCCATGCTCCTTGAGGAAGATCATTTCCAGGCTGCTGCCCGTGTTGCACGGTACCAGCAAGCTTTGCGCCGCTGCTTTAGCCGCAAAGTGAATGCCAGGGACCTTGAGAAAGGTGACCTTGTTCCATGTCGGATTCGATCCATGAAGGATAAAAAACAAGTTGACGCCGAAGTGGGAGGGCCCTTACCGGGTAATACGAGTCACTAGGCCCGGCACAGTCCACCTAGAGACCGAAGATGGCACTCCGGTGCTAAACTAATGAAATATTGAGCATCTTCATAAGTTTTACCCGTAAGGCGTGGTTGCCGGGCTGCCCGACAACCTCTTTTGTACAAGTTTGCTGTCAGGGCATGTAATCCTTTGTACAAAGCCGGGCGTAGATCCCGTGCATAATAAATAAAAGTTAGATGTTTCACAATTCTTTGTCAAGTACATATTTATTTATGTGTTGCAGGCAATCTTGTGTTACATTTTCCCTTGCACAAGGTAATTAACGAACCGCCGAGGTTCCTGTTGACACACGAACGCGTCACGCGTACCCTCGACGCCGGGGGTGATGCACCGCAGCTCACGTCGAGGGAGGTCCTACCGGCAGCGCGATACGCAAGACAACCGGAGGACGCTTTTGAAGACCCGAAACCCCGCGCACCCGGGAGGGACCCCGTCAGGGAGCGCGGCGGCAATGGGCTGCCCTAGGTCGATTCGCTCGCCCCTAGGGCCTCGGAGTTCACAGCTCTCCAACACGAAGAACGACGAAGAACGAGGAAGAAGATACGAGGGTAGGAGACAAAACGTTGGTGAAAAAGTAGTATAGATTGATTTGTTCGATTGTGTATTTTTTCAATCGGCCGTCACCCCTAACATATATAAGAGGCGGCTGGACTTCCCGTACAAGCAAAGGATTCATCTAGGCTTTCCTTACAAGAAAATTACATTAATTCACGTCCTAGAGTCCTAGTTCTGGTCCCGCTCGGATTCATCCTGAATCTGGTCCAATCTCCTGTCTTGCTCCTTGCGTGGGCCATGGAATCTGCACACGACCTCCGCTGGAGATGGTCCAAACACGAATTTTGTGCGCTTCGACGAGGCCAGTAATCCGTATGTTGATCACTTTTCCAAATAAGGCCATCTTGAATAATCCACGGGGTCATCTTTAATTTCGAGTCAGACTCGGTTATGTAGCTGACTGGACCGTCCGACTCTTGTAGCGTCTCTGCAGGTTGTATACTATGTCGGATGATGATGACTCCAAAAGCAAAGTTGACCGTCTCGACGTTACGAACAACTTTCATGTTGAACACTTTTTCATCTGAGGCCATCTAGATAATTATTTGAGCCCATCTTCAGTTTCTGGTCGGATTTGACAGTTTCCACCCCGGCAAGCTTTTCCCGGCAAGCACCCCGGCAAGCTTCACCCCGGCAAGGTTTCCATCCCGGCAAGCTTTCACCCCGGCAAGGTTTCCATCCCGGAAAGATTTCCCCGGCAAGGTTTCCATCCCGGCAAGCTTTCACACCCCGCCAAGGTTTTCATCCCGGCAAGGTTTCCTCGGCAAGGTCTCCATCCCGGCAAGCTTTCACACCCCGGCAAGGTTTTCATCCCGGCAAGGTTTCCCCGGCAAGGTCTCCATCCCGGCAAGCTTTCTGGCTGTGCCTTGCGGGTCTTTTTTGTGGCAGTAAACGACCTCGGATGAAAATGTGCCCAAAAGCAAAGTTGACCGTTTCGACGTTACGAACAACTTTCATGTTGAACGTTTTTCTATTCGAGGCCATCTTGAATGGCTAATTGCTCACGCATTGCGTCAGACACTCGCCAAGACGTGTCTGGTCTCCCGCGTCTTATTTCGCCCCTTGACATGGCTGCATTCAGATAGCTCTAACTTTTGCATACGAACTCGGATTGAGACAATTTTTATATGAAAATCGACCGAATCGACGAGACGAAGACAATTCATGTAGAAAGTTTTCTCATATGAGATCATCTTGAGGGCGTAATCAGCCGAATATTGTTCTGCATACAAAATCCCAGTACTTCGAACACAATTTCGGCTTTCGAGATGAGATCGGATGGCAATGGCCCAAACTTCAAAGTTTCTCCTTTCCAGATCGCCTCCTTGCCGGGCCGTCTCCTTGCCGGATCACCTCCTCGCCGGGCCGTCTCCTTGCCGGATCGCCTCCTTGCCGGGCCATCTCCTGCCTCTGTTTGGGTCTTCGGCAAGCACTCAAAACCGGCAAGCTTTTCGCTTGAGTCCACTTTTACTGCATTTTGCATCGTGCCAAAATCAGGTGTCAACACATGCCCCCCTGTTTTTCGGCAAAACTTGTGTGCCGAAAAATAATTTGCATTAGGCTTGTTCTAAGGACGATGTCAACACTCCATCGGCCATTAATATGTGCTGAGGGCGATAATTATATATCGGCCATTGCCTATTTAGGCTTCTTGCCACACACTTGGGTGGTACTTCTTCAAATATCTGCCATTGAGAGCTCGAGGTAGCAATGTTCCTTGCATGGATTCTACCAAATATGAATTTCCGGGAACTATTCTTGCAATCTTGAAAGGACCTTCCCAGCTTGGAGACCACTTCCCGAATTTTCTGCTCTTTGAACCAATCGGTAGAATCACCTTCCACACAAGATCACCAATCTGAAAATTCTTCAACTTGACCTTCTTATTGTAAGCTCTTGCTACCCTCAACTTGTCCCTTTCTATGGCTTTTAATGCAGTCAAACGTTTATCGGCAACCTCATCAACGTTGTCCATCATCAAGTTATAAAAGTCCACTGCCGATAAATCATTTTGTTTGGCTATTCTCAAAGCATTCAAATTTACCTCTACCGGTAAAACGGCTTCTTGACCGTATACGAGCTCATATGGAGTTACCTTCGTCGCACCATGCCTTGAGATTCTATGCGCCCACAAAGCCTCGGACAATAATTCATGCCACCTTCTTGGATTATCTTCAATCTTCTTCTTGATGAGCTTGATCAAAATTTTGTTGCTAGACTCAGCTTGTCCATTGGCTTGAGCATAATACGGGGAGGAATTGAGCAACTTTATCTTATATGATTCGGCAAATTCTCCAACTTGATGAGACATGAAAGACGAACCTTGATCCGTAGTTAATGTTTGCGGAATACCGAATCTATGAATAATGTGCTCACTTATGAATTGAATTACCTCCGTATGCGTCATATTCTTGAGAGGTACTGCTTCAGACCACTTAGTGAAATAATCAGTTGCCACCAACACGAACCGATGCCCCTTTGAAGAGGAAGGATGAATCTCTCCAATAAAGTCTAATCCCCAACCTCTAAAGGGCCACGGCTTGATAATAGGATGTAACATAGCAGTGGGAGCTAACTGAATATCACCAAACTTTTGACAAGCTTCACATCCTTTATAATACCTGAAGCAATCATTGATCATCGTCGGCCAATAAAATCCAGCACGTCGTAACAACCACTTCATCTTGGGGGCCGACTGATGAGTACCGCAAATTCCTTCATGAACCTCTCCCATAGCAACTCTTGCTTGATCCTCGTCCAAACACTTCAAAAGAACATCTTCAACCGTTCGGCGATAAAGACCACCGTCTCTTATTGTATATTTGAAAGCCATGCGCCGAACAGCCCTGTCCACCCTTTCACTCGTATTGTACAAGTAATCAATAATGGGCTTTCTCCAATCATGATTTTCACCTGCACTAGATTTATTGTTAGTGACCGAATCAGTGGGCTCTGGTTCGGCCTCCCCTATATTAGCAAGACAAGACATCGGCTCTTGAGAGATATGAAACATGCCATGATTGACATGATAGCCAGATGCTTGCTGTGCTAACTCATTTGCTCTCCAATTATCATGTCTAGATATATGAGCAATGCTAAAATGATCCAAAGTAGAAATTATATCCAGACATTTATCAAGATAAACATTAAGTGATTCGTCTAAACATTGAAAAACTTTGGATACTTGTCGCACTACTAATAACGAATCACCAAAAGCCTCAATATGTGTAGCACCTATGGCCAGTAACATCTCTAAGCCGAATAACAATGCTTCATATTCGGCTTGATTATTTGTGCAAAAATATTCTAAGCGGCATGAGGCTTCAAAAACAGCACCATGAGGAGATATATAAGCAATACCAACACCTTGGCCGTTGCTACAAACTGAACCGTCAAAATATAATCTCCATGGTACTAACGAGACAAGGTTTATATCAATATCTTGCTTGTCATTAATCCGATGCTCAACGATAAAATTAGCAACAATTTGGCCTTTCATGGACTTTAGAGACTCATAAGCCAAATCATACTCAATTAAAGCATAAGCCCATTTACCAATTCTACCACTAAGAATTGGTCTATGCAACATGTATTTAATTACATCGGTTTGACAAGCTACTATGCAAGCACTTGGTACTAGATAATGTCTCAATTTTGTGCAAGCATAGTATAAGCATAGGCATAATTTTTCAATAAATGTATACCTTGTCTCGGCATCCAATAGGCGTCGGCTCAAATAAATGATAGCATGCTCTTTTCCTTCGGCTTCTTGAGTCAAAACAGCTCCAATAACGCCTTCCTCGGCTGCAATATAAAGTCTAAAGGGCTCTCTATGTTTGGGTGCCTTCATCACCGGAGGAGTGCACAAATAATTCTTAATCATATCAAATGCTTCTTGCTGTTTTGCCCCCCAAGTAAAATCAACATCATTCTTCAACCGAAGGATATGAGTAAATGCATCAACCTTCCCTGACAAATTAGCTATGAACCTCCTCAAATAATTGACCTTGCCAAGGAATTTTTGCATATCTCTCTTGCATGTTGGAGCCTCCACTTTTTGTATAGCTTCTATTTTTTTGGGATCAATCTCTATGCCATCTTCATGAATAATGAAACCCAAAAACTTACCAGCCGACACGCCAAACGCACACTTCAAAGGATTCATCTTCAGCCCATATTTCTTCATCCTCTCAAAAGCTAAACGCAAATCGGCTAAGTGAGATTCAAAAGCATCCGATTTGACAACAATATCATCAATATAGACGTCAAGTATAACACCAAGTAAATCATGAAATATCAAATTCATAGCCCTTTGATATGTGGCGACGGCATTCTTCAATCCAAAGGTCATCACTGTCCACTCAAATAATCCAAGGAAACCGGGGCACCGAAAAGCCGTTTTGGACATGTCCTCCTCGGCCATGAAAATTTGGTTGTACCCCGCATTGCCATCAAGAAAGCTAATAACCTTATGTCCAAAAGCATCATTAATAAGCATGTCGGCTATAGGCATAGGATACTCATCTTTGGGCATAGCTCTATTCAAATCTCTGAAATCAATGCACACCCTCAACTTGCCGGAGCCTTTCTTTTCCACTGGCACAATATTAGAAATCCACTCGGCATACCTGCAAGGTCTAATAAAATTAGCTTTAAGCAAATGACCGATCTCTTCCTTGATCCGGTCATATATTTTTGGATTGAACTTCCTAGCCGATTGTTTATATGATCTAAAACCGGCTTTTATAGGTAACCGATGCTCCACTAGCTCTCGGCTTAAACCTGGCATCTCATGATATTCCCATGCAAAGCAACAAATATATTCTTTCAATAGCTCGATTAACTTGACTTTACAATCGGCTTTCAAATTTTTGTTCACATATGTCGGCCTAGGAATTGAGCCATCTCCAATATCTATTTCTTCCAATGGATCGGCCGACGTAAAACCTTGTCCAAGTTTATCCATATCATCTAACTCCTCTACAGACTCATACATATCGTTCCCATTGGACCGATATTCTGCAAGCCATTTTTGCAACCACTCAGAGTTAGCACCCATTTAAATACATTATGCTTTGGAGCCGATTGCTACCAACCGGCTTTAGAGAAACGGGGACAAAACCGCTTTTGGTAGCGCTGAGAAAATCAAACTCTGACAAGTCCCGTCCCGTCAAGCAAGCAGCATTGGGGTGTCGCCAATCTACCGGTGCATCAGCCAAAGCAACGCAAGCCGAATTATCCGCATGAATGATCTCCACTTCATCATCAACCCACTGAATTAAAAACTGATGCATAGTAGATGGCACGCATTGCTTTGCATGGACCCAATCATGGCCTAGTATGACGTTGTAGTTACCTTGTACCTCGGCGACAAAGAATGCAGTAGCCAAAGTTTTGCTCCCAACCGTAAGCTCCACGTACATCACCCCTTTGGCTTCGGTTTTCTCTTTGCCTTCAAATCCATTGAGCACCATATTGGTCTTCATCAATCCTTCGTCGGGCAAACCCAATTTCTTGAAGACTGAATAAGGCATGAGATTCACTACAGCACCACCATCGACAAGCATTCGAGTAATTGGTG
This sequence comes from Elymus sibiricus, assembly GCA_039707655.1. Taxonomy (NCBI): domain Eukaryota; kingdom Viridiplantae; phylum Streptophyta; class Magnoliopsida; order Poales; family Poaceae; genus Elymus; species Elymus sibiricus. The sequence goes on along the minus strand of CM077664.1, from coordinate 398,130,203 downwards.
ACCCGTTGATATGGCCTCTGAGGTACAACGGTTTCAAGTGCGTCACTGGTTCTTTTGGTTTCTCAAATATTGCATTCTTAGGACCAAAATCCAGCTGAGCCACCTCCCCTTCTTCATCTATAGCACGAAACTCAGCGGGTAAATAAAACACCATGTTGATATCCATGCCTTCATGTACTGGTGTAGGCTCACAATCTACCACGTCGCCCTCCTCCTCGGGTGTGTTCAGTGCCGGGCTTGCCGGTGTTGGGCTTGCCGGGCCTGCCGAGCTTGCCGGGTCTGCCGATCTTGCCGGGTCTGCCGAGCTTGCCGGGTCTGGGTTTGCCCTCTTCATTGACTCTGAAATCTGTTCGGGCGAAACGGAATCAATAGGCGTTGTAGACGATGTAACAGCAGTAGCATCGTCCTTCCTTGGTGGTACAGGTGCTGATGTGACAGATGTAGAAACCACCGCACTTTGTATTTGCTTAGGCACCCATACTTGTTCTGTAGGTACCATGGGCCGAACGTCATTGAACCACTCATCTCTTTGCTTCTCGGCCTCCTGTTCTGCCATCTCATGACTCCTTAACCTCTGTAGTTTCCTCTTTTGTGTTTTTGTTAGCCCTGGAGGACACCACTTAGGCTGCATGTACTTTGGATCTTTGAACTTGGCTTTGCTTGTGCTAGCTTCATGATCACTAGCCGAGTGCTTTGGTGCGATAGCAAGTATCGGCTCAGTAGGGTTGTTCCGCACAGTCGGCTGTTGTATAGTGAATGTCTTAGTGCCCAAGATGAGTGAACCGGCATCAACTCTTTCTTTGCCCTTTTCAGACTCAACCGCTGCACTTGGTGATTTGACACACCACACCTGTTTGTTGACCTTTTCTTGATTATTCTGCATCGGCCGATTGACACCATTGTTCAAACGGCCTCGTGCGGGATAAGAAAGCCTCTCATGCATAGGCCTCCTTGGTTCTGCCCATCCTGGATGAAAAGCATATGGGGCCATTGGGGGCTGCCCCCATCCTCCATTGAATCCTCCCATGAAGTAGGGTGCATAGGGAGGTGGCGCCATCCACGGTCCTGGCGCCCATGGCCCGTATGGCCTTGTGCAATGTTGCAATTCTTGTCTTGGAGGTGATCTTGGGCGCTTCAAATATGATGACCGGTTAGAGCTAGAACCGGCCGCTTGATTAGCATACTTGGACAGCAACATATCAAAAGTTGGCTTGATTTTCTTGCGCTGCACTTTGGCTTCATTCAGCTTCCACTTGCCAACTTTCGGACTCTTGGGCTTGACAAACTTTACACGGGTATTCTCTTGCTCTTGCGGTTGCCCCCCGAGTGCAGGATTCTTGACAGTGATTTTGATTATCTCCCCGCCATCGGGTTGCTTGTCGAGCACCACTTGCCTTCCCAAGATCTTGTCGCCATCTCTGTTTTTCCTGGGCTCACCAATGACAATATTAGTTTTATTAGCGGATTCGGCCACTTCCGGCCGAATGAGCACCTTTTTCCCCTCCAAATCCAGAGTATTCATTGGGAAGGGCTGCTTATCAACTTGCATCTCAGAAAAGTTCAATCGTCCGTCATTAATGGCCGATTGTATCTGTCGTCGAAAAACATTGCAATCATTAGTCGCATGAGAAAAAGAATTATGATACTTGCAATAAGCACGCTGTTTCAGCTCTTCAAACGGCGGTAAAGTATGAGATATTCTAATAATCTTAGCTTGTAGCAAAGCATCAAATATTCTATCACATTTAGCAATATTAAAAGTAAACTTCATCTCATCATCACGATTCTTATGAATCGGCTTTAAATCATTGCAAGTAAATGGTTTGGCCTTCGAGGGCCAAACAAATTCAGCAGCATAAATATCACCCTCATCGTCCGAACGATCACTATCATATTCAACCATATTCATCTTTGGACGATCAGTTTTATATCTATGCACTTCTTTAAGCTCCCTGCCTCGGCTTTCATGAGCCAAAGCCCTCTGTAAGACTTGGTTGATACTTATAAATTCATAGCCTTCTAGTTTCTCTCTAATATGAGCTCTCAAACCATTAAGCACAAGATCAGCCAAGTCTCTTTCAGTTATCACTAAACTATAGCACCGGTTTTTTGTTTCCCTAAATCTCTTGACGTAATCGGAGACCGATTCGTCATGCTTCTGCTTGACCGATGTAAGATGTGACAACTTAAGTTCATTATCGCCGCTATAAAAATGATCATGAAATTTTTGCTCTAGCTGCAACCATGCACGAATAGAGCCATGCGGCAAAGAAGAAAACCATGAAAATGCGGTACCAGTTAATGACAAAGGAAATAAACGCACTTTCAATTCATTTATCGAACCTGCTTCACCCAATTGTGCTAGGTATTGGCTAACATGCTCCCATGTGGTTTTTGTGCCCTCTCCATTAAACTTAACAAAATCTGGAATTTTATACCCTTGAGGGCACGGAATTGCATCAAAGTACTCAGGATACGGCTTTTGATAAATCCGATTCCTAGGTAGTTCAACACCAAAATTCTCTCGAAGTGTTTTAGCCATCTCCTCTCTAAACCTAGCTAGAGCATCGTCCGTAGTAGACGATGAATCTTGTGGCACTGGCATAGGAGGATTGGGGTTAGCAATCATGGGTGTAAATTGTGACATGTTTGCCGAACCATAGTTCGGCAATGATCTAGCAGTGTTTCCACCTATTTGGTTCGGCGTTGCCACCGAACTCTGCATAAAAGGATTAAGTGGTGCAGCCACAATTTGATTGGTATGGGTAGGAAAATAATTCATCGGCATGGGAGGCGCCGATGAAATAGGCAAAGCTGAATCAGGGTTTCCCATACTAGCAGGCATGTTAGGCATATTCTTCTGAGCATTAGTATTGTCTAAGAAAGCTTGATAAATCAGATTATTGCTATCAGTAATACGGCTCTCAATTTCAGCCCATTGCTCAGGAGAAAAGGTAGTACTTATAGAAGGCTTAACCTGCTCAGTTTGAAGAGGAGGAAACTTGATTTCTCCAACCGGAGTGATATTGCCTTGGCGGTCCTTCTTGAAGTTTCCAAGGAACTCCTACAACTCCTTCTCTTCACGCGCCTTCTTGTACTCCTCATAAGCTTGACGATGCTCGGCCGATAACTCCTCCAGATTGGGCTTGATAATGTTATCGGCGTCAACTTCCGAGGGATTGGGAAGATTGGACATGATGGATGATGATGATAGATCAAAAGTTCCCCAGCGGAGTCGCCAAAAAGTGTGTTGACACACGAACGCGTCACGCGTACCCTCGACGCCGGGGGTGATGCACCGCAGCTCACGTCGAGGGAGGTCCTACCGGCAGCGCGATACGCAAGACAACCGGAGGACGCTTTTGAAGACCCGAAACCCCGCGCACCCGGGAGGGACCCCGTCAGGGAGCGCGGCGGCAATGGGCTGCCCTAGGTCGATTCGCTCGCCCCTAGGGCCTCGGAGTTCGCAGCTCTCCAACACAAAGAACGACGAAGAACGAGGAAGAAGATACGAGGGTAGGAGATAAAACGTTGGTGAAAAAGTAGTATAGATTGATTTGTTCGATTGTGTATTTTTTCAATCGGCCGTCACCCCTAACATATATAAGAGGCGGCTGGACTTCCCGTACAAGCAAAGGATTCATCTAGGCTTTCCTTACAAGAAAATTACATTAATTCACGTCCTAGAGTCCTAGTTCTGGTCCCGCTCGGATTCATCCTGAATCTGGTCCAATCTCCTGTCTTGCTCCTTGTGTGGCCCATGGAATCTGCACACGACCTCCGATGGAGATGGTCCAAACACGAATTTTGTGCGCTTCGACGAGGCCAATAATCCGTATGTTGATCACTTTTCCAAATAAGGCCATCTTGAATACTCCATGGGGTCATCTTTAATTTCGAGTCGGACTCGGTTATGTAGCTGACTGGACCGTCCGACTCTTGTAGCGTCTCTGCAGGTCGTATACTATGTCGGATGATGATGACTCCAAAAGCAAAGTTGACCGTCTCGACGTTACGAACAACTTTCATGTTGAACACTTTTTCATCTGAGGCCATCTAGATAATTATTTGAGCCCATCTTCAGTTTCTGGTCGGATTTGACAGTTTCCACCCCGGCAAGCTTTTCCCGGCAAGCACCCCGGCAAGCTTCACCCCGGCAAGGTTTCCATCCCGGCAAGCTTTCACCCCGGCAAGGTTTCCATCCCGGCAAGATTTCACACCCCGGCAAGGTTTTCATCCCGGCAAGCTTTCACACCCCGGCAAGGTTTTCATCCCGGCAAGATTTCCCCGGCAAGGTCTCCATCCCGGCAAGCTTTCACACCCCGGCAAGGTTTTCATCCCGGCAAGGTTTCCCCGGCAAGCTTTTTGGCTGTGCCTTGCGGGTCTTTTTTGTGGCAGTAAACGACCTCGGATGAAAATGTGCCCAAAAGCAAAGTTGACCGTTTCGACGTTACGAACAACTTTCATGTTGAACGTTTTTCGATTCGAGGCCATCTTGAATGGCTAATTGCTCACGCATTGCGTCAGACACTCGTCAAGACGTGTCTGGTCTGCCGCGTCTTATTTCGCCCCTTGACATGGCTGCATTCAGATAGCTCTAACTTTTGCATACAAACTCGGATTGAGACAATTTTTATATGTAAATCGACCGAATCGACGAGACGAAGACAATTCATGTAGAAAGTTTTCTCATATGAGATCATCTTGAGGGCGTAATCAGCCGAATAGTGTTCTGGATACAAAATCCCAGTACTTCGAACACAATTTTGGCTTTCGAGATGAGATCGGATGGCAATGGCCCAAACTTCAAAGTTTCTCCTTTCCGGATCGCCTCCTTGCCGGGCCGTCTCCTTGCCGGATCGCCTCCTTGCCGGGCCGTCTCCTGCCTCTGTTTGGGTCTTCGGCAAGCACTCAAAACCGGCAAGCTTTTCGCTTGAGTCCACTTTTACTGCATTTTAAATCGTGCCAAAATCAGGTGTCAACAGTTCCAGCCTCCTCTTTTCTCTTCTTTCTTTTTCTTAAAGGAAAGAAGGATTCCTCGCGTACAACTTTCCCGGGGGGAGTGACGGTATGGATACCAAAGGACGCGTTCAAGATATCACCCTACGGCAAGAAGTACAGCAAAGAATGACCTAAGTTGCAAAACTTTGAAATAAATTCTTTGTTGTAGTTGCGTTTCTCCTTGAACAACTTTGGCCTTTGTATGAGAAACCTGCACGCTAAGGAACCTTGTCGTGATCGACTGCGCTCTTACTTTGCTTCGAGTCCGCTTGGCAACCTAAGCAGCCGCGTTGTGACCGTCAAGCATGACCTTGCCGGTAGCGACACTTTCGGCAAGCTGCGAAGGACATGTTCCTCAAGCGCTTGCGGCAAGGGTGTGCGCACCGGAAAGTTTCCGGCAAGCGTAGGGTACAAAAATCATGCAAAGATAGAACGGAATACGGAGAATAGCGCACATACATCCATCTTAAATACAGGTTATAATACGTCAAAGCCAAGTGCAGTCTGACTTAAGATAAATTTGTCTTGTGCATGAACTACATTTGCAACAAAGAACGACCAGGGAGGCTAATCCCTGCGGTCACCCTCAGTCCTCGGGATCTGATTGATCTTGCCGATAAGGGGAGCGATGGCTTCTTTGGCAGCTGTGGTGTCCGTCCCCGGTGGCTAGGTCTTGAAGGCCTTGGAGACATCGACGTCAGGATTCCGACAGATAATCTTGACAAGCATCTTGAAGACGACCTCGACGCAAAACTTCCGGGACTCATTGGCAAAGCTAGCAGATCTCTTCTCATGATGTTTTTTCAATATCTAGAGGAGTCCGTCGAAGAAGAGGGAGAGGCTGGCGCTTCTGGAATCGTGCTCGCCAACTGTGAAGTGATGTTCCTCCCTGTCCATGACGCTTACCTGAGCAGCAAGATGCTCGGCAACATCGACAAGGCGACCAGTCCATAGATCCACGGCTTTCTTGTGCTCCTCGAAAGAGTTTGCAACATTGGCACGCTCAGCCTTATCTTTTTCCTAGCCATCCAATAGTTTCTTCTCTTTCTCCCTTCCAGTCTCCAGATCCTTTTCCTGAGTTGCGAGCTTTGAGTTAAGATCTGCCAAGGAGTTGTTGACGGTCGAGAATTCTTGGGCTTTGTTGACGAGCTCCTCTTCAAGCTTCGATACCTTAGACTCCAACTCTACCTTGGCGGCCTCAGCGCCCTCCGCGACTTTGACGGCCTCCGAGAACGTGGTGGCGTGAGCCTGGGTTAGAGTCTCGATGGCCTGTTTATGGCCCTCCTCTAGCTCTTGGGTCCGCTGCACAACTAGAGTCTGGATCTCATCATCCTTGCCGCGTAGCTTGGCGGCAAGAGCTTCTTCTCGGGCGACAAGGTCCTTTTCTTTAGCGGCAAGCTGCGCTTCGCGCTCCGCTAACTTGCCGTCTAGAGCCGTTGCCTTTTCCTTGGCAGCATCAAGCTTCTCTTCTTGCCTCCTGAGGCCATGCAATTTGTTGTTGTGCCAGGCACGGAGTTCTTCTCCCTTTTTCCTCAGTTTCTGCTCGGCCAGCCCTATGGTTTGTTGTTGTCCGTGCAGTCTGTCCCAGCGCCTGCCGTAGCGGTCTTGCACATCCTTGAGGCCACTAGCCATCGCCGTCAGGAAGGCAAGATCCGCGGCATTGTCGTTAGATCCATCTGACGCTACGACGCTGCTGGAGAGGGGCGCCAAGATTTCTGCAATGGCTTCATCAAAAGTAGGCTCCCCAGCTTCAGATGAGCTGGGGGCCTCAGACTCCTTAAGGCTGATCAGGGCCTGCACCTCGGATGCACTGGGATGAGGGACGGCACTTGACCTGTCAGTGCCGGCCTTTCCCATCTCGGTGTCTTTAAAGGCAAGCCCAGATGCGCCACCAAGGGGCTGGTTAGTTTCTTCAGGAGTTTTCCTGGCCTCCTCGGCGGCAGACGTAGCGACCTCCGTGCCGGAAATCCTGGCAGCCTCGTCGGTGGCGCTCTTAGCTTTTTTCTCCGCGGATGCCTCTCCCCCCTCCGGAGGAGTTGGCTCTGTAGGTTGAAGAAGGAGCAAAGGAAAGAAAAATTCGAGGTTCAGATCAAGTTCAAGAAAACAAAAGAAACATTGGAAAGGATCAAGTACATTTGGAAAGAAGGTTACCTTGACGAGCACATGGGGGGGATGCTATCCTTCCTCCGGCAACCTCGGTTGCCGGCACCTGGTCCCCGGCAACATCGGTTGCCGAAGGGACCTCCGCGTGGATGAGCCCTTCTTGGGGCTCCTCTGGATGAGGGGCACCCCTTGCCGGTGAAGGTCTTGGCGATGGCCTAGGAGTCGAGGGCGCCGTCAAGAGGTCTATCCCTTGGCGCCCTCCTTCCGGCTGGCTACTTTCCGACCCCTTGTCAGTCTCCATTGCGGAAGACCTGACGGTGGTGCTCGTCAGCGGAAATTGCTCGTGTGCCTCGCGCGTGGCGCTCGAGCCGGCAACCCCAAGAGAAATTGCGCCTTGATCGATGCCAGTTGCCGTCTCGCCTTCCCCAGTAGTCCTCGGCCTCTTCGCCAGCGGCACCTCGTCCCTACAAGATCAGGACAAGGGAAAAGATCATCTCAAGCAACAGAGTCTGGACAATTAAAAAAGAAACACACGGGGATGGAGATGCTTACTCTTCATCCTCGTTGGGGTCACTCGGGACTGACAGGTCGTAATGAACTATCTCCTGATACGTCCCAAACGTATCTACTTTTCCAAACACTTTTGCTCTAGTTTGGACTCTAATTTGCACGATTTGAATGGAACTAACCCGGACTGACGCTGTTTTCAGCAGAATTGCCATGGTGTTGTTTTTGTGCAGAAATAAAAGTTCTTGGATGGACCTGAAAATTTACGGAGAATTATTTCAGAATATATAAAAAATATTGGTGCAAAGATCCATCAGAGGGGAGGCCCACAGGCGCAACAAGCCTGGGGGCGCAGCCACCCCCCTAGGGCGCACCTAGCAGGCTTGTGGGCCCCTGGCAACTCTGTTTGACCTAACTCCAATGCTATAAGTACCTATTCGTGGAGAAAAATATCAGAGAGAAAGAATCATCATGTTTTACGATACGGAGCCGCCGCCACCTCCTGTTCTTCATCAGGAGGGCTGATCTGGAGTCCATTCGGGGCTCTGGAGAGGGGGATTCGACGCTGTCGTCATCATCCATCCTCCATCACCAATTTCATGATGCTCACCGCCGTGTGTGAGTAATTTCTTTGTAGGCTTGCTGGACGGTGATGGGTTGGATGAGATTTACCATGTAATCAAGTCAATTTGTTAGGGCTTTGATCCCTAGTATCCACTATGTTCTGAGATTGATGTTGCTATGACTTTGCTATGCTTAATGCTTGTCACTAGGGCCCGAGTGCCATGATTTTAGATCTGAACCCTCTATGTTTTCATGAATATTTTTGAGTTCTTGATCCTATCTTGCAAGTTATATGCACCTGTTACGTGTCATGATCCGCATACCCCAAGGTGACAATAATTGGGATTCTTTCCGGTGATTGCCGTAGTTTGAGGAGTACATGTATTCAGTATGTGCTAATGCTTTGTTCCAGTTCTCTATTAAAAGGAGGCCTTAATATCCCTTAGTTTCCTTAAGGACCCCACTGCCACGCGAGGGTGGGACAAAAGATGCCATGCAAGTTCTTACTATAAGCACGCATGACTATATATGGAATACATGCCTACATGACATTGATGAATTGGAGCTATTGTGTATCGCCCTAGGTTGTGACTGTTACATGATGAATGTCATCCAACATAATTATCCATCACTGATCCAATGCCTACGCTTTTCATATATTGATCTTTGCTAAGTTACTTTCGTTGCTGCTGCTATTACAATCACTACAAAACTGCTTCTGTTACTGTTACGTACTACTGTTACTACTGCTCTTGAAACTATCATACTACTGTGCTACTAAACACTTTGCTGCAGATATTTAGTTCTCCAGTTGTGGTTGAATTGACAACTCAACTGCTAATACTCACAAATATTCTTTGGCTCCCCTTGTGTCGAATCAATAAATTTGGGTGAAATACTACCCGAGAAAACTGTTGCGATCTCCTATACTTGTGGGTTATCAAGACCTTTTTCTGGCACTGTTGCCAGGGAGCATAGCTCTATTTGATTGAGTCACTTGGGATTTATATCTATTGATCACTATGAAGAATCTGAAAGACGCAAAGACTAAGATCGTCCCCTCTATGACTAGAGGAGGTAAGGAATTGCCATCACACTCTGCACTTGATTCACCTTCTATTTTGAGTAGGCTTGCGACACCACCACCTGCTATTCATTCTGATATGTCACAAGTTATTGATGATACTACTTCTGTTATGGATGATATTGTTGATGATGCTAGTACTATGCTTGATAATACTGTGCCACTTGGTGAATTTCTTGATAAACAAATTGCTAAAGCTAAAGAAACTGAAAATGTTGAAACTCTTGAAAATTATGATTCACCTATTATGCCTAGCTCTCCTACTATAGTTGAAATGCCTGAAACATCCGATGGTTATGTTTTTCATAGAGAGATAGCTAGGGCAATTCTTGCTTGTAATGATAGAGATGAGGTTATAAAATTGCTTGCTGAGATGAAAGAAAAATCTATGAGGGAGAGAATGAAATATGATCCTAAGTTTGCTACCTCTCCCATATTTGTTACTGATAAGGATTATGAATTCTTTGTCGATCCTGAGTTAATTACTTTGGTTGAATCTGATCCATTTCATGGTTATGAAACTGAAACTGTTGTGGCACACCTTACTAAGTTGAATGATATTGCCACCCTATTTGCTCATGAGGAAAAAATTCGCTATTATTATATTCTTAAGTTATTTCCTTTCTCATTAAAGGGTGATGCTAAGAAATGGTTTAATACTCTTGCTCCTGGTTGTGTGCGTAGTCCCCAGGATATGATATATTACTTCTCTGAGAAATATTTTCCTGCTCATAAGAAACAAGCTGCCTTACAGGAAATATTTAACTTTGTGCAAATTGAAGAAGAGAATCTCCCTCAAGCTTGGGGGAGGCTTCTCCAGTTACTTAATGCTTTGCCTGATCATCCTCTTAAGAAGAATGAAATACTTGATATCTTTTATAATGGACTAACCGATGCTTCTAGGGACTACCTAGATAGTTGTGCTAGTTGTGTTTTCAGGGAACGAACTGTTGGACAGGCTGAAATACTATTGAATAATATATTGAGAAATGCCGATGATTGGACACTTCCTGAACCACCACCTAAGCCAACTTCGAAGAAGAGAGGTATTCTATTCCTCAGTCCAGAAGATATGCAAGAAGCTAAGAAATCTATGAAAGAAAAAGGTATTAAAGCTGAAGATGTTAAGAATTTACCACCTATTGAAGAAATACATGGGCTCAACATCCCGACATAGGTAGTGGAGGTAAATTCTCTCACTAGATTTGATGAAGGTGATATTCCGTATAATAAATCTAGTAGTCAATGGCTGTATGAATTTAATAATTACATCATTAAACAGGAACACTTTAATATGTATGTTAGCAATCAACTAAAATGGAATGCCATCACGATTGAACGTTTGAGTGATTTGATGTTTAGAACTGCAAATGATGTTAAATGCTTGAGTAAACATGCTTCTATGGTTCAGACACTGTTAGAACAAATTGCTAAGTCACAAAATGATTTGCTTGATGAAATGAATAATAAAAAGAATGATCATGTTGTTAGAGTTGTTACTAGAGGAGGTAGCACGACTCATGATCCTCTATATCCTGAAGGTCATCCTAAAAGAATTGAACAAGATTCTCAAAGAAATAATATTGATGCACCTAGTCCATCTAAGAAGAAAAAGAAAAATGATAAAACTTTGCCTGCCCCTATTGAACCTGAGATAGAAAAACCTCCTGAGAATCATAATGATGTTTCCATTTCTGATGCTGCGACACAATTTGGTAATGAACATAACCTAGTGATAACGATAATGATAATGATGATGTTCATGTTGATGCTCATCCAGATAATGATGTAGAAATAGAACCTGTTGTTGATCTTGATAACCCACCTCCTAAGAATAAAAGATATGATAAAAGAGACTTTGTTGCTAGAAAACATGGAAAGGAGAGAGAACCATGGGTTCAAAAACCTATGCCTTTCCCTACTAAACCATCTAAAAATAAGGATGATGAAGATTTTGAGCGCTTTGTTGAAATGCTTAGACCTGTCTTTTTGCGCACTTGCTTGATTGATATGTTGAAAATGTCTCCCTATGCTAAATATATGAAAGATATTGTCACAAATAAAAGAAAGATACCTAAAGCTGAAATTTCCACCATGCTTGCTAACTATTCTTTTAAGGGTAGAATACCTAAGAAGTTAGGAGATCCGGGAATACCTACTATACCATGCTCCATTAAAAGAAATTATGTCAAAACTGCTTTATGTGATTTGGGAGATGGTGTTAGTGTTATGCCTTTCTCTTTATATAGAAGACTTGATTTGAATAAGCTCACACCTACTGAAATATCTTTGCAAATGGCTGATAAATCCACTACTATACCTATTGGAATTTGCGAGGATGTTCCCGTTGTAGTTGCAAATGTTACTATCTTGACAGGCTTTGTTATACTTGATATGCCCGAGGACGACAACATGTCGATTATCCTTGGAAGACCCATTTTGAATACTACTGGGGCTGTTATTGATTGCAACAAAAGCAAGGTTACTTTTCATGTCAATGGTAATGAACGTACGGTTTATTTTCCGAAGAAACAAAGTTCGGTGAATGGTATCAATAGGGGTGGGCACTGTAAAACCGAAAACCGAAAAACCGAACCAAACCGAACCGTATTAACCGATTTATCGGTTAATTTGGTGGTTCGATTTTTGGTTCGGTGGGAAATTTTATGGTTGTTTGGTGTTTTGTTTTTGTTCGGTTTTCAGTGCCCAGAAACCGAATAGACCGAACAAACCGATATGTAAGATACCCCATGTAATACCTTGCTTCCAAAACTGCAATAGTCTGGAGGCATCACGTATTTCTCCGCACATAATACATTTCACGTTCCATGTGATTTTTTACTTAATTAAGTTTACTAGTTTGCTTGACCGAATATACCATAGAATGATATTAAGGTTGCTAGCTCTTGTGATTATTTTATGCATATTATACAATCCAAATCAGTGTTCTTGAGTCATTACACTTATACTGACAAGTGCATGTATTTCGGTTTTTCGGTTAACCGAACAAACCGAACCGATATATTATGACTAATATGGTTCGGTTTCTAAATTTTGTGTGATTATTTCGGTTTCTATTTCTTGAAAACCGAAATTATAAAAAACCGAATAAACCGAACCGTATTAACCATATAAACCGAACGCCCAGCCCTAGGTATCAATTGTATTGAAAAAGTTTTGACAATCACTATTGGGGGATTCAAATTTCCTCTTCCTACTGTCAAAAGGAAATATGAAATTCTTATTGTTGGGGAAATGCATATCCCCATTGAGGTAACCTAGTGTTATACGAAAATTCTACGGTTTCGTGTCACTCGGAAATAGTTTGTTAATAAGACTTGATCAACCTTATTAAAGGATTCTTTTTGAAGGTCATGTGGTTGATGAATCTAGTAAGCACAACTTTCTGTATCCGCCTTTTGCTCTTTGTTATTTTTAGTAGAATAAAATAAAATGCCATGATTATCCTGTTTTCTGAATTTTCTGTGCAATAAAAAATGGCCCAAAAATAAAAGTTTTCAGAATGCCATGAAAATTTAGTATGTTTTTTCCAGAATATTTAAGAATTTTTGGCATTGAACACACCCCAGGGGGGTGCACCTGTGAGCCACAAGCCCACAGGGCGCGCCCACCCCCCTGGACGCGCCCAGCCAGCTTGTGGGTCCCATAGGGACCCACTCACTTATGCCAGCCACCCATCTCCTTCTTGTTCCTTCAGAAAAAAATCAAACTTGCTTCCAAGCCCGTGTTCTTGCTCATTTTGCTGTGATTTTCGATCCTTGCTCGGAACTCCATTTCCAAAACTGTTTTGAGGAATTACTCCTTGGTATGTGACTCCTCCAATGCTCCAATTAGTTTTTGCTCTAGTGCTTTATACTTTGCAAATTTTTGCTGCTGTGGTGACCATGTTTATGAGCTTGCATGTTGAATTTGTATGGTCCAAAGTAGTTTTGATGCATGATATAGCTTCTAGATACATGTGGGAGTAGTTGGTATCAATTTTGTTGAGTTTTATTCACTTTTATTTTGAGTCACTAAAAATTTCAGAAATTTTCAGAAAAAGAAAATGCTCAAGTGGAGGTTGAGAGGTTATTCGGGATGGAATCCCAAGGAGGCTCCTAAGCCCAAGTATACACTTCCTCATGCGGCCGAGGTGCGGCCGTGCGAATGGCCATGCGACAAGTTCTTGAGGGATGCGGGGATTTACGACGATTTCTATCATTTGGCGAACAACGCCGGCATTATCCCGTTCCTCGAAGATAAGTGTGACCAGTATCTTCTCCTCACTAATACTTTTGTGCAAAGCTTTCATTTTCATGCTAGGAGAGATACACCCACCGTGACATTTAATTTACATGATGTTCCCCAAGAGATGACACTTGAGGATTTTTGCGATGTATGCAAGCTTCCCAGCGAGGGTAGCCCCTTAGAGCCACATCCCAGGGATGGATTTTCCATGGCATCATACCGAAAAAATGAAACAAAATATCAAAGTTAAATGGAAAATAAAACATAACCTAACAGATTGCTTCCTGGTATAGTGGCACCGGTTTGGCTGCATCATGCCCATTGCTTGCACGAGCCACTCCTAAATATCTTAATCAAAATCTAAAAATCAAAATAAGTACTAGGAAAAAAAGAAACAAATGAAGCGTTATAGATGAGATGGGTTGATAAGTACACACGTGACACGAACAGAACTACCTAATAAAAGTCGATAAACCTGACACAAGAGAATGCAAGAAAATATAAGACTTATGTTGGCTGAAAATCATAGAAACTCCCAATCTAACTATAAGCATATCTTTTAGCCATTTCCATTTTTCACATCTCGTTTCTCCTATTTGTGATCCTTTTTTGGGGGCCTTTTCTACCTGAATAATGTCAAGGTGATGCACATTCGAAGGGAAACCAAAACCAACAATCCAAAGCATAACTTAACTCTATGACCAGGCTTTCCCACACCATTCATATTTCCCTACTATCATAGAAGAACAAGAAACAAAATACTCCCTCCATTCCAGAATATAAGGTGTGTTGATTTTCGTGCAAGTCAACCATTTGAATGTTTGACAAAGATTATAGAATAAAATAACAACATCTACAATACCTAATAGATAAAATATGAAACTACTTTTCATGATGGATCAAATGATACAAATTTTGTATTGTGGATACTGATATATTTTTCAAAAAACTCAGTCAAACATGCACTGGTTTGACTTTTGAAAAAACAAATATAACTTATATAAAGGAATGGAGGGAGTATTTCAGTATGCACTTGCGTAGTCGGTGTTCTGTCATGATTTTATCAAGTAAATACTCCAGAAAACAACAAAGTTCAAAATCTCAAAATACGAAATAGTGTGATCCAAGCAACATAATCCAAAAATACTTGTAATCATAGTATTTGGTCCTAAAGGCACAAACATATTATGTAATGAACACGCACATCAGGTTACTTCAATCTGTGATGAACATTAAAACCTTTGCAAAATCCATTGCAGAAAAAATAACAAATAGTCCATAACACAAGTGCTATGTTAATGCCATACAAAAAATGCTGGATATGAAATGTGAAATGATTGTTATTACTACTAGCATATATTGTTGTGCTAGGAAAAAAACCAGAAAGCATTATTTACCTATGGTTTACTCCATTGAAGAAGTTTTCCTTCTGTTGACGACTGGGCCGACTGGCAGCATTCAACATATAGATAAGTTTTTATTGGAGAAGGGATAAATTCAAATACTCTGATTTCCATACCCCAACTACAGTATAGGGACTTTGATTATTCATCCGAGGTAAAAGTTGCAGGCACAAGAAAGTCGCCTCTTGTGAAACCCACGGACGAATCATGAATTTAATGTTAGCTCCTTCAATTTACTTTCTAAAATAAGGCTTAATGAATCACTATTGACATAGTTTAACCTTACTAATGAAATCCCATTGGACTTCTTATCCGAATAATTCTTCTCTGTTATGTCATTGAAATGGAAACCTTTCTTGTATCTAAATTATCCGTTGAAATGGTGTAACCAAGGACGAGGTGAAGGTGAATGACACAACATATCCATCATATTTAACACCATTTTCCATTTTATGTGACCATCCATAACAACATTGGGTTGAACCTGCTTTTGGAGTGTTGGTGTTACTTTTTCACTCATGAATGGAACCTTTTCATATGTACAGTTCATCTCTATAAAACTTTTGTTTTGAGGAAAGTGGATATTGATCCTTTTCAATTACCACCTATGCTTTCCGCCATTCCCTTCCATATGAGGTCAAGTGTGAGGGGCGCCAACGACATGCTCGGTGATGTCCTGGGAAGGTCGGGAAAGGGTGGCGTCTGCTGAGGCATGGGATGGTGTGACGCCACCGACTCGACCGTGCACTAATCATACTTGCAAATGCACACAATCAAGCCCAGGGACTCACGGGAAGATATCACAACACAACTCTAGACACAAAATAAAATAATACAAGCTTTATATTACAATCCAAGGGCCTCGAGGGCTCGAATACATAAGCTCGATTACACAAGAGTCAGCGAAAGCAACAATATCTGAGTACAGACATAGCTAAACAAGTTTGCCTTAAGAAGGCTGAGCAAAACAATGGCATCTAGATCAAAAAGGCACAGGCCTCCTGCCTGGGAGCCTCCTATCTACTCCTGGTCATCGGTCTCCATGTAGTAGTAGGCTCCGTCGGGGTAGTAGTAGTCGTCGGCGGGATCAGCTGTCTCTGGGAATCCGTCATCTGATCGCAGCAAACGAGTAAGGGGGAAAAAGGTAGCAAAGCAACCGTGAGTCCTCATCCAAAGTACTCGCAAGACTTACATCAGATCTATGCTAAGTATGCATCGGTATCTAAGGGAAGGGGCTGTATCTGTGGACTAAACTACAGAAATCCCAGAATAGAGGGGAAGGCCTAGCCTATCGAAGACTAGCATCTTCCAGCGTCTTGCAGCAACAGAAGAGAGTAGAGTAACATATAATATAGTAACAAGTATATATTAGCAACGCCCAGAGATCCTTCCTCGGCTCCCTACGAGAAAGTGATCCCGGAGCCATTATATCAATTTAGTATCACAAGTATCCAGTTCTAGTTGTAGTAGATCGGGATACAACTCTGAGCGTCCTGTTACCGTGGACACGGCTATTCAAATAGATAACTTCCCTGCAGGGGTGCACCAACTTACCCAACACACTCGATTAACTCCGGCCGGACACACTTTGCCTGGTCATGCCCGGCCTCGGATAACCGACAGGACGTAGTAATACCTAGGCTCCGCAGTGAGGTCCCCGCCGGTCTACATCCTAAGTGCGAGCGGGGTCATGGGCCAATTGTCCTAAGCACTCCGGGTCATTGTGTCGCGGATTGGAGTCCAAGCCCACCACTGTCCTGGATGGCACTTGCTCCAACCGGCTCACAATGCTGAACTGGACGTCTGACAGAGCTTTCGGGAGAATCGTACGATGCCGAGTGCCCATAACTTGTCCCGCATGGTGGTTAGTGCGAAAAGGCCAGATGCCTACTTAGATCATATATCCAAACCCATTAGTGTGTTGGGAGCTCGCGGAGACGATCAGTGATCCTGTCGCCCCGTCTCGCGGACTTACGACAAGGGCCAGGCCCATCCCTCTCTAGGGCGGTCTCTGCCTGCCCGGCCGTACTGGGTAATTATCTCGTGGGTACCCTCCTGGTCAACCCGACTTATCCATAGACTGTTGGGAACTCAGGTCCACCTCTACCGGGGTGGTACCGCCTGTCCCTTCAGTCCCGCAGTAACAGTTTAAAAAGGGGCAACAGTTAAAGGTAACAGTGTGTTTTTATCATCAAGGGGGAAGTCCGAGGAATCACCCTCGATGGATTCCCACTCGATGTAATCGTCAAGGTGAACTTGGAGGAATCACCCTCGATGGGTTCACACTTGAGGGGCTGCACGACAGAGGCATCATCGGAGGTGGTGAAAGAGGAATCACCCTCGGTAACCCACAACCATCTAGCTACGCTACAGAGATATCATCAGGAGTAAGGTAGGAGGTATCACCCTCGGCACTCGATAGTAGGTCTGCAGAGTCGTACAACTAAGGGGGTGTGCGGTGATGTGTCGGTCTCTGCACGTCGACCACATTGATCGAGCATCCGGAAGCAAAGCATGGCAACACGGACAAGGGTGCGGGGCCACTGATGGATCACTAACCAATCTATACTAAGCAATATAGGATAGCAGGTAAGGTGTCAACAGCAGTTACAAAACAGGGTATGCATCAGAATAGGAGCTATCGAACACAGTAGCAAAATCTAATGCAAGCACGAGAGAGAAAGAATGGGCGATATAGGAATGATCAAGGGGGTTTTGCTTGCCTGGAAGCTCTGCTGAGAGGGGTTGGATGTCAGGGACGTAGTCGTACTTGGGAGCAGCGTCAGTCTCGGAGTCTACCGGAGAGAAGAGGGGGAAGAAACAATAAATATAAAGCAAACAAATGCATCAGATTGCATGACATGGCAATATGTTGTGCTGGGGGTGACCTAATGCGGTGCTAAGCGTTACAGACGGAGCGGGGAAATATCTGGGAATATTTTCCCGGCTTTAGGCAATTATCGGACAAACGATCCGGAGGGGAAGGTTCCATGTTTGCAGTGTTGGAGGCATGTGACAGGTATGTGGATGGCATATTCGGATTCGTCTTATTTTTCTGATCATTTTTCATATAGAAAACATTTTCATCTGAGTTACGGATTATTTTATATGATTTTTCAAAGTTTTAAACAATATTCTGGAATTTACTAGAATAATTATTAATTTGAAAATAATTGGATAAATGCTAGATACACCCAGAAGTGTACCCAGCCATGCGTAACAGGGGCTGACAGTGGGGCCTGTTGACTGCTGAGTCAACAGTCAACAGTTGACTAGTCAAACTGACCAGGGGGGCCCAATTGTCATTGATAGAGCTATTTAACAGAGGTTTAATTTATCTAAATATGTTAATTCACTAATGGGACCCATCTGTCAGTGACACATTTAGTTAACAGATTTAATTAATTAGCAGTTTAGTTAATTACTACGGTAGGGCCTACATGTCAGTGACTGGGGCTAGCCCAATCAGCATGTTGACCTAGTCAACGTGGTCAACGGGGCCCACGGGACCCACTGGCAATGACCCAAGGTGGGCCCCGTGGCTGCGCCACGTCGGACCACCAGGGTTTAAACGCCGGCGACGTCGAAACGCAGCGGAGGGCACGGGACGCGATCGGGATTCGCCGTCCGGCGCCCATTTGGCGGGCGAGAGGCGCCGTTCAAACGCGGAGATCGAGCCGCGGCGATCTACGGCACGGGCGCGAGCTAAGGTGGCCGGAGACGGGCCCTACGACGACGGCTGGCGGCGGCGGTCTATGGGCGAGCACGGGACCGATGATAGGGGGCACGGGAAGAGGAGCTGGAGGTGGCGTTGGCATCCTGGGAGCACCAGGAGCTCGGGACGAAGCTCGGGCGCGAGCTTGGCCTGCGTTGGCCGCGGCAGCGAAGCGGACGGCGGCGGCGAGCTTCGGCTCCGGTGGTAACGGGCGAGGCCACGATGGAATTGAATGAGGCGGAGAGGGGAAATGAGCGGATGCTCACCGGGAAGGCACACGGGGGCCCGGTGTTAGTTTAGGAGCAGAAGTGGCGGCCCAATCGACGGTGGTCACCGGTGGTGTAGAGGTTGAAGACGACGTGGATCCGGCGAAGCAGGGGCTCCCAGCTCTATCAGATGGCAGCAGTCGATGCGGTGGAGCAAGGCAGAGCTGACGGGCACCGTGGCTGGGCACAGGGACGGCGGTGGGCGTGGCTACGCCGGAGCCATGGCGACGGCGGTGCTCGGTGAGGTGGAGACGAGAGGGGGAGAGCGAGCGAGGGGATAAGGACCAGCGTGAGTCCTCGAGGGCCGCGGTGGCGCTCTTATCCTCCCGCGGCGCCTGTAGCAGCATAGGCGGCGAGTTGGCGTGGCGGGAATGGCGGCCAGAGCGCGTGGTGTCGACAGTTGGAGGAGGGAGACGACGACGGCGCTGATGGGCTGGGCCTGCACACTGTGCACTAAGGCCCAGTGCACAGTGGCCCTATTCTTTATTTCTTTTAGTCCTTTTCTGTTTCCTTTTTCCAGCTGCTGTTTTGCATTTCTTTTAGCCAGCAAATAATTTTTGTAAAATATGGAACTTGGCCACAAAATTACATTGCAATTTTTGGCACTGCCACAAAAAGTTTGGGAGGGGTTTGAAGTTGTTTGAATTTTGCATAAATGGAAAAGCATTTAAATATGCTGATTTGGCACTGTTTTAATTCCTATAGCCCGTTTTAGCAAATAAGTGATGTTGTTTTTCTTAACAAATAATTGTAATGGAATATTTGCTAAATGATGGACTATTTTGCAACCATGTTTGTGAAACTTCAAATTTCACTTACAATTTGAATTGAATTCAGTGATGGAGTTTGAAATGAGAAATGATTCCACATTGATCAAGCATTGCAAAACAAGGTGACTTAGCATAATCATGAGGATCATTGTAGCTCATTACATAGGGGTGTTACAGATGGTGTGGGATTTGTGGTAGCTCTGTCGGTGTATAAAACATGGGTATTTTATACCCTGACTTATGGACAGACGGTAGCAGCCTCCTTGCCGGCCGAGGTTTGCCGGGAACCGCCAAGACCAAGATTCGAGATCCAGTTACAGAAGCCACCAAAGATGAAGCACCAACAAGCACTCAACTAGTACCGAAGATGAAGACATTCCTTGCCGGCAAGGCTAAACCGGCAAGGTGGAGACCCGGCAAGCCCCGTACCGGCAAGCTTCTGCTAGCCCTCAAGCGCTCCACCTCACTGGACAGATGTTCGCTAATGGATGAGGTGTTGACCGCGCAGGCTTGTTGGTGAGGCTTGTCAGGCACGTGTCAGCGCGCTAGGGCAGGATTTACCTTTAATGACACCCGTCCAGGAGGCGTGTCAGAATAATACGAGGTAGCTGGGCAAGCGGTGCAGAAGCCTTGCCGGGGCTACCTCTCCACATGACACCTAACGGCGCATTTAATGCCTTTGTCCTAAACTGATAGAGTTAGGTATGATAGAACTATTTGCTATCTAATCACTACGTAATTACTGTTTTGCCACTGTGGTAACCCCTTGAGCTATAAAAGGAGGGCCAAGGCAACAGTTAGAGGGATTCAGACCCTTTTCAAACACCAGCACGTCTCGCGTAGCAGCTCCCTCTGCACCTTGCCGGGAGAAGCGCTCCTTGTACTTGTGCTCTCATACAACCAATACACCAAAAGCAGGAGTAGGGTTTTACGCTTCTCAGCGGCCTGAACTTGGGTAAATCCCTTGCGCCTTCCTCTGATTCTGCTCTTTGTGCACGTCGATCTCCCCTGGCGAACCACAAAGGGGCTGGATGGCCCCATAGATGGTCGTGCCACCACGACATCTTTGGCACGCCAGGTAGGGGGATCTCTTGTGCGAACCTGAATCAGCGGATTGCGCGCCATCTTCACCAATTTCATCATCATCATCCTCGTTGTCGATGGCACCCAAGAAGAAGGGCATCACGATGACGGCCCCCTCGCACGCATCCACAGGCGGCGCAGGCGGCGAGGCCAATGCGGGCGGTGCGGATACTACGGTTGACACGACCAGTGCAGGCGGCGGGGTTGCCATGCCCACCGCGGTCGGCGCAGGAGAGGAGCACGCTGGAGGCAGTCGACTCCCTCGATCCTCTAGCAAACGAAGCCGCGACGGCGCGGGCGGAGCGGACGGATGACCTCTTCCTCCTCCTCCACCTCGCCGCGCCGACAAACGCAGCCACCGGAGCAGCAATGCCCGGACCGGTGCGAGCCAAGATCCCGCCGCGACAATGTCCAAGGATGCTGTTTCAGGACAGACCCCGCGCCCCTCGCACAACGGGCGCGGTGCTGCTCCGAGCGGCGCCAACGACTCCGGGCAGCGGCGACGTCACGGCAAGACTCATGTTGACCAAGTCCCAGGTCCTCAGGCACCGACTCCGCCACGACGACCAGCTGCTGATCATGTGCCACGGCAGAAAGACCACGATGGCGCTCCTACTGGCTCAGCCAGGAGTAGAGCGATGTCGCGCTCTTCGCTTCCGGCCATGCCAGCCACAGCAGCGGAAGCAATGGCGCGAGCCCAGATGCTGCTAAATTTCCCTCCAGCGGCAGAGAAGATGGATGAGTGGAGAGCCACCATCCAAAGATTGATTAGGTTTGCCTAGGCCAGCAAATCACAGCAAGCGGAGCCCTCGCGGCGTCCGCAAACGACACCGATAGCTCCAACTGGTGGCCACATTGACGGTGCTGCGCTAACGGTGCAATCACCTCAGCGACAACAATCTCAACAGCAGCAACACCAACAACCGCAGAGAGCTCGGCGATCTTTCGAGCCCGACGAGGTGTCGATGGCCTCTTCGGATCCGCAAGCGCGGCAAGACCAGCGGCAAGTGCTGCGAGACGGACGGGTAGAAGACGCCCACACCACCATTGAACGGCGCCGGGAGGCGCGCCGTCAATCTGACACGCGCAATGGCCCCATCGTAGATGAGCCCGCGCCAGGGGTTGGCGGATATCTACCTTACCAGGATGGGTGTCCCGCCTTCACCCGAGAGCTGCGGTAAGTCCGATAACTGTCCGTCCGGGCCTTCAAGCCAGAAGTACCAGAAAAGTACGACGGCAAGCTGAACCCGGCAGAATTCCTGGGCATCTACACGATCGCCGTACAAGCTGCTGAAGGAAGAGACGACAAAATCCTCACCAACTACTTTCCGTTGGTGCTGAAACCCAACGTGAGATCTTGGCTGATGAAGTTGCTGGAAAACTCCATTTCTTCATGGGCAGATCTCTGTAATGAGTTTGTTGGAGCCTTTACCGGAGGCCACAAGGCTCATGGGCAGCCCAGCGACCTTCAAGTGATTCCGCAAAGAGATGGAGAAACTTTGCGCAAGTATATCCAGAGGTTCAGCCGTGTGCACCGTAACATTCCAGATGTGCACCCCGCAGCCGTCATTGCCGCCTTCCACACAAATGTGCGCAATCGGAGGATGCGGGAGAAGATGAACGTCAAGCTGCCCAAAACCGTCAATGAGCTCTATACGTTGGCGGATAAGTGTGCATGCACTGAGGAAGGGAGAAGGCTTCCCGGGGAGGACGCTAGTGCCGAGGTAGATTCCGAGGATGATGATGCTACAACCCCGAGGAGGAAGGGCCGAAAGCACAATAGGAAGCGCAAGGGCAAAACGGTAATGGCCGTCGAAGGTTCCGGCAACTCTGAGTCCGCCAAGAAAGCCAAGACTGAAAGCCCCGGCAAGGAGGCAGCTGTATGCGCCGCTTGCCAAGAGGCGGCGGCGAACGAGAAGGCCGGCAAGTCTGATGGGCCGTACTCCAAGATTCACCGCACCAAAGGCCATGATCTCCAAGAGTGCCGACAAGTCGAGCACCTTGTTGAGAAACAGAAAGCTGAATACGAAAAGCGTGACAAAGAGAAGGGTCAAGATGGTGCCGGTGGGTCTAGTAAAAAGGGCTGCGGTGGTCGAGGAGGCCATCGCGGCAAGGCCAACTAGCAGAAAGAGAAGCCTGCTAGAAGCCGAGACAAGAAAGAGGAAGATGATGGAAGTGACGAAGAGGATAACGATGAGGCCAGTGAACAGGAATTCCAGAAGGCAACTGAGGCTATGTGCGTTGACGGAGGTGCATCTTTGCACTCCTCTCACCGCCAACTTAAGCAGTGGGCACGTGAAGTCAATGCGGCAGAACCGGCAGTGGGCTCTCAAAAACCACTCAAATGGTCACACACGCCTATCATTTTTTATGCTGAGGACCACCCTGATCGCATAACTGCGGTCGGGTGTTTGCCATTGTTGGTTTCACCAACAATTCGCAACCTCCAAGTAACAAAGATGTTAGTTGACGGTGGGGCTAGCTTGAATCTGATCTCTCCGAAAGTTATCAAGAGGCTGCAGATCCCCGATGAGGAACTCGAGAAAGCGGGCACGTTTCAAGGAGTAAACCCGGGAAGAAGCCAGCCCAAGGGAAAGATCACATTGCCGGTGACATTTGGCGGGGAATTGAACTACAGAACGGAAAAGATTGTGTTTGACGTCATCAAGATCCCCTTGCCATACAATGGAATTCTTGGCCGCCCAGCCTTGGCAAAATTCATGCAACATCTCACTATGCCTACAACACGTTGAAGATGCCAGGGCCGATGGGTGTCATTTCCATCAACTCCGACAAGAAAGATGCAGTCATTTGTGTCGACAAGATGTACAGAGATGCGGTTGCAGCAGAGGCCGCCAAGGCGCCAGCTCCCGCCAAGAAGAAGCAAAGCAAAAAGTCCGGCAAGACCTCTAGTAAGGATTCCGGGAAGCGCACCTCTTCGGAGTGATGCGCGCCTGTCGAAGACTTGCCAGAGAGTTCTACCGGTAAGAAGCCCAGAGCCACTACACCGGCAACCAAGAAGGTGCCGGCAAGGGAAGATGGCACTGACGGTACCTTCACCATCAGTGCCACCCTTGATAGCAAATAGGAAAGCGCGCTCGTTGCCTTCCTGCGGGCGAATGTCGATGTGTTCGCATGGCGACCATCTGACATCCCCGGTGTTCCCAGGGAGGTAATTGGGCACCACCTTGCCGTCTGTCCCCACGCTCGGCCTGTCAAGAAAAAAGTCCAGAAACAAGCTTTGGAGCGGCAATAGTTCATTGCCGAAGAAATCAAGAAACTCAAAGCAGCAGGCCTGGTCAGAGGTGTACTACAACCCACTTGGTTGGCAAATCCAGTGGTGGTGCGCAAAGCAAATGGAAAGTGGAGACTTTGTATTGACTACACTGATATTAACAAGGCTTGTCCAAAGGATCCTTTTCCCTTGCCGCGCATCGATCAAATTGTGGACTCCACTTCCGGCTGTGATTTACTCTCCTTCCTTGATGCATATTCTGGATACCATCAGATATTCATGGCCAAGGAGGATGAGGAGAAAACTGCATTCATTACTCCATGTGGCATGTACTGCTTCGTGCATATGCCTTTCGGATTAAAGAGTGCTGGCTCAACGTTTGCAAGGGCAGTCCAGATTGGTTTTGAGCCCCAGCTGCACAGGAATGTGGAAGCATACATGGATGATATAGTGGTCAAGACCAAGGACAAATCTACCCTCATTCAAAATTTAGAAGAGACATTTGCAATCTTGCACAAAATCAATCTAAAGCTCAACCCCGAGAAGTGTGTGTTTGGCATTCCATCTGGCAAGCTTCTCGGGTTCTTTGTATCTCAACAAGGAATTGAAGTGAATCCCGACAAGATCAAAGCAATTGAGCAGATTCAAGCACCGAAAAGCGTCAAAGATGTACGGCGTCTTGCCGGCTGTGTTGCTGCCTTAAGTAGGTTCATTTCAAAATCTGCTGAGTGCGCCCTGCCATTTTTCAAGATTTTGAAAAAGGCAGGTCCAATGAAATGGACTCCAGAAGTGGAGGTCGCGCTACAGGATTTGAAAAGATACCTCTCCACCGCGCCAACACTAGTTGCGCCTAGACCACAAGAGTCGTTGCTGCTATATGTAGCGGCAACAAATCAAGTGGCTAGTGCTACATTAGTGGCACAGAGGGAAGTCGATGATGAGGAAGCAACCGCGGTAAGCCCATCCATCGACAAACCGGAATCTTCTCCGGCAAGGTCTGACGCCGACAAGTCAAAAACAGCGCAAGCAAGTGAAGCTGATCAGCGTGTGGTGCCAAAGAAGAAAGTGGTGCAGCGGCCCGTCTATTTTGTTAGTTCCCTTCTACAGGGGGCTAGGTCAAGATACTCTGGGGTGCAGAAATTGCTTTTCGGCCTTCTTATGGCCTCGAGAAAGCTGCGTCACTACTTCCAAGCACACGAGATCACCATCGTCACTCGCTTTCCGTTGCAATGCATTTTGAGGAATCCAGAAGCGACCGGCAGGATAGTAGAGTGGGCGTTGGAATTGTCAAGCTTTGCACTTAAATTTCAAAGTACTTCAACCATTCAGAGCAAAGCCTTGGCGGAGTTCATTGCAGAATGGATGCCAATGCAAGACGAAGAAGTTCAAGAAACGGCCCTCCCCAGCAAAGAGACAGCCAAAGAATGGATCATGTACTTTGACGGTGCCTTCTCGCTACAAGGCGACGGTGCCGAAGTGCTGCTTGTCGCACCCACTGGGGAACACCTCAAGTATGTGGTTCAAATGCACTTTCCCAGGGAGCAAGCTACAAACAACACTGCTGAGTACGAAGGACTCCTTGCCGGTCTTAGGATCGCAGTGGACCTTGGGATCAAAAAATTGATCATCCGCGGTGACTCGCAGCTTGTTGTGAAACAAGTGAACAAAGATTACCAGAGCCCGTTGATGGAAGCGTATGTGGAAGAAGTGAGGAAATTGGAAGAACACTTTGACGGGTTGCAAACAGAGCACATCCCTCGTGCAGAAAACAGCATTGCTGATAGCCTGTCAAAATGTGCCGCTCAAAAGCTTCCCGTGGAACCGGGAACTTTTGTGCTCCATTTGAGTCAACCAACAGTCACTCCATCAACGCAGGCCAGTAAGAGAAGGAAGTTGAATACCGGCAAGTACTTTCGGGCAGAGCTCCCAGAAGCCACCAGCAAGGGTATTGCCGGGAACAACGACACGGTTGCCGGTGAGCAGCCGCTTAGCGTAGAACCTCAGGTTCTTGCCGCAGAAGCAAGGGCTCCCGCGGCCGAAGAGATTCCTTTAGTCCTTGTCGTCGACCCGCAGGCTCCGGCATGGGCACAGTAGATAGTCCATTTCCTTCAAACAGGAGAACTTCCCGATATGCAAGAAGAAGATGAGAAAGTAGCCCGTCGGTCAAGTATGTATCAGTTTGTGGATAGCATTCTATACAGAAAGCGACCAAACGGTGTGAAATTGAAGTGTATTTGCCGAGAAGATGGACTAAAGCTATTGGCGGAGATACACAGAGGCATATGTGGCTCTCACATAGGATCAAGGGCACTTGCCGGCAAAGCATTCCGGCAAGGCTTCTATTGGCCCACTGCCCTCCAGGATGCAACTGAGCTAGTAACCAAGTGTGAAACATGTCAGTTCTATTCGAAGAACATACATCAGCCAGCTCAAGCTCTCCAAACAATCCCTCTCTCCAGGCCCTTTTTGGTCTGGGGGCTCGACATCTTGGGCCCCTTAACCCGTGCTGCCGGGGGCTTTGAGTTCTTGTATGTCGCCATCGACAAGTTCACAAAGTGGCCTGAGGTGGAACCAGTGAGGAAGGTTACAGCGCAATCAACCGTCAAGTTCTTCAAAGGATTAGTTTGCCGTTTTGGGGTTCCTAACAGAATCATCACCGACAACGGCACACAATTCAAGAGCCACACCTTCATGCAATATATCCAAGACCTTGGCAGCAAAATCTGTTTTACATCTGTCGCTCACCCGAGAAGCAACGGCCAAGCGGAAAGGATGAATGATGAAGTGTTGTGTGGCCTCAAGACAAGAACCTTTGACAGGCTGCGCAAATGTGGAAGACACTGGATTGATGAGTTGCCGGCGGTTCTTTGGTCACTCAGGACGACACCAAATCGAGCTACCGGCCAAACACCCTTCTCCCTAATCTATGGTGCAGAGGCGGTGCTCCCCACGGAACTCATATACGGGTCAGCTCGAGTGCTCGCTTATGATGAAGCTGAGCAAGAGCAGTTGCAGCAAGACGACGTGACGCTCCTTGAGGAAGATCGTCTTCGGGCGGCTGTGCGAGCTGCACGCTACCAGCAAGCCTTGCGCCACTATCATAGCCGTAAAGTGCACGCCCGAAGCCTTGAGGAAGGCGATCTTGTTCTTCGGCGCGTTCAATCCGCCAAGAAATCAAACAAGTTGATGCCGAAGTGGGAAGGCCCTTACCGGGTAGCACGAGTCACCAGACCTGGTGCAGTCCGTCTGGAGACCGAAGATGGCATTCAAGTGCAAAACTCATGAAATATTGAGCATCTTCGCAAGTTCTACCCATGAGGCGCGGTTGCCGAGCCTCCCGGCAACCCCTTTTGTACAAGCTTTGTCGACGAGACATGTAACCCTTTGTACAAAGCCAGGCCCAGACCCTGTGCATAATAAAGCTAAGTGTTCCACAACTCCTCGTACATATTCATTTATATGTGGTTGCATGTGATGTTGTGATTTACACTTTAGTTTGTATGAAATGGCTGATGGACCGTCAAGGTTCCCAAACCACTCTTTTCTCTTCTTTCTTTTTCTTAAAAGGGCAGAAGGACCCCTCGCATGCAAGTTTCCCGGGAGGAGTGGAGATGGGGTTCCATTTTAATGATGTTCAAATGATCATTTCATACAACGAGAGAAACGACGCAAGGAAAAGCTAAGTTAAAAAAATTTCGAAATTTTTTCTTTGTTACATTCGCGATTTCCCTTGAACGATTCTGTGCTTTGTATGAGAAACCTGCACGCGAAGGAACCTTGTCGCGATCAGTCCGCGCCCTAGTTTGCCTCGAGTCCGCTCGGCAAGCTTGGCAGCTGCGTTCTGGCCCGGCGAGTTACCTTATCGGCAGCGGCAATTCCAGCAGGCTGCCAAGGATCCGTTCCTCAAAGCGCTCGCGGCAAGGGTGCGCACCGGCAAGTTTCCAAATAGCGTAGGGAACACAATCATACAAAGGCAAAATAAAACAAGGGGAATGGCATGCAATTGTATAAACATGACAACAATAGATATTCATAAAAAAGGTACTCGATTACATTTTTGTTGACCCTTTCCCAGGGTTTACATCGAGTGCAAGGAGAAGTAAAAGATAGACATGGCAGTTATCCTTTGCCACGCGTGGCCGCGTGCCGATTCAGTTTGGACCCACGACGCCCCATCTATGAGCATGCCAAGCAGCCACCCATTCGACGGCAAGGGTTGCTAGAAGAAGACCGAGAACACACCCGAATTCAGATTAATGAGGAAGCAAAGAAGATCTCAAAACAAGGGTAACCATCATGACAAAAACTACAACGGTAGTTTCCTGCCGCCTGTCTGTGCATTGTTTGGGCCTAACCCAATGACAATTCGGACGCGCGTATGGCCCAGGCCCGGGGGCTCCTGTCGGTGTATAAAACATGGGTATTTTATACCCTGACTTATGCACAGATAGTAGCAGCCTCCTTGCCGGCCGAGGTTTGCCGGGAAACGCCAAGACCAAGATTCGAGACCCAGTTACAGAAGCCACCAAAGACGAAGCACCAACAAGCACTCAACTAGTACCGAAGATGAAGACATTCCTTGCCGGCAAGGCTAAACCAGCAAGGTGGAGACCCGGCAAGCCCCGTAACGGCAAGCTTCTGCTAGCCCTCCAGCGCTCCACCTCACCAGATAGATGTTCGCTAATGGATGAGGTGTCGACCGCGCAGGCTGGTTGGTGAGGCTTGGCAGGCATGTGTCAGCGCACTGGGGCAGGATTTACCTTTAATGACACCCGTCCAGGAGGCGTGTCAGAATAATACGAGGTAGCTGGGCAAGCGGTGCAGAAGCCTTGCCGGGGCTACCTCTCCACATGACACCTAACGGCGCATTTAATGCCTTTGTCCTAAACTGACAGAGTTAGGTATGATAGCACTGTTTGCTATCTAATCACTATATAATTACTGTTTTGCCACTGTGGTAACCCCTTGAGCTATAAAAGGAGGGCCAAGGCAACAGTTAGAGGGATTCGGACCCTTTTCAAACACCAGCACGTCTCGCGTAGCAGCTCTCTCTGCACCTTGCCGGGAGAAGCGCTCCTTGTACTTGTGCTCTCATACAACCAATACACCAAAAGCTGGAGTAGGGTTTTACGCTTCTCAGCGGCCCGAACTTGGGTAAATCCCTTGCGCCTTCCTCTGATTCTGCTATTTGTGCACGTCGATCTCCCCTGCCAAACCACAAAGGGGCTGGATGGCCCCATAGATGGTCGTACTACCACGACAAGCTTGATGGCTTTAGGCCTTAGGGGAGGATAGGGGCAGAGCCGTTGGATGTGATGGAAGCCAGGAGGTGGGAGGGCATTGAGTTTCCGCCGGATTCCCTAGCACTAAGGGCATGGCACTTAGATGGTAAGAAGAGAAAGAGCAAAGGAGAGGTTGTAAGCCCACGAGTGCCTAGAAGTGGGTCCACGAAGTCTTCCCAATGCTCCGCCTATTTATAGGTGTGACCCATAGTGAGAACCGCATCGCTGGTGCATCAGGAGTGAGAATTCCTATGAGGCTTAGGATCTTAGGAGATGGGCTACGGGAATTAAATTTTCTTCGAACAATCAATTTTTTTGAAAATGAGATCTGCTATTTTTCTTGCAGAAATTCCCTTTACATGGCAAAACAAGCCATCCACATATGACATGCTTCTTTCTTCCTTTCGATACAGAGGGTGATGTTCATTATTTTTTTGGACATTCTGCCATCAAACAGGGTGCGCATGCGTCTAGTCCAAACCTGCCGAACATGGGAGTTGTGATGCTAAAATCATTTAGAAGTTCTTCAAGAAGGCTCTGTTTGAATAGAAAATGAATGTTAGAGACACTTTTCGAAAGACATTTTAGGTTCTGGTAGCGGCTTTACTTACCTGTGGTTTACTCTATTGGAGGAGTTGTCCTTTGGTTGACGATTGGGCCGACAGTCAATAGTCAAACTATAGAGAATGTTTTATATGGACAAGGGCTAAATTCAAATACTCTACTCTTCATACCCGTACTTCTGCAAGGGGATATTAGTTCTTCATCCAAGCTAAAAGCAGTTGACAGAAAGTAGTCACCCCTTCTGACATTGATGGAGGGATCATCATTTAATACTAGCTCCTTCAATTTACTTTAGACCAGAATGCTTAATGAATAATCATTAATAGAGTTTAACCCTATTGATGGCAACCCTTTGACCTTTTTATCTGAATTATGATAGAGTTTAACCCTACTGATGCAAACCCTTCAACCTTTTTATCTGAATTATGCTTCTCTATTATGTCATCGAAACCAAGACCGTTTCTTGTAGTGAACTATCTGTTTATTGTTTAACCAAGGACAAGGTGAAGGTGAACGACACAACATCTATATTACCTTTACTACCAGTGTTCCACTTTATTTGCTCATCCATAACAACAATAGGCTGAACTTGCTTTTTGAGTGTATCTATTGCTTTCCAATCATGAATTGACTTTTCATGTGTAGACTTCCTCTCTATAAAAGTTTTGTTTTGTGGGAAGTCTTTGTTCTTTCATGTTGATCTTTTCTAGTTCCCACTTATGTTTTCCATTGTTCTGTTAAGTATGAGGTGAAGTGTGAGGGAGGCGGCAACAGCATGCTCGCCGATGTCCTGGGAAGGTTGTGAGAGGGTGATGTCCACCATGGTGATGGCATATGGTGAAGTACGGGATGATCGGATCCGTTGCAGATTGAAGGAGTTAGGCCCATATGGGAGGATAGGGGCAGAGCTATTGTATGCGTTGATAGCCAGAAGGTAGGAGGGAAGTGAGTTGCCGCCCAAAACCCTAACACCAATGGTGTAGCACTCGGAAGGAGAGAAAGGGAAGAGTGAGAGGCTGTAAGCCCACGAGTGCCTGGAAGTGGGCCCAAGAGGCCTTCCAACGCTCTACCCACTTTTAGGCGGGACCCCTAGTGAGAACCAGATCCCTGACACATCAAGAGTGAGCATTCCTTGGGAGCTTAGGATCTTATGAGATGGGCTACGGGAATTTATTATCTTTTAGATATCTATTTTTTTGACAAAATGAGGTCCGCTACTTTGCTTTCAAAAATTCCCTTTACATCGTGGAACAAGCCGTCCACATATGGCATGCTTCATTTTTCCTTATGAAACGGATGATCGCATGCATGCTTCTTTGGAGATTCTACAATCAGAGAGGGCGCGTGTAGTCCAAACCAGTCGGAGCTAAAATGCTAAAAACATTTAGGAATTTTTCAACTTGGCTCCTCTTGAACAGAAATTGAATGTCAGAGACACTTTTTGAAAGCGGATTTTTTGGTATTGTTGACAGATTTGAGAGATAATACTACAATCAGAGAGGTCACATGCATTTGGTCAAAATTACAAAACAAACCGGACGTAGGAGGTGAGATGCTTAAAAAATAGTGATTTTTTCAACAAGACTCCATTCGCATAACAAATGTTTGTTATGTACACTTTTCAAATTCGGCACTTTGGGCCATATTTGTGTTTACCATCAAATCATCCCTCCTCGGCAAGCAACACTACTTTCATGGTATGGTCCAAATTCAAATCATTTTAGTGATAAAATGTTCACCTTTTGCTGAGAGGCATATTTACATGGGATTTCTATTTCTGTGCCCCTCCTTCCTTAGTTGTGCTCAGTTTTGCCCCGCCCATCTAACATTGCTCACGTTTCCCCTCCTCTACTCAGCTCGGCCCCACAAAAGCCCAAACAGTGGCTTAATGTCAGGTCAAAGCCATTGACTGTTACTTCACTCAGTACTGACGCATGGGACCATCTAAATGCTGACATGTGGGACCGGCTAGTAGACGGCTGGGTCATTTGTCTCTAAAAAGAGGACGAAACATCTCTCTCTCCTTTCGCATCCCCTCGCAGCCCCCCCCCACCCCCCAAATCTAGCAGCCGCCGTTGGTGCGACGACGCCGTTAGAGATGTTCTGCGTAGGTGATGTTGTCTTACTGGAGAAGTACAAGGAGATTTGCTCCTGGTTTCCAAGCACCAAAGCTCTGGTGTAGCATGCCTTGCAGTTGTTGATCGATGCGAGGATGGATGAGATCCGGTGGATAATTCTAGATCGAGTTGATGACCCACAAGTATAGGGCATCAATCGTAGTCCTTTCGATAAGTAAGAGTGTCGAACCCAACGAGGAGCAGAAGGAAATGACAAGCGGTTTTCAGCAAGGTATTCTCTGAGAGTACTGAAAGTAGCGGTAACAGATAGTTTTGATTGCAAGATAATTCGTAACAAGTAACAAGTATAATAAAGTGCAACAAAGTGGCCCAATCCTTTTTCTAGCAAAGGACAAGTCGGAACGAACTCGTATAATAAGCAAAGCGTTCTCGAGGACACATGGGAATTTCATCTAGTCACGTTCATCACGTTTGTTTGATTCGCGTTCGCTACTTTGATAATTTGATATGTGGGTGGACCGGTGCTTAGGTGCTGTTCTTACTTGAACAAGCCTTCCACTTATGATTACCCCCTCTCGCAAGCATCCGCAACTACGAAAAAAGAATTAAGATATCTCTAACCATAGCATGAAACATATGGATCCAAATCAGCACCTTACGGAATAGCGCATAAACTAGGGTTTAAACTTCTGTCACTCTAGCAACCCATTATCTAATTACTACTCCACAATGCCTTCCCTTAGGCCCAAAGATGGTGAAGTGTCATGTAGTCGACGTTCACACGACACCACAAAAGGAAGCAACAACATACATATCATCAAAATATCGAACGAATACCAAATTCACATGATTACTTATGACAAGACTTCTCCCATGTCCTCAAGAACAAAAGTAACTACTCAAAAATCATATTCATGTTCAAGATCAGAGGGGTATTGAATAGCATTAAGGATCTGAACAAATAATCTTCCACCAAATAAACCAACTAGCATCAACTACAAGATGTAATCAACACTACTAGCAACCCACAGGTACCAATCTGAGGTTTTGAGACAAAGATTGAATACAAGAGATGAACTAGGGTTTGAGATGAGATGGTGCTGGTGAAGATGTTGATGAAGATTAGTCCTCCCACGATGAGAGGATCATTGGTGATGTCGATGGCTTTGATTTCCCCCTCCCGGAGGGAAGGATCCCCGGCGGAATCGCTCCGCCGGAGAGCAAAATAGCTCCTGCCCAAGTTCCGCCTCGAGATGGCGGCGCTTCGTCCCGAAAGTCTTCTTCTGATTTTTTTTCTAGGGCAAATGGCTTCATATAGTGGAAGGAGGGGGCCAGAGGCCAGCCATGGGTCCCACAAGCCAGGGGGCGCGCCCAGGGGGGAGGCCGCGCCCCCCAGGCTTGTGGCTTCCTGGTGGGCCCCCTTCTGTTCATTCTTTTGCCAGTATTTTTTATATATTCCAAAATAAATCTCCGTAAATTTCCAGGTCATTTGGAGTTGTGCAGAATAGCTAGCAATGTTTCACCCCTTTCAGGTCCAGAATTCCAGCTGCGGGCATTCTCCCTCTTCATGTAAATCTTGCAAAATAAGAGAAAAAAGGCATAAGAATTGTACCATAAAGTGAAATAATGATCAAAAAAATAATAATTATTCGTAGGAAATCATGATGCAAATTGGACGTATCAGCTCCACCAAGCTTAGACCTCGCTTGCCCTCAAGCGAAAAGTCGAAATCGATAATCATGACCACATGTTTAGAGAGAGAGAGACGTCGATAAAAATAAAATACGGACATGGAGCATCATGATCTTTATTATAACAGCAATATATCATCATAAAACTTCTCATGAAAAAGTAACAATTCATCCACAAGTTAAAGTATGAACCATAAATCGAATTGAAAACTAACAAACTATGATCTCAGTCACTCAAGCAATTGCAATTCATCGTACTATCAGAAAGAGTCTATGTAAGAGCTTTGTTTAGCAAGTTCACATACTCAACTATCATTTAGTCTTCTATGATTGCTGACACTCACATCATACTTATGGAGCAAAAGTTTCAGTCGAACACATAGAAAAATAGGGGCTTATAATTTCGCCTCCCAACGTATTTACCTCAAGGGTAATGTTGTAACATCCCCAGACCCTACTCACTTTATTAGCCTAACTAATATGATATGTCATCATCATCATCATCATGATTAAGTTGCATTTAGAAAATAGTCCCACTCTCAAATTGGTTCAAATTCAATTCAAAATTTAAAGTCAAGATTTATTTATGCAAACAATTCAACAAAAGTGTTGACAATATTGTAGATATTCCATTATTAATTTTCATGATGACACCCCACTTGAGAAAATTCTACAAATGCCCCTAACTGTTTTTGGAATGGTCCCACGGCACCTAAAGTAATTCAAATAAATGCGAACGTTAGTTTAGACATTTCCGAATGACATGAAACTTTGTGGACTTCTCCAAAATAATGTCAAGTTTTTATGTGCCAAGTTTTATATAAAGCAAAAATCGTTTACCCACTCAAATAATTAGCAAACAGTAGCTACCTTGATTTACCCAAAATAAAATTGAAAAATGGCACTATGCCTTGGCCCAAGTGAACAGTGACCGATCCAGCCCACTAGCCCCTTCCCCTACCTGCTCCTCTGTGCGTGGCAGCACAGAACGCGCCGGCGCGCGGCGCACCGGCCCCTGGCCGCCACGGCGTTGGAGTGGTTGGCTGGGAGGATAAGGCCGACCCTCACGACGCGTAGGACAACCTCTAACCCTCGCTGCTCCCTCCCTTGCCTCACTTTCCTCGTTCTGCCACTCGCCTGTGAGAAGCCGAAGTACGCCGCCATCGCCCACGTGGCCACCGGCCTCCCGTCGTTGCGCGAATATGTCTGGGAGCTCCGCCTTGGTCGTCTCCTTCAACTAGCCCGACCGGTTCATGCGGGAACGCCCCGTAGCCTCACCATCCTCCGCTTCCTCGCCCACGGCCGCCGGATCTCGTCTGCGGGTGCATCGCGTACGGACGTCCCCGGCTTCCCTGACCATGTCTACGAGCTCCGTGGTGAGCTCCTCTGCCGATTCCCACCCTTTTCCCCTTCTATCCATGCCGTTTTGCGCCGTCGTTCGCCGTGGCCAGAATTCGCCCGAACTCCTGTACGTGTACGCGCTAGCTGCCGCTGCTAGCTGCGCTGCTTGATGCTGCGTTGCTAGCTGCTGCCCTGCTTGCGGCCGCTAGCTGCTACTGCCGTAGCCGCTGCTAAGCCGCGCTACTGCTGCCTAGCTGCTAGCGCTAGCTGCTGCTGCTAGTCGCGTAATGCTGCTGCTCTGCTAGCTGCTGCTGCCGGCTATTGCTGCTGCTGGCCATGGCAATGGCCATGGCCGTGCTGTGTGTGTGCAGCGTGAGTGTGTGCTCTGTGTGTGTGTGTGGGCGTGCTGTGTGTGTGCAGCGTGAGTGTGTGCTGTGTGTGTGTGTGTGGGCGTGCTGTGTGTGTGCAGCGTGTGTGTGTGCTGTGTGTGTGTGGCCGGTGTGCCATTGACTAGTGGGACCGGCCTAGTTTAATTAGGCCTAAACCAAATTAGTTTAGTTGGTTGATTAATTAGTCTAATGTATGTATGACATGTGGCCCCCTGCTTAATTAGCTGTCAAAATTAATCCGAATGATATAGTCTATGCCATGTGGGACCTCCCTGCACTATTTCCCTTTTGACCGGTCAAATTGACTTGGTCAATTCGGACTAAAAATATTCCAGGATTTTCAGACAATTGCTAAAACTTTAGAAATTCATAGAAAATAGACCGTAAGTCGGATGGAAAAGTTTTATATATGAAAAATGATCAGAAAAACAATATGAATCAGAATATGCCATTTGTTTTCATGTAAGAATCATCTAAGTAGATGAACATTGAACTTTTTGCCTTTTTTCGATAAATGAATAATGCATGACTTTGATAAAATAATTCCAGATAAATTCCTAAACCATCTAAAATAATTAGAGAGGCATTATATCACTCCTGCATATCGTTTAGGCATGTCATGCATAGTGATTGCATTTGATTGCTCCGTTATTTATTGTTTCTTCCCCCTCTTCTTCTCCGGTAGACCCCGAGACCGACGTTGCCCCCGAGGACTGCTACTCCACCGACGACCCCTCTTTTATCGTAAAGCTTCCAGGCAAGCACCCCCCCCCCCTTGACGCATATCTATATCGCCTATTCCTTCTCCCTCTTGCTTGCATTAGAATTGCTGCAGTTACTGTTCTGTATACCTACTCTGCTGCATAGCCTGTCCTTGTAACTGCTTTTGATACATTACCTGCAATCCTAAATGCTTAGGTAGGTTGGATGTAACCATCTGTGGCCCTTCTTCCTTACTTTCGTTGCCCCGCTTTAGTACCTGTGCCCCGATCGATGTGATCGACGGGCTGAGACCAGCACATCACCGCACACCTCCCCTAAGTTGCTCGACCCTGCAGAGCTACCATCGAGTGCCGAGGGTGATACGTCTTATCTCACTCCTGATGTCATCTCTGTAGTACAGCTAGCCGGTCGTGGGTTACCGAGGGTGATTCCTCTTCCACCACCTCCGATGAAGCTTCTGTCGTGCAACTCCGCAAGTGTGAATACCATCGAGGGTGATTCCTCCGGGTTCACCTTGACGGGATCATCGAGTGGGAATCCAACGAGGGTGATTCCTCGGATTCCTTCTTGATGTTATGGACACACGGATACTGTTACTTTACTACTGTTACTGGATAAAGACGGGTTGGCCCTGAGGGGTACCCGCGAGAGATATGTTGTCGGGTTTGTTGGGGAACGTTGCATGGGAAACAAAATTTTTCCTACGCACACACAAGATCTATCCATGGTGATGAGCATCTACGAGAGGGAGAGTGGATCTACATACCCTTGTAGATCGCTAAGCGGAAGCGTTTAAGAAACGCGGTTGATGTAGTCGAACGTCTCCGCGATCCAAATCGCAAGTCGTCCCTCGATCCAAGCACGATCCAGCGCCGAACGGACGGCACCTCCGCGTTCAACACACGTACGGCTTGATGACGATCTCCACCTTCTTGATCCAGCAAGAGGGAGCGGAGAAGAAGAAGAGTTCCAGCAGCACGACGGCGTGGTGGTGTTGATGAAGAACTATTTCAGCAGGGCTTCGCCTAAGCACTACTGAAATTATGACGTAGGAGGAACTAGAGGTTGCCGGCACACGGCTTGGGGCAATCTAATGTCTCTCGTGTGCTAGCCCTACCCCTCTATTTATATGTTGAGCCTTGGGGTCTAAACTTGGAGTAAAAGGCTCCTCCAGGTCGGTTTTGCCCGCACAAGGTCGGTTTGGCCCGTAGGGAAAGAGTCCAACTCGGATCCCTGCAGTACCGCGCACAAGCGGTAGTACCGCTTACGATAAGCGGTAGTACCGCTTGACCAGCTTAAGCGGTAGTACCGCTGACGATAAGCGGTAGTACCGCTTGACCAGTTTAAGCGGTAGTACCGCTGATACAGTAGCGGTAGTACCGCTTAACCAGCTTAAGCGGTAGTACCGCTGCTACAGTAGCGGTAGTACTGCCTTACCATCTTAAGGCAGTAGCAAAACTTCCTTTTGCACTTTCCAATACCTCGTGGGCTTTATCCCTTTGGCCCATATAAAGTGTTGCTGCACCCGAACACTTCGGTAAACATCCGGAACCCCTTTCCGGTGAATTCCGGAACCCTTCCGGTAACCAAAAACACTATTATCACATATATCAATTTTTACCTCCGGACTATTCCGGAGATCCTCGTCATGTCCGGGATCTTATCCGGGACTCCGAACAACTTTCGGTCACCAACAAAATAACTCAACTATACTAATCGTCACCAAACGTTAAGTGTGTAGACCCTGCGGGTTCGAGAACTATGTAGACATGACCGAGACACCTCTACGGTCAATAACCAATAGCGGGACCTGGATGCCCATATTGGCTCCTACATATTCTACGAAGATCTTTATCGTTTGAACCTCTATGTCAAGGATTCAGTTAATCCCGTATGCTGTTCCTTTTGTTCTTCGGTATGTTACTTACCCGAGATTCGATCGTCAGTATCTCTATACCTAGTTCAATCTTGTTACCGGCAAGTCTCTTTACTCGTTCTGTAATACAAGATCTCGTGGCTAACACTTTAGTCACATTGCTTGCAAGGCTCATTGTGATGTTGTATTACCGAGTGGGCCCTGAGATACCTCTCCATCACACGGAGTAACAAATCCCAGTCTTGATCCATGCCAACCCAACAGACACCCTCGGAGATACCTGTAGAGCACCTTTATAGTCACCCAGTTACGTTGCGACGTTTGATACACACAAGGTATTCCTCTGGTGTTAGTGAGTTGCATGATCTCATGGTCATAGGAACAGATACTTGACATGCAGAAAACAATAGCAATAAACTGATACGATCATATGCTACGTTCGTAGTTTGGGTCTTGTCCATCACATCATTCTCCTAATGATGTGATCCCGTTATCAAATGACATCTCATGTCAATGGCTAGGAAACCTTAACCATCTTTGATCAACGAGCTAGTCAACTAGAGGCTTACTAGGGACACAGTGTTGTCTATGTACCCACACATGTATTTGAGTTTCCAATCAATACAATTATAGCATGGATAATAAACGATTATCATGAACAAGGAAATATAATAATAACTAATTTATTATTGCCTCTAGGGCATATTTCCAACAGTATCCCACTTGCACTAGAGTCAATAATCTAGTTCACATCACTATGTGATTTACATTGTAATGAATCGAACACCCATGCAGTTCTGGTGTTGTTCATGTTTAGCCCTTGGAAGAGGTTTAGTCATCGGATCTGCAACATTCAGATCCGTGTGTACTTTGCAAATATTTATGTCGTCCTCCTTGATGTAATCGCGGATGGAATTGAAGCGTCGCTTTATGTGTCTGGTCCTCTTGTGAAATCTTGGTTCCTTGGCTAGAGCAATGGCACCAGTGTTATCACAAAACAGAGTCATTGGGTTAAGCGCACTAGGCACTACTCCAAGATCTGTCATGAACTCCTTCATCCAGACACCTTCCTTCGCCGCCTCCGAGGCAGCGATGTACTCTGCTTGGCATGTAGAATCTGCTACCACGCTTTGCTTGGAACTGCACCAGCTAACCGCACCCCCATTAAGAATAAATACGTATCCGGTTTGCGACTTAGAGTCATCCGGATCAGTGTCAAAGCTTGCATCGACGTAACCCTTTACGACGAGCTCTTGATCACCTCCATAAACGAGAAACATGTCCTTAGTCCTTTTCAGGTACTTCAGGATATTCTTGACCGCCGTCCAGTGTTCCATTCCTGGATCACTTTGAAACCTTCCGACCATACTTATGGCAAGGCTGACATCGGGTCTTGTGCACAGCATTGCATACATGATAGAGCCTATGGCCGAAGCATAGGGGATGACACTCATCTTTTCTCTATCTTCTGCAGTCACTGGGCATTGAGTCTTACTCAACTTTACACCTTGCAAAACAGGCAAGAACCCCTTCTTGGACTGATCCATTTTGAACTTCTTCAAAACTTTGTCAAGGTATGTGCTTTGTGAAAGTCCTATCAAACGTCTCGATCTTATCTCTATAGATCTTGATGCCTAATATGAAAGCAGCTTCTCCTAGGTCCTTCATTGAAAAACTCTTGTTCAAATATTCCTTTATGCTTTCCAGCATTTCTATATTGTTTCCAATCAGCAATATGTCATCCACATATAATATTAGAAACGCTATAGAGCTCCCACTCACTTTCTTGTAAATACAAGCTTCTCCGTAAACTTGTATAAACTCGAACGCTTTGATCACCTCATCAAAACGAAGATTCCAACTCCGAGATGCTTGCACCAGTCCATAAATGGATCGCTGGAGTTTGCAAACTTTGTCAGCATTCTCTGGATCGACAAAACCTTCTGGTTGCATCATATACAACTCTTCCTTAAGGTAACCGTTAAGGAACGCTGTTTTGACATCCATCTGCCAAATTTCATAATCGAAAAAGGCAGCTATTGCTAACATGATTCTGACGGACTTAAGCATCGCTACGGGTGAGAAGGTCTCATCGTAGTCAACTCCTTGAACTTGTGAAAAACCCTTTGCCACAAGTCGAGCTTTATAGACGGTGACATTACCGTCCGCGTCCGTCTTCCTCTTAAAGATCCATTTGTTCTGAATGGCCTTACGCCCTTCAGGTAATACTTCCAAAGTCCATACTTTGTTTTCATACATGGATCCCATCTCGGATTTCATGGCCTCTAACCACTTCTCGGAATCCGGGCCCATCATCGCTTCTCCATAGCTCGTAGGTTCATCGTTGTCTAACAACATGACCTCTATGACAGGGTTGCCGTACCACTCGGGAGCAGTACGCGTCCTTGTCGACCTACGAGGTTCGATAGCAACTTGATCCAAAGCTTCATGATCATCATCATTAACTTCCTCTTCAGCTAATGTAGGCTCCACAGAAACAACTTTCTGCACTGCGCTACTCTCAGGTTGAAGTAAAGGTTTCAACAACCTCATCAAGTTCTATCTTCCTCCCACTCAATTCTTTCGAGAGAAACTCTTTCTCAAGAAATGTTCCGTTTTTAGCGACAAACACTTTGCCTTCGGATCTGAGATAGAAGGTATACCCAACTGTCTCTTTTGGGTATCCTATGAAGACGCATTTCTCCGCTTTGGGTTCCAGCTTTTCAGGCTGAAGCTTTTTGACATAAGCATCACATCCCCAAATTTTAAGAAACGACAGCTTTGGCTTCTTGCCAAACCAAAGTTCATATGGCGTTGTCTCAACGGATTTCGATGGTGCCCTATTTAAAGTGAATGCAGCTGTCTCTAATGCATAACCCCAAAACGATAGTGGCAAATCGGCAAGAGACATCATAGATCGCACCATATCCAATAAAGTTCGATTACGACGTTCGGACACACCATTACGCTGTGGTGTTCCAGGCGGTGTCAGTTGTGAAACAATTCCACATTGTCTTAAGTGACTGCCAAACTCATAACTCAGATATTCTCCTCCTCGATCAGATCGTAGGAATTTAATCTTCTTGTTACGATGATTCTCAACTTCACTCTGAAATTGTTTGAACTTTTCAAATGTTTCAGACTTGTGTTTCATTAAGTAAATATACCCATATCTACTTAAGTCATCAGTGAAGGTGAGAAAGTAACGATAACCACCGCGCGCTTCAATACTCATCGGACCGCACACATCAGTATGTATGATTTCCAATAAGTCACTTGCCCGTTCCATTGTTCCAGAGAACGGCGTTTTAGTCATCTTGCCCAAGAGGCATGGCTCACATGTGTCAAGTGATTCAAAATCAAGTGACTCCAAAAGTCCATCTGCATGGAGCTTCCTCATGCGTTTTACGCCAATATGATCTAAACGGCAGTGCCACAAGAAAGTGGTATTATCATTATCAATCCTACATCTTTTGGCATCAATGTTATGAACATGTGTATCATTACTATCGAGATTCAATAAGAATAAACCGCTTACATTGGGTGCATGACCATAAAAGATATTACCCATATAAATAGAACAACCATTATTCTCTGATTTAAATGAGTAACCGTCTCGCAATAAACAAGATCCAGATATAATGTTCATGCTTAACGCAGGCACCAAATAACACTTATTTAGGTTCATCACTAATCCCGACGGTAATCGAAGAGCGAGCGTGCCGACGGCGATCACATCAACCTTGGAACCATTTCCCACGCGCATCGTCACTTCGTCCTTCGCCAGCCTCCGTCTATTCCGCAGTTCCTGTTTAGAGTTGCAAATATGAGCAACCGCATCGGTATCAAATACCCAGGCACTACAACGAGGGTTGGTAAGGAACATATCAATAACATGTATATCATATATACCTTGTTTGTTGTTGGCCGCCTTCTTGTCAGCCAAATACTTGGGGCAGTTCCGCTTCCAGTGTCCAGTTCCCTTGCAATGAAAGCACTCAGTTTCTGGTTTGGGTCCAGCCTTGGGTTTTTTCACAGGAGCAGCAACTGCTTTACCACCCTTCTTAGATTTACCCTTCTTACCCTTGCCATTTTTCTTGAAACTAGTGGTTTTATTGACCATCAACACTTGATGCTCCTTCTGAATTTCAGACTCAGCGGCTTTCAGCATCGCAAACAGCTCGGCGACTGACTTGTTCATCCCGTGCATGTTATAGGTCAACACGAAGCTCTTGTAGCTAGGTGGCAATGATTGAAGAACTCTGTCAGTGATAGCCTCTGGCGGAAGGGGCATCCCCAATTCAGCCAGACGGGTGGAGTACCCAGACATTCTGAGCACGTGATCACTGATAGACCCGTTCTCCTCCATCTTGCAAGTATAGAACTTATCGGAGATCTCATATCTCTCGATCCGGGCATTCTTCTGAAAGATAAACTTCAACTCCTGGAACATCTCATATGCTCCATGACGTTTCAAAACGTCTTTGAAGTCCCGGTTCTAAGCCATACAACATTGCACATTGAACTATTGAGTAATCATCAGAACGAGCCTGCCAGGCGTTCACAACGTCTAGAGACTCAACTGGAGCGGGTGGATCACCAAGCGGTGCATCAAGGACATAAGCCTTCTGGGAAGCCGTAAGGATAATCCTTAGATTACGGGCCCAGTCCACAAAGTTACTTCCATCATCTTTCAACTTAGCTTTCTCTAGGAACGCATTAAAATTCAGGGGTGCTACTGCGCGAGCCATGATCTACAACATAAATATAGCAAAGACAACTTAGACTATTGTTCAAGATAATGAGTTTAATTAATCATATTAATTAAAAACTCCCACTCAAATTGACATCCCTCTGGTCATTCGAGTGTAACATGATCCAAATCCACCAACTCAAGTCCGATCATCACGTGAGTCGAGGTGGTTTCAATGGTGAACATCTTCATGTTGATCATATCTACTATATGAATCATGTTCGACCTTTCAGTCTGTTGTGTTCCGAGGCCATGTCTGTACATGCTAGGCTCGTCAAGTTTAACCCGAGTGTTCCGCGTGTGCAACATGGCTTGCACCCGTTGTATGTGAACGTGGAGTCTATCACACCCGATCATCACGGCGTGTCTCGAAACGACGAACTTTCGCAACGGTGCACACTCGGGGAGAACACAATTTATCTTGAAATTTAAGTGAGGGATCACCTTATAATGCTACCGTCGTCCTAAGCAAAATAAGATGCATAAAAGGATTAACATCACATGCAAATCATAAGTGACATGATATGGCCATGAACTTGTGCTTTTGATCTCCATCTCCAAAGCACCGGCATGATCTCCATCGTCACCGGCATGACACCATGATCTCCATCATCTTGATCTCCATCAACGTGTCGCCATAAGGTTGTCGCGCCGACTGTTGCTTCCACGACTATTGCTAACGTTTAGCGATAAAGTAAAGCATTACATAGCGCTTAATGATTGACACGCAGGTCATACAATAATTAAAGACAACTCTATGGCTCCTGCCAGTTGCCGTACTCATCGACATGCAAGTCGTGATATTCTATACAACACATGATCATCTCAAACATCACATATATCTCATCATGTAATTGGCCATATCATATCACATCATACCCTGCAAAAACAAGTTAGACGTCCTCTAATTGTTGTTGCAAATTTTACGTGGCTGCTACGGGTTTGCAAGAACCGTTCTTACCTACGCAAAACCACAACGTGGTGTAGTGATTGCTTTTTTATCTTCTAAAAGAACCCTCTTCATTGAAATCGATATAACTAAAGTGAGAGAGACAGACACCCGCTAGCCATCTTTATGCAACGAAGTTACATGTCAGTTGAAGGAACCTGTCTCGCGTAAGTGTACGCGTAATGTCGGTCCGGGCCGCTTCATCTCACAGTACCGCCGAATCAAATATCAACTAGTAACGGCAAGCAATATGTATACACCCACGCCCACAACTCGTTTGTGTTCTACTCGAGATCTCATCTACGCATAGACCTAGCTCATGATGCCACTGTTGGGGAACGTTGCATGGGAAACAAAATTTTTCCTACGCACACACAAGATCTATCCATGGTGATGAGCATCTACGAGAGGGAGAGTGGATCTACATACCCTTGTAGATCGCTAAGCGGAAGCGTTTAAGAAACGCGGTTGATGTAGTCGAACGTCTCCGCGATCCAAATCGCAAGTCGTCCCTCGATCCAAGCACGATCCAGCGCCGAACGGACGGCACCTCTGCGTTCAACACACGTACGGCTTGATGACGATCTCCACCTTCTTGATCCAGCAAGAGGGAGCGGAGAAGAAGAAGAGTTCCAGCAGCACG
This sequence comes from Elymus sibiricus, assembly GCA_039707655.1. NCBI lineage: Eukaryota > Viridiplantae > Streptophyta > Magnoliopsida > Poales > Poaceae > Elymus > Elymus sibiricus. The sequence goes on along the minus strand of CM077664.1, from coordinate 398,085,935 downwards.
ACGGCGTGGTGGTGTTGATGAAGAACTATTTAAGCAGGGCTTCGCCTAAGCACTACTGAAATTATGACGTAGGAGGAACTAGAGGTTGCCGGCACACGGCTTGGGGCAATCTAATGTCTCTCGTGTGCTAGCCCTACCCCTCCATTTATATGTTGAGCCTTGGGGTCTAAACTTGGAGTAAAAGGCTCCTCCAGGTCGGTTTTGCCCGCACAAGGTCGGTTTGGCCCGTAGGGAAAGAGTCCAACTCGGATCCCTGCAGTACCGCGCACAAGCGGTAGTACCGCTTACGATAAGCGGTAGTACCGCTTGACCAGCTTAAGCGGTAGTACCGCTGACGATAAGCGGTAGTACCGCTTGACCAGTTTAAGCGGTAGTACCGCTGATACAGTAGCGGTAGTACCGCTTAACCAACTTAAGCGGTAGTACCGCTGCTACAGTAGCGGTAGTACTGCCTTACCATCTTAAGGCAGTAGCAAAACTTCCTTTTGCACTTTCCAATACCTCGTGGGCTTTATCCCTTTGGCCCATATAAAGTGTTGCTGCACCCGAACACTTCGGTAAACATCCGGAACCCCTTTCCGGTGAATTCCGGAACCCTTCCGGTAACCAAAAACACTATTATCACATATATCAATTTTTACCTCCGGACTATTCCGGAGATCCTCGTCATGTCCGGGATCTTATCCGGGACTCCGAACAACTTTCGGTCACCAACAAAATAACTCAACTATACTAATCGTCACCAAACGTTAAGTGTGTAGACCCTGCGGGTTCGAGAACTATGTAGACATGACCGAGACACCTCTACGGTCAATAACCAATAGCGGGACCTGGATGCCCATATTGGCTCCTACATATTCTACGAAGATCTTTATCGTTTGAACCTCTATGTCAAGGATTCAGTTAATCCCGTATGCTGTTCCTTTTGTTCTTCGGTATGTTACTTACCCGAGATTCGATCGTCGGTATCTCTATACCTAGTTCAATCTTGTTACCGGCAAGTCTCTTTACTCGTTCTTTAATACAAGATCTCGTGGCTAACACTTTAGTCACATTGCTTGCAAGGCTCATTGTGATGTTGTATTACCGAGTGGGCCCTGAGATACCTCTCCGTCACATGGAGTAACAAATCCCAGTCTTGATCCATGCCAACCCAACAGACACCCTCGGAGATACCTGTAGAGCACCTTTATAGTCACCCAGTTACGTTGCAACGTTTGATACACACAAGGTATTCCTCTGGTGTTAGTGAGTTGCATGATCTCATGGTCATAGGAACAGATACTTGACATGCAGAAAACAATAGCAATAAACTGATACGATCATATGCTACGTTCGTAGTTTGGGTCTTGTCCATCACATCATTCTCCTAATGATGTGATCCCGTTATCAAATGACATCTCATGTCAATGGCTAGGAAACCTTAACCATCTTTGATCAACGAGCTAGTCAACTAGAGGCTTACTAGGGACACAGTGTTGTCTATGTACCCACACATGTATTTGAGTTTCCAATCAATACAATTATAGCATGGATAATAAACGATTATCATGAACAAGGAAATATAATAATAACTAATTTATTATTGCCTCTAGGGCATATTTCCAACAGGGTTGACCATGAGGGTACCCGAGTGGTGAATACGTGGCACGGTCGGGCATTCTTAGCCCTTGCCGTAAGTCCACGAGACGGGGCGACGGGGTCACATGATCGTGAGTCTCTGATTGTCACCGCGAGCTCCGAACGCACTAATGGGTTAGGATATGTAATCTGAGTAGGCCTCTGACCTTTTCGCGCTAACCAGCACGTGGGAATAATATGGGTACTCGGCGTCGTATGTATCAGCCAAAGCTCTTCAGACGTCAGCAGTTGAGCGGCGAGCGCAGGGTTGGTCTGGTAAAGCCTGCGCTTGAATTAAGGGGGCTAGGACTGCTCACAGGCCGCGTACGCAACGCGCAGGAGTGCAAAGGGAGATGGGCCCAAGACCCCTGAGCGCTTAGGATGTAGACCGGCGTGCTGGCCTCTCTGTTGAGCCTAGGTAGGGCTACGACGTGTCGATAGACCGAGGCCGGGCATCGACTGAGCAAGTGTGTCCGGCCAGAGTTAATCGAGCGTATTGGGTAAGTTGGTGCACCCCTGCAGGGAAGTATATCTATTGGAATAGCCGTGTCCACGGTAACAGGACGCTCAGAAAATATCCCGATCTTTTACAACTAGAAATGGGTTGAATATGTTAGCTCTGGGATCGCTTTCTCGCAGGGAGTCGAGGAAGGATCTCTTGGCGATGTTGCTACTTACTACTACTATATTTATGTGCTAATCTACACTCTTCTAATGCTGCAAGACCGCTAAAGATGCTAGTCTTCGATAGGCTAGGCCTTTTTCTCTATTCAGGCATTTCTGCAGCCAAGTCCACATATACAGCCTTCCTTTGATAATGTTGCATAATTAGACTAGTTCTGATGTAAGTCTTGCTGAGTACTTTGGATGAGTACTCATGGTTACTTTGCTTCCCTTTTTCCCTTACCCGATTGATGAGACCAGATGACGGAGCCCAGGAGCCAGCTGCGCCAGCCGGCGATGACTACCACTACTACACCCCTGGCGGATACTACTACTACCCCTCTGCAGACTACTACTACGAGGAGCCCTCCGACGACCAGGAGTAGTTAGGAGGCACCAAGGCAGGAGGCCTGCCCCTTTCGATCCAGTGTTTTATTTTGCCCCGCCTTCTTAAAGGCCTATCTGTTTAACTTTATGTCTGTACTCCGATATCTAATCCTTCCGCTGATGCTTGTATGACATCGAGATTATGTATTCGAGCCCTTGAGGCCCTGGCTTGTAATATAAAGCTTGTATGACTTTTATTTATGTTTAGAGTTGTGTTGTGATATCTTCAAGTGAGTCCTTAGGCTTGATCATGTGCATTTGCGTGTATGATTAGTGCACGATTAAGTCGGGGGCGTCACAAATGTCAATAATAATAACTCATGATCACCTACATCCAACTGGATATATATGCCTGGATCAATCCCCACCACATGATGCTTGCCAAGAGAGAAAATAAAAACGGAATAGAGAAGAATACTATTGACTCTTGCATGAAAGTAAATACATAAAGTAAAAGATAGGCCCTTCGCAGAGGGAAGCAGAGGTTGTCATGCGCTTTTTGTTTTTGGATGTGCATGCTCTTAATGTAAAGGAACGTCACTTTATATTGCCCCTTGTGATAGCGACCTTTATTATGCAGTCTATCGCTTTTATTGCTCCACCATACAAGATCGTACAAAGCTTATTTTCCCTTACAATAAAAGTTCATACATGTTTAGGAGCAATTTTTTATTGCTTTTGCACCGATGACAACTTACTTGAAGGATCTTATTCAATCCATAGGTAGATATAGTGGACTCTCATGGCATGAAACTGGGTTTAAGGGTTTTTGGATGCACAAGTAGTATCTCTACTTAGTACAGAATTTTGGCTAGCAAAAGATAGGGGGTAAGCATCACATGTTAGAGGATCCAAAACAATATAACTTCTATTTGAATATAAGCAAACATAACCCATTACGTTGTCTTCCTTGTCCAACGTCAACTAATTGACATAGAATATTTAATGGGAGTTCACAATCATAAAAGATGTCCAAGATAGTATATCTAGATGTGAGACCTCTCTTCCTTTATTACTTTTTCATGAATTGCAACAATGACCAATGCTATGTTTGTCAACTTCCAACAAGTTTTATCAATTATACTTCTTTTATGTGAGGTCATCACTCCCCATGGGATTAGCATATGATCTTATTTTTTTTTATTCTTTATTTCTAAGATTGGATCATCAAAAGCAAAACACTCAACTCAAACTACTCTTTATTATATAACTTTCACACACGATTACATAGATAGATAGATCACAAAGCAAGCACTTGAAACTAAATCATACTAAAACTTTATTCTTCTAAATCACGAAATAACTAAGGATCGAACTAAGATAGATAATGATGATGAAAAAGTGATGGTGATACGATACCGGGGCACCTCCCCCAAGCTTGGCACAAGCCAAGGGTGGTGCCCATACACATGTACTCAGTTCTCCTTCTTGGGTGATGGTGGTGATGAAGTGGTGGGCTTGTACTTCCACTTGAGGATACGAATCTCTTCTTTTAATTTGTCATTCTCCCTTTCGAGATCCCAAATTTTGCGACGTAGTTTATCCGAATCTTCCTGCACATGACGAAAAGGGGTGAATTGAACTTTAGGAACCTTCTCCATGTCAGGTATGCTGGACCTCTTGAATTCAATGTGCATATCTCCTGGTTGAGGCAGTGGGAGATCCACGTCCTCCTCGCTGGAATGACCTTGCTTCTCCCTCAAATCAGCATCTTCCTCTTCATCAGTTGTCCAGCCATAGGGATCATTGTCCCCATAGACTCTAGGGTTTGCAACAAGATGAGAAACATAGCTTTCCCCATTCGAATCCTGAGATGACATGGCGTTTGACCTTGAGAATCTGACAGAAGACAGCAAGAAACAAGAACAGAGGAGAAACTTGCGATACAATGGTCAAAACACCCGTAAGTATATATAATGATTTTTTCCCTTGCAAAACAAGTAATATGGAAGAAAAACGTGGTCAGGAAGGTCCACGAGGCAGCCACAACTCCAGTAGGCGCGCCCGGGGGGGTAGGGCGCGCCCCCCAGGCTTGTCGCCTCCTCGTGCACTTTTCGAATTGTTTATTATTTTCCTAATTTTTTATATATTCCAAAACGGACAGAAAGTACTTTTATGGAAGTTTTGGAGTCGGTTTACTTACCGTACCACATACCTACTCCTTTTCAGGCTTCTCGAGCGTTCCGGAAGATTTCTTCTATGTGCTCTTCCGGTGTAATTGTTTCAATAATATTAGTTTCAACATTAATGGGCGTACCTGAGATATAATGTTTAATTCTTTGCCCATTAACCACTTGCGGATTATTGCCTTCGGAGTTGTTTATTTTGATGGCTCCGGAGCAATAAACTTCTTCGATGATATACGGTCCTTCCCATTTAGAGAAAAGTTTTCCTACAAAAAATCTTAAACGAGAATTGTATAATAGAACATGATCACCTACTTTGAATTCCCGTTTTTGAATTCTCCTATCATGCCATCTTTTAACTTTTTCTTTAAACAACTTGGCATTTTCATAAGCTTGGGTTCTCCATTCATCCAATGTGACACCCTGGTTTTTGGCAACCTTTTCTTTTCGAAATCTTTCTGGCTTTATTTGCAATTTGGTTGGATTTTGAACCTTTTCAGTTGACTTTGGACTTATGAATTCCTCTCAGTAACCCAAAGCCCTCAGCATCTTGCCAAAACCTTGCCACTCACCATCTGGACCAATTTCCAATTCTTTATCTTTCCCAAATATTCATTTCCTTCCTTTGGGAAAATCTGTCATCACTATGGGTTACAAAGCAACCTATAGTTCTGTTGATTAGAAAAATCCCAAATTAATCCCAGACCTTCTTGAACTCATCTACTCCTACAATCTCCAAAAACATTTCATGGTCCAGTACAAAGTTTATTCCAGAAAACTCCATTTACTCTTTGGACAGTACTGGTCATTTGTGAAGGAGCTCCTATTTTCCCTACTCAGTTAATTCCCAGAAAATTCCCTGAGATATTAGGGAACCTATCTTTCCACAATATCCAAAAATATCATCTGGTACAGTACAAACTTTCATCACCAATATTCTGCCAAGTTTCTATTCAGTTGGAACCTCTGTGAAGGAAGTACCAGCTAGAGGTATCCAATTGATCTGAAATTTTTATAGCATCTTCTCCTCACCAAATAACCCTGCCACACCAAATTTCAGCCCCAGAAGATCAACCAGATGAGTGCATCAAGCTCATCTCTGTTTCTGGTTCAGTACAGCACTTGTACATGAACTATATTCAATTCTTGATAAAATCCTTTCAAACTTGGCCAGTTCATAGTCCTTCCAACATAGATCATCCCAGACATCTCCTTTGGCCCCATCCCCAGCTCACCTCTCCTCTAGATCTCTCTCAATTTTGCTGTCAGAAACTATAGCTGAAGCTACACTTCACAGCAGAGTGAACCTGGCCAAACCAAGCATGCAGAGGCACTAAGTGACCAAAGGAGAACACCCTAGACAAGGTGCGCTGGATTTGGACGGCCTGCAGACATCAACTCCCGTGGTGAGCACGACAATGGCATGCCATTGCGCGCGCTCTGCACCGCGCCCGTGTCTGTGGCGTCGCGTCCGACTGCCTCGCGCGCTTGTAGCTTGTCCCCGTGCGCCGACATGCTCTCCTTCCTCCACCTGGCTGCCCTGGACCCTTCCCCTCGCCGGAGAAGCCCTCGTCGGCCGCCACGGCACACGCGCACTGTGCCGCCCGTGCGGGCACAATGGCTGTGCGGCGCGTCCTCTTCCTCCGCTAGCTGCCGCCGTGCCTTAACTCCTCCCTGCCCTCTCCCGTCTCGTCGCCCGCTCCCGGCCAGCCAGCTCAACGTCGCGACGCCGGCGACGTGTCCCGGATCCCGCCGCTTCCAGAGAACTCGCCCGAGCTCGCCCCATCCTATAAATACTCCTCCCCGGCCTCTCCCGAGCTCCTCACCCCCACTCCACCATCTCTCAATCGTCCTCCCGAGCAGCGAGCCACGGCCGAGAGGCCCTCTGGCCTCGAATCTCGCCGGAGCACTGCCGCCACCCGAGCTCTGCCTCCCCGCCGTTCTACTCCTCCCCGAGCTCCACCGACTGCACCCGCGAGTTCACCTCGCTCCACTGACCCTGCCCAAGCCCTTGCCCGGTCGAATTGCTGCCGGAGTCGCCGTCTCCGACGACACCCGAGCGCCGCCGCCGCCAGAGAAGAAGGGGACGACGCCGTCCGGCCATATCTCGTGAAGCTACTGGTACGTGTGTGTCCGTCTCGGAGTGCTCGATCCATTCCCCCTCTCTACCGATCTCGCCGCCGTCTGTATCGCCGGTGAGCGTCGCCGGAGCTCCGCCGTCTGTATCGCCGGCGAGCGTCGCCGGAGCTCCGCCGTCTCTGTTTCCCTCCCCTTCCCCTTTTAAATCTGACGCTGGGGCCCGCCAGTCAGCGACACGCCGAAGCGGTAAGTGGAGGCGCCCCTCCACTTTACGCCTTCGACGTGGCCCCCTGGCAGTTTTTCTATTTTCTATTTTATTTCCAGATTTTGACCGTTCATAACTTTTAAACCATAAGTCCAAATCAATTGATTCTTTTTGCATCTGGTTTGTCTTGAGCTCCTCTATTTTCTGGCCAAATTTCGTATTTTTCCCATGTTCACAGAATTTCTGGTGCTCAAAACAGTAGCATGTGACATTTTCAATTGCTTTTTAAAAATATTTTCAGAAGGAAATAACTTTGGATTTGAAACCCAGGAGTTTGTGGACAACCCAACAGAGCAAGGCAAGCCATGTCATCCATTGCATGAAGCATTTCAATAGTGTTGGTTATTTAATTGAATTTCATGCATTATTTTAATATGTGCTAATTCCTAGTAAATTATTTAATTGCCTAGCTACTGCCATATTAAATTATTCCTGCTAAATATTCATGCTGGTTAAATTCTTGACAACACTAAACTTAGTTGGTTGATCAAGAGTCACCTACCCGGATTTTTCCGTGCAGCCACATTTGCTGGTATGGGACGGCCTTGACTTGGTCTGGCTTTGTGCTCTTTTATCGGTACCACCACCTAGGGAAGGTTATGTGTGCGTGCTGCCCTGATCAGGTAGACGGCGATAACCCTGTGAGCCCAGTTGAGTTATTTTGCCGGCGTCCCCGTTTGGGACAGTTAGTGGCCACGACAGTGGCAGGTGTCACGGGGTGACACAGGGGCCACCCAGGACATGACCCTGGGAGGGTATGATTGTCGGTGGTACGATAAAGGGGTCAAGGGTCAGGCAGGTTTCGTTGGAGCACCACCGGTCCACCCAAATGGGATCACAAGGCCAGGTACTCCATGGTGTGGGTAAAGTGCGCAACCTCTGCAGAGTGTAAAACCTATTCGAATAGCCGCGTCCACGGTATTGGACAGTCCGTTTAGGCCTCTCTAGGATGGTCAACCATAATATTGATAATAATGCTGGAAGAACTTGTCTTATGATCGGAAGTGCTCGATGGACTGTGAGCATTCTGAGAGTTCTGGGACAACCCAGATGAGAGTAAGATGGTACTGGGTACCAGTAAGTGAGCAACCTAACCTCTTAATCTGTCAATGGCCATGCTATTGTTTGCTGCATTGTTTTGGTTGCCATGAGCTTGCGAGTACATTCCAAGTACTCACCTGGCGTATCATGCCAGATGCAGGAGAAGCCGAGGACGGAGGTCCTGAAGGTTCATGCTACGCTAACTAGGCCGTGTCCACAGCAGTGTCCCTGTGGATGGAGTTTCCCGCGCAATGTTCCGCTACGCCATAGTCTACCCAGTAGTATCGAGGCCCTGCTATGTTCCATAAATAATGTAGATATTGTCTCAGCACATGTAGTGCTTTGGCCTCGCTGTCGATGTAAATTATGAGCTTGTAATCGAGATATTTTAATAAAGTTCAGTTTTGTTCTGTCCCAAGTTGTTGTGTGTTTCCAGAAGACATGATCTCTGGGTTGGAAACACTGGTAAACCGGTTCTCTGAGCCGGGGTGCCACATCCAAAGAACTAATATCAAATAACCTCTTTTCACCGGCAAGTTTAAAATCATAGTTAAGTTCTTTAATTGCCAAATATGCTTTATGTTCTCACTCAAGAGGTAAATGACATGCTTTCCCATAAACCATTTTATATGGAGACATACCTATAGGGTCTTTATAAGCAGTTTTGTAAGCCCATAATGCATCATCAAGTTTCTTAGACCAATTCTTTCTGGATCTATTAACAGTCTTTTGCAAAATCAATTTTATTTCTCTATTAGTTAATTCAACTTGACCACTAGACTGAGGATTATAAGGAGATGCAATTCTATGGTTAACATCATATTTTGCAAGCAATTTACAGAAAACACCATGAATAAAATGTGAACCACCATCAGTCATTAAATATCTAGGGACTCCAAACCTCGGGAATATAACTTCTTTAAGTATTTTAATAAAAGTGCTATGATCAGCACTACTAGTTGGAATAGCTTCTACCCACTTAGTAACGTAATCAACAGCAACTAGAATATGAGTATATCCATTGGATTTAGGAAAAGGTCCCATATAATCAAAACCCCAAACATCAAATGGTTCAATAACAAGTGAATAATTCATAGGCATTTCCTGACGTCTACCAACATTACCAATTCTTTGACATTCATCGCAAGAAAGGACAAACTTACGTGCATCCTTGAAAAGAGTAGGCCAATAAAAACAAGATTGTAATACCTTGTGTGCAGTTCTGTCTCCCGCATGGTGTCCTCCATATGCCTCGGAGTGACACTTACGTAGGATTTGTTCCTGTTCACGCTCAGGTACACAACGTCTAATACTACCATCTACTCCTTCTTTATATAAATGTGGTTCATCCCAAAAGTAGTGTCTTAAATCAAAAAAAACATTTTCTTTTGTTGGTACGTGAAACTAGGTGGTATATATTTAGCAACAATGTAATTAGCATAGTCTGCATACCAAGGAGTATTACGAGAAGCATTTATCACAGCTAATTGTTCATCAGGAAAATCATCATTAATAGGAAGTGGGTCATCAAGAACATTTTCCATTCTAGACAAATTATTAGCTACGGGATTCTCGGCTCCCTTTCTATCAACAATATGCAAATCAAACTCTTGTAGCAAAAGAACCCACCTAATAAGTCTAGGTCTAGCATCTTTCTTTTCCATAAGATATTTAATAGCAGCATGATCAGTATGAATAGTAACCTTGGAATCTACTATGTAAGATCTGAATTTATCACATCCAAATACAACTGCTAAAAATTCTTTCTCAGTAGTAGCATAATTTCTTTGAGCACTGTCTAGAGTTTTACTAGCATAATGGATAACATTTAATTTCTTATCAACTCTTTGTCCTAGAATAGCACCTACAGCATAATCACTAGCATCACACATAATTTCAAAGGGTAAGTTCCAATCAGGTGGTTGAACAATAGGTGCAGAAATCAAGGCTTTCTTAAGTACTTCAAAGGCTTCTACACAATCATCATCAAAAACAAATGGAACATCTTTTTGCAAAAGATTAGTAAGAGGCCTAGAAATTTTAGAGAAATCTTTTATAAACCTTCTATAGAAACCAGCATGACCGAGGAAACTTCTTATACCTTTGATATCTTTAGGACATGGCATTTTCTCAATAGCATCCACTTTAGCTTTATCAACTTCAATACCTCTTTCAGAAATTTTATGCCCAAGAACTATACCTTCATTCACCATAAAGTGGCACTCCTCCCAATTCAAGACAAGATTAGTTTCTTCACATCTCTGCAAAACTTGATCAAGGTTGCTCAAGCAATCATCAAAAGAAGTTCCGTAAACGGAGAAATCATCCATGAAAACCTCAACAATCTTTTCACAAAAGTCAGAGAATATAGCAGGCATACATCTTTGAAAGGTAGCAGGTGCATTACATAAACCAAAAGGCATATGACGATAAGCATAAGTTCGAAAAGGACAAGTAAAGGTGGTTTTCTCTTGATCTTCAGCTGACACAGGTATTTGAGAGAAACCAGAATAACCATCTAGGAAACAAAAGTGTGTATGCTTAGATAATCTTTCTAACATTTGATCAATAAATGGCAAGGGGTAATGATCTTTCCTAGTAGCTTTATTTAATTTCCTGAAATCAATTACCATCCTATAACCAGTTACAATTCTTTGTGGGATAAATTCATTTTTATCATTAGGAACAACGGTAATACCTCCTTTCTTAGGAACACAATGAACAGGACTTACCCATCTACTATCAGCTATGGGATAAATTATACCTGCCTCCAGAAGCTTTAATATTTCAGTTTTTACCACATCCTTCATTCTAGGATTCAGCCTTCTTTGATGATCAACAACGAGTTTAGCATCTGTCTCCATATGAATTTTATGCTGACACAAAGTGGGACTAATGCCCTTAAGATCATCGAGAGTATATCCAATAGCAGCACGGTGCTTCTTCGGAGTTTTAAGTAATCTCTTTTCTTCATGCTCTAAAAGGTTAGCACTAATAATAACAAGATATATCTTCTTTTCATCAAGATAAGCATATTTAAAGGAAGCAACAACATACATATCATCAAAATATCGAACGAATACCAAATTCACATGATTACTTATGACAAGACTTCTCCCATGTCCTCAAGAACAAAAGTAACTACTCACAAATCATATTCATGTTCAAGATCAGAGGGGTATTGAATAGCATTAAGGATCTGAACATATAATCTTCCACCAAATAAACCAACTAGCATCAACTACAAGATGTAATCAACACTACTAGCAAGAGATGAACTAGAGGTTTTGAGACAAAGATTGAATACAAGAGATGAACTAGGGTTCGAGATGAGATGGTGCTGGTGAAGATGTTGATGAAGATTGGTCCTCCCATGATGAGAGGATCATTGGTGATGTCGATGGCTTTGATTTCCCCCTCCCGGAGGGAAGTATCCCCGGCGGAATCGCTCCGCCGGAGAGCAAAATAGCTCCTGCCCAAGTTCCACCTCGAGACGGGAGCGCTTCGTCCCGAAAGTATTCTTATGATTTTTTTTCTAGGGCAAATGGCTTCATATAGTGGAAGGAGGGGGCCAGAGGCCTGCCAGGGGCCCCATAAGCCAGGGGGGCGCGCCAAGGGTGGGTGGTCGCGCCCCCCAGGCTTGTGGCTTCCTGGTGGGCCCCCTTCTGTTGATTCTTTCACGAGTATTTTTAATATATTCCAAAATAAATCTCCGTAAATTTTCAGGTCATTTGGAGTTGTGCAGAATAGCTAGCTCTGTTTCACCCCTTTCAGGTCCAGAATTCCAGCTGCCGGCATTCTCCCTCTTCATGTAAATCTTGCAAAATAAGAGAGAAAAGGCATAAGAATTGTACCATAAAGTGAAATAATGATCAAAAACATAATAATTATTCATAGGAAATCATGATGCAAATTGGACGTATCACGAGTCAAGGGGGTGAATTGTATCAGGGTTTTCGTCTTGGCGATACGTGAGGAAATGGAGTCGTCGGATCCTCAGCAGCGAGTCACTGGTATTCATATCGCTCTCGACGCGGCCCGCCGGATCCCGAGGTCAAACTAGAGCTCGCTGATATTCCGAGGGTGATCTATGTGCATCCTCCCTCTGGTATCTCTAAGACATAATTATGCCTACTAATGTGGAGGAGTTTCTGAGGATCGTCGAAAGTCCTGCGCCCGAGACGGGCAGATGATGGAGGAGGATGAGGATGAGGACGAGGCTTAGTTGTCAAAGCTTGCTCCAGCCACCGATGAGCATATGGTGGAGGCGAAGAATGAGTATGCAGATGACGATAGGAGGTCGTTCATCGCAAGGACTGTGATGGAAGCTGGCGACGTTTTAGCGATCCTCATGTACAAACCGAAGTAGGGCTGCAAGCAGCAGCCCATAGTTGTGGAGCAATATGCGTTCTCTTGTTAGTATGAGGAAAATGTTCGCCGCTCAACCACCAATTGGCTTGCCGTATGGAGCGCTTTCAGTAATTGCAGTTGTCATGTACTGAAATCTCTTTTGTTTACCGTCGATTGTTGCAATGTCGTGGATCCGATATGTGGATGCTACCTCATGTACTGATATCCCTTTTGTTTACCATCGATTGTTGCATTCTTGTGGATCCGATATGTGTGGATGCTACCTCATTTACTGAAATTCCTAATGTGCAAGCTAAAAATTATTTTTCAGAATTTATTGGACCAAACTAGAGCACACTTGTAGTTCAAATTTGAATTACTTGATGTAAATCTCTAGAAATTCAATAAATCAATCAAATATAGCAAAAACACTCTGAAATTCACGAAAATTTGGTAGTTGGAATCCCATGTGTGCTGCTTTAGGTGAAAATTAAAAGGGCACAATTTTCAATCTTATTTCTAGCACTTGCTTCACAAAAAAAAGTCATCTTGGGCACTAGAAAAATGAAAAAAATTACTTTTTAAACCAAACCGTCAAAATGGTGACACCCTTGTCAGCGCCAAAAATGGTCATGTTATCATGTAATATGCCCTGAAGATGCCCATGGGCATGATCATATGAGATAAGCCATTTCGTGAAGTTTTTTTTAGTTTGTGGTATTGTCAGTTTATCATTTTTCACACAAGCTAGTGTGCATAAAATGGCCCATGCAAAAGGATTTCAATTTTTGAGCTTTTTTAATTTTTCATAATTTCTTCCAGATTGTTGTCAAAATTGCATGGATGACTAAACATATACGACCTTTCTTTGTGGCTACTACCTACATTCCTAATGTGCAAGCTTAAAAGATTTTTCAGAATTTATAGGACCAAACTAGAGCACACTTGTAGTTAAATTTTGAATTACTTGATGTAAATCCCTAGAAATTCAATAAATCAATGAAATACAGCAAAAACACTCTGAAATTCATGAAAAATTGGCAGTTGGCATCCCGTGTGGCCTACTTTAGGTGAAAATTTACAATCTTATTTCTCATACTTGCTTCACAAAAAAGTCATCTTGGGCACTAGAAAAAAAGAAAAATAACTTTTTTTAACCAAACCTTCAAACTTTTTTTGAAATTATTGATCAGAATGGTAACACCCTTGCCAGTTCCAAAAATGGTCATGTTCTCATGTACTATTCCATGAAGATGACCATGGGCATGCTCATCTTGGTTGAAAGCCATTGATCTTCATATGAGATAGGTCATTTTCTGAAGGTTTTTTTTTAGTTTGTGGTATTGCTAGTTTATCATTTTTCACATAAATTAGTGCACATAAAAGGCCTCCATGCAAGAGGATTTCAATTTTTGAGCATTATTTCCATTTTCTATAATTTTTTCCCGATTGTCGTCAAAATTGCATGGATGACTAAACATATACGACCTTTCTTTGTGGCTACTGCCTACATTCCTAACGTGCAGGATTAAAAGTATTTTTCAGAATTTATAGGACCAAGCTAGAGCACACTTGTAGTTCAAATTTGAATTACTTGATGTAAATCTCTAGAAATTCAATAAATCAATGGAATATAGCAAAAACACTCTGAAGTTCATGAAAATTTGGCACTTGAAATCCCATGTGGTCTACTTTAGGTGAAAATTGAAAGGGCACAATTTACAATCTCATTTTTGGTACTTGCTTCACAAAAAAAAGTCATCTTGGGCACGAAAAATGAAAAAATAACTTTTAGTTTGTGGTATTCCCAGTTTAGCATTTTTCACACAAACTACTGCACATAAAAGGGCCCCACGCAAAGGATTTCAATTTTTAAGCCTTTTTTCATTTTCTATAATTCTTTCAGATTGTTGTCAAAATTGCATGGATGACTAATCATATAAATTGGTTGGGAATTTGACCTTTCCTTGTGGCTACTGTCTACATTCCTAATGTGCAAGCTAAAAAATATTTTTCAGAATTTATAGAACCAAACTAGAGCACACTAGTAGTTCAAATTTTAGTTACTCAATGTAAATTGCTAGAAATTCAATAAATCAATGAAATAGAGAAAAAACAATCTGAATATCATGAAAATTTGGCAGTTGGAATCCCATATGGTCTACTTTAGGTGAAAATTGAAAGGGAACAATTTCAATCTTATTTCTGCCACTTGCTTCACAAAAAAAGTCATCTTGGGCACTAGAAAAATGAAAAATATGAGCACCCACTTGCCAATTTGTGAAAGAGATAGTAAAAGAATCACTGTGACGCACCAGATCGGTTGTGTGCTCTTGAGATGGTATGGGTGCATTTACAGTATTATCACAATAATTCATAATTTCATCTAAATAACGTGCAAACAACTCAAAATTAATTATAATTTTCTGATGTGTGCACATATTCAAATGAAATTCATAGAAATCGTGATTCAAGTGCATGCAAATATCTGAAAATACATTCCAATTTTAGCATACAAAATTCATACAAATCATAATTTATTTGAATAACACGCAAACTTCTGCGCGGCGGCTTCTGAGCCTTATTCCCTAATCCAAAACTAATCTTCTTCGTCAACCTGCGCGTGGCACACGGCAATCAGGTCCTCGAAACTATGGCCATCCCAGAAGGCACGTCGCCCGTCGATGTTTCTACGCAGCGGCGGGTTTGGGTCATCGAACCGCTTGATCCGAGCGGTGTGGTCGTGGCAAGGATCTGCAGCTGTAATGGGTTCTTTGGCGTGAAGTCACGATGCACACTCTCCTTCGGTGTCAACCCTGCCCAAAAACTGCCGATGGCTCACACAAGGCGGCCGAGCTAGCGGTGGGGACATGCTCCACCAGAAGGCCCCCCTGACTCACAAGCTATCCCGCCCATAGGCATGTGTCCAGCGGCGCTACGATGCATGCGGCCGTAACGGTGGGTGATAACCCACAAGTATAGGGGATCGCAACAGTTTTCGAGGGTAGAGTATTCAACCCAAATTTATTGATTCGACACAAGGGGAGCCAAAGAATATTTGCAAGTATTAGCAGTTGAGTTGTCAGTTCAACCACACCTGCAGACTAAATATCTGCAGCAGAGTGATCAGTAGCACAGTAGTATGATAGTTTGATAGCAGTAGCAATAATAGTAACAGTAGTAGCAGTAGTTTTGTAGCAATTGTGACAGCAGTAGCAATAGTAGCAACTTAGCAAAGAACAATATGTGAAAAACTCGTAGGCATTGGATCGGTGATATTCGTTGGATAACATTCATCATGTAACAGTCATAACCTAGGGCGACACAGAACTAGCTCCAATAAATCAATATAATGTAGGCATGTATTCCGTATATAGTCATACGTGCTTGCGATAAGAACTTGCATGACATCTTTTGTCCCACCCTCCCATGGCAGCGGGGTCCATAAGGATACTAAGGGATATTAAGGCCTCCTTTTAATAGAGAACCGAAACAAAGCATTAACACATAGTGAATACATGAACTCCTCAAACTATGGCAATCACCGGAAAGAATCCCAAATATTGTCACCTTGGGGTATGCGGATCATAACACATAGCAGGTGCATATAACTTGCAAGATCGGATCAAGAACACAAATATATTCATGAAAACATAAAGGGTTCAGATCTGGAATCATGGCACTCGGGCCCTAGTGACAAGCATTAAGCATAGCAAAGTCATAGCAACATCAATCTCAGAACATTGTGGATACTAGGGATCAAGCCCTAACAAAACTAACTCGATTACATGATAAATCTCATCCAACTCATCACCGTCCAGCAAGCCTACGAAGGAATTACTCACTCCCGGCGGTGAGCATCATGAAATTGGTGATGAAGGATGGTTGATGATGACGATGTCGGAAGATCCCCCTCTCCGGAGCCCCAAACGGACTCCAGATCTGGCCTCCCGATGAAGAACAGGAGGTGGCGGCGTCTCCGTATCGTGAAACTCAATAAAACTTCCTCTCCTATTTTTTTATCTGGAAATAGGAATTTATAGCGTTGGGATTAGGTCAGACGGAGCCACGTGGGCTCCACGAGTTACCAGGGCGCGCCTGGGGGGGTGGCGCGCTCTGGTGCCTCATGGGCACTGGGTGGCCCCCCTTCTGTTGATTCTTGTGCCAATAATTTTTATATATTCCATAAAAATTCTCCAAAAAGTTTCATCCCATTCCAAGAACTTTGATTTCTGCACAAAAACAACACCATGGCAATTCTGCTGAAAACAGCGTCAGTCCGGGTTAGTTCCATTCAAATCATGCAAATTAGGGGCCAAAACAAGAGCAAAAGTGTTTGAAAAAGTAGATACGACGGAGACGTATCAACTCCCCCAAGCTTAACTCATTGCTTGTCCTCAAGCAATCCAGTTGACAAACTGAAAGTGATAAAGAAAAACTTTTACAAACTGTTTTGTTCTTGTATCTATATATATGCTCAAATAGTGTCCAAGTTTTCAGCAAAGATTATAACTAACTATGCAAATGATAACTCTTAGAAATTATATTCACTCATATCAATGGCATAATCAACTAGTGAGCAATAATAAGATATCTCAAATGCCAACACTTTGTCAAAATGATCATGATATAATATGACAACATGGTATCTCGCTAGCCCTTTCTGAGACCGCAAAACATAAATGCAGAGCACCTCCAAAGTTCAAGCAGCGACTAAACATTGTAATTCATGGTAGAAGAGATCCAGTCATGATGCACACAACATTAACTATTCACAATGCATGAGAATGACAATAGTGCTCTCAGGACTGGTGCTTATTTGAGAAGGTGATGATTCAACAATAAAAGTAACATAACATAAGAGTAAATAGATAGGCCCTTCGCAGAGGGAAGCATGGATTTGCAGAGGTGCCAGAGCTCGAAGCTTAAATCAGAGATAAATAAAATTTTGGGAGGTATGCCTTTCCTGTCAACGTCACGACCGAGAGTTTTCAATATCTTCCATGCTAAACACATTAGCGGCGGTTCCCAAGCAGTAAAGTAAAGTTTACTCCCCCTCCACCAACAATCACAAGCCATGGCTAGACGAATCCTCGGGTGCCCTCCATACCAACAACTTTCTGGGGGAGTTTGTTTTATTATTTTGCAATTTTAATAATGGGACTGGGCATCCCGATTACCAGCCCCTCTCGTGCAAGGACAAGTGAATCAACACTCATCATGAGAATAACCCGCTTAGCATGGAAGATACTGACCGCCCCCTGTCGCTCCATGAGCGGTACGGGCACACAAAACTGATGTTCATTTGAATATTTAGAGGTGGCACATGCAAATTTACTTAGAACGGCAGAGTAATACCGCATATAGGTAGATATAGTGGACTCATCTGGAATAACTTTAGGTTTAAAGGTTTTGATGCACAAGCAGTATTCCCGCTTAGTACAGGCGAAGGCTAGCAAATAGGTTGAGAAGCGACCAGCTAGAGAGCAAAAACGGTCATAATCATGCATTATGAATAACCAACATTGAATACTAGCATGAGTACGATATAAGCACCATGAACATAAATATCATCGAGGCTATGTTGGTTTTGAATCAACTACATGTGTGAACATGTGCCAAGTCAAGCCACTCAAAACATTCAGAGGAGGATACCATATCATCATACTACATCACAATCATTTTAATGCATGTTGACACTCAAGATAAATCATTATCCACTCCTAGCTACTTAAGCATGGCATGAGCAACTATAATCTCTAATTGTCATCATAAACATGTTTAATCATAACATGCTGAATCATGGATACTGAGTTAAACATATTTACAAAAACAAAGAACAAGTTGAGTTCATACCCGTTTTCCCTTGCCATAGTCACTTCATCAAATCATCGTCATTATTGCCTTTCACTTGCACGACCGAATGATATGAAAATAATAATAGTGCAAGAGTGTCGTGGACTAAGCTGGAATCTGCAAGCATTTTATTCAAAGGAGAAGACAAGGTAAAATGGGCTCTTTGCTAGATCAACAACAATGCATATGAGAGCCACTCAACATTTTCATCGTGGTCTTCTCCTTACAATGACTCAACAAAAGAAAAGAAAAGAATTTCAGAGATACACACTAAAATATTTTTGGAGGTTTTAGTTTTTCTGAAGAAAGCAAATAAGGAAGAAAAACGAAAAACGAGAAGAGAAAACTATTTACACGGGAGAACTCCCAACAAGCAAAAAAAGAAATGAGAAATCTTTTTGGATTTTCTTTTAATACTATTATTAATTAAGCTAGAAAGAAAAACCGAAAAGAAGCAAGAATTGTTTTTGGATTTTCTCAAGTTTTTTCGAACACACTAGAAGAAAACGAGAAAATAAAACTAGCATGGATTATACAATGAAAGAGTATGAACACCGACAACTGGAATGAAATGTATGAGCATGAATGTAATGTCGGTGAGAAATACGTACTCCCCCAAGCTTAGGCTTTTGCCTAGCTTGGTCTACGGCCATCCGTAGTAGCCATCCGGTCCCATGTGAAAGTCCTGAGGCGGCGGCACCCGAGTGTCCCAATCCTGGGCCTCCTCCTCTGCCGCTGCCAACGCATTCCGGTAAGCAATGATGTCCGGTGGCATCACGGTATATCTGTTCCTGGCATGAGAATCAAACAAAGCAGGTGCAGGCAACGGAATAATATCACGAGTATCCTCACTAAACACCAAGTTATAACGAATGTTGTGAGGAGGCTCAGGGGCATCAGTAAAGTGGTGGTCCCTCATGGACTGGTGATCTAAGTAAACTCTGGGCAAAAAGTAATCATGAGGGCGTATGTTAACATTAAAACGTCTCGCTAAGCGAGTAGCATAAATACCACCATGAATTTTACCCCTAGTTCTATTAGTGTGCAGGCGGCGTGCAATGATAGCTCCCAGGTTATAAGTGTTGTCATTATGCAGTGCACGACATAAAATGGCAAAGTCAGGTGCAGCTAGCGCACTACCTTGCTCCCTAGCAATCAAGCATTTCCCTAAGAATAAAGTGAAGTAATGAACAGAGGGAAACTGCAAGCTAGTGGCTCGGGCTTTCGACACGCCCCTTTCCTCTCCCATAGTCAAAGTGCGGAGGAAACCCTCAAACTCCTCTGGTCGAGGCTCTCTGATTTCCCCATCAAAGGGAATCAAACATATCTCACAAAATTCAGCCATAGGTATCTGATAATGTTCAACATATAAATCAAAGCGCACCTCAGGGGGTTCGAGCCTACTCAGGAAATGAAAATTTTGCACAAAGGAATTAGTAAGGATGTGGTGCTGGTCACACTCATCTGCGAGGAAGTCGGTCAGTCCAGCATTTGCAATGAATTGCGCGAACTCTTGGTAGAATTCGGCTTCGTTCATGAAGGCATTGTGCGGCCATTCGCATGGCCGGACTTCCGTCCTACGCGGAATGTTGAGGTCACTGTCCGAGGACTCCCCAAGGACTCCCTTGGCGTTCCGCTTCGAGGAACTCCTCCGGAAGATATTCATTTTCCTATGAACAAATTTCTGAAAAATTTTGGGCCACAAAATGATATCAATAAAACTTCACAAGATTGATAGCAACTACTCATATGGATGTCTAGAGGCTATATCAAGCATTCAAACTACTTGGAACTCAAAGAATTCAACATGCAAGCTCATTTTCTGTAGCACCAAGAGCAGCTAATTATGTAAAATATAAACCACTAAAGCAAAAACTAATTGGAGCAATGGAGGAGTTACATACCAAGGAGCAATCTCCCAAAACAGTTTTGGAAACGGAGCTCCGAGCAAAGAAATCGAAAATTTGGGTTTGTGGGCAAGAACACAAGAGAGAGAGCTACCAGGAATTTTTGCTAGAGGTAAGAGATGAAGTGGGTTGAAGGAATAAGTGAGGGGGTCCCTGTGGGGCCCACGAGGTACCTGGGCGCGCCAGGGGGGGTGGCGCGCCCTGGTGCCTAGTGGGCACCTGGGGCACCCCCTGGTATGTGTCCAGTGCCAAAATTTCTTAAATATTAAATAAAAATTCATATCAAAATTTTATTGCATTCTGAGCACTTTTATTTCTGGGCACCCTTTTTTATTGCACGGATAAATCAGAAAACAGGATAATCATGGCATTTTATTGCATTTAACTAAAAATAACAGAAAATAAAAAGTGGGTACAGAAGGTTGTGCCTACTAAATTCATCGACCTCATGCCTCTCTGAAAGAATCCATTAATAAGGTTGATCAGGTCTTATTAACAAACCATTTCTGAGTAACATGAAACCGAAGAACTTTCGTATAACACTAAGTTACCTCAATGGGGATATGCATCTCCCCGATAATAAGAGTTTCATATTTCCTTTTAACAGTAGGAAGAGGGATTTGAAAACTTCCAATAATGATTGTCGGAGTCTTTTCAATAATATGGATACCATTTACTTGAAATTGTTTCTTTGGAAAGTGCACCGTATGTTCATTACCATTGATATGAAAAGTGACCTTACTTTTGTTGCAATCAATAACAGCCCCTGCAGTATTCAAGAAGGGTCTACCAAAGATAATCGACATGTTGTCATCCTCGGGCATATCAAGTATAACAAAGTCTTTTAGAATAGTAATGTTTGCGACCATAACGGGCACATCCTCACAAACACCGATAGGTATGGCAGTTGATTTGTCAGCCATTTGCAATGATATTTCAGTGGGAGTGAGTTTATTCAAATCAAGTCTTTTATATAAAGCGAAAGGCATAACACTAACACTGGCTCCTAAATCACACAAAGAAGTTTTGACATAGTTTCTTTTAATGGAGCATGGTATAGTTGGTATTCCTGGATCTCCTAGTTTCTTAGGTACTCCATCCTTAAAAGAATAATTTGCAAGCATGGTGGAAATTTCAGCCTGAGGTATCTTTATTTTATTTGTGACAATGTCTTTCATATATTTAGCATAAGGAGGCATCTTTATAATATGAGTCAAACGAGTGCGCAAAAAGATTGGCCTAAGCATTTCAGCAAAGCGTTCAAATTCTTCCTCATCCTTTTTCTTAGATGGTTTAGGAGGAAAGGGCATGGGTTTTTGAACCCATGGTTCTCTTTCTTTACCATGTTTTCTAGCAATGAAGTCTTTTTTATCATAACGTTTATTTTTAGAAGGTGGGTTATCAAGATCAACACCAGGTTCTATTTCAACATCATTATCAGGTTCTTTATCATTATCTGGTTGGTTATCCACATGAGCATCATCATTATTATTATCATCAGGTGGTTGTTCATTACCAGATTGTGTTTCAGCATCAGAAATAGAAACATCATTACTATCCTCCAAGGGTTTTTCTACCTCGGGTTCACTAGAAGTATGCAAAGTCCTATCATTTTTCTTTTTCTTTTTCTTCTAAGATGGACTAGGTGCATCAACATTAATTCTTTGAGAGTCTTGTTCAGTTCTTTTTGGGTGACCTTCAGGATAAAGTGGCTCCTGAGTCATTCTACCTCCTCTAGTAATTACTCTAACCGCATGATTATTCATATTGTTGTTCATTTCATTGAGCAATTCACTTTGAGATTTAGCAACTTGTTCTAATTGAGCTTGAACCATAGATGCATGTTTAATCACACCTTTAACATCATTAGGAATTCTAAATAGCAAGTCACTCAAGCGGTCAATCATGTAGGCATTTCTTTTCAATTGTTTCATAACATTAGCATTGAAGTGATCTTGCTTAATAATATAATTGTCAAATTCATACAAGCATTGACTAGGAGGTTTGTTATAAGGAATATCACTTTCATTAAACTTTATAAGAGAATTTACCTCTACTACCTGTGTCGGTTTGTCAAGACCATGTATCTCTTCAATAGGTGGTAAATTCTTAACATCTTCAGCTTTAATACCTTTTTCCTTCTGGCATTTCTTTGCCTCTTGCATATCTTCAGGACTGAGATATAAAATACCCCTCTTCTTCGGAGTGGGTTTGGGTGGTGGTTCAGGAAGTGTCCAACCATTATCATTCTTCAATATATTATTCAATAATTCCTCAGCTTCTTCAATAGTCCTTTCCCTGAAAACACAACTCGCACAACTATCTAGGTAGTCCCTAGAAGCCTCGGTTAGTCCATTATAGAAGATATCAAGTATTTCATTTTTCTTGAGAAGATGATCAGGCAAATCATTAAGTAATTGGAGAAGCCTCCCCCAAGCTTGAGGGAGATTCTCTTCTTCAATTTGCACAAAGTTAAATATTTCCTGTAAGGCAGCTTGTTTCTTATGAGCAGGAAAATATTTTTCAGAAAAGTAATAAATCATATCCTGGGGACTACGCACACATCCAGGAGCAAGAGTATTATACCATTCTTTAGCATCACCCTTTAATGAGAAAGGAAATAACTTAAGAATATAGTAATAGCGAATTTTGTCCTCATGAGCAAATAGGGTGGCTATATCATTTAATTTAGTAAGATGTGCCACAACAGTTTCAGTTTCATAGCCATGGAAAGGATCAGATTCAACCAAGGTAATTAACCCGGGATCAACAGAGAATTCATAATCCTTATCAGTAATAAATATGGGAGAGGTGGCAAACTTAGGGTCACATTTCATTTTCTCCCGCATAGATTTTTCTTTCATTTCAGCAAGCAGTTTTATAACTTCATGTCTATCATTACAAGCAAGAATGGCTCTAGCTGTCTCCCTATCAAAGCATTGTTCATCAGGTGTTTCAACTCTAGTAGGAGAGCTAGGCATAATAGGTGAATCATAATTCTCAAGAGTTTCAACATTTTCAATTTCTTTAGCTTTAGCAAGTTGTTCACTAAGAAATTCACCAAGTGGCACAGCATTATCAGGCATAGTACTAGCATCATCATGAGTATCATTCAAAGCAGAGGTAGTATCATTAATAACTTGTGACATATCAGAATTAATAGCATGTTGTGGTGTTGCAAGTTTACTCAAAACAGATGGTGAATCAAGTGCAGAGCTAGATGGCAGTTCCTTACCTCCCCTCGTCTTAGAGGGAATGATCTTGGTCTTAGCGTCTTTCAGATTCTTCATAGTGAGCAACAGATATAAATCCCAAGTGACTTAGCAAATAAAGCTATGCTCCCCGGCAACGGCGCCAGAAAAAGGTCTTGATAACCCACAAGTATAGGGGATCGCAACAGTTTTCGAGGCTAGAGTATTCAACCCAAATTTATTGATTCGACACAAGGGGAGCCAAAGAATATTTGCAAGTATTAGCAGTTGAGTTGTCAGTTCAACCACACCTGGAGACTAAATATCTGTAGCAGAGTGATCAGTAGCATAGTAGTATGATAGTTTGATAGCAGTAGCAATAATAGTAACGGTAGCAGCAGTAGTTTTGTAGCAATTGTGACAGCAGTAGCAATAGTAGCAACTTAGCAAAGAACAATATGTGAAAAACTCGTAGGCATTGGATCGGTGATATTCGTTGGATAACATTCATCATGTAACAGTAATAACCTAGGGTGACACAGAACTAGCTCCAATCCATCAATATAATGTAGGCATGTATTCCGTATATAGTCATACGTGCTTGCGATAAGAACTTGCATGACATCTTTTGTCCTACCCTCCCGTGGCAGTGGGGTCCTGATATGTCTCCAACGTATCTATAATTTATGAAGTATTCATGCCATACTTACAACAATTCTACATGGTTTTGGTATGATTTGATTAGAACTAACCCGGACTGACGCTGTTTTCAGCAGAACTACAGTGGTGGTGTTTTTTGTGCAGAAATGAAAGTTCTCCAAATGCAGTGAAACTTTTTGGAGATTTTTTATGGGACAAATAATAAATACTGGAACCAAGACCCACTAGAGGGGGGCCACCCAGTGCCCACGAGGCACCGGGGCGCGCCACCCCCCCCTAGGCGTGCCCTGGTACCTCGTGGGGCCCACGTGGCTCCGTTTCGCGTGATTCCAACGCCAAAAAATCATATATATTCAGAAACCCCCGAAAGTTAACCTAGATGAGTTTTTACGCCGCCGCAAGCCTCTGTACCTCCACGATCTCATCTACAGCCCTTTTTCAGCAACCTGCCGGAGGGGGGAATCATCACCGGAGGCCATCTTCATCATCCCGGCGGTCTCCATGATGAGGAGGGAGTAGTTCACCCTCGGGGATGAGGGTTTGTACCAGAAGCTATGTGTTTGATCTCTCTCTCTTGTGTTCTTGAGATGGCACTATCTTGATGTATCGCGAGCTTTGTTGATATAGATGAATCCTATGAAGTTTTCCCCTCTCTATCTTCTTGTGATGAATTGAGTTTTCCCTTTGAAGTTTTCTTATCGGATTGAGTCTTTAAGGATTTGAGAACACCTGATGTATGTCTTGCATATGGATATCTGTGGTGACTATGGGATATTCACTTGAGTCACTTGATGTATGTTTTGGTGATCAACTTGCGGGTTCCGTGACCTTGGGTATTTATGCATAAGGGTTGGCACACGTTTTCGTCTTGACTTTCCGGTAGAAACTTTGGGGCACTCTTTGAAGTTCTTTGTGTTGGTTTGAATAGATGAATATGAGATTGTGTGATGCATATCGTATAATCAAACCCGTGGGTACTCGTGGTGACATTGGAGTGCCTAGGTGACATTAGGGTTTTGGTTGATGTGTATCTTAAGGTGTTATTCTAGTACGAACTCTAGGGCTGTTCGTGACAATTAATGGGGATGGCTCATAAGATTGATCAGGAAGGATAACTTTGAGGTGGTTTCGTACCCTACAACAATTTCTTCGTTTGTTCTCTGCTATTTGTGACTTTGGAGTGAACTCTTTGTCGCACGTGAGGGATTTACATATGATTCAACTATGTCAACATTGTTGAGAGATTGCACTAGCGAAAGTATGAACCCTAGGCCTTGTTTTTAAGCATTGCAATACCGTTTGTGCTCTGTTTTATTACTTGCTACCTTGCTGTTTTTATATTTTCAGATTACAAAAACCTATATCTACTATCCATACTACACTTTTATCACCATCTCTTCGCCGAACTAGTGCACCTATACAATTTACCATTGTATTGGGTGTGTTGGGGACACAAGAGATTTCTTGTATTTGGTTGCAGGGTTGTTTGAGAGATACCATCTTCAACCTATGCCTCCCACGGATTGATAAACCTTAGGTCATCCACTTGAGGGAAAATTGCTACTGTCCTACAAAACTCTGCGCTTGGAGGCCCAACACGAGTCTACAAGAATAAGTTGTGTAGTAGATATCATGCTCTTTTCTGGCGCCGTTGCCGGGGAGGTGAGTGCTTGAAGGTATATCTTTAGATCTTGCAATCGAATCTTTTAGTTTCTTGTTTATCACTAGTTTGGTTTTATAAAAAGAAAAATACGAAAAATGGAATTGAGGTTGCCTCATATTATTCGTCTTTATCATGTCTTTCTTGAAAATGATGGATCGGAAAATTGTGCTCAATTGATAGAAGAAGAATTCAATAAAATGTTTGGCATAAAATATTTGAATGATGAGCATGATTGCAATGTTGCTAGTATGAATTCTTTGAATACCCATGATGCTAATGATATGCAAAACTACAAGCTTGGGGATGCTATGTTTGATGAAGATGATATTTTTAGTCCCCCAAGTTTTGATGAGAATATTTATTATGATGATTGCATGCCTCCTATTTATGTTGATTATAACTATGAAAGTGGATTTGGGGAGGTCATGAATTTATTTAATGATGATTCCACTATTTTGGAAGAGGTTTCAATTGACTATGATAACAAAGTTGCTATCTATGATGATTATTGTGATGACATGTATGCTATAAAGAATAATGATAACCATGAAACTTGTCATCATGATTTTAATTTTCAATTGGATTATGCCAATCAAGTAGCACATGATAGCTATTTTGTTGAGTTTGCTCCCACTATTATGAATGAGAATAAAATTGCTTATGTGGAGAGTAATAAAGATCCTATGCTTGTAGGTCATGAAAAGAATGCTTTATGTGATAGCTATATCGTTGAATTCATTCATGATGCTACTGGAAATTATTATGAGAGAGGATCATATGCTTGTAGGTGTTGCAATAATATCAAGTTTTCTCTCTATGTGTTGAAAGTTTTGAAGTCATGCTTGTTTTGCCTTCCTGTGCTAGTTGATTCTTGCTCCCATAAACTATTTGCTCACAAAATCCCTATGCATAGGAAGTGGGTTAGGCTTAAATGTGCTAGTCATATGCTTCATGATGCTCTCTTTGTGTTTCAAATCTTTACTTTTATGCGAGCATCATTGAAATCATCATGCCTAGCTAAAAGGCTTTAAAGAAAAGCGCTTGTTGGGAGACAACCCAATATTTATACCTACTTTTTTTGTGTGTTCACATGATTAATCTACTGTAGTAATCATGTTTCATATATTTTCTTTCAATAATGTGCCAAGTAAAACCTTTGGGATAGTGTGGATACTTGTTGATTCAATTCTGTGCAAAAACAGAAACTTTTGCCTCCAGTGTTTAATTTCCCAGATTTTACTGGAGCATCAAAAAATTCTGATTTTTTTTACAAAGTACTGATATGCAAATTATTGACGTTTTCCTAATTTTTCAGATTTTTTAGAGTTCCAGAAGTATGGTAGTTGCTCAGATCATTACAGACTGTTCTGTTTTTGACAGATTCTGTTTTCAATGCATAGTTTGCTTGTTTTAATGTTTCCATAGCTTATATTATGAGATATAAATTGTGGAAACGATAGAATACAGTAGGCATTATATGGGAACAATTTTGAATCTTGTCTTGGACAGTACCTAAGTGATGGTTTATTCTTTATCATACTAACCGTTCTCATGAAGTTCCGTTAAGTTTTGTGTGATTGAAGTTTTCAAGTTTTGGGTGAGATATCGATATGAGGAGAATAAGGAGGGGCAAGAACCTAAGCTTGGGGATGCCCAAAGCACCCCAAGGTAAAATTCAAGTAAGACTCAAGCGTCTAAGCTTGGGGATGCCCCGGAAGGCATCCCCTCTTTCATCTTCAACACTATCGGTAACCTCACTCGGAGCTATATTTTTATTCATCACATAATATGAGTTTTGCTTGGAGCGTCATTTTCTCCTGTTGATATTTTCTTTGTGTTATCAATAATCATGTTTTGTACCTTTTAGTTCAATAAAATGCCAATTATAGCCTTTACCATGCTCAGATTGCAAGTTCATGTGTTGCTGTTTGAAAACAGAAAGCTTTCTGTTATGTCCAGAATATTCCTGAATAGTCAGAACATGATAAAAATCTGAAATTTTTACACAGTAAGAATGCATGAGTTTTCTGTCACTTGGTAATTTTTCAGAATTTTTGGAGTTAGGTAAGTATGGATTCTTATTCACCCTTTACAGACTGTTCTGTTTTGGCAGATTGCTGTTATAGTAGCATTGTTTGCATATGTTTGCATGTTTAATGTTTCTATTTGTGGATAGGAGTATTAAATATGAAGAGTCATTTAGTATGCAATGTTTAATTATAATTTTTGTGATTTGCTACAGTAGATAATGTTAAGGTTTTGAGTTGATTTATACTAACTTACCTCACGAGTTCTTGTTGAGTTTTATGTGAATGAAGTTTTTAAGATTTAGAGAAACCGTGATATGAGAGGAATTAAGGAGACACAAGAGCTCAAGCTTGGGGATGCCCAAGGCATCCCAAATTAATATTTCAAGAAGTCTCAAGCATCTAAGCTTGGGGATGCCCCGGTAGGCATCCCACCTTTCTTCATCAACAATTATCGGTCAGTTTTGGTTGAGCCTAAGTTTTTGCTTCTTCACATGATATGTGCTATCCTTGGAATGTCATTTTATTTTGTTTTCTTTGCTGTTTGAATAAAATACTTAAGATCTGAAATTTTTAAATGAGAGAGAGTCCTTACATAGCTACTTAATTGTTTCACTACTCATTGATCTTCGCTTATATATTTTGGAGTAGTTTGTCTTTAATTCTCATGCTTCACTTATATCTTTTTGAGAGTTAATAATAGTAATGGTAATTTGCACAAGATATGAATTTGGTCTCAAGATGAATATTCGAGAGGGATATAATAAAAACTTTCATATAGATCATTGGATATGATAAGTGTGATTCCTTGCAATGAAAATAATGAAAGAGATCATATGCTAATCTTATGGAAAGTAATGACATTACATAAAGAAAAGTATAAGTGGTAAAATTTATTGGAGGTTAACAAGCATAGCATTAGTCAATGATGCAATTCATGAAAAAGTTAATAAGGGAAGAGAAGATTCACATGCAAATATACTATCTTGGACATCTTTTATGATTGTGAGCCCCCAGTAAGTATTTTATGTCAAAGTGTTGACGTTGGACAAGGAAGACAACGTAATGAATTATGTTTGTTCATATTCACATAGAAGTTATATTGTTATAAATCCTCCAACATGTGGTGCTTGCCCAATATCTTTGCTAGCCAAAAATCCGCACCAAGTAGAGATACTACTTGTGCATCCAAAACCCTTAAACCCAGTTTCTTCCCATGAGTGTCCACCATATCTACCTATGGATTGAATAAGATCCTTCAAGTAAGTTGTCATCGGTGCAAAAAGCAATAAAAATTGCCTCTAAATATGTCTGAACTTTTATTGTAAGGGAAATAAGCGTTGTACGAACTTGTGATGGTAAAGAAATAAAAGCGACGGACTGCATAATAAAGGTTGCTATCACAAGGGGCAATATAACGTGACGTTCCTTTGCATTAAGGGTTTGTGCATCCAAAAATAAAAAGCGCATGACAACCTCTGCTTCCCTCTACGAAGGGCCTATCTTTTACTTTTATGCATTTACTTTTATTTTTTATTTTTTATGCAAGAGTCAATAGTGTTCTCTTCTACTTCTTTTTTTTATTTTTCTCTTTTGCATGCATCATGTGGTGGGGAAAGATCTAGGCACATATATCCAGTTGGATATGAGTGATCATGAGTTATTATTGTTGACATCACCCTTGAGGTGAATAAGTTGGGAGGCGAAATCACAAGCCCCTATCTTTCTATGTGTCTGGCTGAAACTTTTGCTCCATATATATGTCATGAGTGTTAGCAATCATAGAAGACTAAATGATGGTTGAGTATGTGGACTTGCTAAAAAGCTCCTACATGAGACCCTTCCTGAAAATATGATGAATTGCAATTGCATTGTTGACTAGAATAGTTTGTTAGTTTCCAAGAAAGTTTATGCCTTATACTTCATTGTTGTGATGAATTGTTACTTGCTCATGAGAAGTTTTATGATAATAAATATTGCTGTTATAATAATAATCTTGCTTTGAATCATTCAAGTCCAATATCCATGCAACAAAAGAAAAGATTATATGATGATTATGATAGGTAGCATTCCACATCAAAATTTCTATTTTTAATTGCTACTTTATCATGATGACTTTTATGAGAAAAAGTTGCTGTTATGATGCTAGGAAAAGTGATTGAAATTATCATTGATCAAACTTATGCACTATGCTAGCATTCACACTTCATAAATTATTTCTTTTATCATTTACCTACTCGAGGACGAGCAGGAATTAAGCTTGGGGATGCTGATACGTCTCAAACGTATCTATAATTTATGAAGTATTCATGCCATATTTATGACAATTCTACATGGTTTTGGTATGATTTGATTAGAACTAACCCGGACTGACGCTGTTTTCAGCAGAACTACCGTGGTGTTGTTTTTTGTGCAGAAATGAAAGTTCTCCAAATGCAGTGAAACTTTTTGGAGATTTTTTATGGGACAAATAAGAAATACTGGAACCAAGACCCACTGGAGGGGGGCCACCCAGTGCCCACGAGGCACCGGGGCGCGCCACCCCCCCAGGCGCGCCATGGTACCTCGTGGGGCCCACGTGGCTCCGTTTCGCGTGATTCCAACGCCAAAAAATCATATATATTCAGAAACCCCCGAAAGTTAACCTAGATGAGTTTTTACGCCGCCGCAAGCCTCTGTACCTCCACGATCTCATCTACAGCCCTTTTCCGGCACCCTGTCGGAGGGGGGAATCATCACCGGAGGCCATCTTCATCATCCCGGCGGTCTCCATGATGAGGAGGGAGTAGTTCACCCTCGGGGCTGAGGGTTTGTACCAGTAGCTATGTGTTTGATCTCTCTCTCTCGTGTTCTTGAGATGGCACGATCTTGATGTACCGCGAGCTTTGTTGATATAGATGAATCATATGGAGTTTTCCCCTCTCTATCTTCTTGTGATGAATTGAGTTTTCCCTTTGAAGTTTTCTTATCGGATTGAGTCTTTAAGGATTTGAGAACACTTGATGTATGTCTTGCATATGGATATCTGTGGTGACAATGGGATATTCACTTGAGTCACTTGATGTATGTTTTGGTGATCAACTTGCGGGTTCCGTGACCTTAGGGATTTATGCATAAGGGTTGGCACACGTCTTTGTCTTGACTTTCCGGTAGAAACTTTGGGGCACTCTTTGAAGTTCTTTGTGTTGGTTTGAATAGATGAATCTGAGATTGTGTGATGCATATCGTATAATCAAACCCGTGGGTACTCATGGTGACATTGGAGTGCCTAGGTGACATTAGGGTTTTGGTTGATGTGTATCTTAAGGTGTTATTCTAGTACGAACTCTAGGGCTGTTCTTGACAATTAATGGGGATGGCTCATAAGATTGATCGGGAAGGATAACTTTGAGGTGGTTTCGTACCCTACAACAATTTCTTCGTTTGTTCTCCGCTATTTGTGACTTTGGAGTGAACTCTTTGTCGCACGTGAGGGATTTACATATGATTCAACTATGTCAACATTGTTGAGAGATTGCACTAGCGAAAGTATGAACCCTAGGCCTTGTTTTTAAGCATTGCAATACCGTTTGTGCTCCGTTTTATTACTTGCTACCTTGCTGTTTTTATATTTTCAGATTACAAAAACCTATATCTACTATCCATACTACACTTTTATCACCATCTCTTCGCCGAGCTAGTGCACCTATACAATTTACCATTGTATTGGGTGTGTTGGGGACACAAGAGATTTCTTGTATTTGGTTGCAGGGTTGTTTGAGAGATACCATCTTCAACCTACGCCTCCCACGGATTGATAAACCTTAGGTCATCCACTTGAGGGAAAATTGCTACTGTCCTACAAAACTCTGCGCTTGGAGGCCCAACATGAGTCTACAAGAATAAGTTGTGTAGTAGACATCAGGTCCATAAGGATACTAAGGGATATTAAGGCCTCCTTTTAATAGAGAACCGGAACAAAGCATTAACACATAGTGAATACATGAACTCCTCAAACTATGGCAATCACCGGAAAGAATCCCAAATATTGTCACCTTGGGGTATGCGGATCATAACACATAGCAGGTGCATATAACTTGCAAGATCGGATCAAGAACACAAATATATTCATGAAAACATAAAGGG
Organism: Elymus sibiricus; assembly: GCA_039707655.1. NCBI lineage: Eukaryota > Viridiplantae > Streptophyta > Magnoliopsida > Poales > Poaceae > Elymus > Elymus sibiricus. The sequence continues at coordinate 398,053,975 of CM077664.1, read as the reverse complement.
TTCAGATCTGGAATCATGGCACTCGGGCCCTAGTGACAAGCATTAAGCATAGCAAAGTCATAGCAACATCAATCTCAGAACATAGTGGATACTAGGGATCAAGCCCTAACAAAACTAACTCGATTACATGATAAATCTCATCCAACTCATCACCGTCCGGCATGCCTACGAAGGAATTACTCACTCCCGGCGATGAGCATCATGAAATTGGTGATGAAGGATGGTTGATGATGACGATGCCGGAAGATCCCCCTCTCCGGAGCCCCAAACGGACTCCAGATCTGGCCTCTCGATGAAGAACATGAGGTGGCGGCGGCTCCGTATCGTGAAACGCAATAAATCTTCCTCTCCTATTTTTTTTATCTAGAAATAGGAATTTATAGCGTTGGGATTAGGTCAGACGGAGCCACGTGGGCCCCACGAGGTACCAGGGCGCGCCTGGGGGGTGGCGCGCCCTGGTGCCTCGTGGGCACTGGGTGGCCCCCCTTTTGTTGATTCTTGCGCCAATAATTTTTATATATTCCATAAAAATTCTCCAAAAAGTTTCATCCCATTCCAAGAACTTTGATTTCTGCACAAAAACAACACCATGGCAATTCTGCAGAAAACAGCGTCAGTCCGGGTTAGTTCCATTCAAATCATGCAAATTAGGGGCCAAAACTAGAGCAAAAGTGTTTGGAAAAGTAGATACGACGGAGACGTATCAGTGGGCCCCATGTGTCAGTCACAGACTGTGTAGGAAACAGTCAGCGATGCGAGTGCATGTGGCCATACAGTCCCACACGTCAGTACCGGGCGAAGTAACGGTCAATGGCATTGACCCGACAGCATGCCCCAGTTTGGCCTTATGTGAGGCTAAGCTGATTAGACGAAGGGAAAAGGGAGGAAAGTTAGATATGACTTGGACAAAACTGAGCAGAACTAAGTAAGGAGGCTTATGAAAATATAAATCCATATTTACATACCAAACACTTTCCATGAAAACTTAACAATCCCAAATAGAGAACACACATCCCAGATATTAGTAATTAACCTGTAAAATCTTTTTCTACATCTGTAAAAGAAAACGACCCAACATAGCACGTACATATGTAGTTCATAGAAAAAATACAGGGTTTTCTCATAAATAAAAGTACATCGATGTATAATACCTACAAAGAGCCAATCAAGCCGCAGACTCTCCTTCACGGTGAATATACCCAATCAATATTGATCAGTTCTCGATCCCTATTATGCAATAGGCCAAGGCCATGACATGCATCGTCATGGCATGTATGGTCATGGTCTTGGCAAGGATCTCTTTTTCTCTCATAAAGTTTGCTTAATCACAGAGCAACTCTAGCCGATCCCCTAAAACTGGTTACAGGATTAAAAATCTGGTTTTAGTCCTCTAACCGGCACCTGGCCGATCCCCAAAAATGAATAAGGGAGTATAAAATTTACTCCTCGCCACTTTAGTGGAGTAAAAATACTCCACCACTTGGCCTCCGAGTAAAAATCACCCACAGCTCTGCGTCGCTCCTCTGCCTCTTCTCCCCCCTAATCGAGCTCGTCCGCGACTCCCCCGCACTCCCGCACCCCCGCCGCTCCTCGTCATAGCGGGATCCCGTGGCCGCCGCTCCCCACCGCCCATCCGTAGCGCATATCCACGCCGCCACGAGCGCAAAACATGAAAGTTGATATTGATCCTTTTTAATTACCACTTATGCTTTCCGCCATTCCCTTCCATATGAGGTGAAGTGTGAGGGGGCGGCAACGATATGCTCGATGATGTCCTGGGAAGGTCGGGAAAGGGTGGCGTCTATTGAAGCACAGGATGGTCGGATTTGTGGTGGCTCGATGGCTTTAGGCCGTATGGGAGGATAGGGTGGAGTTGTTGGATGTGATGGAAGCCATGAGGTGGGAGGGCGTTGAGTTGCTGCCGGATTCCCTAACACTAAGGACATAGCACTCAAAAGAAAGAAGAGATAGATCAAAGGTGAGGTCGTAAGCCCACGAGTGCCTAGCAGTGGGTCCAAGAAGTATTCCCAATGCTCCGCCCATTTATAGGTGTGACCCATTGCAAGAACTGCATCCCTAGTGCATCAGGAGTGAGAATTCCTAGGAAGCTTAGGATCTTAGGAGATGGGCTATGGGAATTTCATTTTCTTCTGACTGTCAACTTTTTTGTAAATGAGATCTGCTATTTTTCTTACACAAATTCCCTTTACATGGCAAAACATGTGCTGAGTCCAATTTATGTGATAATTTTACTATGTATTTTGTGCCTACATAGTACGCTTTGTGGAATTTTACAGCGTTCGCGCATCTCTTTTTGTTGATAATCCCTCAAGTAACGCTTTTTGGATCATTTATCATACAATGAAAGGAATCCCAAGAAATGGTAGTGGAATCACGTATTTAAAGTGATAATCACCTACCATTGAAGGATCAAACAAGAAGACCAAAGAAGAAGTCAGCACCGATCCCGTAGTACAAAAGACGGCGTTCCATACGACCACGCCCGCTCATATGGGCGGTCGTATGAAGTGCCGCCGCCACCGCTAGATCAGCTATTTTCACCCCGTCGAATCGGATCGTGGATCAGACACCCAGAGAGACTAGAAACTCGTCTAGAAGGCAGAACCCTAGCCTCCGGAGTTCATCCGGAGGGGGATTGGCAAGGAGAAGAGGGGGATCTTCCTCACCGCATGCAAAGGGACTACAACATCATCACCATCGTCATCATCATCCACGTCTTCATCATCATCATCCACATCCTTATCATCCGCAACATTGATACTTCCATTTTGCATCATGTTTTGCTACTGTTATTTATGGTGTTTTTAATCAATATAACACTTTGTGGAGAAATTCTAATGCCTTTTCTCTCTTAATATGCAAGATCTATACAAGGAGGGAGATTGCCGGCAGTTGGAATTCTGGACCTGAAAAAGCCCTGTCGGAGATACCAATTCTGCACATCTCCAAATGAGCTGAAATTTCACGAAGAATTATTTTGGAATAAATAAAAAATATTGGAAGAAAGAAGTACCAGAGGGGGCCACCCAGGTGCCCACGAAGCACCAGGGCGCGCCACCCCCCTCCCCCCCCAGGCGCGCCCTGGTGGCTTGTGGGGCCCCTGGCCAGCCTTCGGTGCCCATTTTCTGGTATATAAGCCCATTTGCCCAAGAAAAAATAGAGAGAAGACTTTTGGGACGGTGCGCCACCATCTCGAGGCGAAACTTGGGCAGGAGCAATTATGCTCTTCGGCGGAGAGATTCTGCCGGGGATACTTCCCTCCGGGAGGGGGAAATCGTCGCCATCGACATCACCAACGATCCTCTCATCGTGGGAGGACCAATATTCATGAACATCTTCACCAGCACCATCTCATCTCAAACCCTAGTTCATCTCTTATATTCAATCTTTGTCTCAAAACCTTAGATTGGTACCTGTGGGTTGCTAGTAGTGTTGATTACATCCAGAACGGGAAACAGCTAGTTTGCCGTCTGGCAGATACAGATGGCAAAGCACAAAATACTGACGGCAAAGAGTTTGCCATCAGTCAGCAGACGACAAACGTAGCCGGCGAAGCCGAAATCGGCAAAGGCATGATTTGCCATCAGCTTTTCATCGGGATGACGGCAAAGATTTTGCCGTCAATAAGTTGATTTTGCTGTCAGTAGAAAGGACCAGACGGCAAAAAAAACCACTAACAGAACTTCATACCTGACGGACGGCGTCAAGTGCTTTGCCATCAGGCAGTAAAGGTACAGACGGCAAAACCTGTGTACTTTGCCGTCAGCCTCCAGATAGACCGGACGGCAAAACCCGTACACTTTGTCGTCAGTGTCCACAGAGACCAGACGGCAAAACCGTATACTTTGCCGTCTGCCTCCACAAAGACCAGACGGCAAAATGTAAAAGGTTTGTCGTCAGTGGACATGTGTACAGATGGCAAAACGTCAAACTTTGCCGTCAGCTGGTCGAGAATCCAGACGGCAAAATTGTGAGTTACAGGCCCAAAATGCCAGGATGCACAGGATGGCACCATGTGGCAGATTGGCCGTCTGCCTACAGACGGCAAAACATGTTTGCCAACTTGCCCATGACGGCAAACTGTACGCTTTTTTTTTGAAAACCAGAAATTCAACAGTTTTAATACACAACATAATAGTTCCCTGGTCCATACCAAAGTTCCACAGCCCAGAACAATAACAAGGCAATACACAATGAACAAAGATGCAAATTTATAGCATTCATCCATAGCACAGTTCCATATACATAACTAACTTCCAAAGATCCATATATATAGCATAGTTCCATCAGCATAGTTCCATCCATAGCATAGTTCCATCCATAGCACAGTTCCATCCATAGCATAGTTCCATATACATAACTAAGTTCCATGCAAATATAATACACAATGAACAAAGGATGGCATCACTATGTAAGTTTGGAACTACAACAAATGTCTTCATGTCCAGATCATAGTCCAAAGAGCATCCGGGTGGCAACCTACAAGATGGAATGGTGTCTATGTCACATTTTGGCACAACAACAAAATAACCTAATAAGTACACATCACATGCTTCTTGACAGGATTCAGAGAAGAGTAAAAACATCAAGAAACACGCAGTGACATGTCTTGTGCTGCATATATAAACTGCACACTCATAACGGGTAAATAAATATAGCAAGTCATTAGTTTTAGAAGAGCAGGCATGCATTAGTTTTAGAAGAACAGTATATAGGCTATAAAAAATCCCATCATCGATGCAATGGCTGTCTACAGTGCGCCTAGAGCCCCAGATCAGTCTACATTTAACAAAAAATGCTACATGTTACAGGTATGGTGCTCTTCCGGGCATGGTGCCCTAACCAACTAGTACATGGCTATAGGTTTCTATTTTTTTTAAATGCTACAGGTTAGCACACCAAAATATTGTGCGCTGGCCATATATTTCATTCGCCTGTATTAAAGATGCAAATATCAGCATTATTTTCTGAAACTGTTGGTGAGGGTACAGAACATCCAAATATGCATGCATACATTGGATGATTTTTGTGTTGCTACAAAATTTTGAAAATTATTTTAACACACCGGGAGCCAAATGGCTGCCTCCAATTTGCATGCATGAACAGAATAATGTTTTTTAAACACTAGGGATTGGGCTGAGCCATGGTCCTGAACTTCCTCTCTCATAGCAGAATTATTGATGAAACATAAAGGCTTAGGTCGAGACCTCATTTTTGAAATGTTTGGATGAAAGAAATATTGCAGTTTAAGATACCATGGTATCTCTTATACTATGGTTTTTTTGTGGTATCTAAAAAAGAGGTCCAGACCTCATTTTTCTAAACTGAACTTAACATAACCATTGGTTTTTAATCCTGAGAAATCCTTTTTCAACTTGCCATTCCAAGATAATATACTATTTATGTTAACAAAGAATCAAAAACAAAATACACGGGCTGTGTTCTAACAACAATCCAATTATTATATTACCATACATTATTTGTGATATGTACTAGGTCGCAAATAGCATGAAAATTCTGAAGGTCACTAGATACGGTTGGATCAAGATCAATCACATAAGGTTTGTATTACGCCTTTATTAGTTTGTACTTATAAGTTTTGGAGAACTAACCGTACTCAATCTCAAAGATTTGGAGAACCACCAAGGTTATTGCCGCTTGGGCCTGGTGCACGTGAAGATCCATCAGTATTTGAACCATGGCCTGATTGATGAGGCATCTGCATAGCGGGCATACCATTCTGGGTACAATAAGCCTGCAAATTATGTTTGAGGAGTGAAGATTAAGTATTGGTAGTAAAAGACTACATCTACGTGCTTGGCTATTAAGGAACTAATCGCAAACATTGCAAAGCATTGTTGTGTCCTCACATCAGCCAGTCGCCTCTCCTCCGCCAACCTCGCCTCCAACTTCTCCTCCGCCAGTCGCCTCTCCTCCGCTTGCAGTCGCCTCTCCTCCGCCCTCTCCTCCGCCGCCAGTCGCCTCTCCTCCGCCAGCAGTCGTCTCTCCTCCGCCAGTCGGGCCTACAGAATATGGCATTGCAATCGCATCTTCAAATCCAACACTAAGTAAGAATTAAAAAAACTATATAGAAGGACTTGTATAGAATACCTCCATCTCAACCATAGCTGGAGTTGAGCGTTGACATGTAGAAGATTTTGAGATACCTAACTGAGCTTTGTAATCAGGGAGAGAGCGACGGGAGGACCTACGAAACATGCCTCCTGCAATCGCTTCCTTGCCATGTTTCCTGCCATCTCCAGAGATCATAACCAATGTGTGGTCAAGTGGCTCCATTGTCACATCATAATCAGGCCCTTTGAACTCTTTTGCCTTCCCTTTAAATTTCTCCATCCGATCATAGGCGGTCTTGCTGGTGTATGTGGACGATGTGTCATTCTCATCGTAAGGCTTGGCTGATCTGAACGGTGCCTTATGGGCCAAAGCATACGAGAGGAAAAGGTTGGGCAATGGAGCACTATTGTGAGATGCCTGCAACCAAAGCAACATGTGATTAAGATTTCATCACAAGGATTGGCAACATGTATGACAAGAAAAAGCTTATGAAGAACAAATCGATGGGAAGAAAGACATACCCAACGTTCCCCGAACTCCATAACGTTCAAGTTGCCTTGATGGTGTGGTGGATCCTTCATTGCGGCTCGCCGTTAAAAAGAAATTGAGTGCCAGCCTATTGAGGAAATAACAAGCATGAATATTCTCTACCTGCATGTACTCCTCCTTATCAAGATGGAGTTTCCTACCGGGTTTCTTATCAAGACTCTTATAGCCTTGAGTTGCCATATAAGTGCGGACGGCTAAAGGGCGCGCCTCATACATCAGATTGCGCACAAGCTTCAGGCAATGTCCGTTGACGATCGCTCGTGCCTCCTCCAACTTTCCATCCTCGCATCTATAGAAATCCTGCAAATACACGCGAGATCAATCGAGTTTGGCAATGGACTAGCTATGGATTATATACATACAGTGTGTGAAGGAAACTTAATGATTACCCAAAGTTCGGCAAAGATCCGCTCGGCTTTGTTGTGAAACTCGATGTTGTTGGCTACACCAAGATCCTCACAGGCTTTGTAGTGGTCCCAAGTCCGTGCTGGCTCTGGAACTTTGCCCTCCCCAGGCAAAGTAACCATGCCAGGGTAATGCTCCTTAATGAGGCTCCCAAGGACGCTGTTCACGTGCCGATACTTAGACCCGCCACCTCCAACTTTCTTCCAACCACTACATAATTAGAAGCCAAATTTATTAGCAATTATTGCAAACATTGAAGGTAGAAAATGGGAATCCAAATTTAGTTACCTTTATCCATATGGAGCAATACATGGCCTCTGCTCGACAGGAAGCCCTTGTTTCGGGAGCGTTTGCGAACCACACAGGTACACGGACTTACCCTCCTCAACTTGGATGAAACCAACATCCTCCTCATTAGAGGTCGGGACCTCCTCATCAGCGGTCGGGGCCTCCGATGACAACCACTCATCCACCATCTCCTCAGACACGGGGGAGTGAAACACCGGCTTGTCCTCCACCCCCTCATCCTCAGGCGATGTCGCGGCAGGTGGTGGCGAGGAAGGCCAAACCAGGTTTCTCTTAGCCTTTCCTCCACCTGCACCTCTTCCCCGGCCTTTTCCTCTTCCTCAATTAGCATGAGGATGAGAGGAAGCTGGAGGAGGATCGGCGAGAAAACTGCCAAGCAGACATCTCGCTAGGGGGAGTGGGGCCTTATTTGCCGGGTCACTCCTTTTGCGTTGCGAGCCCACCATGCTTCACTCACCTGATATGACAAAAAAGAAAAGCAGTTAGTACAAATACAACATTATAGTTCAAATAAATAAGCATAAGTTCAAAAAACATATGCAATGAGAATTACTAAGGCAATTATAGTACAAAAACTACATTATAGTTCAAATAAATAAGCATAAGTTAAAAAAAATATGCAATGAGAATTACCAAGGCAATTATAGTACAAAAACTACATTATAGTTCAAATAAATAAGCATAAGTTCAAAAAATATACACAATGAGAATTACTAAGGCAATTATAGTACGAAAACTACATTATACTTCAAATAAATAAGCATAAGTTCAAAAATATTACAAATTCAACATTACAGCATGTTTGAGATCATCCGGGTCATGGTAAAGCAACTAGTACAAAATCAACATTACAGTTCAACACTACGACTAAAAATAGTCGGGATCATCCGGATCACAATCCGCCTCTTCTTCGGGGTCAGTTCTAGCCTCATCATCAGTATCACGCGTGTCGTCAATGATGTCGTCCTCATGTTGACTGTCATCATCACCCTCATCGGCAATGCCTAGACGTAACTGTTCAAGCATTGATAGGTCTTCCACGTTCGTAACCTCTTCTTCTTCATGTTCTTCTTCTTCTTCTTCTTCATTGTCAATGTGTACTTCCATGCGTGGATGGATGTTGAGACGGCCTCTAGGCCCATGTTCTTCTTGGAAGAATTCTCCATCATATGTGTCGGGGTCAATGTGAGGTTGATAATCCTCTTCACTGGGGGAAGGATGTTTACCATGTGGCGGCACATCGTACACGACATCCCAACCCTTAAGGTACTTCTTTTGGCATGGGTACTTGAGATAAAAAACTTGTGTCGCCTGTTGAGCCACAATATATACATCTTCGCATTCTAATTTGCTGTCTTGTCGAATTTCGACTTGCCCAATATCATCTCTCCGCCTAACCTTCTCCGGATCGAACCAATGGCATTTGAACACAATGACTTTCGGAGGATTTGCCCCAAAGTAATGCAGTTTGTATATTTCATCAAGTCTTCCATAATGCTCAACTCCATTGCAAATAGCCGACACTCCCGTGTTTCTTGATTTTAGAACGGCCTAACGTTCCTCGTTCCCATGTGTGCGGAAGCGATACCCATTGATGTCGAATTTATCGAACGTACCGACCTTATAGTCAAACCCATTAGCAACTTGTTTCAACTCTTTGTCCAATATTGACGCACCCTACAAGTTTAAGCGGGAATGATTGGTGTATTAGTCGCACATAATAACAACTTCAAGTCTTCCAAGAAGTATACCTTACCTTTTCTCTGAACCAAGAAATGAAACCGTAATTGCCGTCTCCTTCGCCAGCAAGAAGCTCATACTCTTCGAGTGAATCACGTTCGACCACTCCATCCGAGAATTGGGCAATGAATTCACTGCCAAATGAGAAATGAGCGGAGTTAGAGAGAAACATGTGAGTAAATGTTACATAATGTACCAATCACTTACTCAATGTACGGCCGCACTTCTTCTAGGTTGGTGAGGATATACAACGTAAGCAATCTCCACTCTTTCGGAGACAAATTCTTTGAACCAGAAGCACCCACAGGTCCGAGTTGCCCTTTGAAGAGGCTGAGCTTGGATTCATGTTTGGGGTCGCCAATATTCCGAGACAAAAGGGAAACGAGCATTCATGGATTGAATCATATCTCTAATAGGTAAAGATGGGTCCTAATCTCACCCGAGTACGTGTAGATTGGGTTCGTTTCCCGTGCTCTACTCTGGTCCGAGGCAAAATTTTGACAACACCTCCCCGCTGTTCTCCAGATACAAGTCTCGGCAACAAGCCGAGAGAATGTGTACCCGGAGAACAACTGGGTGGCGCTGACGAAATTTTGCCTCGAACCGAAGTAGAGCACGGGAAACGAAACCCAAACTACATGTACTCGGGCTGTCCATGGATAACGTGGACAATTCGAAAGAATGATGGTTATAAATATGCAAAGACATGCATATTTATAGATGCCACCCTTTCGAACGGGAGACGCCTAGGTTATGAGACTTGACATGAAAATAAAATGTAGTGGCATCGGCACGACGACCGGAACAGAGCTAATAGGGGAGGGTCGGGGAGGAAATGACATTAGTGCCCACCACTAGACCGTGTAGGGGAGGTAGTCGAACGGCAACGGGACCGACGGTGCTCATGGATGTGAAGAGAAGATCCCCTGCACATGAAAAGCACCGGCACAACCAACATAAGCACTGCAGAACAATCTAATCAACAACATCTAACCTAACAGAAAAAAAAGACACTTTTTTTAAAATGAAAATTCATACATAAATCCACCCATACATCTATATAGCATTCATCCATCTTTCCATCCATACATCTACACAACATACATCCATCTAGCAATCCATAGAACATCATCAAATTGTTCAAAATCACATATACATTCATCTATACATGGATCAATACATCCATCATCCATCTATCCATCCATCCTTACATCAATCTATCCATCCATCCACAGATCCATTAATTCCTAAATCTATACATGAAAAAAAAAGAACAGAGAGGGGGGTCGGTGCTCACCGTGGGGTGGGGCAGAGGGGGCCGAGAGCGAGGTGGAGCTGGAGCTGCTGCCGGGCTTCGGTGGCCACCAGCGGCGGCGGCAGCGTAGGTGGGGACCGGCGACGATGCTGCCAACAGCACCGCAAGTGGTGCCAGGCAGCGGCGGCCCTAGGGCTCGAGCCGGGGAGAGGGCGCCATTGGAGGAGGGTGGGGGGTTGGAGGAGGGGAGTGGGCTGCGGCGGGGACGGGCGGCGGAGGCGGGGATGGGCGGCGGTGGCCCTAGGGATCGAGCTGGGGAGGGGGCGCCATTAGAGGAGGGCTAGGGGGGAGGTGGAGAAGGGGACAGGCGTCGGCGGCAGCGGAGGCAGGGACGGGCGGAGGCAGGGACGGGCGACGGCGGCGGCGGCGGGGCAGAGCGGATGGCTGCGGGCACGCGGGGGGGGGGGGATGGATAGGGCAGGGTGAGGGTGTCCCGGACTAGGGGGTACTCGGGCTGCTGGCCTATCTCTCATGGGCCGGACTGGTGGGCCGCTCTCTACACGTCGATGGAAGGCTGGATTGTGGACGACCCCGTATGATAAAAGGAAATCTCTGAAGTCTTGGCGTCTCCTCCAAGGAATAGATGGCGTAACCGGCATGTTTATCCCTGATGGTAACCGACCATATGTAACCCTAGGGCCCCTCTGGTGTCTATATAAACCAGGAGGTTTAGTCCGTAGGGAGAGATTGATAATCTAGGGTTTAGCCCACCTGATCTCGAGGTAGATCAACTCTGTAACCTTCATATAATCACATCAATACAATCAAGCAGGACGTAGGGTTTTACCTCTTCGAGAGGGCCCGAACCTGGGTAAATCGCTGTCTCTACGCTCTCTGTTACCATCTGCTCCTTGACCCATAGTTCGGACCCCCTACCCGAGATCTGCCGGTTTTGGTACCGACACAGGGGGCCGAAAGGGTTATTTCTTTTTTTTTTGAAAACAACTTTGCCGTCATGACCCCAAATACAAGACGACAAAGCAAACAGGTTTGCCGTCAGCTACAGTACAAATATGACGGCAAAACGAGGTGGGGATGGGAATTTTCTTTTTTTTATTTTCTAACTAATTTGCCGTCTGTTACAAGAACGGCCAGACGGCAAAACAAAGAATTTTGCCGTCAGGTGTCCAAGAAAGTTGATGGCAAATCCACAGCACCGTTACTTGCCGTTGGGTTGGCCACGTGTCCATGTTTTGCCGTCAGCTAGTTCACGAACAGACGGCAAAGCAGTGTTTTGCCGTCGGCCATTTGGGCAACTGACGGCAAAGCAGTGTTTTGCCTTCAGCTATTTGGACAACTGACGGCAAATCTATCTTTGCCGTCATCTATTTCTTTTCTGTCTGTTAGTGATGGCAAACCATTTCTTTGCCGTCTGCCCGACGAAAAGCTGACGGCAAAGCGGCCTACTGACGGCAAATTAGTTGTTTCCCGTAGTGATCTTGTAGTTGATGCTACTTGGTTTATTTGGTGGAAGATTATATGTTCAGATCCAATATGCTATTTAATACCCCTCTGATCTTGGACATGAAGATGATTTGTGCGTAGTTACTTTTGTTCTTGAGGACATGGGAGAAGTCTTGTCATAAGTAATCATGTGAATTTGGTATTCGTTCGATATTTTGATGATATGTATGTTGTTGATTCTCTTAGTGGTGTCATGTGAACGTCGACTACATGACACTTCACCACCTTTGGGCCTAAGGTAATGCATTGTGGAGTAGTAATTAGATGATGGGTTGCTAGAGTGACAGAAGCTTAAACTCTAGTTTATGCGCTATTCCGTAAGGGGCTGATTTGTATCCATATGTTTAATGCTATGGTTAGAGTTATCTTAATTCTTCTTTCGTAGTTGCGGATGCTTGCGAGAGGGGGTAATAATAAGTGGGAGGCTTGTTCAAGTAAGAATATCACCCAAGCACCGGTCCACCCACATATCAAATTATCAAAGTAGCGAACGCGAATCAAACCAACATGATGAAAGTGACTAGATGAAATTCCCATGTGTCCTCGAGAATGCTTTGCTTACTATAAGAGATTGTTTCGGCTTGTCCTTTGCTACAGAAAGGATTGGGCCACCTTGCTGCACTCTTTGTTAACTATTGCTACTTGTCACTTGTTACAAATTATCTTGCTATCAAACTACTTGTTACCGATAATTTCAGTGCTTGCAGAAAATACCTTGCTGAAAACCGCTTGTCATTTCCTTCTGCTCCTCGTTGGGTTCGACACTCTTACTTATCGAAAGGACAACGATTGATCCCCTATACTTGTGGGTCATCAAGACTCTTTTCTAGCGCCGTTGCCGGGGAGTGAAGCGCCTTTGGTGAGTGGAATTTGGTAAGGAAACATTTATATTACGTGCTGAAATTTACTGTCACTTGTCACTATGGAAAGTAATCCTTTGAGGGGTTTGTTCGGGGTATCTTCACCTCGACCGGAAACACAAATAGTTTCTCCTCAACCTACTGCACCTACTGAAAATATTTCATATGAAATTTCTCCGGGTATGATAGAGAAACTGCTAGGTAATCCTTATGCAGGAGATGGAACGGTACATCCTGATATGCACTTGATCTATGTGGATGAAATTTGTGGATTGTTTAAGCTTGCAGGTTAACCGGAGATGGAGTTAAGAAGAAAGTATTCCTTTTATCTTTGGAGGGAAAGGCATTGACATGGTATAGGCTATGTGATGATACTGATACATGGGACTGGAACCAATTGAAACTGGAATTCCATCAGAAATTTTATCCTATGCATTTGGTTCATCGTGATCGGAATTATATATATAATTTTTGTCCTCGTGAAGGAGAAAGCTGTGACACCCCCGACTTAATCATGCACTAATCATACACGCAAATGCACACGATCAAGCCTAAGGACTCACTTGAAGATATCACAACAGAACTCTAAACACAAATAAAACAATACAAGCTTTATATTACAAGCCAGGGGCCTCGAGGGCTTGAATACATAAGCTCGATGTCATACAAGCATCAGCGGAAGCATCAGGTATCTGAGTACAGACACAAAGTTAACAGATAGGCCTTTTAGAAGGCGGGGCAAAATAAAACACTGGATCGAAAGGCGCAGGCCTCCTGCCTGGGTGCCTCCTAACTACTCCTAGTCGTTGCTCCTCGTAGTAATAGTACCCAGGGGGGTAGTAGTACTGGTAGTAGTCGTCGACAGCAGGGGCAGCTGGCTCCGGGGCTCCGTCATCTGATCTCAAGTATCGGGTATGGGGAAAAAGAAAGCAAAGCAACCGTGAGTACTCATCCAAAGTACTCAGCAAGACTTACATCAGATCTATTCTATGTATGCAACATATCAAAGGAAGGCTGTATATGTGGACTGGTCTGCAGAAATGCCAGAATAGAGAGAGAGGCCTAGCCTATCGAAGACTAGCATCTTCAGGGTCTTGCAGCATTAGAAGAGTACAGATTAGTACAATATAAGGTAGTAGCAACAAGTAGCAATCTCGCCCAGAGATCCTTCCTCGACTCCCTGCGAGAATGCGATCCCGGAGCCAATACATTAAACCCATTTCTAGTTGTAGAAGATCGGGATATTCTCCGAGCGTCCTGTTACCGTGGACACGGATATTCGAATAGATATACTTCCCTGCAGGGGTGCACCAACTTACCCAACACGCTCGGTGACTCTGGCCGGACACACTTGCTCAGTCGATGCCCGGCCTCGGACTATCGACACGTCGTAGCCCTACCTAGGCTCAACAGAGAGGCCAGCACGCCAGTCTACATCCTAAGCACTCAGGGGTCTTGGGCCCATCGCCCTTTGCACTCCTGCGCGTTGCGAATGCGGCCGGTGAGCAGTCCTAGCTCCCTTAATACAAGCGCAGGCTTTACCAGACCAACCCGGCGCGCGCCGCTCAACTGCTGACGTCTGAAGAGCTTCGGCTGATACATACAACGCCGAGTACCCATATTATTCCCACGTGCTGGTTAGCGCGAAAAGGCCAGAGGCCTACTCAGATTACATATCCTAACCCTTAGTGCATTAGGTGCGCGTGGAAACGAGCAGAGACTCACGATCCTGTGACCCCGTCGCCCCGTCTCGTGGACTTACGGCAAGGGCTAAGAATGCCTGGCCGTTCCACCTATTCATCTCGCGGGTACCCTCATGGTCAACCCGTCTACACATCACTCGTGGGTACCCCTCAGGGCCTACCCGACTTTATCCAGTAACAGCAGTAATAAAGTGCAAGTAACCATGTGTCCATAACATCAAGCAAGAACCCGAGGAATCACCCTCGTTGGATTCCCACTAGATGTAACCGACAAGGTGAACCCGGAGGAATCACCCTCGATGGTATTCACACTTGCGGGGTTACCGACAAAGCTTTATCGTAGGTGGAGAAGAGGAATCACTCTCGTTAACCCACATCCGAGTAGCTGTACTACAGAGGCATCATCGGAAGTAAGATAAGAGGTATCACCCACGGCACTCGATGTTAGCTCTGCAGCGTCGAGCAACTAGGGGTGTGCGGTGCTATGTTGGTCTTAGCCCGACGATCACATCGATCGGGACACAGGTACTACAGCGGGGCAACTACAGCAAGGAAGAGGGGCCACAGATGGTTCACTACCATCCAACCTATACTAAGCATTTTCGATAACAGGCAGGTATCAATAACAGTTACAAGGACAGGCTATGCATCAGAATAGGATAATCAACAGCAGTAGCAAATTCTAATGCAAGCAGGAGGGAGAAGGAGTAGGTGATATAGGCATGCGTCAAGGGGGGGTTGCTTGCCTGGAAGCTCTGCGGCAAAAGAGGGATCGTCAGTGGTGTCGTCGGTGTCCTGAGCTGCGTCGGTCTCGAGGGCTATCGGAATAGAAGAGGGGGAAGAAACAATAAATAAAAGCAACAGATGCAACACAGAGCATGACATGCTAAGATGCAGTGCAGGGTTGCCTAAATGCATCTCTAAACCATTTTAGCTATTTTAGGATTTAATTTGGAATTATTAACCGGTATGTATGCACTATTCATCTACCGGAAACAGACGAAAAGTTACGGGTTCACCTACGTAGAGGGTCCCGACAAGAAAACAGACGTCACGATCGGATTCGTGGGATTTTTCTGAGCAACTTTCATGTAGAAAGTTTTTCGATTCGAGCTACGGTTTAATTTCTACGAATTAAACAAGTTTTAAGCATTTTCTGAATTATTTAAATTAACAGAATTGCCTAAATAGGAATATGACGTCATGCGTGGTGTCATGCTTGCGTCAGCAGTCGGCTGACCAGCTGACTGGTCAAACAGACATGTGGGGTCCACCTGTCATAGACAAAAGTGTTAACAGTGTTTAAATTTAATCTAACAGAGTTAATTAACTAGTGGGCCCAGCCTGTCAGTGTCCTAGTTAATTATCAGAATTAACCTAATTAATTATTAACGCTAATTAGTCGCGCGGGCCCACTCGTCAGTGTCAGCGGGGGAACAGTAATCGCGCGTTGACCCGGTCAACGAAGTCAACACCGGCCAGGGGCCCACTTGTCGGCGTCACACGGTGGGGCCCGCGCCTTGCCACATCGGACGCCGGCGCCGGAAAACGCTCCGGCGAGCGCCGGACGCGGCCGAGAGGTCCGGCGAGCTCGGGATTTTTGCCACGGTGCACCAAATCGAGCGCCGTTTGGCTCTTTCGGACGGCGCTGAAGTCGCGCATCCGATGGAGGGGTCAGCCTCGCCGGGGAAGGCCGGGTTCATCGCCGGCGAGCTCTCCAGCGGCGAGCAAACACCGGCGAGCTCGGGTCTCGCGTGTAGGGGCTCAAAACACGCGCGGTTGGTCGCTCTCGAACGGCCGCAGCAACGCGCGTCTAACGGTGGCAGCGCCGGACCAAGTGGTCGCCGAAAACGGAGCCGGCGACATGCCCAGCGGCGGTGGCACTACGGGCTATGACGGGAACGGCGGCGTAGCGCGTCCTAGGGCTAATCGAGGGGCCAGAGGGGGAGCTGGAGCTTACAGCGCGGCACACGAAGGCCCTCGGGTGATCGGGAGTGCAGAGGGAGGCCGCGGTCGCCGGAGATCGCCGGCGCCTGAGAGATCGGCGCCTAGCTCGATCCGGGCAATGCGGCGTTCTCCTGCTCGGATGCGTGGTCGGGGAAGAAGAGGCAGACGTCAGCGACGATGGTGAACCGGTCGGAGAGACGAGAGGAAGACGGTGGCCGTCGGAGTGGAGCCGGGCGGCGGCAGCGTTCGGGACAGAGAGGGGAAGAAGGGAGCGAGCGCATGGAGAGCGAGGGAGGAGTGGCGAATGGAGGAGAGAGGCAGGGGAGATGGACGGGGGCAATGCTTATCCCCTCGCCCACCTGCTCCGGCGCCGTGGCAAGCTGTGGGAGGAACCGCGCGAGCTCAGCCATGGCGGGAGTGACACGGAGAGGGGAGCAGGTAGGGGAGCAGGTGAGTTGGGCTGGGCCGGTTCGGCCCGGTAACGGTAAGGCCTCGCCCCTTTTCTCTTTTCTTTCGGTTTTTCCTTTTTATTTGTTAATAGAGAAGGAAATGGAATTAATTGGGCTACCAAATCAATTTATAAAAATGTGGAGCTTGGCCCACAAAATCCACTGCATTTTTAGGCAGTGTCAGAATTATTTTGGGAGGCAGAGGAATTCACCTGCAATTTTCATAATTGAATTTGCAATTAAATTGCTAGTATGGCACTATTATAAATGCTACTGTCCATTTTAGCATAAGAGTGATGTTGTTTTTCTTAACATCAAATTGTTTTGGAATTTTTGCTAAAAGATGAACATTTTTCCAGCAACTTTTGTGCAACCTCAAAATTCACTTGCATTTGAATTTAAATTCAGTGGCAGAATTTGAAATGAGATATTAATCCACATTGATTATCATTGCAAATCTCAGATGACTTGGCATTAATATAGTGGATCATTGTAGCTCATTATATAGGGTTGTTACAAAAGCATCGCTCAAGCTTGGGGGAGGCTTAAGTACATGATGTACACATGCCCCAATCATGAGCTCTCAAAAGAAATTATCTTACAGAATTTTTATGCTCACCTTTCTCATGATAATCAAACCATGCTCGATTCTTCTTCGACTGGCTCCTTTATGAAGAAAACTATTGAATTCATCAGATGGGATCTTCTGGAAAGAATTAAATGCAACTCTGAAGATTGGGAACTCGACAAAGGTAATGAGTCAGGTATAATACTTGAGTTTGATTGTGTTAAATCTTTTATGGCCACCGATGGTTTTCATAAGTTTAGCACTAAATATGGACTTGACTCTGAGATAGTAGCTTCCTTTTGTGAATCATTTGCTACTCATGTTGATCTCCCTAAGGAGAAGTGGTTTAAATATCATCCCCCTGTTAAAGAAAAGATTGAGGAACCCGTTAGTGTTAAAGAAGAAACAATTGTCTACCATGCTGATCTAGTTGTGCCTACTGCTTATATTGAGAAACCACCTTTTCCTGTTAGGATTAAGGAACATGCTAAAGTTTCAACTGTGGTTAACAAAAGTAATATTAGAGCACCTAGACCCTCTGAACAAATTAAAGTTGAACCTAATGTTGCTATGCTTAAAGATCTCTTGGTCGATAATATAGATGGGCATGTTATTTACTTCTATAATGAAGCAACTAGAATTGCTAAACCAGATCCTAAAGATAAAAACAGACCCATTGTAGGCATGCCTGTTGTCTCTGTTAAAATAGGAGATCATTGTTATCATGGCTTATGTGATTTGGGTGCTAGTGTGAGTGCTATTCCGTTTACCTTATATCAAGAAATTATGAATGATATTGCACCTGTTGAAATAGAGGACATTGATGTTACTATTAAGCTTGCAAACAGAGATACCATTACACCACTTGGGATAGTTAGAGCTGTTGAAGTCTTGTGTGGAAAAATAAAATACCCTACTGATTTTCTAGTCCTAGGTTCTCCACAAGATGATTTTTGTCCCATTATATTTGGTAGACCTTTCTTGAACACTGTTAATGCCAAGATTGATTGCGCTAAAGAAACTGTTAGTGTTGATTTTGGTGGTATGTCTCATGAGTTTAATTTCTCCAAGTTTCGTAGACAACCTCATGATAAATAATTGCCTAGTAAAGATGAAATTATTGGTCTTGCTTCTATTACCATACCTCCTACTGATCCGTTAGAACAATATTTGGTAGACCATGAAAACGATATGCATATGAATGAAAGAAATGAAATAGAAAAGATGTTCTTTGATCAACCACCTATCCTTAAACACAATTTGCCTGTTGAAACTCTTGGAGGCCCTCCTCCACCTAAGGGTGACCCTGTATTTGAATTGAAATAATTGCCTGATACATTGAAATATGCTTATCTAGATGAAAAGAAGATATATCTTGTTATTATTAGTGCTAACCTTTCAGCGCATGAAGAAAAGAGATTACTAAAAACTGTGACGAAGCACCGTGCTGCTATTGGATATACTCTTGATGATATTAAGGGCATTAGTCCCACTCTATGTCAGCACAAAATTAATATGGAGGCTGATGCTAAACCAGTTGTCGACCACCAACGACGATTAAATCCTAAGATGAAAGAGGTGGTAAGAACCGAAATATTAAAGCTTCTGGAAGCAGGTATAATCTATCCCATAGCTGATAGTAGATGGGTAAGTCATGTTCATTGTGTCCCTAAGAAAGGAGATATCACCATTGTTCCTAATGATAAAAATGAACTCATTCCACAAAGAATTGTAACTGGTTATAGGATGGTAATTGATTTTAGAAAATTAAACAAAGCCACTAGAAAAGATCATTACCCCTTACCTTTTATTGATCAAATGTTAGAAAGATTGTCTAAGCATACACACTTTTGTTTCCTAGATGGTTATTCTAGTTTTTCTCAAATACCTGTATCACAATCCGATCAAGAGAAAACCACCTTTACTTGTCCTTTTGGAACTTATGCTTATAGACATATGCCTTTTGGTTTATGCAATGCACCTGCTACCTTTCAAAGATGTATGACTGCTATATTCTCTGACTTTTTTGAAAAGATTGTTGAGGTTTTCATGGATGATTTTTCCATTTACGGAACTTCTTTTGATGATTGCTTAAGCAACCTTGATAGAGTTTTGTAGAGATGTGAAGAAACTAATCTTGTCTTGAATTGGGAGAAGTGTCACTTTATGGTGAATGAAGGTATTGTCTTGGGGCATAAAATTTCTGAAAGAGGTATTGAAGTGGATAAAGCTAAGGTTGATGCTATTGAGAAAATGCCATGTCCTAAAGATATTAAAGGTATAAGAAGTTTCCTTGGTCATGCTGGTTTCTATAGGAGATTTATTAAAGACTTCTCTAAAATTTCTAGACCTCTTACCAATCTCTTGCAAAAAGATGTCCCATTTGTTTTTGATGATGATTGTGTAGAAGCCTTTGAAACACTTAAGAAAGCCTTAACCACTGCACCTATTGTTCAACCACCTGACTGGAACTTGCCTTTTGAAATTATGTGTGATGCTAGTGATTATGCTGTTGGTGTTGTTCTAGGACAGAGAGTTGATAAGAAATTAAATGTTATCCATTATGCTAGTAAAACTCTAGACAGTGCCCAAAGAAATTATGCTACTACTGAGAAAGAATTTCTAGCAATTGTGTTTGCATGTGATAAATTCAGATCTTACATAGTTGATTCTAAAGTAACTGTTCACACCGATCATGCTGCTATTAAATATCTTATGGAAAAGAAAGATGCTAAACCTAGACTCATTAGGTGGATTTTATTGCTACAAGAATTTGACTTGCATATTATTGATAGAAAGGGAGCTGAGAATCCCATAGCAGATAATTTGTCTAGAATTGAAAATGTTCTTGATGACCCACTTCCTATTAATGATGATTTTCCAGATGAACAGTTAGCTGTCATAAACGCTTCTCGTAATACTCCTTGGTATGCAGACTATGCTAATTATATTGTTGCTAAATTTATACCACCTAGTTTCACGTACCAACAAAAGAAAATGTTCTTCTATGATTTAAGACATTACTTTTGGGATGATCCACATCTTTATAAAGAAGGAGTGGACGGTATTATTAGACGTTGTATACCTGAGCATGAACAGGAACAAATCCTACGGAAGTGTCATTTCGAGGCTTACGGAGGACACCATGCGGGAGACAGAACTGCACACAAGGTATTACAATCTGGTTTTTATTGGCCTACTCTTTTTAAGGATGCTCGTAAGTTTGTCTTATCTTATGATGAATGTCAAAGAATTGGTAATGTTGGTAGACGTCAGGAAATGCCTATGAATTATTCGCTTGCTATTGAACCATTTGATGTTTGGGGATTTGATTATATGGGACCTTTTCCTAAATCCAATGGGTATACACATATTTTAGTTGCTGTTGATTATGTTACTAAGTGGGTAGAAGCTATTCCAACTAGTAGTGTTGATCATAACACTTCTATTAAAATGCTTAAAGAAGTTATTTTCCCGAGGTTCGGAGTCCCTAGATATTTAATGACTGATGGTGGTTCACATTTTATTCATGGTGCATTCCGTAAATTGCTTGCTAAATATGATGTCAACCATAGAATTGCATCTCCCGATCACCCTCAATCTAGTGGTCAAGTAGAATTGAGTAATTGAGAAATAAAATTTATTTTGCAAAAACCCATCAATAGATCCAGAAAGAATTGGTCTAAGAAACTTGACGATGCATTATGGGCTTATAGAACTGCTTATAAAAATCCTATGGGTATGTCTCCTTATAAAATGGTTTATGGGAAAGCATGTCATTTACCTGTTGAGTTAGAACATAAAGCATATTGGGCAATTAAAGAACTCAATTATGATTTCAAACTTGTCGGTGAAAAGAGGTTATTTGATATTAGCTCCCTAGATGAATGGAGAACCCAAGCTTATGAAAATGCCAAATTATTTAAAGAAAAAGTTAAAAGATGGCATGAAAAAAGAATTCAAAACGGGAATTCAAAGTGGGTGAGCAAGTTTTATTGTACAATTCTCGTTTGAGATTCTTTGCAGGAAAACTTCTCTCTAAATGGGAAGGACCATATATCATCGAAGAAGTTTATCGCTCCGGAGTCATCAAAATAAACAACTCCGAAGGCACTAATCCGAGAGTGGTGAATTGGCAAAGAATTAAGCACTATATTTCAGTTACTCCCATTAATGTTGAAACTAATATTATTGAAACAATTACACCGGAGGAATACATAAGAGAGACCTTCCAGAACACTCCAGAACCCTGAAAAGGAAGAGGTACGTGATACGGTAAGTAAACCGACTCCAAAAATTCCATAAAAAATACTTTCTGTCAGTTTTAGAATATTAGAAAAAATACAAAAATAAGAAACACCAGAGGGGGCCACCCAGGTGCCCACGAGGCACCAAGGCGCGCCATCCCCCCCATGCGCGCCCTGGTAGCTCGTGGGCCCCTCGTGAGCCTTCCCGACTTCGTTTTCTTCTGGATTGCTTGTTTTGCAAGATAAAAATTCTTTATGTATACTCCCGGACGTTTTGACCACCGTATCACAGAAATCTCCTATGTTCTTGTTTCGTGCTATTTTTCTGACAGATCTAGATCGCCATGGCTTCCAAAAGGCTCCGTACCAAGCACCGTATTGTGCAACCATCGTCGGGCAAACGTCCTTACAGCGAGGTTTATTACGAATGGTCGTCGGGAGAGGAAGACGATGGCAAGGAGGACAAGGTCGAGGAAATTGAAGGACCCCGGGCTCCAGAAGGAGGGCAAGCGATATCCATGGAGGAGACCGCAGAGAAGGGAGATATACTTCAACCCTTATGTGATCATCTCTCCCCATCCGTAATTGAAGCCTTAAGAGTCTTTGAAATAGTTTTTGTTCAGAATACATCTCTCACTCGTGAAGTTATTTTATTGGAAGAGCAAAACATCGCTCTTCGGAGCATCAACCGTAGATTGATGTATCTGCTACAGCTGAAGGACAAGCTTGCCACTTCATCATCACCATCATCACCGAAGAAAGAAACTTGAGTACATGGGTATGGGCACTCCCCTTGGCTTGTGCCAAGCTTGGGGGAGGTGCCCCGGTATCGTATCACCATCACTTTTATCATCTTTACCTCTTTTTAGTTCGATCCTTAGTTATTTCATGATTTAGTTGAATAAAAGTTTAGTATGATCTATTTTCGAGTGCTAGTTTCGTGATCTATCTATCTATGTAATTGAGTTGAGAGTTATATAATAAAGAGTAGTTTGAGTTTTTGCTTCTTTACTTTCATGTTTCAATCCTAGCAATGAAAATAATGAAAAAGATCATATGCTAATCTTATGGAAAGTAATGACATTACATAAAGAAAAGTATAAGTGGTAAAATTTATTGGAAGTTAACAAGCATAGCATTAGTCAATGATGCAATTCATGAAAAAATTAATAGGGAAGAGAACATTCACATGCAAATATACTATCTTGGACATCTTTTATGATTGTGAGCCCCCATTAAGTTGATGTTGGACAAGGAAGACAACGTAATGAATTATGTTTACTTATATTCACATAGAAGTTATATTGTCATAGATCCTCCAACATGTGGTGCTTGCCCAATATCTTTGCTAGCCAAAAATCCGCACCAAGTAGAGATACTACTTGTGCATCCAAAACCCCTAAACCCAGTTTCATGTCATGAGAGTTCACTCTATCTACCTATGGATTGAATAAGATCCTTTAAGTAAGTTTTCATCGGTGCAAAAAGCAATAAAAATTGCCTCTAAATATATCTGAACTTTTATTGTAAGGGAAAATAAGCTTTGTACGAACTTGTGATGGTAAAGAAATAAAAGTGATGGACTGCATAATAAAGGTTGCTATCACAAGGGGCAATATAAAGTGACATTCCTTTGCAGTAAGAGCTTGTCCATCCAACAACAAAAAGCGCATGACAACCTCTGCTTCCCTCTGCGAAGGGCCTATCTTTTACTTTTATGTATTTACTTTTTATGCAAGAGTCAATACTGTTCTCCTCTATTCCTTTTTATTTTTCTCTTTTGCAAGCATCATGTGGTGGGGAAAGATCTAGGCATATATATCCAGTTGGATATGAGTGATCATGAGTTATTATTGTTGACATCACCCTTGATGTGAATAAGTTGGGAGGCAAAATTATAAGCCCCTATCTTTCTTTGTGTCTGGCTGAAACTTTTTGCTCCATATATATGTTGTGAGTGTTAGCAATCATAGAAGACTATATGATGGTTGAGTATGTGGACTTGCTAAAAAGCTCCTACATGAGACCCTTCCTGAAAATATGATGAATTGCAATTGCATTGTTGACTGAGAACACAGTTTGTTAGTTTTCAAGAAAGTTTATGCCTTATACTTCATCATTGTGATGAATTGTTACTTGCTCATGAGAAGTTTTATGATAATAAATATTGTTGTTGTAATAATGATCATGATGCTGCTATGTCCGTATTTTGTT
The DNA here is from genome assembly GCA_039707655.1 of Elymus sibiricus. NCBI lineage: Eukaryota > Viridiplantae > Streptophyta > Magnoliopsida > Poales > Poaceae > Elymus > Elymus sibiricus. The sequence goes on along the minus strand of CM077664.1, from coordinate 398,030,112 downwards.
TTATCGATATCGGCTTTCGCTTGAGGACAAGCGGGGTCTAAGCTTGGGGGAGTTGATACGTCCATTTTGCATCATGTTTTGCTACTATTATTTATGGTGTTTTTAATCAATATAACACTTTGTGGAGCAATTCTAATGCCTTTTCTCTCTTAATATGCAAGATTTATACAAGGAGGGAGATTGTCGGCAGCTGGAATTCTGGACCTGAAAAAGCCCTGTCAGAGATGCCTATTCTGCACATCTCCAAATGAGCTGAAATTTCACGGAGAATTATTTTGGAATAAATAAAAAGTATTGGAAGAAAGAAGTACCAGAGGTGGCCACCCAGGTGCCCACGAGGCACCAGGGCGCACCACCCCCCCCCCCAGGCGTGCCCTGGTGGCTTGTGGGGCCCCTGGCCAGCCTCCGGTGCCCATTTTCTGGTATATATGCCCATTTGCCCTAGAAAAAATAGAGAGAAAACTTTTGGGACAGTGCGCCGCCGTCTCGAGGTGGAACTTGGGCAGGAGCACTTTTGCTCTCCGACGGAGAGATTCTGCCGGGGATACTTCCCTCCTGGAGGGGGAAATCGTCGCCATCGACATCACCAACGATCCTCTCATCGTGGGAGGACCAATATTCATCAACATCTTCACCAGCACCATCTCATCTCAAACCCTAGTTCATCTCTTGTATTCAATCTTTGTCTCAAAACCTCAGATTGGTACCTGTGGGTTGCTAGTAGTGTTGATTACATCTTGTAGTTGATGCTAGTTGGTTTATTTGGTGGAAGATTATATGTTCAGATCCAATATGCTATTTAATACCCCTCTAATCTTGGACATGAAGATGATTTGTGAGTAGTTACTTTTATTCTTGAGGACATGGGAGAAGTCTTGTCATAAGTAATCATGTGAATTTGGTATTCGTTCGATATTTTGATGATATGTATGTTGTTGATTCTCGTAGTGGTGTCATGTGAACGTCGACTACATTACACTTCACCACCTTTGGGCCTAAGGGAATGCATTGTGGAGTAGTAATTAGATGATGGGTTGCTAGAGTGACAGAAGCTTAAACCCTAGTTTATGCGCTATTCCGTATGGGGCTGATTTGGATCCATATGTTTAATGCTATGGTTAGAGTTATCTTAATTCTTCTTTCATAGTTGCGGATGCTTGCGAGAGGGGGTAATCATAAGTGGGAGGCTTGTTCAAGTAAGAACAGCACCCAAGCACCGGTCCACCCACATATAAAATTATCAAAGTAGCGAAAGCGAATCAAACCAATATGATGAAAGTGACTAGATGAAATTCCCATGTGTCCTCGAGAACGCTTTGCTTACTATAAGAGATTGTTCCGGCTTGTCCTTTGCTACAGAAAGGATTGGGCCACCTTGCTGCACTCTTTGTTAACTATTGCTACTTGTCACTTGTTATAAATTATCTTGCTATCAAACTACTTGTTACCGATAATTTCAGTGCTTGCAGAAAATACCTTGCTGAAAACCGCTTGTCATTTCCTTCCGCTCCTCGTTGGGTTCGACACTCTTACTTATCGAAAGGACTACGATTGATCCCCTATACTTGTGGGTCATCAAACATCAAGAACTATAGTGGATCGTCTTCCATGTTGTTCGGATCATTCATCCATCTATGCCATTACTTTTGCCATAATGTTTGTTGCCTCCACGTGTGAGTAGACCCCTAGTTCTCGGGGATATGGATGAACCTTGGTATGTGTAGGATCTGAAATGCTATTATGGATATGAGATTCCCTGTTGAATGCTTAGTTTAATAACTTCATGAATATTGTGAAGGGGGCCCACTCAGCATTTGTGCCTTATGGCCATGGACTATATCACTATCGTTGTAGAGGACTGGAATGTGAAGGTAATTCGAGGTGACAGTAAAAGCCTATCGCTCCTAACCTTTGCAATTGACCGGGGGTTTACGGAGAACCCTTAGAGAGGCCGCGTCCATGGGCTAACCCTTAATTATCATGAGTTCCAACTCTCTAGGGAGACTATGATAGTGGCGTGCGTGGCACGAAGTCTACTTCGAGTAGAATGTGTACTGTACCCGGCTCCACCCAGCATAATGGTCAACAGTGGCTCAAGTATCCATTCCATACTATGCTTATGCATAGGTGCACTAGAAACATACCAATGGCCTTTTTATCCGAATAAAACTTAATGAATCACTATTGACATAGTATAACCTTACTAATGAAAGCCCTTTGGACATTTTATCCGAATGATTCTTCTCTGTTATGTCATTGAACCTGAAACCGTTTCTTGTATCTGAATTATCCGTTGATGGTGTAACCAAGGATGAGGTGAAGGTGAACGAAACAACATCTCCATCATATTTAGCACCATTGTTCCACTTTATGTGCTCATCCATAACAACATTAGGTTGAACCTGCTATTGGAGTGTGTCTGTTGCTTTTTCACATATGAATGGAACCTTTTCATATGTAGAGTTCCTCTCTATATAACTTTTGTTTTGGTGAAAGTTTATATTGATCCTTTTCAATTACCACTTATGCTTTCCGCCATTCCCTTCCATATGAGGTGAAGTGTGAGGGGACGGCAACGATATGCTCGGTGATGTCCTGGGAAGGTCGGGAAAGGGTGGTGTCTACTGAAGCATGCGATGGTCAAATTTGTGGTAGCTCAATGGCTTTAGGTTGTAGGGGAGTATAGGTGCAGAGCCCTTGGATGTGATGGAAGCCAGGAGGCAGGAGTGCGTTGAGTTGCTACTGGGTTCTCCAACACTAAGGACATAGCACTCAGAAGGAAAGAAGACAAAGAGCAAATATGATGGCGTAAGCCCATGAGTGCCTAGAACTGGGTCCAAGAAGTCTTCCCAATGCTACGCCCATTTATAGGTGTGACCCATAGTGAGAACCGCATCCCTGGTGCATCAGGAGTGATAATTCCTAGGAAGCTTAGGACCTTAGGAGATGGGCTATTGGAGTTTCATTTTCTTCTGACTGTCAATTTTTTTGAAAAAGAATCTGCTATTATTCTTTCACAAATTCCCTTTACACAGCAAAAAAAGCCATGCACATACAACATGCTTCTTTTTTTCCTTGGAAATTCTGCCATCAAAGAGGGTGCGCATGCGTGTAGTCCAAACTTGCCGAACATGGGAGCTGTGCTGCTAAAAACATTTCGGAGTTTTTCAAATAGCCTCCGCTTGAACAGAAAATGAATATTGGAGACACTTTTCGAAAGCGGTATTTTAGATTCAAGTAGCGGCTTTTTGGATATAATACTATAGTTAGAGAGGGAAAATGTTGTTGGTAAAAATTACAAAGCTAACTAGATGGCTGAGAGGCTAAAAATATTTTGTGATTTTTTCAACTGGACTCTCTTTGAATAGCTTTGGTATATGCACTTTCAAATGTGGTGCTTTGGGCCATGTTTGAGTTCTGCATCAAACTATCCCTCCTTAGCTCGCAACACTATTTCAAGGTTTGCTCCGGATTCAAATCATTTTGGTGAGAAAGCGTCACTTTTCGCTAATAAGCATATGAAGGGCATCAGAGCTCTGGAGCAAGATATAACACTCAGTTTGTTTAAAGGGCAACCAAAAGCAAAAGGGACACATTCAATTCAAAATTCTATTGGGTTGCTGTGATATTTACCAATAGTTACATAATGATCAAACTTCTTGTAGCTCTTACATCTATGCCACTATACATTCATTACAATTTTGATACCACTAATTCTTTTACAAGAAAAGCAAAAAAAGAACATACAATATGTTACTTAGCTCACACATTTGCATTCCTAGCCTACCATAATCAACAACATAAAAAGTAAAATCTAACCTTGTACTATTAGAAGAGCCTATAGTACTAATTGCATTCCATTTTGTTCAGTGTAAATCATGTGACACGCTTTTCCTAGGCATCATACCTGAAAAATGAAAAAATATCAAACTTAAATGGAAAATAAAACATAACCTAAAAAATTGTTTCCTGGTATGGTGTCACCGGTTTGGTTGCATCCTGTCCATTGCTTCCACGAGCCACACCTGAATATCTTAATTAAAATATGGAAATCAAAATAAGTGCTTGGAAAAAAGAAACAAATGAAGCGATACACATGAGATGGGTTGATAAGAACATACAAGACAGGAACCCAACTACCCGATAAAAGTTGATAAATCTCACACAAGAGAATGCAAGGAAATATAAGCCTTATGTTGGATGGAAATATTAGGAATGCACAATCTAACTGTATGCATATCTTTTAGCCATTTCCATTTTTCACAAATCAATTCTCTTATTTTTGATCCTTTTTTGGGGCCTTTTTCTACCTAAAAATGTCAAGGTCAAGCACATTTGAAGGGAAACCAAAACCAACAATCGAAAGCATAACCCAAATCTATGACCGGGCTTTCCCACACCATTCATATTTCCCTACTATCATAGAAGTATAAGAAACGAAATAATTCAGTACGGACATGAATAGTTGGTGCCCTGTCATGATTTTATCAAGTACATACTCAAGACAACAACAAAGTTCAAAGTCGCAAAGTGGGCAATAGTGTGATCCAAGAAATATAATCCAAAAATACTTGTAATGATAGAATTTGATCATAAAGGAACAAAAAATATCATGTAATGAACATGCACATCAGGTTAGTTCAATCTGCGTTGACAGTAAACCTTTGCAAAATATACTACAAAAAAAAATAACAAATAGTCATGTATGAAACAAGTGATATGTTAATGCCATACAAAAAATGGTGGATATGAAACGTGAAATGATAGTTATTACTACTAGCATATATTGTTGTGCTAGGATTATTTACCTATGGTTTGCTCGATTGAAGAAGTTGTCCTTTGGTTGACGAATGGGCTGACTGGCAGATTTAGCATATAGATAATATTTTATTACAGAAGGGCTAAATTTAAATACCCTTATTTCCATAACCCAACTATAGTATGGGGACGTTGGTTATTCATCCAACGTAAAAGTCACAGGAACAAAGTAATCACCCCTTGTGAAACCCATGGACGAATCATCATTTAATGTTAGCTCCTTCAATTTACTTTCTAAAAAAAGACTTAATGAATCACTACTGGCATAGTTTAACCCTACTAATGAAAGCCCTATGGACATTTTATCCGATTAATTCATCTCTGTTATGTCATTGAACTTGAAACCGTTTCTTGTATCTGAATTATTCACTGATGGTGTAACCAAGGACGAGGTGAAGGTGGATGACACAACATGTCCATCATATTTAACACCATTGTTCCACTTTATGTGCTCATCCATAACAACATTAGGTTGAACCATCTTTTGGAGTGTGTCTGTTGCCTTTTCGCTCATGAATGGAACCTTTTCGTATGTAGAGTTCCTCTCTATAAAACTTTTGTTTTGCAGAAAGTTGATATTGATCCTTTTGAATTACCACTTATGCTTTCCGCCATTCCCTTCCATATGAGGAGAAGTGTGAGGGGGTGGCAATGACATGCTCAGTGATTTGCTGGGAAGGTCGGGAAATGATGGCGTCTGCTGAAGCACTGGATGGTCGGATTTATGGTAGCCCGATGGCTTTAGGCCATAGGGGAGGATAGGGGCGGAGCCGTTGGATGTGATCGAAGCCAGGAGCTAGGAGGGCGTTGAATTATTTCCAGATTCCCTAACACTTAGGACATAGCACTCAAAAGGAAAGATAGAAAGAGCAAAGGAGAGGACATAAGCCCACGAGTACCTAGAAGTGAGTCCAAGAAGTCCTCCCAATGCTTCGCCCATTTATAGGTGTGACCCATAGTGAGAACCACATCCCTGGTGCATCAGGAGTGACAATTGCTAGGAAGCTTAGGATCTTAGGAGATGGGCTACGGAAATTTCATTTTCTTTTGACTATAATTTTTTTGGAAATGAGATCTGCTATTTTTATTTCACAAATTCCCTTTACACGGCAAAAAAAAGCCATCGACATATGACATGCTTCCTTTTGTCCTTTCGAAATAGATGGTGACGTGTATTCTTTTTTTGGACATTCTGCCATCAAAACAGGGTGCGTGTGCGTGTACTCCAAACCTGCCGAACATGGGAGTTGTGGTGCTAAAATCATTTAGGAGTCTTTCAACTAGCCTCCGCTTGAACAAAAAATGAATGTTAGAAACACTTTTCCAAAGTGGCATTTTAGGTTCTAATAGCGGCTTTTTGGATATAATACTATAATTAGAGAGGGCAAATATGTTTGGTCAAAATTAGAAAGCTAACTAGATGGCTGAGATGCTAAAAATATTTTGTGATTTTTTCAACCGGTCTCCGTTTGAATAGCAAATGTCTGGTATATACACTTTTCAAATGTGCTGCTTTGGGCCATGTTTGTGTTCTCCATCAAACCATCCCTCCTCGCCTCACAACACTATTTTCATGGTTTGGTCCAAATTCAAATCATTTAAGTGAGAAAGCGTCACTTTTTGCTAAGAAGCATATGTAGGGCTTCAGAGCTCTGGAGCAAGATATAAAATTCAGTTTCTTTAAAGGGCACCCAGAAACAAACGGGACACATTCAATTCAAAATTCTATTGGGTTGCTATGATTTTTACCAGTAGTTACATAATGATCAAACTTCATGTAGCTCTTACATCTATGCCACTATACATTTGTTACAATTTTGATACCACTGATTCTTTTATGAGAAAAGCAAAAAAAGAACATACAATATGTTACTTAGCTCATACTTTTGCATTCCTAGCCTGCCATAATCAACAATATAAAAAGCAAAATCTATCCTTGTACTATTATAAGAGCCTATAGTACTAATTGCATTCCATTTTCTTCAATATATATCATGTGACACGCTTTTCCTAGGCATCATACCTAAATAATGAAACAAAATATCAAAAAGAAATGGAAAAAAAACATAACCTAAAAAATTGTTTCCCGGTATAGTGTCACCAGTTTGGCTGCATCCTGTCCATTGCTAGCACGAGCCACTCCAAAATATCTTAATCAAAATCTCGAAATCAAAATAAGCGCTTGGAAAAAAGAAACAAATGAAGCGATATAGATGAGATGGGTTGATAAGAACACACATGACACGAACCCAACTACCTGATAAAAGATGATAAACCTGACACAAGAGAATGCAAGAAAATATAAGTCTTATGTTGGCTGGAAATATAAGAAATGCCCAATCTAACTGTAAGCATATCTTTTAGCCATTTCCATTATTCACATCTCCTTTCTCCTATTTCTGATCCTTTTTTGGGGGCCATTTTCTACCTGAATAATGTCAAGGTCATGCACATTTGAAGGGAAACCAAAACCAACAATCAAAAGCATAACTTAACTCTATGACCAAGGTTTCCCACACCATTCATATTTCCCTACTATCATAGAAGTACAAGAAACATAATAGTTCAGTATGCACCTGCATAGATGGTGTTCTGTAATGATTTTATCAAGTACATACACTAGACAACAACAAAGTTCAAAATCTCAAAATGGGAAATAGTGTGATCCAAGCAATATAATCCAAAAATACTTTAATCATAGTATTTGGTCATAAAAGCGCAAACATACTATGTAATGAACACGCACATCAGGTTACTTCAATCTGTGGTCATAAAGGCGCAAACAAACTCTATTGCAGAAAAAATAACAAATAGTCATGCATAGCACAAGTGTTATGTTAATGCCATACAAAAAATGGTGGATATGAAATGTGAAATGATTGTTATTACTACTAGCATATATTGTTGTGCTAGGAACAAAACCAGAAAGCATTATTTACCTATGGTTTACTCCATTGAAGAAGTTGTCCTTTGGTTGACGACTGGGCCAACTGGCAGCATTCAACATATAGATAAGTTTTTATTGGAGAAGGGATAAATTCAAATACTCTGATTTCCATACCCCAACTACTGTATAGGGACTTTGATTATTCATCCAAGTTAAAAGTCACAGGCAGAAAGAATTCGCCCCTTGTGAAACCCATGGATGAATCATGAATTTAATGTTAGCTCCTTCAATTTACTTTCTAAAATAAGGCTTAATGAATCACTATTGCACATAGTTTAACCTTACTAATGAAACCCTTTGGACTTTTATCTGAATAATTCATCTCTGTTATGTCATTAAAACTGAAAACGTTTCTTGTATCTGAATTATGCGTTGATGGTGTAACCAAGCACGAGGTGAAGGTGAATGACACAACATCTCCATCATATTTAACACCATAGTTCCACTTTATGTGCTCATCCATAACAACATTAGGTTGAACCTGCTTTTGGAGTGTGTCTGTTGCTTTTTCACATAAGAATGGAACCTTTTCATATCTAGAGTTCCTGTCTATATAACTTTTGTTATGGAGAAAGTTTATATTGATCCTCTTCAATTACCACTTATGCTTTCCGCCATTCCCTTCCATATGAGGTGAAGTGTGAGGAGGCGGGAATGATATGCTTAGGGATGTCCTGGGAAGGTCGAGAAAGGGTGGCGTCTGCTGAAGCATGGGATGGTCGTATTTGTGGTAACTCAATGGCTTTAGGCCGTAGGGGAGGATAGGGGCGGAGCCGTTGGATGTGATGGAAGCCAGGAGGTGGGAGGGCATTGAGTTGCCGCTGGATTCCATAACACTAAGGACATAGCATTCAGAAGCAAAGAAGAGAAAGAGCAAATGAGACGTAGTAAGCCCATGAGTGCCTAGAAGTGGGTCCAAGAAGTCCTCCCAATGCTCCGCCCTTCTATAGGTGTGACCCATAGTGAGAACCGCATCCCTGGTGCATCAGGAGTGAGAATTCCTAGGAAGCTTAGGACCTTAGGAGATGGACTATTGGAATTTCATTTACTTCTGACTGTCAATTTTTTTGAAAATGTGATCTACTATTTTCCTTTCACAAATTCCCCTTACACGACAAAACAAGCCATGCACATATGACATGCTTCTTATTTCCTTTTGAAACAGATGGTGATGTGCATTCTTTCCTTGGACATTCTGCCATCAAAGAGGGTGCGAATGCGTGTAGTCCAAATCTGTCGAACATGGGTGATGTGCTGCTAAAAACATTTAGGCGTATTTCAAATAGCCTCCGCTTGAATAGAAAATGAATATTAGAGACACTTTTCAAAAGCGACATTTTTTATTCTGGTAGCGGCTTTTTGGATATAATACTATAATTAGAGATGGCAAATGCGTTTGGTCAAAATTACAAAGCTAACTAGATGGCTGAGACGCTAAAATCATTTTGTGATTTTTTCAACCGAACTCTGTTTGAATAGCAAATGTTTGGTATATACACTTTTCAAATGTGGTGCTTTGGGCCATGTTTGTGTTCTCCATCAAACCATCCCTCCTTGGCTTGCAACACTATTTCAAGGTTTGGTCCGGATTCAAATCATTTTATTCAGAAAGTGTCAGTTTTCACTAATAAGCATATGAAGGGCATCAGAGCTCTAGAGCAAAATATAAAATTCAGTTTGTTTAAAGGGCACCCAAAAACAAAAGGGACACATTCAATTCATAATTCTATTGGGTTGCTGTGATATTTACCAATAGTTACATAATGATCAAACTTCACGTAGCTCTTACATCTATGCCACTATACATTATATTCATTACAATTTTGATACCAATAATTCTTTTATGAGAAAAGCAAAAAAAGAACATACAATATGTTACTTAGCTCACGCATTTGCAATCCTAGCCTACCATAATCAACAACATAAAAAGTAAAATCTAACCTTGTACTATTAGAAGAGCCTGTAGTACTAATTGCATTCCATTTTCTTCAATATATATATATCATGTGACACACTTTTCCTAGGCATCATACCTAAAAAATGAAAAAAAAATCAAAATTAAATGGAAAACAAAACATAACCTAAAAAAGTTGTTTCCTGGTATGGTGTCACCGGTTTGGCTGCATCCTGTCCATTGCTTGCACGAGCCACTCCTGAATATCTTAACTAAAATATGGAAACCAAAATAAGCGCATGGAAAAAAGAAACAAATGAAGTGATATAGATGAGATGGGTTGATCAGAACACACAAGACATGAACCCAACTACCCGATAAAAGTTGAAAACCTGGCACAAGACAATGCAAGAAAATATAAGCCTTATGTTGGCTGGAAATATTAGGAATGCCCAATCTAACTGTAAGCATATCTTTTAGCCATTTCCATTTTTCACATCTCGTTTCTCCTATTTGTGATCCTTTTGGGGGGAAATTTTGCTACCTAAGTAATGTCAAGGTCATGCACATTCAAATACAAACAAATACAAACAATCTAAAGCATAACTTAACTCTATAATCAGGCTTTCCCACACCATTCATATTTCCCTACTATCATAGAAGTACAAGAAACAAAATAGTTCAGTACGCACTAGCATAGTTGGTGTCCTGTCATGATTTTATCAAGTACATACTCGAGACAACAACAAAGTTCAAAATCTCAATGTGGGAAATAGTGTGATCCAAGCTATATAATCCAAAAATACTTGTAATGATATTATTTGGTCGTAAAGGCACAAACATATTATGTAATGAACATGCACATCAGGTTACTTCAATATGGATGACAGTTAAAACCTTTACAAAATCTATTGCACAAAAAATAACAAATAGTCATGCATAACACAAGTGCTATGTTAATGCCATAAAAAATGCTGGATATGAAATGTGAAATGATTTCTATTACTACTAGCATATATTGTTGTGCTAGGAACAAAACCAGGAAGCATTATTTACCTATGGTTTACTCCATTGAAGAAGTTGTCCTTTGGTTGACGATTGGGCCGACTGGCAGATTTAACATATAGAGAAGATTTTACGGCAGAAGGGCTAAATTCAAATACTTTGATTTCCATAACCCAACTATAGTAAGGGGACGTTGGTTATTCATCCAAGGTAAAAGTCACAGGCACAAAGTAGTCACCCCTTGTGAAACCCATGGATGAATCATCATTTAATGCTAGCTACTTCAATTTAGTTTCTGAAATAAGGCTTAATGAATCACTATTGACATAGTTTAACACAATTAATGAAAACCCTTTGGAATTTTTATCCCGATAATTCTTCTCTGTTTTGCATTGAACCTGAAACCGTTTCTTGTATCTGAATTATTCGCTGCTGGTGTAACCAAGGACGAGGTGAAGGTGAATCACACAACATCTCCATCATATTTAACACCATTGTTCCATTTTATGTGCTCATCCATAACAACATTATGTTTAACCTACTTTTGGAGTGTGTCTGTTGCTTTTCCACTAATTAATGGAACCTTTTCATATGTAGAGTTCCTCTCTATACAACTTTTGTTTTGGAGAAAGTTGATATTGATCCTTTTCAATTACCACTTCTGGTTTCCACCATTGCCTTCCATATGAGCTGAAGTGTGAGGGCGTGGCAACGATATGCTCGGTGATGTCCTGGGAAGGTCGGGAAAGGGTGGCGTCTGCTGAAGGACAGGATGGTCGGATTTGTGGTAGCTCGATGGCTTTAGGTCGTATGGGAGGATAGGAGCAGAGCCGTTGGATGTGATGGAAGCCATGAGGTGGGAGGGCGTTGAGTTGCCGCCGGATTCCCTAACACTAAGGACATAGCACTCAGAAGCAAAGAAGAGAAAGAGCAAAGGGGAGGTCGTAAGCCCATGAGTGCCTAGAAGTGGGTCCAAGAAGTATTCCCAATGCTCCGCCCATTTATAGGTGTGACCCATAGCGAGAACTGCATCCCTGGTGCATCAGGAGTGAGAATTCCTAGGAAGCTTAGGATCTTAGGAGATGGGCTACGTGAATTTCTTTTTCTTCTGACTGTTAATTTTTTTGAAAATGAGATCTGCTATTTTTCTTACACAAATTCCATTTACACGGCAAAACAAGTCATCCAAATATGACATCCTTCTTTTTCCCTTTTGAAACAGAGGGTGGCGTGCATTCTTTATTTGGATATTCGGCATCAAAGAGGGTGCGTGTGCATGTAGTTCAAACCTACCGAACATGGGAACTGTGATGCTAAAAACATTTAGGAGTTTTTCAACTAGGCTCCGCTTGAACAGAAAATGAATGTTAGAGACACTTTTCGACAGCGCCATTTTAGGTTCGGGTAGCGGCTTTTTGGATATAATACTATAATTAGAGAGGGCAAATACATTTGGTCAAAATTACAAAGATAACTAGATGGCTGAAATGCTAAAAACATTTTGTGATTTTTTCAACCAGACTTTGCTTGAATAGCAAATGTTTGGTATATACACTTTTCAAATGTGGTGCTTTGGGCCATATTTGTGTTCTCCAACAAACCATCCCTCCTCGGCTCGCAACACTATTTTCATGGTTTGGTCCAAATTCAAATCATCTTAGTGAGAAAGCGTCACCTTTTGCTAAAAAGCATATGTAGGGCTTCAGAGCTCTGGATAAACATATGAAATTCAGTTTGTTTAAAGGGCACCCAGAAACAAACGGGGCACATTCAATTCAAAATTCTATTGGGTTGCTATGATATTTACGAATAGTTACATACTGATCAAACTTCATGTAGCTTCTGCGTGTATACCACTATACATTCATTACAATTTTGATACCACTAATTCTTTTATGAGAAAAGGAAAAAAATAACATGCAAATGTTACTTAGATCATATTTTAACATTCCTAGATTACCATAATCAACAACATAAAAATTAAAATCTAACCTTGTACTATTAGAAGAGCCTGTAGTACTAATTGCATTCCTTTTTCTTCAATATATATCATGTGACACGCTTTTCCAAGGCATCATACCTAAAAATGAAAAAAGCAAAATTAAATGGAAAACATAACATAACATTAAAAAAATCCTGATATAGCGTCACCGGTTTGGTTGCATCCTATCCATTGCTTGCACGAGCCACTCCTGAATATCCTAATCAAAATCTAGAAATCAAAATAAGCGTTTGGAAAAAAGAAACAAATAAGCGCTTGGAAAAAAGAAACAAATGAAGCGATACAGATGAGATGGGTTGATAAGAACACACAGGACATGAAACCAACTACCTAATAAAAGTTGATAAACCTCACACAAGAGAATGCAAGAAAATATAAGCCTTATGTTGGTTTGTTATATTAGGAATGCACAATCTAACTGTAAGCATATCTTTTAGCCAGAAGTATAAGAAACGAAATAGTTCAGTACACACTTGCATAGTTGGTGCCCTGTCATAATTTTATCAAGTACATACTCGAGACAACAACAAAGTTCAAAATCTCAAAGTGGCAATAATGTGATCCAAGAAATATTATCCAAAAATACTTGTAATGATAGTATTTAATCGTAAAGGCACAAACATATTATGTAATGAACATGCACATTAGGTTAGATCAATCTGCGTTGACAATTAAAACCTTTGCAAAATTTATTGCAGAAAAATAACAAATAGTCATGCAAGACACAAGTGCTATGTTAATGCCATACAAAAAATGGTGGATATGAAATGTGAAATGATTGTTATTGCTACTAGCATATATTGTTATGATAGGAACAGACCCAGAAAGCATTATTTGCCTATGGTTTACTCCATTGAATAAGTTGTCCTTCGGTTGACGATTGGGCCGACTAGCAGTATTCAACATATAGAGAAGGTTTTATTGGAGAAGGGATAAATTCAAATACTCTAATTTCCATACCCCAACTACAGTAAAGGGGACATCGGTTATTCGTCCAAGGTACAAGTCGCAGGCTCAAAGTAGTCACCCGTTGTGAAACCCATGGACGAATCATCATTTAATGTTAGATCCTTCAATTTTCTTTCTAGAATAAGGCTTAATGAATCACTATTGACATAGTTTAACCCTACTAATGAAAGCCCTTTGGACTTTTTATCCGAATAATTCTTCTCTGTTTTGTCATTGAACCCGAAACCGTTTCTTGTATCTGAATTATCTGTTGATGGTGTAACCAAGGATGAGGTGAAGGTAAATGACACAACATATCCATCATATTTAACACAATTTTCCATTTTATGTGCTCATCCATAAAAACATTGGGTTAAACCTGCTTTTGGAGTGTTGGTGTTTCTTTTTCACTCATGAATGGAACCTTTTCATATGTAGAGTTCGTCTCTATAAAACTTTTGTTTTGCGGAAAGTTGATATTGATCCTTTTCAATTACCACCTATTCTTTCAGCCATTCCCTTCCATATGAGGTGAAGTGTGAGGGGCGGTAACGACATGCTTGGTGATGTCCTGGGAAGGTCGGGAAAGGGTGGCGTCTGCTGAAGCACGGGATGGTCGGATTTGTGGTAGCTCGATGGCTTTGGGCAGGAGGTGGGAGGGCGTTGAGTTGCCGCCGGATTCCCTAGCACTAAGGGCATGGCATTTAGATGGAAAGAAGAAAAGAGCAAAGGAGAGTTCTTAAGCCCACGAGTGCCTAGAAGTGGGTCCAAGAGTATTCCCAATGCTCCGCCCATTTATAGGTGTGACCCATAGTGAGAACGGCATCCCTGGTGCATCAGGAGTGAGAATTCCTAGGAAGCTTAGGATCTTAGGAGATGGGCTACGGGAATTTCATTTTCTTCGGACTATCAATTTTTTTGAAAATGAGATCTGCTATTTTTCTTGCACAAATTCCCTTTACACGGCAATAAGCCATCCACATATGACATGCTTCTTTTTTTCCTTTTGAAACAGAGGGTGACGTTCATTCTTTTTTTGGACATTCTGCCATCAAATAGGGTGCGCGTGCATGTAGTCCAAACCTGCCAAACATGGGAGCTGTGATTCTAAAAACATTTAGGAGTTTTTCAACAAGGCTCCGTTTGAATAGAAAATGAATGTTAGAGACACTTTTTGAAAGTGACATTTTAGGTTCTGTAGCGGCTTTATTTACCTGTGGTTTACCCTATTGGAGGAGTTGTCCTTTGGTTGACGATTGGGCCGACAGTTAATAGTCAAACTATAGAGAATGTTTTATATGGACAAGGGCTAAATTCGAATACTCTACTCTTCATACCCCAACTGCTGCAAGGGGACATTAGTTCTTCTTCCAAGCTAAAAGCAGTTGGCACAAAGTAGTCACCCCTTCGGAAAATGATGGAGGGATCATCATTTAATACTAGCTCCTTCAATTTACTTTAGACCAGAAGGCTTAATGAATAATCATTGATAGAGTTTAACCCTACTGATGGCAACCCTTCAACCTTTTTATCTAAACTATGATAGAGTTTAACCCTACTGATGACAACCCTTCAACCTTTTTATCTGAATTATGCTTCTCTATTATGTCATCGAAACCAAAACTGATTCTTGTAGCTGAACTATCTGCTGATTGTTTAACCAAGGACGAGGTGAAGGTGAACGACACAACATCTACATTACCTTTACTACCGGTGTTCCACTTTATTTGCTCATCCATAACAACAATAGGTTGAACTTGCTTTTGGAGTGTGTCTATTGATTTCCAATCATGAATGGACCTTTTCATGTGTAGACTTCCTCTCTATAAAAGTTTTGTTTTGTGGGAAGTCTTTGTTCTTTCATGTTGATCTTTTCTACTTCCCACTTATGTTTTCCATTGTTCTGTTAAGTATGAGGTGAAGTGTGAGGGAGGCGGCAAAGGCATGCTCGCCGATGTCCTGGGAAGGTCGGGAGAGGGTGATGTCCACCATGGTGATGGCATATGGTGAAGTGCGGGATGGTCGGATCCGGTGCAGATTGATGGCCCTAAGCCCATATGGGAGGATAGGGACATAGCTATCGTATGCGTTGATAGCCAGGAGGTGGGAGGGCACTGAATTGCCGCCCAAAACCCTAACACCAATGGTGTAGCACTCAGAAGGAGAGAAAGGGAAGAGTGAGAAGCCGTAAGCCCACGAGTGCTTGGAAGTGGGCCCAAGAGGCCTTCCAACGCTCTACCCACTTTTAGGCGGGACCCCTAGTGAGACCAGATCCCTGACACATCAAGAGTGAGCATTCCTAGGGAGCATAGAATCCTAGGAGATGGGCTATGGGAATTTATTATCTTTTAAATGTCCATTTTTTGGACAAAATGGGGTCTGCTACTTTGCTTTCAAAAATTCCCTTTATATGGTGGAACAAGCCGTCCACATATGAAATGCTTCTTTTTTTCCTTATGAAACGGGTGATCGCGTGCATGCTTTTTTGGAGATTCTACAATCAGAGAGGGTGCGTGTAGTCCAAACCAGTCGGACGTCGGAGCTGAAATGCTAAAAACATTTAGGATTTTTTCAACCTGGCTCTTCTTGAACAGAAATTGAATATTAGAGACACTTTTTGAAAGCGGATTTTTTGGTACTTTTGACAGATTTGAGAGATAATACTACAATCAGAGAGGTCACGTGCATTTGGTCAAAACTACAAAACAAACCGGACGTGGGAGCTGAGATGCTAAAAAATAGTGATTTTTTCAACAAGACTCCGTTCGCATAACAAAAGTTTGTTATGTACACTTTTCAAATTCGGCGCTTTGGGCCATATTTCTGTTTTCCATCAAATCATCCCTCCTCTGCACGCAACACTACTTTCATGGTATGGTCCAAATTCAAATCATTTTAGTGATAAAATGTTCACCTTTTGCTGAGAGGCATATTTACATGGGATTTCTATTTCTGTGCCCCTCCTTCCTTAGTTGTGCTCAGTTTTGCCCCGCCCATCTAACATTGCTCATGTTTCCCCTCCTCTACACAGCTTGGCCTCACAAAAAAATCAGATCTTATTTTTGGTACTTGCTTCACCAAAAAAGTCATCTTGGGCACAAAAAATGAAACAAATAACTTTTAGTTTGTGGTATTGCTAGTTTATCATTTTTCACACAAACTAGTGTACATAAAAGGGCCCCATGCAAAAGGATTTCAATTTTTGTGTCTTTTTTCATTTTCTATAATTCTTTCAGATTGTTATCAAAATTGGATGGATGACTAATCATATAAAGTGGTTGGGAATTTGACCTTTCTTTGTGACCACTGTCTACATTCCTAATGTGCAAACTAAAAATTATTTTTCAGAATTTGTAGAACCAAACTAGAGCACACTGGTAGTTCAAATTTTAGTTACTCGATGTAAATTAGAAATTCAATAAATCACTGAAATATAGCAAAAACACTCTGAATATCATAAAAATTTGGCTGTTGGAATCCCATGTGGTCTAGTTTAGGTGAAAATTGAAAGGGCACAATTTCAATCTTATTTCTACCACTTGCTTCACAAAAAAAAGTCATTTTGGGCACTAGAAAAATGAAAAATATGAGCACGCACTAGCCAATTTGTGAAAGAGATGGTAAAAGAATCACTGTGACGCACCAGATCGGTTGTGTGCTCTTGAGATGCTATGGATGCATTTACAATATTATCACAACAATTCATAAATTCATCCAAATAACGTGCACACAACTCGAAATTAATTATAATTTTCTGACTTGTACACATATTCAAACGAAATTCATAGAAATCATGATTCAAGTGCATGCAAATAACTCGAAATACATCCAATTTTAGCATACGAAATTCATACAAATCATAATTTATTCAAATAACATGCAAACTTCTGCGCAGCGGCTTCTGAGCCCTATTCCCCAATCTGAAACTAATCTTCTTAGTCAACCTGCGTGTGGCATACGGCAATCACGTCCTCGAAGCTATGTCCATCCCAGAAGGCACGTCGCCCTTCGATGTTTCTACGCGGCAGCGGGTTTGGGTCGTCGAACCGCTGGATCCTAACGGTGCGGTCCTGGGCGAGGATCTGCAGCTGTAATGGGTTGTTTGGCACGAAGTCTGGATGCGCCCTCTCCTTCGGCGTCAGCCCTGCCCAAAAACTGCTGATGGCTCACACAAGGCGGCCGAGCCAGCGACGGGGGCATGCTCCACCAGAAGGCCCCCTAACTCACAAGCCATCCCGCCGGTAGGCATGTGTCTGGCAGCGCCACGATGCCGCAGCTGGCGACAAGCTCTGCTTCATGGAAAGTGATGATGCGCGGCCACGCCATGGATGCAAAAGGGGGGTGGGAGAGGAGGGCTAGGGTTTGTGCTGCAGCGGCGGCGGACAAGGTTGTGGAGGCAAGCGGAGAAATGGGATGGGAGCTGCATATATGGCACGGAAGGGGGTGGCAGGGGGTGGGTTGTGGTGTTAAGCCACCATTAATGGGTGCCGGCGACGCGACTTCCAGTGTGCGAAAACGTGAGCACTCACTGTGTGGGAAACAGCCGGCGACGCGAATTCAATTTTCCATACCGGTGGGTCCCACGCATCCGTCATAGACTATGTAAGAAACAGCCGGTGAAGCAAAATCAGTTATGCATGCGGCCGTAACGCTGGGTCCCACGCGCCAGTCACAGACTGTGCAGGAAATAGAAGGCAACGCGAAATCAGTTATGCAGGCGGCCGTAACGGTGCATCCTACGCGTCAGTCACAGACTGTGTAGGAAACAGCCGGCGATGGGAATGCATGCGGCCATACAGTCGCACGTGTCAGTACCGGGCGAAGTAACGGTCAATGGTTTGACCCCGACGGCATGCCCTAGTTTGGCTTGAGCTGAGTAGAGGAAGAGAAAAGGGAGGAAAGTTAGATATGGCTTGGACAAAACTGAGCAGAACTAAGCACTACAGGAATCAGGCACTTTGCCGTCTGCCATGGCAGACGGCAAAGGAATGTCTGGCGGACGGCAAAGCCCTTTGCCGTCAGCCAGCAGACGGCCCCACGTCCGGCTGAATGAACTACGGCAGAGGGCTGCTTTGCCGTCTGCTTAAATAAAGCGGACGGCAAAGAAGTTTGCCGTCAGCCAAACTAAGCAAGCAGACGGCAAATGCCTTGGACAACAGAGGGATAGGGTTAGGCCCGTTAGGTGGCTAACGGCGTACTTTGCCGTCTGCCAGCTAACGTCAGGCGTCAGCTGGGGCCAATGCATGCCCGTTGCCGTCTGCCAACAGACGGCAAAGAACACTAGCCTTTGCCGTCTGCTGGCAGACGGCAAAGTTCCCAAATAGGCCAGCCCAGGTGCCCCCCAGGTTGCACAGGTAGCTGCCACGTGGCAGCTTTGTCGTCTGCTGGCGGACGGCAAAGCTCTTTGCCGTCTGCTGGCAGACGGCAAAGTGCCTGTATTGCCCCTGTTAATTCTGTTTTTTTCATAAATTCAATCAATTTCACAGATATATATATATATATATATATATATATATTCATTTGAAAATACTTTCAACAAGCATACATATCCCTGCCATATGGATATGATCATCCAACACATATATATACCAAATCAAAAGTCCATATCCAACATATATATAGCCAACATATCCAACAATTAAGCAAAAAGTCCATATACAATGGTTTCATCCATACATACATATATAGGTAGCAAGTTTCACATTGTTCATCCTACAAAATCAAAACAAAAAGGAAGGACAAGGAGAAGAGTAGACTCCATCAACACAAGCTTCCGTGATCTGAAGCAAATCTGCAAAATGGGAAAGAAGAAAGTTAGAAGAAGAAGACTAGAAGAAGAAGAAGAAGAAGAAGAAGAAGAAGAAGAAGAAGAAGAAGACTAGAAGAAGAAGAAGAAGAAGAAGAAGAAGAAGAAGAAAAAGAAGAAGAAGAAGAAGAAGAAGAAGAAGAAGAATTTTTCTTCTCTTTCTTTTTCTCCTCTTCTTTTTCTTCTTCTTATTGCTTACTTGTGTCATTTTAGAGCTAACCTAGATAAATAGGTCATTTTGGAGCTAAGTAAGGTTATTATGTCATTTTCGAGGAAAATAAGCTAAGTATATGACATTTTGGAGGTAACCAAGGTTATTATGCCATTTTTGACCTAAGTATGCTAAGTATGTCATAAATGAACTAAATAAGCTAAGTATAGGTCATTATTGAGCTAACCTAGGTAATTATGCCATTTTTGAGATAACTAAGCATATTAAGTCATTTTGGAGGAAAAAATGCTAAGTGTAGGTCATTTTAGAGCTAACGTAGGTAAATAGGTCATTTTGGAGCTAAACCAAGGTTATTATGCCATTTTTTACCTAAGTAAGCTAATTATGTCATAAATGAACTAGCTAAGCTAAGTATAGGTCATTATTGAGCTATCTTAGGTAGTTATGCCATTTTTTAGCTAACTAAGCATATTAAGTCATTTTGGAGGAAAAAATGCTAAGTATAGGTCATTTTAGAGCTATCCTAGGTAAAATAGGTCATTTAGGAGCTAAGTAAGGTTATTATGTCATTTTCGGGGAAAATAAGCTAAGTAAATGACATTTTGGAGCTAAACCAAGGTTATTATGCCATTTTTTACCTAAGTAAGCTAATTATGTCATAAATGAACTAGCTAAGCTAAGTATAGGTCATTTGAGAGCTAGCCTAGGTAAAATAGGTCAATTTGGAGCTAAGTAAGGTTATTATGTCATTTTCGAGGAAAATAAGCTAAGTATATGACATTTTGGAGCTAAACCAAGGTTATTATGCCATTTTTGACCTAAGTAAGCTAAGTATAGGTCATTTTTGAGCTAGCCTAGGTAGTTATGCCATTTTTGAGCTAACTAAGCATATTAAGTCATTTTGGAGGAAAAAATGCTAAGTGTAGGTCATTTTAGAGCTATCCTAGGTAAAATAGGTCATTTTGGAGCTAAGTAAGGTTATTATGTCATTTTTGAGGAAAATAAGCTAAGTATATGACATTTTGGAGATAAACCAAGGTTATTATGCCATTTTTGACCTAAGTAAGCTAATTATGTCATAAATGAACTAATTAAGCTAAGTATAGGTCATTATTGAGCTAGCCTAGGTAAAATAGGTCATTTTGGAGCTAAGTAAGGTTATTATGTCATTTTCGAGGAAAATAAGCTAACTATATGACATTTTGGAGCTAAATAGGTCATTTCTTAAGCTAAGTATGCATTTGTTAAGCAAAACACTAGGGAAAACGTATCGTCATCACGGAGGTGAAGGACTGGTCACGCCAGTGGCAGACGCAGAAGGATCGGTCGATGCTTGTCGGGAGTTACGCTGCACCAAAGATCATTTGCAATGTCTCGTTAGCATGATGCAACTCAAATGTGAAGACTAGTAACTAATGACCATTCAAATGAAACTCACCATGCCCGCCGGAGCAATGACTGGCATCGGCGGAGGGGTCTGACCATTGCTCTGGCACATGGTCTGCACATTTGGTTTTCACGAGTCAGTCATATTAGTTAGTAATGAAACGAACATTACGTGCATGATTTGGCTAATATGCAGAAGAAACTTACCACGAAGAGCTCGTATAAGGCCCGGTGAGACGCGTCGTTCCGGTTCCTCTCCTCCTCCAACAGCATAGCAGTCCTCTCCTCCAACTCCCTCTCCCTCTCCGCCGCCTGCCTCTTTGCGTCCGCCAGAAGCTCCTAGGTCTTCGCTCTCTCTTTCTCAAGAGCAGCCTGCAACACCACACCTCGTTAGCATTGTAATCATCGACGGCCGCACACACAATGTAATGGAGGAAAGGTATCTGAGTCCGTATAACTAACCTCGATTTGGAGCTCCATTGGCCGTGGACGAGGCCTTATCTCAGGATCGGAGCTCGTCTGGCGCTTCTTGATCTCCGGGAGAGTGCTAGGACAACGTATCAGTCCATCCCCAATGGCTATCGAGCCATGGGGCCTCCCGCCACCAGATATCATCACCAGCTCTGGATCAAGAGCTTGCCGGCTCGGGTTAAAGTCCTCCCCTTTCCTCGCCTTCCCCTCGTCTCTGTACCTCACGATCTTGTTGTGGGAGGAGATGTTGGTGAAGCTCTCTGGATGATCAAGGTCAGACTCAGAGAATGCCTTGGCCTTCTTGTACTTTGCAGTATGGGCCATGCCATAGAGGTCGAACACCTCTCGCACCTCCATCTTGTTGTGTCGCGCCTAAAAGAGAGGAACAAAGTATTAGTTAAGGGCTCAAGCTAGCATGAAGAATGAAATTGCATGAATCATGAAGCAAACCACATACCCAGTTATTCCCGAACTCATATAGGTTGGCACTCCCTTGATGGTGTGGCACACCAACCATTTTGGCACGCCGCTCCTTGGCATTGTTGTGGACGGCTAGCCATTGGGGAGAGCACCACTCATCCACCAACGCCTCCCAACAGTCCATCCTATCCGCACACCATCTCGGGGGCACCTAAGTTAGTCAAGAGAAATTTTAGCGCTACGCCTACGAATCAAATCAAGGAAACTAAGTACAAGGCCTTAAGAATAGGTATTTACCTTCATGTACTTCTCTTTACTCAGAAACTTGCCGCGGCACTTCGTCTTGGACCTCTTAATACCAGCCGAGGCGTAGTAGTCTCGAACAGCCTGCACCCGAGCCTCGTGCCGTAAGTTCTGAAGTAGGCGCCTGCACTCGGCTTCGATAACCATAGCCGCAGCCTCCTCCTCTCCCTCAAGACACCTGTAGAAGGTCTGCAATCAAACAAGACAACACTGATTAGTACAATAACTCGGTACTGTTGATTTTTAATTCTGTAAAGGAGAAATTACCCAAAACGTCTGGATCACCATCTCGGCCCTCGTGCGGCACAAGACACCGTCGATCCTCTCCTGCGGCGGGGCCGGGGCAGCCAAGTACAGCTCCCAGCTCAGTCCGAGCTGTCGAACCTGACCGTCACCGGGCAACGTGACCCACCCCGGGAAGTTCTGCCGGCAAAGCACACCAAGGACGAAGTTGGGCTTGCGGATACCAGGGCCGTGTATCCAACCCCTGCAGTATGACAAGGCCAACGCATTAGATTTTGAAGAAACGTGAAGGCAAAAGGTTAAAAAGAGTAAATGCACTTACTTCTCCCCATTAGGCGCAATCAACCACCTCTGCTCGCGGGTCGCCGGCACGGGCGGGAGCTTTTTACCACCACGCTGGTAGACGTTGCACCCCTCAACCAGCTCGCCCTCGCTATAGCTATCCTCCGAAAAGCGATCCTCGCCACCATCAGCATGGCCACTCGCCTCCGGCGGCCAGTCCCCCCATCGGGTCGACTGCGACGTAGCCTGATCTGTGCTCTGCTCCGGAGTCTCGTGGGACGAAGCCTCTGGGACCGAAGTCTCGTGGGGCGAAGGCTCGGCGGCCCGAGGCTCGGCCGCCCGAGGCTCGTGGACCGGAGTCTCGTGGGGTGAAGGCTCGGCGACCCGAGGCTCGTCGGCCCGAGGCTCATGGACCGGAGTCCGAGACGGGTCCACCTCAGACGGAGCATGCCTGTGGTCGGGTGAATCAGCTGGGGGTGGCGGCGAGGAAGGCGTAGCGGCCTTCCTACCTCTCCCGCCGCCACGGCCACCTCTAGTACCCCTCTTCTTCCCTCGACCTCTCCCGGCCGAAGAAGAAGCGCCCGCCGGTGGTGTCTGCATACTGAGATGCAGCGTTCTCCAGAGGTGCTGGGGTGGAATGGAAGCACCCCTCCCACCACGCGCCGAGGAAGGAGCCTTGGAGCGCTTTGGACCCGCTCCCACCATCTGTCAACACCTGCAATGACAAAGAGTAAACGAAATTAGTACAACATAAAAAAATTGAATACCTGACATGAATAATAATATGTATATAATTTAAGTGTATCATCATCATGAACATAATAAAAAATGGAATACCTAACATGAACTAATTAATAATATATATGTACATAATAATAATTGAATACCTGAGATGAACTAATATTAATCTTCATCGTCTATATATGCTCCGGGGTCAATAAATGCATCATCATCATCACTATCAGTAATGACGTGCTCATCATCATCATCATCATCAATAAATGCATCAACATGTGGAAGGCCTCCTTTACGTAATCGGTCAAGCATTGACAGGTCATCCGCAGCAGTAACCTCTTCTTGTTCCGGCTCAGGGGTGAAGTCGGATTCACTGTCGCTGTCTACTTCAATGTTCTGGGGTGAAGTAGAGCGGTTCTTGAAACGTTTTTTGGAAAAACGTGTTTCTTGGAAGAATTCTCCTTCATATGTGTCTGGGTTAATGTGAGGTTCATAATCCTCTTCATTGGGGGGAGGTGGTCTAACATGTGGCGGCACTTCATAAACGACATCCCAACCATTGAGATTTGGATCACTTTGACAGGCCCACGGTAGATAGAAAACTTGGGTTGCCTGTTGAGCCGTAATATAGACATCGGGAACATCCAAATGGGTGCTTTGTTTGATTTCGACTAGCCCTATATGTTCATGAGTCCTTCTAGTCTCCTTCGGCTGGAACCAATAACATTTGAAGACTACGACGTTCGGTGGGTTTGCACCATAGAATAGAAGTTCATAAATTGCTTCAACTATTCCATAATACTCGGTATCTCCTTCGCCGATAGCAGAGACACCACAATTTGTAGACTTTCGGTCGGCCATAGATAGCTCTTTGCCATAGGTACGAAAGCGATACCCGTTGATGTCGTATTTGTCAAATGAACGGACCTTATAGTCAAAACCATTAGCGACTTGTCTCAATTCGGCGTCCATAGACTCTGAATTAGCCTACAAGTTTAATACGAAAGGATTGTTACATTAGCCGCAATTTAGATGAAGAAATGAAATGGTCTAATGGAAATTACCGTTTGTTTGAACCAAGAGATGAAACGGGGATAGCCGCCTCCATGCTTTGCCAGAAGCTCATACTCTTCGACGGAATCCTTTTGGATCACCGCTCCATACAAGAATTTGGCGACGTATCGACTGTATCAAATATCCGGGAATAAGAGCATTTCAAAGAAATTAGAAGTTGTGAAACAATGTACCGAGAACTTACTCGATGTACGGCCGCACTTCTGTTAGGTTGTTGAAGATATACAACAAAATGGTCGGCCATTCTTCAACATCCAACGATAAGGAATTAGAAGCACCGGCTGGTGCGAGCTTCCCTTTGAATAGGCTGAGGTTGGATCCACCCTTTTTAGGGTCGCCAGCATTGTACCGAGGCTTCGGATTATGCAAATGATGATTTTTGGCTTCATAGTGTGCTGTCACGAAGTTTGCCGCCTCCTCAGTAATGAATGCCTTGGCCATCGATGCTTCAATTCTACGTTTATTTTTACATTTTGCTCGAAGTGTCTTCTGCATCCTCTCAGTTGCGTAGCACCAACGATTCTGCACGGGCCCCCCCAATCGTGCCTCGGTCGGGAGATGCAAAATCAAATGCTGCATTGGATTAAAGAAGCCCGGTGGGAAGATCTTCTCTAACTTGCAGATCAACTCCGGCGCCAACTCTTCCATTTCATCTAGCAAGCCAGGCGATAGTTCTTTCGCACAAAGAACACGGAAGAAATAGCTCAGCTCTACCAGTACTAGCCATTCATCCTCAGGGATAAAGCCACGCAACATCACCGGCATTACCCGCTCAAGCCATATGTGCCAATCATGACTCTTGAGACCAAATATTTTCAATTTTTCAAGACTCGCTCCCCTCTTTAGATTCGCTGCATACCCATCGGGGAACATCAACTCCTTTTTCACCCACAGGATAATTTCCCTCATATCTGGCCTTCCAAGATTGAACCATGCCTTTGGCTTCGTCCAGGTCTGCTTTCCTTTCGGTTGTCGCATGTTTTGTAACGGTCTATCACATAGAGCCTCCTGATCGACTCTAGCCTTAGGATTATCCTTTGACTTCCCCTCTATGTCGAACAATGTACCAAAGAGGGCCTCGGCGACATTCTTTTCAGTGTGCATCACGTCGATGTTGTGTGGGCAAAGGAGGTCTGTGAAGTAAGGCAGATCCCACAAGCATGTCTTGTGAGTCCAGGCGTGTTCCGAATTATACCCCTAGAAATACCCTGGATGCTCTGGATCCGGCTCGAGAGCGTTTAACTGATCCAGGGTCTGTTGGCCTGTCAATGCAGGTGGTGCAGAGTTTTTGACAACTCTACCTTTGATGAATTTCTTCTTGTCTTTTCTGAACTTATGGCGAGGATCCAGGAACTGTCTATGCAAGTCGAAGCAAGAATACTTGCGACCCGCATCCAGCCAACGAAACTCAAGAGCTGCCTTGCATGTGGGGCATGGGAACCGTCCATGCACACACCAGCCAACGAATAGCGCATACGCCGGCAAGTCATGCATCGAGTACATGTACCACACATGCATTAGGAAGTTTTTTTTGTAGCGGCGTCGTATGTCTTGATCCCATTATCCCAAGCTTCTTGCAATTCATCCTTAAGCGGCTGCGTGTACACATTCATACTCTTCCCCGGATAGTTGGGCCCCGGAATTATCAACGTCAGGAAAATGTTCTTTCTTTGCATAATCTGTCCGGGGGGGAGATTGAGTGGAATGACAAATACAGGCCAACAACTGTATTGGGCTGCCATCATACCAAACACATTGAACCCATCCGTGCTGATGGCGACTCGAGGATGCCTTGGATCTGCCGCTTTATCATGATGTATTGCATCGAAGTGCTTCCACGCAAAAGCGTCCGATGTGTGTACCAACATCTGATTCCCATCTGCATCTAGTTCGGTTCTTTTGCCCAATTTGTGCCATGTCATCTGTCTGGCCATCTCTTCGACCATGAAAAGACGTTGAAGTCTTGGTATGATTGGCATATACCGAAGAACATTACCTGGGATTTTTGTCTGACTCTTCTCACCCATACCGTTGTCTATCACAACATACCTGGAAGACATGCAAATGGGACAATAGTTCAAGTCCGCATACTCAAGCCTAAATAAGGCACATCCATTCTCACAGGCATCTATCTTCTCATAGGGCATCTTAAGTACACGGAGGATTTTGTCCGACTGGTACAGGTTTGCAGGCATTACATGGCCTTTGGGTAGAAAGCGTCCAAATAGTGTCATCATCGCGTCGTAGCATTCTCTGCCCAAGTTGAATTGAGCCTTCGGAGCCATTACTTGTGCGATGGCATCCAGCTGACAAAGCTCAGTGTGCTCGTGGAGAGGACGTTTTGAAGACTCCAACATATCATTGAAGGCCTTTGCAGATTCCTCCATCTCATCGTCCGAATCCCGAGCATCATCAAAGTCTTCCACCATGTCTTCGATCCCGGTTCCATGCTCGTCGGTGCGACAACGGCCCACCTCAGCTCTGGCACGTTGGGCAGACTCACCATGAAATGTCCAGACCGTATAAGCAGGCGTAAAACCCCACTTCTGCAGGTGTTTACTCATTTCAAGCTCTGTCCTCTTATGATAGTTGTCGCACCGGACACAGGGGCACCAGGTTTTTCTCTGGCCATTTGCAAATGCGGCTCTCACAAACCCCTTGGTTTTTGTTAACCATTCATCGGTCCTGTCTTTCTGACTAGTGTGACCGGTGTACATCCATGCACGATCACTCATCTTGCCTAGCTACTGGACACACAAGAAATATATACATAATTCAGCAAACCATATTCATCAGTTAATGGAGTTTGTCAGTTTTATTACGTCCATGCAACCTAGACGCTAATAGGTAAAGATAGGTCCTAATCCCACCCGAGTATGTGTAGATTGGGTTCGTTTTCCCATGCTCTGCTCCGGATCCGACGCAAAATTTCGGCAGCACCTCCCCGCTGTTCTCCTGATACACGTCTCGGCAATAAGCAGACAGGATGTGTACCCGGAGAACAACAGAGAGGCACTGACGAAATTCTGCATCGGATCCGGAGCAGAGCATATGGGAAAACGAACCCAATCTACACATACTCGGGCTGTCCATGGATAACGTTGGACAATTCGAAAGAATCACGGTTATAAATATGCAAATGCATGCATATTTATAGATGTAACCCTTTCGAACGGGAGACGCATAGTGGTCACGCATACTGATGATTGAAGACACCTATAGCTAGCAAGTTTCATCGGCACGAAGACCGGAACAGAGCAAATGAAGGGGGGAGGACGAGATGTCATTTGTGCTCACCCACGAACGCAGGGGTGGAGCTCGTCGAACGCACGGGGAGGTCGTCGAACACCAGACCCTCGTAGCGACGAAACAACTGCACATTTAAATCCACCCGATCAACACAAATATATATGATGTTTTTCATAACAAAATCAGAAAATATATGACCTAACTCATAATTCACAAATATATGACGGGGTGTCGGGGTGTCGGGTCGGGGTGTCGGGGTGTCGTGGTGTCGGAGTGTCGGGTCGGGGTGTCGGGGTGTCGGGGTGTCGTGTCTTGGTGTCGGGGTGTCGGGGTGTCGGGGTGTCAGGGTGTCGTGTCGGGGTGTCGGGGTGTCGAGGTGTCGTGTCGGGCTGTCGGGCTGTCGGGGTGTCGGGGTGTCGGGGTGTCGTGTCGGGGTGTCGTGTCAGGGTGTCGTGCTGTCGGGTCGGGGTGTCGTGGTGTCGGGGTCTTTTTTTCTCTTTTTCCTTTTCTTCTTCTTCCTTTTCTTCCTTTTCTTCTTCTTCTTCTTCTTCTCTTCTTCTTCTTCTTCTTCTTCTTCTTCCTTTCCTTTTTCCTCTTCTTCTTCTCCTCCTCTCCTCTTTTTTCTTCTTCTTCTTCTTCTTCTTCTTCTTCTTCTTCTTTTTTCTTCTCCTCCTCCTCTTCTTCTTCTTCTTCCTTTCCTTTTTCCTCATCTTCTTCTCCTCCTCTCCTCTTTTTTTCTTCTTCTTCTTCTTCTTTTTTCTTCTCCTCCTCCTCCTCTTCTTTTTCTTCTTCTTCTTCTTCTTCTTCTTCTTCTTCTTCTTCTTATTTTTTCTTCTTTTCCTTTTTTTCTATTTACCTAAACATCTATTTACCTAAACATCTAAACATCTAATTTTCTTACTGCAAAAACAGAAAAAAAAACTAAAAAAACAAAACAAAATAGAGGGGCAAGAGGGGAGAGCTCACCAGAGGGGGGGCGGGGGGGTCTGGGCCACCGGGGCGGCCGGCCGGCGGGGGCGGCCAAGGCTTCGGGGGCGACCGGCCGGCGGGGGCGGCCAAGGCTTCGGGGGCGACCGGCCGGCGAGGGCGTCCGGGCAGCGGGGACGGCCGGGCAGGGCTTCGGGGGCGGCGGGGCGGTGACGGGGCGGCAGGGAGGGGCGGCGATGGGGCGGCAGGGAGGGGCGGCGACGGGGCGGGGTGGCAGGGAGGGGCGGCGATGGGGCGGGGTGGCAGGGAGGGGGCGGCGACGGGGCGGCGGCGGCGGATGAGAGAGAGAGAGAGAGGCGCGCGGGAGTGGGGGTTTCGGGCGGGGTGCATAGCCGTTAAGGTAACCCCCCTCTTTGCCGTCTGCTGGCAGACGGCAAAGCTCTTTGCCGTCTACTGGCAGATGGCAAAGAACTCCTTGCCGTTAGCTAGCCAGCTCCGTGACCCTGTGGGCCCACCCTCACCTCTTTGCCGTCTGCCTAGCCCTTCTTTGCCGTCTGCTAGCAGTCGGCAAAGAGGTGGCAGACAGCAAAGAAGGTGCCCTAGCCAACGCCGTGCCACGGGGGGCCCACCAGGCTCTTTGTCGTCTGCCACTGGCCTCTTTGCCGTCAGCTGACAGACGGCAAAGAGACAGCTGACGGCAAAGACCCTCTTTGCCATCCGCTGGTTCTTTGCCGTCCGCTTTGACAAAGCAGACGGCAAAGAGCCTCTTTGCCGTCAGCTGGCAGACGGCAAAGATGGGACAGATGGCAAAATGCCAGATTCCAGTAGTGAAGTAAGGAGGCTTATGAAAATAGAAATCCATATTTACATACCAAACACTTTCCATGAAAACTTAACAATCCCAAATAGAGAACACACATCCCAGATATTAGTAATTAACCTGTAAAATCTTTTTCTATGTCTGTAAAAGAAACGACCCAACATAGCACGTACATATGTAGTTCATAGAAAAAAATACAGGGCTTTCTCATAAATAAAAGTACAACCATGTATATATAATACCTACAAAGAGCCAATCAAGCCACAGACTCTCCTTCACGGTGAATATACCCACTCAATATTGATCAATTCTTGATCCCCATTATGCAATAGGCCAAGGCCATGACACGCATCGTCGTGGCATGTATGGTCATGGTCTTGGCAAGGATCCGTTTTTCTCTCATAAGTTTGCTTAATCACAGAGCAACTCTAGCCGATCCCCTAAAACTGGTTACAGGAGTAAAAATCTAGTTATAGTCCTCTAACCGGCACCTAGCCAATCCCCGAAACCGGATAAGGGAGTATAAAATTTACTCCTCGCCACTTTGGTGGAGTAAAAATACTCCACCGCTCCACGTCGCTCCTCTGCCTCTTCTTCCCCCCCCCCCCCCCCCAAAAAAAATCGAGCTCGTCGGTGACTCCCCCGCACTCCCGCACCCCCGCCGCTCCCATAGCTGGATCCCGTGGCCGCCGCTACCCACCGCCCATCCGCAGCGCGAATCCCCACCGCCACGAGCGCAGCGCCGGCGCATCGTCCTCACGCCGCCGCCGGGGTACTGCGGCCACATATGGCAGGCTCGCCGGCTTCCCCGACCTCCACGCGCCGCCGCCGCCACAAAGGAGGTACCTAGACGTGCGGCAGAGGGCATGGAGGACGTGGGTGGCGGAGATAACCGACCGGGAGACCCACAAAAGGATGTGGCTTGGGAGCTTCCACAATGTCGAGCTCACCGCCCGCGAATACGACATCTGGTCCATCCGGCTGCACGATGCCGCGGGCTACCGAAATTTTGAGTGGGGCGAGATGCCGCTGCTTGATCCGCCACCGTCGGGGTGGTGAATGCGCAGGTGGCTTGGGAGGACTGGGGGACGGCTCGCGGCGAAGGCCGCCGATGAGACGTACATGGCCGACCTCCGCTGCCAGTACCCTTAGCTAGTGGAGGCGGAGCATAAGCTGTACGAGGAGTGCTACTTGTAGCTTGCATTGGTATTTCCCCGAAGAGGAAGGGATGATGCAGCACAGTAGAGATAAGTATTTCCCTCGATTATGAAACCAAGGTTATCGAACCAGTAGGAGAATCACACAACACCTAGTAAGCAGTACCTGCACACAAACAACAAAGCCTTGCACCCAACGCAAACAAGGGGTTGTCAATCCCTTGGCGGTAAGATTGCAAGATTAAATTGTATTTGATAGATTGATAGATTGCAGCAAAAATACTAAATAAAATAAATAAAAGAAAATGGCAGCATTATTTTTAGGGTTTTAGTAATATGATTTTGATAGACCCGGGGGCCATAGTTTTCACTAGAGGCTTCTCTCATAGAAAATAGCATACGGTGGGTAGACAAATTACTGTTGGGCAATTGATAGAAAAGCAAATAATCATGACGATATCCAAGGAAATGATCATGTATATAGGCATCACATCCAAGATTAGTAGACCGACTCCTGCCTGCATCTACTACTATTACTCCACACATCGATGGGCTATCCAGCATGCATCTAGTGTATTAAGTCCATAAGAACGGAGTAATGCCTTAAGAACGATGACATGATGTAGACAAGACAAACTCACGAATTAATAAACCCAATGAATAGATCCCATCTTGTTACCCTTAGTAGCAACGATGCATACGTGTCATGTCCCTTTCTGTCACTGGGATTGAGCACCGCAAGATCGAACCCACTACAAAGCACCTCTCCCCATGGCAAGATAAATCAACTTAGTTGGCCAAACCAAATCAATAGATCGGAGAAGAAATACGAGGCTATAATAATCACGCATAAAAGAGTGCAGCAAAGACTCAAATAATTTCATGGATAATCTGATCATAAACTCACAATTCATCGGATCCCAACAAACACACCGCAAAAAGAGATTACATCGGATAGATCTCCAAGAACATCAAGGAGAACATTGTATTGAAGATCAAAGAGAGAGAAGAAGCCATCTAGCTACTAACTATGGACCCGAAGGTCTGTGGTAAACTACTCACGCATCATCGGAGAGGCAGCAAGGTTGATGTAGAGCCCCTCTGTGATCGATTCCCCCTCCGGCAGATTACCGGAGAAGGACCCCAGATGGGATCTCTCTGGAACAGAAGCTTGCGGCGGCGTAAAAAGTATTTCGTGGACTCCCCTGAGGGTTTCTGATTTTTCTGGAATTTATAGTGCTGGAATTAGGTCAAACGGAGCTTGGTGGGGCCCACGAGGCACCAGGGCGCGCCTGCCCCCCACCCCCAGGCGCGCCCTGGTGGCTCGTGGGGCCCACCAAGGTCTTCTGGCCTCCCCTCGAAGCTTCTGGTATTCTTCTTGCCCAAGAAAAAATCTCCAAAAATTTTCACTGTATTTGGGCTTCGTTTGATATTGATTTTCTGTAAAGCAAAAACAGGGCAGAAAACAGCAACTGGCACTGGGCACTAGGTTAATAGGTTAGTCTCCAAAAATGATATAAAATTGCTGTAAATGATTATAAAAACATCCAAGATTGATAATTATAACAGCATGGAACAATCAAAAATTATAGATACGTTGGAGACGTATCAAGGAGCGAGCGGCCGACGGGGCGAACGTCATCGTCCTCTCAAGCGACGAGGAGGACGACAGTGGCAGAGGAGGTGGCAACAACGGTGGCACAAGAGATGGCAACGACGGCGGCTTTGACATCGAAGAGTGGCGAAGAACCTTCCCCGGCTACGACGATGACGGCATAGGGCCTGACCCCATGGGCGATGGCATCTCTAGGGCGGATTGGCTGTCCCTCGCAAAGTTGGATAGTGACTAAGTATTCGGTTAGATTTAAGTTTTAGTTTATGTTTAAGTTTAAGTTTTAGTATCGGTTTAAATTAGACTATGTTTCGGTAGATGGTTATGTTAATCATGTGTCAAATTTCGGTTTTGAAGTTTGTTTAAATCGAATCTATGTTCATCTTATCAAAAATTTCTTTTTACTCCGCTAAATTTAGGGGATCGACTAGAACCGATAAAAACTTAGTGGAGTAAATATACTCCACTAAGATTTACTCCGCCATTTAGTCATCTATTTTTTAGAGGATCAGCTAGAGTTGCTCTAACCACGCAGGCACACAATGGCGGACCTAGAATAGTAGCACTGTGTGTCAAATAGGCAAATAGTGCAATTTAATTTAAATATCACTACTGCAGGAATGCCTAGCAGTGGCGGGTGGGAAAAGGCCATCAGTGGCAGTCCAGGCTCCCAGGGCCGCCCGCCACTGACCTCCCGCCACTGCTATAACAGCATCAGTGGCGGGCGTCCGCCCGCCACTGTTACGTTGCTTCCTGTGGCAGGCGACAGTTCCTACCCGCCACAGAAACCGTTGTAGCAGTGGCGGTCCTCCCATAGCGCCCGCCACTAGAGAGATAGGCTACAATATACCAATTGTTGGCACCGCGGGTTGACACACATTACTCCAAAAGGCGTAGTCATATGATTCTCAATATAACTGAATGAATCATTTTGGAAACAAACTACCAAATAATTAAGTAACACTTCAAATCTGTTCGACTCAAGAAACAAACATCAATGTATCACATCCATGCATCTTAACATACTAATTAACTAACAGTTCAGCTGCTGATATATTCATGACTTAGACCATATTTCTAAACATGCGGTCGACAACAACCATCATCTGAAAGTCGTTGCGGTTGCTCTTCCTTATGGTGATTATCACAAGGGTGTCCAGCCTTAGTTCTCTCTTTCCCGTCAAGAACTCCTGCCAGCCGGACTCATAAAGGGATATGCGTCCGTCCGATTCTGTCTTGTAGTGAACGTTGGTGACACGCCCTGTTGGTCCATGGCGTACTCCAGCGATGCCGACGGCGGGAATGTCCACTCCGGAAAACATCTTCATGGGTAACTTCTGAACTCCCCATCATTAAGAGCAAATAGAGAGCACGCAATGTTAGACATCTCAACATACTTGGTTATGAACAAAAAAATATGAAAGAATACAAAACATCTCACCATGACTTTTTTGATGACGTTGGTTTTTGTTAAACGGTGCACAAAGGCCTTCCCAACGAAGGACACACTCGATGGTATTCAGGGTCTCATCCCGAGTAAACTTCCTCATTCTTTGAGAGAAAATAGCAGAACGGAATGGACCATCGTCAACATCTTCCTCATCGTCATCATCTTGCTCATCCTCGTCATTCTGGCTGTCATCATCATCCGATGTGTCCTCATCTTCACGGCTGCCCTCGTCATCTTGGCTATCTGCATCATCCTGGTGATCCTGGCTATCATCATGATCCTGGTCATCATCATCGTCATCGCTGCAGAAATACATTGTCCTTAACCTGTCGACCTCTCCATTCACGGAAAAGGATATGCACTCTCCCCCGATGAAGTTATTCTATGCAATGTACTGCTCCCATCCATCGCCATATATGATGGTTCTATCCTTCCGTTTACGCACATCCAGTTCGAATGTGCGCCCCATATCATCGTCAAAGTACATAACGTTACCGCATAAATTGTTGAAGTCAACCCTTATGTTGCATCGGATACACTATGCAGCAGGTCATCATTAACAATAAAGTCAGTACAATAATTATACAAATGGTTTGAATAGAATACTAGTTGAGGTTAAAGACAGTTAACACTGATTTCTGAAATCCGTTCGTCAAGAAGAGTCTGAAATCTACTGCAGTATCCACATTGTCCATACATGGACATTTGCAGATATGGCAGATCTTACGCCTCATGATCCCTAATAATCATTATGAAGCACTTATTAATTGTAATTTTGAGAGGAGGAAGTGACCTTAATTTGGCATGACCTTTGCTGAATATTGAACATATTTTGAGTACCAGAAATTTGATGAAACGGAAGTTAATCAACGTTTCATCAAAATGTTGGCACTCATTTTCAAAATCCATGCACTTGTCATATGTAAATTCAGCATGAACTTTGCTTACAAAGCTAAACAATATTGTCATAGCAAATGAAATTCGGCATGAACTTTGCTTACAAAGTTGACGTATGGAGTGACAGAAATTTGGCGAAACGGAAATGAATCAACGTTTCGCGAAAACTTTGTCACTTTTTTTCAAATCCTTGTGAATAACATGAAGCCCATGCACTTGTCATATGTAAGCAAATTAAACAATATTGTCATAGCAAATGAAATTTGGCATGAACTTTGCTTACAAAGTTGATGTATGGAATGACAGAAATTTGGCGAAACGGAAATGAATCAACGTTTCGCAAAAACTTTGTCACTCTTTTTCAAATCCCTGTGAATAACATGAAGCCCATGCACTTCTCATATGTAAAAAAATTCAAACATCATTGACACTTGTCATATTAAGCAATGTTCCAAATATTCGGACACCTACCGATATGAAAAAGAGCTTTTTCAATTATTTAGTACTGCTCCTGCCGATGTGCTGCTCGCTTCTTATATGATGTACAACTAGTTGATCTACCAATTAATAAGATGCAAATTCTAAACCCTAGAGCGTAATTTAGTCACGGAGATGTAGTATACCGTTGGCCGCTTTTCCAGCCGCGGACGTGACGGCGCGCGGTCGAGGCGGAGGACGGCGGCGGCGGTCGAGGCGGAGGACGGGGGCTGCACGCGATCGAGGCGGAGAACGGCGCGGCGGCGGTCGAGGCGGACGACGCAACGGTGAGCAGATCCGGTGGCGCTCACGGCGTCGGATGCGTGGAAGGCGCCGGCGGCTGGTCGGAGGGACGGCGGCGGCGGTCGAGGCACAGGACGGCGAGGAAGGGGACGAGGGAGAGGAAATGGCTGAGAGAAAGACGAAACGGTGGAAATAGAAGTTTTTTTGTGGACGGTTGGTGGGCGGGCGCGGAAGGGGAACTATCCGTTTAGAGCAGTGGCGGGCAAGAAAAACCACCCGCCACAGCAAACATTTCCAAAATTTGATTTAGTTGACGCGCTTGCCAAAATATAGTTGTGGCGGGTGCCTAGCACGGCTCGCCACTGCTTACCCACAACTCAGTGGCGGGCACTAGTTCGTCGCTCGCCACTACAGTTTCCAACCAGCGGGCATATTTGGAAGAGCCTAACTATGGCGGTTGCTGGCCAGCGCCCTCCATAGATGTGCCCGTAACTGTGACAGGCGAGTCCTGTTACCCGGCACTGCTCTTTTGGAAAAGTAGCAGTGGCGGGTGACATGTCCTGCCCGCAACTATTTATAGTTCACCTATAGGGCTTTTTCCAATAGTGTATCATCATAATCCTAGCAAGCACTCCTCAAACAATATTAAATCGTTGTACAATTAGTGTTCGGTGCATACAAAAAAATAGATTGCACTTAAGAGGGGGTGCCATGGCAGCCTAACTAGATTCGTCACTGGCAGGCATATGCTCGTCGGACAAAGGTGACATGTGTAGAAAAAAATGTGTGCTACACGTCCGTCGGCTGACACACGTATTGGATCGCTCGCCTCTTGAGCCGCTTAATCGAGCCCGCATTAGCCATTCGAACTGGGTCGTGTCAGCCGTCAGCTGGGACAGCCGTTGTTGTTGTTTTTCTTTTTTTTTTTTTTAGGATTGGGGCAGCCGTTACAATGTGCCCCCGTGTTGCCACCGCAACAAGCCGCGTGTTGCGCCCCAGCACCACCACGTGCACCCGTGAGAGCATGGTTTTTTTATTTTCTGAACACGTTCTTGGTTTTTCTGAAGTTTTTGAATTTGCATAGTTCTCCCTATCTTTTCTTGAAAAAAAATCTTCTTTTTATTTAATTTCTCCTGTGAAGCACAACGTGTGAAAAAAGAAAGATAATTGTTTTTTCGAAAGTGAAAAGCACAATTGTGTTTCATGGTCAAGCACATTTGAGCTTCGGTGTGAAGTACATATGTACTTCCCACAGTTGTGATTCTCGGAAAAATGAAAGCACATCGGTGCATTCGGGTGAAGCATAGTCGTGCTTCGTGGTGAAGCACAACTGTGCTTTCATGTGAAGCACAACTTTGCTCCTCAAAAAATGAAAAACACAGTTGTGCTTTAACGTGAAGCACAATTATACTTTCGGAAAAGTGAAAAGGCACAAAATGTGCATCCGTTATATTGTTTCGATTTTTTTATTTCTGTTTTCCCTGTTTTTGGTTGTTTTCTGGTTTTCAGTTCTTCAGAGAAAAAAGTTCATCCAAACTTATTAACATCTAGTTTCGTAGATCTGGACACGAGAAATGCAACGGTAAAAACAATTCATGGTTTGGACAGATGACGACGCCTGGTGGGCAAACCCTCGCCAAAAGAAGGCTAGTGGGTAAACTCCAAAAGTTGCAAAAACTAATTCGCAAAAATAGCTTGCACATTTGTGCAGGATCGGGCCTTATTTTGGGCCGGGCCGTGAGATCGTCTGCTAATCCTCAAAACATCCGGGGTGCTCCGTGCAAAACCCTCAACAGTTAGCACACCCCCACCAAATTACCACACCCACTCCAGTTATCCAAATCCCCATCAGCCGGCCACGCCATGGCGCTCGCGCTGCGCTGTCCCGCCGCCGCCTCGCCGTCGCCGGCCAGGGCCCCCTTCCCCAACTCCTCCTCCCACTCCCAGGCGGCGGCGAGGCTCCCGAGGAGGTCGGCGGGGGGCTGCAGGTGCCAGTACTACCACGGCGACGGGCCCCCAAGGAGCTACGACCACATCCCCAAGCAGTTCCGCGAGGAGAACCTCAAGGATGGCCGTGAGCTCCCTCCCCCTTCTCCCCCCTCAAAGATTCAATAGAGCATCTTGCTAGCTGGCTTATCATGTAGTGGACTTATCCTGCCTACCATGGCTTCAACCTTCAAGCAGCAGCTCATTCCTATCAGCTGCTGAAATATACTCTAGGAGTAGTATTCAGTTTTGTGAAGCATTTTGAATACAGCTGATTTAACTATGAGTAGGAGCCGAGGCTATTGGCGCGGACGAGCTATGGGCGGTCCAAATGTTTGTGAAAGTTCAAAAGTTCAGTACTACACAATACATTATCTTCACTTTTTCTTACCAAATGGTAGGAAAATATATATCCATAGTGCAATTTTACTGCCTGGTGGTTATTAAGAAGCAGTAGACGCTTTTTTCCGCAGGGGAGAAATGGTAGACGTTTGCAAGTTGACTATGCAGAAGTGCCTGACATGTCTTGTACTAGCCTTTCTATCCATGGCTTCGAGCAGCAGCAGCGTTCCTGTCTGTCAAAGTACAGTATTAAGTTGAGTAAATAAGTGATGTGATTTTCGTCTTAAAAGCGTTCCTCGGTTGCATTGCTGCTAGAACTCATCATAATCAGGTCTCCACTGGTATTTTTCTAAAATCAGACCTCCACTGCCCACTGGTATGCCACCATGAAAACAGAACAAAAACATATCTGTACAAACTATGATTGTTTGAAGCTCTGTTTTCGAGTCGCTCGACTAGTCACGACTAGTCGTCGACTAGTCGACGAGTCGCAGTTCCAGGGCCGACTCAGCCTCTCGACTCGACTCCTGGGATGAGTCGAGCGACTCGTGCGACTAGTCTCGACTAGTCACGACTAGTCGCGGTTTTTGGGTCGAACGACTCGAGGCAGCGCTGGATCTGGAGCACCCTCCCGCCGCCGTGCTGCTGATGCTTGCTGTGCTGCCTCGCTGCTGCTGCTGCGCCCTCGCCGCCGCGCTGCTGCTGCTGCTGCGCCCCCGCCCCCGCCCCCGCCGCCGCCGCTGCCACATCCCCCGCTGCCGCGCTGGCCGCTGCTGCTGCTGCTGCTGAAGCTGCAGCGGCAAGAGGAGCGGGCTGGGAGGAGGAGCGGTGGCAAGAGAGCTGCTGCGGGGGAGTTGAGAGATCCATTGCTGGGAGGAGGAGTGGTGGCAAGAGAGTGGCGGCTGGGTCAAAGCTTCTCACAGAGTGAGGGCAGAGATAGGGCTTGAGTTTTGACGGTGCAGATTAATCTGTAGAGTCCAGTGGCTCTTGAAATGGCACTAGCTGGGCCGGCCCAACTACTAACGGGTCATCTTCTTTGTGGCTCTTGACCTGCTTGCTGCTGCTCCTCCTCCCCTGCTTGCTGCTGCTCCTCCCCTGCTTGCTGCTCCTCCCCTGGTCGACTCGTCGACCATGAGTCTTGACTAGTCATGACTAGTCATGAGTCGCTACCCCAGAACGACTCGTCGACTCGTCGACTCGAAAACCTTGGTTTGAAGTTAAGTTGCTGGGTTGTAGATTCAGGCAGTGTTCAACAAAGCATTTTTAAGCGACGCTTAAGCGCTGAGCGATAGCAAACCGCTTCGCTTTTGCCCTAAGCGGTAGATTAAGCGTTTTTTCTTAAATTTGGCCAGAATTTGGCTGTTTTTGAACTGCTTTTGCTTGTCTGCTTGCGCAATAATGGTAATATGCCATTTATCTTACTATTAGGCTCTGTTCGGGAGCTATTTCCTTCATATTCTGACAAAATTCTGGCACATGATCTCCATTAGGTTATGACATTTGAATGAACTGCATTTTAGTTGTTATCTTGCTTTCTATGTGAACCTGATGTGTATTTGCTATGGTGTGAACTGTATTTTAGATGCTATATCAATTATCCATGTGCCGTGTTTCCTATTTTACTGTGTATATTATTCAAAATCTGTCAAATTCTAGCCAATTTCAATAAACGCTTAAGCGTGCATTGCTCTAAGCTGTGGCCTTCTGCTTCGCTTACGCTTTCCGCTTTTTTGAACATTGGGTTCAGGTAGTTTACTAGACTTCCTACCCGTCACCAAGCAGCATCAGCCATTCCTGTCAGCTGCTGTAATTTGCTCTAGGAGTAGTATGTAATTGTGTGGATAAACTACACACCTTTCGTCTTAAGAATCGTTCCTTGGTTGCATTTGTGATAGAGCAATCCTAATCAGATCTTCACTGGTATGCAGCCATGAAACAGAACAAAGATATTATCTGCACAGATTATGATTGTTTGAAGTTAAGTTACTGGGTCATAGATTCATATAGTTTACTATTGCATTTAACTATGCAGTGGACTTATCCTGCCATGGCTTCAACCTTAAAGCATCAGCTCATTCCTGTCAGCTGCTGAAATATACTCTAGGAGTAGTATTTAGTTTTGTGAATAAACTATGCACTGTCCGTCTTACATTCTGCTGGAACTCATCATAATCAGATTCAGACCTCCAATGGTATGCACAACCATGAAGCAGAAAAAAAAAAATCTGTACAGATTATAATTTTTTCAAGTTAAGTTACTGGTTTTCAGTCAATTCACTGGTGCATTTCACTGCCCAATTTCAATGCCCACACATGGACACGAACCGGTCGGTACAACTGTACAAAACCATGTATGTATGTAAATAAGCAATTGAGTCAGATAAACCTTTCCGTACAGAGGTGTCCAAGATGAGATACTTCTCCTAGCTGCTGTGAACTACATAGGTCTTTTGTAGAGCATGGGCGGTACCATAATGTAGATAATGTCATTGCCCACACGTCCCTTTTGAAGTGTTAGCATGTTGGATACAACAAACTCGACTATGACTAGGAGTTGAGGCTATTGAGCAGGGGCAATGGTCTATAGGTCCAAATGTTTGTGAGAGTTCAGAAGTTTACTACTGCACAATATATTATCTTGACGTTGTCTTACCAAATGGTAGGAAAATATGTATCCATAGGGCAATTTTACTGCCTGGTGGTTATTAACAAGCAGTAGACATTTAAAAAAAAGAAAACCACAGGGGAGAAACGGTAGACGTTTGCAAGTTGAGTATGCATAAGTGCCAGACATGCTATATCCATGTTTTGTCTTCCTAGGTGGTCTTGTCTCATCAAATGCTTGATGTAAAATGCCCTCATATGACACATCTATGCATGCTCACAAACCGTCGCAGTTGCTAGCTTTTCATGGTTAGGCGATTAGCAATTGCACCTTATCCCTAACGCATTCCGTACGAGTTATTTTGTGTGCGGCTTTAAAGTTTTTTTTTCCCTTCTTGCAGTGATGGATAATTACAAGAATGTTCCTCAATTCCTCTATGGCTTAAGCCCATCTCAGATGGAAATGTTTACGACTGACGACAACCCTTATAATCGGCAGTCAAAGAAAGTTACAGAGGTTAGTGAGATTATATAGCTCTGCTCATTTTTTTATTATTGAAGCTTGTTCTATGGCACCAATACCTTAAACATGACATGGTATTTTCCCCCTATAAATGCAGGAAAGCATTGCTGCTTTGAGGAGTTATGATGAATTCGGTATGTACTCCTTATCAGGCACGCATGAGGGCCCTGCAAGTTACAGCATGGGTATGGGCATGCCCAGCATGAGCATGGGTAGAGCAGGGAAAGGATATAGAAGAATGAGAAGCTCAGCCCCAGATCTGCCATCATTGCTGTTGGACTCCCGAATTATATTTCTTGGAATGCCAGTAAGAGATCAACCTTCTGTCTTGTTTCTTATGTGCAACACTGAATTTATAAGGTTTCAACTAGCAAATGGTAACCTTGTGTTTTCATTGTCCTATTGCTAGATTGTTCCAGCTGTCACTGAGCTTATTGCTGCTCAGTTTCTGTGGCTAGACTATGATGATCGTACGAAACCAATTTACTTGTATATAAACTCTACAGGAACAATGGTAAGTACTTAGATATTGATATCAGAAACACCATTTTTTAAAATATTGTTAACATGCCATTTTCCATTCTCTTTGACATTATTCGAGTATTGATATTCCTATTATCTGTGCTGCAATAGGATGAAAATAACGAGCTGGTCGCATCTGAAACTGATGCCTATGCAATTGCTGATTTCATTAATGTAAGCCCTTATCTTTTGTCACTCAGATTAACTGGAAACTTGACATACCTTTCTATCGTGCCCATAATGTTACACATAATTCGTCATATATTGTGTCGATATTTGCATATGGGGTTGGTTCCATGAACTATGTTTGCGTTAATGATCCTCTGTTTTTATTATAGTCCCAGAGCATATTTATATTTTGCGACTGGGCAAGTAATTATTGTCTTTATGTTGCAAATTTTCAATATCATGATTGTTCAGAAGTTTTTTGCACAAATGTGCATGTCGTTGCAGCATGCCATTCTATTTAGCCCCTGTGGTTTTTAGTCTATAGCGGTTTGAATATTTTGCATATTTGATTGTGTTCCTTCATATTTCCAAAAAAATTGAAGCAAAGTTCAATTGGCTTTTATTTTTTAGCTTTTGCCTGCACCTTTCGTCCTAAGGGGTCTTGAATTCAGTTTATTAGTGTTTAGTGAGCCATGAAACTGGACCTACAGAAGTTGGTTGCTTTTACCTCTCAGACTGTGCAGTTACACCTTAACATACTCCGTCGATAAATCACATGGGATGAAGGATTCCATTTCCTTCAAAGCAACATGACTATTGGCATTGATCTTTTTTCATACACAAAAAGAGTTTAGTCTGACTCTCATATCATATATTTTTTGGTTTTACAGCGAAGCAAAGCCAAGGTTTACACCATCAATCTTAGCATGGCATATGGCCAGGCTGCAATGCTTCTTTCCCTGGGGATGAAGGGTAAAAGAGGGGTGCTACCAAATTCGATAAGTATGCTACTTTTTTCGGATTCTTTGCCCACGTGCATATACGACTCTGACATGGTAGCCTTAAACCTTTGATGCGCATTTCTGAACTGCAGCTAAACTGCACCTACCCAAGGTCCACAAATCTGGTGGAGCCGCCATTGATATGTGGATTAAGGTGAAACCCGACTCTTCCTTTCACTATGTTTGCATCTAACTCGGGACCATGCTACAGTCATGCTCTGCCATGCACTGAATATTTATTTTGTCCTCAAGGCAAAAGAGCTGGAGACAAACACGGACTACTACCTGGAACTCGTGTCCAAGGGAGTCGGTAAACCTAAGGAAGAGCTCGCAGAATTCCTGAGAGGCCCGAGGTACTTCCGCGCACAGGAGGCCATCGACTACGGGCTCGCCGACACGATCCTGCACTCGCTGGACGGCTCGTTCAAGCCCAAGGTACCACCTTTTAGCTCCTTGCTCATCCATGCGTGATTTATGCATATCGTGGGGGCTTTGCGCTGATGAACTGTTCGTGGTGGATCAGGACCTGACGGCGCAGCTGGCCAAGGCGCAGGAGATGCGGCAGTCTGGGAAACGCGCTCCGGCTGGAGCTGGGCGATGGTCGACTCCGACCGCACCCAGATAGACTAGAACGCGACGATATGCTCAGGTCGTCCTGCCTGTTGGTTGTAGACTTAGAAGATATCTGTCTGTTGTCTGGGATAGATGATCGACGCCGATGTAAACTTTGCACACGCACTATACAGCACCCTCTCTATTTTGCCACCATCTTGTCATGGATATTGTATTGTCTCGCAGATTTCACTAGTGGAAACCCCAAAATTTTGCCAACTCTGGTTTGTAGAAGATGTGATAATAGACTTGAGGTTTCTTGTGTCAACGTGCACATTTTTACTTACAGAAATACTATAGTATACAATTTAGTTTTTTTTAGCTGGTAAAATGTTTTTTTTTTCCGGAAAAGCATAAGGCTATATCTTAAGTATCGCAGGTCCTTACAAACACACCCTTACAAAAAGATTGAAATATATTATTTTTTAGAAAAACATACACTTTGGTTACACAAAATAGTTCTAATTTTTACTAAATGAGTACATTTATCCACGTATTTTGTATGGCAGAAGAGCTTGTGCCGATGGCAGTGGCGATCATCTGCATTAATAATGTTTTGTAGTTCAAAAATGAAAGTTGTAATAAAATGTTCTTCAGAAATCTCACACTCTTCATTAACACCCCCACCTATATTAGCAAAATGCTCACACTCGTGTTGAAAATTTTAAGTATCAACAGTTTACTTTTTCACATTTTTACTACATAAAAATGTCACAATGGGCAACGAGAAAAATGTATTTGGGTAGAAAATTATTTCACTAGCCCGAAAAGTTTTGTAGACTCTAAATTAAAGTAAAAGTGGTGAAAATAAACATAAAGAACATCCAGTCATAGGGTCAACTTAAAATGGACTTGCACACTAGTCTCTTGTCACATAGACATCCGGTTCAAGTGAAGTTTCAGGGCTCCACGACGACACTTACAGAAAGGAAACGATGCCGACCAAACATCCGATTCAAGTGAACTGTAGGTTGCTAGATTATCATAGCTCCATGGGCCAGATGGCCATGGTTGCAACGAACTGATCCTACAAGGCCTTGGGCCGAGTTCCAGATCAAGGTGCCAGAGGAGTCCAGGCAAATGATGAGGGCGGCCACTCGCTGCACGATTGGGGATGGAAAGGATGCCTTATTTTGGGAGGACAGGTGGTTACAGGGCCGTCGAGTTCAGGAGGTGGCTCCAAGCCTGTACGCGCGTGTCAGCCAACGGGTGCGCTCGAGCTGCACGGTGCGCCAAGCGCTGACGGATGGTGGTTGGGCTGCTAGTGTGGGGCCGGAGATGACCGCGCCGATGCTGACGGAGTACCTTCACCTGTGGACCGAGATGGATCGTGTCCAGCTGAGCCCAGAAGCAAACGACTCCATTACATGGTCCTGGGAGAAGGACGGGAACTTCTCGACGAGATCGGCGTACGCAGCAAGATTCTGGGGCAGGGAAGTGGTACCAACAGCGCAATTCACCTGGAGATCGAGAGCTCCACTCCGCCGTCGCTTCTTCGTTTGGGTGGCCCTCCAAAACAGGTGTTGGACGGCAGATCGGCTAGCGCGGCGCGGATTGGATCATCCCGAGCAGTGTCCATTTTGCGACCAGGAGGAGGAAACCATCAATCACCTGCTATTGGACTGTGTGTTTGCCAGTGAAGTCTGGGCAACCGTTGCTGCTGCCGCCGGCAAACCGGACTGGGCTCCGCGGAGGGGGAAAGCATTGTGAAATGGTGCGCCGAGACGGGTGGATCAGATAGAGCTAGCAAGGAGACTAGGACGGTCTCAACCCTCGTGCTCTGGGAACTATGGAAGCCCCGCAATGCCATTGTCTTCGACGCCGCATCCCCTTCCACGAGCCGCGTGATCTCCAACATCAGGGCAGAGGGTATGGCGTGGAAGCAAGCGGGAATGATCAAGGAAGACGCCAGCTCATTCCTTAGGCAGTTAGCAGAGTGGGATAGGAGGTCGAGTTAGGCCAGCCTTGTAACGTTTATGGGGTGGAGTTGGTGTTCATATTGTAATATGTAACATCATCGTGGCGGGGCTCTTTTACC
Organism: Elymus sibiricus; assembly: GCA_039707655.1. NCBI lineage: Eukaryota > Viridiplantae > Streptophyta > Magnoliopsida > Poales > Poaceae > Elymus > Elymus sibiricus. Next base: position 397,985,197 of record CM077664.1, on the reverse strand, counting down.
CCACTTCCTTCTTTAATATATAGTAAGCACGCTCGTGCGTATTCGAAAAAAAAAAGGGGGAGAAAAAGGCATATAGGCTCTCTTTTTAGGAGGGATTTTTCTTTTTGAGATATTTTGAGGAGGGAATATAGGCTGGCAGGCTAGATTGAGCCACCCAGAAAGAAGCCTCGTCTCATCTCCGGTCCGGTCAGCCCAGAAGCTTACATTTTCATTTCAACGCGCAGAAGCGGGCCACATATTCATGTCTGGCCCAAGCCCAGCTTACATTGCTGCTTCGGCGCATATTCAGTCCGACATGGAGCCCGAACCGAGAAAACAAAACACACGGAGGCCCCACTCTGCTTCGTCTCCCCTCAACGCCGATCCCCAATCCCTCGCCGGCGCCGGAATTCTCCTCCGCCGCCCGCCCGCCCGCCATTCTCCCTCCCACGCCCCCCCCCCCCCAGCCCCATCCAACCCAGCCGATCTACCGCCGTGCCGCCGCCGAGGAGTGGCCGGCCGGCCGGGGGACCGACACGCTCGAGGACGCCCGCCGTCGGCGACCGGGGAGAAGGGCAGCTGCGCTGCCGTGGTAGCTTACCGCAGCGAACAGGCCTCGGAGCGGAAGCGGGAGGAGGGAGCCGGCGGTCACCGTGGACGGTAAGAGCAGCAGCAGCAGCTGTACTGTGGTGCCACATCGCCCAGCGACCATGATTGATTTCCGCCAGTTTGATTGTAGACGTCTGTCCCTGCAGGTCCATCACTGAGTAGAGTAGAGTAGAAGGTGTAGCATACATACGGTAGAGAGTATAGGATGGAAATGGTACAGCTGGTGTAGGTCTAGGGTTACAGGGGTGCTGGAACAGGGTGGAGCGATGCCTGGAGGCGGAGGTAAGGGGGAGCCGGTATGCCTGGAGAGGCGTGGGTAGGGGGGGGGGGGGTAGGGGGTGGGTGGGTTTGCCTGGCCTGACGGCGCTGCAACGGGGGTGTATATGGTGGGCTTTATGCAGGGAAGGGCAAGGGGGTTCAAATTCTTGTAGTAAGTACTTAATAAAGAGTAATAAGAATAAGTAATCTCCTGCAAGGTAATTGAAATGTGTTCCTCGATTAAATCACTTTTATTTGGGACCCTTGTCTTGTGAGACTATCCCCACCTTTTGGCAATCATGAGAAGTTATCCTTACATTGCAACGGCAAAACAAATATGCATAGAAAAATTGCGTTTTTCCACATGAAGCGGTGACACATGGCAACTATAAATTTGGCCACTCATCAGAAATCGCAAATATCGGTTCTACCTACGATGACCTTGCCTTCCACTATGGTTATGCTACGGTCTGATTTGGTTTTGCTAGCTGAGCCAAACTTATTGCCCTGTTGCTCAACATCAGTTTTCCTATATATTGCTATTCAAAATTAAGCTAGTATAAGTTTTCTTGGCTATTCTCTTCTTTCAGCGATTTCATCTTTTTTCTGTTGAAAGTGTGTGCCATAGTTTATGAGCCAAACTTCAAACAGATTAGGTTATGTGTCATAACTAGAGGAGATCTAATTACACATTTGTATGATTACTTTGGTTGCAAGCATCATGACATAGGCGGTATTTTTATTGTAATATTTGCGCCCCCCCCCCCCCCCCCCTTTCCAATCCCTTTGTGATGGAATGCTGGGATTTACCTTGCATGTCAAGTTAATATCTTACTATATGTATATTTACAAATCAGAGGCGCCATCGAGCCTCCACATTTAATTCTCGAGAAATCACGTCTAGCAGCCTTTATTGCAGTGATATAGACCGTTGGATGCCACCTAAATCTATCTCTAATTAATTTGTGCGTCCCATCTATCCACACGACACAACCAGACTCAATTAAATGCCGCAACTTGGTCCTGTTTAGGTTTTCACTTGACCCAGGGTGTCTCTTTTTTAATTAAACTGCAAGATAACCATTGCCTATGAAAATAGTAAATATGCCAGACAAATAAAAATTCACATGGAAGTTTGTAAACAGTCTTTAGCTTCAGACTGCCACATTTGTAGGTCCTGACTATCATATCGTACTTCTCAGGACACAGTGAAGGTATCATCCAGATGTGGTGAATGTATACAAGAAAGGTTTAATTGTCAGTGAGTGTGTAAATGCCAGCAGATAACAGTTGTCCTGTTTTTGTCGCATTGGAAGTGGATTTAATTGCGATTTGAGTATCAACCAAATTTGTCTTGTGAGACTATCCTCACCTTTTGGCATTTAAGAGAAGCTTCGGTATATACCTTGGGACTTATGCAATTCCACTTTGTAAAGAGAATGGAAAGGAAATTTCTAGCCAAATACCAAGCACGTAATATTTCATATATACCTGCAACGGAAAAACAAATATACATAGAAAAAAAAATTCCACATGAAGCGGTGACACATGGCAACAATAAATTTGGCCACTCATCAGAAATAGCAAATGTCGGTTCCACCTCTGCTGGCATTGCCTTCCAGTATGGTTATGCTACGGTTTGATTTGGTTTTGCTAGCTGTGCCGAACTTATTGGCCTGTTGCTAAACGTCAGTTTTCTCATATATTGCAATTTAAAATTAAGCTACAAGTTTTCATGGCTATTCTCTTCTTTCAGTGGTTTCATCTTTTTTCTGTTGAAAGTGTATGCCATAGTTTATGAGCCAAACTTCAAACAGACTAGGTTATGTGTCATAATTGGAGGAGATGTAGCTACTTCTACATTTCTATAATTACTTTGGTTGTGAGCATCATGTCAAATGCTGTGTTTTTATTGTAATGTTTACATTCTTCTTGCTTTCCAATCCCTTTTTGATGGACTGCTGGGATTAACCTTGCACGCTAAGTTCATACCTTATGTGTATATTTACAAATTGGAGGCTGCATTCGAGCCTCCACTTTAATTCTCGAGAAATCACCTCTAGCAGCCTTTATTGCAGTGTTATAGACCGTAGGATGGCACCTAAATCCATCTCTGATTAGTTTTTTCCGTCCCATCTATCCACGATGCCCAATCAGACTCAGTTAGCAGCCGCAACTCGGTCCCTGTCTAGGTTTTCCCTTAACCCAGGGTGTCCCTTTATTTAATCAAACCTCAAGATAACCATTGCTCATGAACATAATGAATATGGCAGACATAAAATTTCATATGGAAGTTTGTAAACGATCTTTAGGCTCAGACTGCCACATTTGTAGGTTCAGACTAGCATATCGTACTTCTCAGGACACGGTGAAGGTATCATCCAGATGTGATGAATCGTGGATGTATACAAAGAAATGTTTATTTGTCAGTGCGTGTATGGCTCCACCTCTTGAAAATGCCAACAGATAACAGTTGTCCTGTTTTTGTTGCATAGAAAAAAGGGAATGGTCCAACTGTACTCTTTTATTTAATTGCACTTTGAGCATCAACTGAATTTGAGTATTTTTTTTTCGAATAAATTTTAGTGTTTATTGACAGTCTGATTTGGACCACAACCCTGAGCCATTGACTAAAACACTAATTTTTTGTGTGCGGTATCATATATGAATATGCGTCAGACGTACAGGCTGTCTGCCCCAAACTCTATTCACCGCAGCAGCTTATGACCGACCATGTTATGGTTATGTTTTAAACCTATCATCTTATATTATGATATTGTATAACCTTTTTGTTCTGTAGGTTCTTAGCGGCTTGGCATGCGTAACATGGCAGCCTTTTCATTTGTTTCTTGCAGTAGTTTGCTAGTCAGTTAACTATTTGGTTGTGGCAACATTGAGAAGTATACAGATGTGCAAATATGCATGTGCATGGCTTTTGATAATTTGTCCAAATTACTATGCAGGGCGATATTGTGATATTGAAGTGAAGACCTTTGGCACCTCCTGTGCCTTTTGTATGGTATTGACAAGAAGTACAACTGCCTGGGTGATTATTTTGGGAAAATGGACCGCAGTAACCTACCTCCTGGAAACACGACGCAAGGAACTCCTTATGGTAGTTTGAATGTACATGGTAACTCCATGCAAATGCATGCTCCAAGCTCAGGAAAACATCTATTCAACCAATCTCAGATGCCAGGGAGTTTCACAATGCCTATCAACCGGGCTACAGAGCATGATAACCCTGGATCCGGATTTCAATTTGTAGAACATGGAAAAAAGGATCACCACCAGCAGCAGCAGCACAATCATCTCATAAAGAACTCCATCAGTGACGACGAGGAGCATGATATGACCGAGGATGCTACTGATGCCCAGAGTGGGAAGGGCAAGAAAGGCTCAGCATGGCATCGGATGAAGTGGACTGGTTTGATGGTTAAGCTTTTGATTACCGCAGCATCTTACACGGGGGAGGATCCTGGGGTGGATTTGGGCGGTGGGAGGAGGAACATTACAGTAATGCAGAAGAAGGGCAAATGGAAAGCAATATCAAAGGTTATGGGTGAAAGAGGCTGCAACGTGTCACCGCAGCAGTGCGAGGATAAGTTCAATGACCTCAACAAGAGATACAAAAGGCTTACGGATATCCTTGGTCGTGGTACTGCTTGCAATGTTGTGGATAATCCAGCACTCCTTGATTGCATGAATAATCTTTCCGATAAGATGAAAGAAGATGCAAGGAAGATATTGAACTCTAAGCATTTATTCTATGAGATGATGTGTTCCTATCATAACAACAACCGTGTGAATTTACCCGAAGACCTCGCACTTCAGCACTCACTACAGGTTGCTCTTAGATGTAAAGAGGAGCATGACCCGAGGAGGGATGCAAGTGGAGATGCTGAAGAAGATGAACAGAGTGCAGATTCTGAGTATGAGGATCATGACGAAGAGCATCAAGCAGTTCATAACATAACGAGGGATCCTTCCATGAATAAAAGGATGTGTCATGCATTGGATCATGGTGATGTGGGTTTTGTCACCTCAAGCTCGAATGATGGTAGTGGGAGTTTTGATCTCCATGGCACCACATTGGATATCAACAAAGTTTTTCCGGATGGAACCAACCTGTCTGTTGTGCGGAAGGAACTGGCTTCCCAAGCAATAGAGCTTCGGAAACGTCGCTTGCAGATTGAAGCACAGGAACTGGACGTAACAGAGCAACGTCTCAAGTGGGAGAGATTCAGAAGGAAGAAAGACAGGGAAATCGAAAGGATGGAATCGGAGAATGAAGAAATGATGCTCGAGAACAAGCGTTTGGAACTTCAGCTAAAGCACAAGGAGCTAGAAGTTGAGCTTAAGCTAAAAGGCAATCCAGACCATGCATGATCTTTGTTTGATCAGTCAAAAGCTTCGGTTTGCAGTATGGTAAGCATGAATGTTCTGGCTATTTGCTGCTACTGGCACTGTTTCTTATGGATATAATCTGCACCTCATATTTATATTTCAGAGCTCCCTAAAATATTTCACATTCAGTGGAAAACAACATGCGTCAGTGTCATATTTTAGTCAATGCGATATTTGTGATCTGTGAGATGTCTTTGCAGGCGTACATTAAGGGTTTTGCATAAATAAGAAAAGGTGTTAATTAGAGCATTAAGGGCTTTGCATAAATAAGAAAAAGTGTCAGTTAAGTCATCCACTTGTGAGTGATTTACACTAGCAATACCCATAATGACTGTCATTTACATGGTGTAGATACATAATTATCGAATAACAGACTACAGACAGCAAACCATATTTCATATTAGCATATTACGGTGTACCTTGGTTTTGCATGCTTGATGTCATTCCTCCAATGTTTCAGGTCGAAGGTGGCTTTCGACAATAGTATGGCTGTTCAAGAAAAAAACCCTGAAGACCAACTTGAGTTGCGTTGGACATTGTCGAGTGATCTTCTAGTTGCCTTTCGATGTTGTTGTTGTAAACATTTGTTGTACTACCAGGCTTGCAGTAAGCATGTCACCTTATGGTGATAACTAATTCCTCAGCCCTTTCAGTGTTGGTTTCTTCGGTTATGGTGAACATATAATAAATGTGTGCTGGACAACGAAAATTCACATGGAAGTTTGAAAACAATCTTAAGGTTCAGACTGTCACATTTTCTAGATTCAGACTAGTATTTCGTACTTTTTAGTTGGGAGCTTAATTGAATTGTGTGAAATTATCATATCAGTAGTACTGTTTTCGTCCCATAGAAAAGAATAGGAATGGAAATTTGGAACCTTTAGGTATCCTCCGACCCTGCTTAGTTCAACCAAATGAATTAAATTTTTGGAAGTGATGTAACTTTTGAAAATTTAGTGTTCGGCTGAAGAAGCCATTCATGACCATGAGAAACACACTACCGTATGATTTTATTTTTTGTATGGATAAAAAAGCACCACATTAGCCTCCACACACATATGGTTTACTTTGCTAGAACAAACTGAAGGTGTATGTTGCACATCAATCGTCAGCCAGCTTTTGCTTGTCTCTATGTACACACTTTACTTGCACACATATCTTTACATGTTCAGTTCATATTTACCCAGTGTCCGTGTATGTTACATATGTAGCGCTGCTCACTTCCTGAAGAGCTTCTGGGAGACGAGGAAGCCGAGGGAGAAAGCGGCGACGCCAACGGCGACCACCTCCTTGTTCTTCCTTGCCATCTCCACCGCGTTGTCCGCCCACTTCATGTCCGTCAGTCCCTTCAGCTCCACGGCGATGCGCTCCTTCCAGGCCGTGCATGTTGACGCCACCGCCTTCTTCGCCTGCTCGGCTTTTGCTTCTATGGCCGTCGCCGCGGCAGCAGCCTTGGCCCTCTCTTCCTCGCCGCGCTGCCTCACCCTCTCCGCTAGGCTCTCCTGGTCAACCGCCGCCTTGGCCTTCTCGCCGGTGGCAACCTCTTGCTTCGGCGCCGGCTTCTCCGGTGTCGCTGCAGCCGCTGTTGGCTGGGGTGCCTGGGGCTTCACTTCTTCCTTCTTCGCCGCCGGCGCCGGCTTCTGCTCAATTTGCTTGCGTCTGTTGTCCTCCTCCATGCGTTGAACATGCTCCGCGACCTGACGTGTCGTCTTACCGAACATGCTCTCCTTGGGCTCAGTGCCAATGACGGCTTCCTTCTTCTCGCTGCCGTCGTCCCTGGTAGCCGGCTGCTTGGCCCCGTTGGTCTCCTTCTTTCCAGCCCCGCTGTCCTTGGATGGTAGCTGGTGGGAGGTTAACGGCGGCGGCTTGGTGGCACCCTCCTCCTTGGACATCTTCTTGGCGCCATCGACCTCTGCGGGTGGCGTCGGCTTGGCGGCACGCTCCTCCCTGGGCATCTTCTTGGCGCCATCAACCTCTGCGGGTGGCGTCGGTTTGGCGTTCTCCTCCTTGGCCACACCGGGTTCACTCTTCTTGATTTCCTCGATGCTCGTCGGTGGGGCCGCGCCGGCGCGCTTGGGCACGGTGAGCGTGAGTACGCCGGCCTCGAAGCGGCCGGCGATGTCGTCGAGGCTGGCGGTTGCGGGCAGCTGGAAGACCTTGTGGAGGGAGGAGCCCGGGCCGCCGCCGGCGCCTGGCCTGGTCGCGCCGCGCACGGTGAGCCTCCCCGCCCCGTCCACCTGCACCCGGAAGTCGTCCTTCTTGAAGCCCGTCAGGGTGAGGCGGAGCACGTAGGTGCCGGCCTTCTCCGACAACTCGAACTTGGGGTCCACCGCCGCCGCCGCCGGTGTTGCCGTCGGCTGCTGCTGCTTGGTGGCGGTGGCGGCCATGAGGAAGCGTAGAGAAGGAATCGTGATGGATATAGCCGTGGCCTGCGAGTGATGCTAGCTAGCTCTGTGGTTGGTTGATCGAGAAGTGAGGTGAGATGAGATGGGAAGGGTGGCATGATGCGCCGTGTATATATACGTAGGTGGCGGATGGAATGTTTGGTTGATTCGAAGCTTGGGCTGTGAGGAGAGAGGTGGAAGGAGGAGAGGCCGGCCATGGATGCATACGTGTAGTGCAGGTATGAAGATGTGTAGCTTAGCTTGCAAGCTAGTACATCGATCCATGGAGTCATGGCCTCATGGGTGAGGAAAGGTTTAGGGATCTAACCCTATGGAGGCGAGGCCAAGAAATGAAGAAAGAAAGACGGAGAATATTAATGCTTGGTGTGCATGTCATCGTGGCAGCCAAGAAAGCCAACTCCATCCATCATACAGCACCGTGTTCACATCGATTGGAGGCCGCGTTGCTGGATCCAAATCGCATCTTAATTTTATCACACTTCAAGTATATCTATACCTGAGTTCATATGTTTGACGAAAAAGCCTCAGATTTTTTGTTTAAGTAACCTGTAGTCCAACATTAAATGCCCTTTCTCTGTTGGGTTTCGGCCCAACTGCGGCAGCCTCTATCTCACGCGCCTGGGCGCCGATTAGTATTTCGCGATTAGCTACAATAGGCTCAGTTCACTCTGTTTTCAACCCGTTAGGTCCAGGCTTTTATTATTTACACAGAATATGCTAAACATGATTATGCTATAACTTTGCAACTATATTTTGGATTAAAATAATTTGTATTTATAATTTGATCAAAAAAAATGTGTAGTTTCCAACCGTGCTATTATTTGTTTCTTTTAACAACTTTAAAATTTTGTTCAGGGTATAAACTTAATTAACCTAATTAATTGCTATGCTGTATTTTGGGAAATGCTAACACACAATATAACTTTTATATCATCTATATATATATGAAATATGTTACGAGGGCCTATATGGATCGAAGGGAGTATGAATGATCGATTACAATGGGCATGTAGGAGTAATAAAGAAAGAAGAGAATAAAGGGCATGATCAGTAGGCATAAAAAAAGAATGCGAGATTTAAAAAAATATGAAGGAGAGAATAACACAAAGGAATTGGTATTAATACCAACGGCGTGACATGCATGCAATGCAATAATAAAAAGGAATAAATACTGATGGACATGGGAGGGGCACGCATATACGCGTTGCTGCGTAGTGTGCGGCCGTTATGTGCAACAGAAATAAGAGCGTCAAGTTGTATGCAACAATCTAGGGTCGTTTTGTTCAGACGTGGACAATTTTTTTATTAATCTTCAAGCGTATGCAGAGATGGACTAAAACACATTTATGAGAATCATTTTATTGAGATCAGTGTCGGGGGGATGACCTCCGGGTAGGCTCAAGGAGACGAGACGACATTTCAAAACATCGGGGCGGCCAACGCCCCTCGGTCCGGCTGCCCGGCCACCCCGGCCGGCTCGCCACCCGGCTGCTCCGGCCGGCCTGCTACGCGGAGTCAACCGCGACATCACATCTGACCCGACGCGGATGTGACGGCCATGCTCCGGTCACTGTTGCAGCATAGGTGCCCACTATTCATCTATAGTGCAACCTTCAGTCTATAGTGCAACCTATAGTCTACAGTGTAACCTGTCCCCTGGGCACTGGCTTATAAAGTGTCCCAGGGGACACTCACGTAGGGGCACTCACGCCACACACACTGGCTCATACACATCCATCTCACAGGCACACTCACACCACTCCCTCTCGTTCTCTCATTCACACACGCATGAGGCCAGGGAATGGGGCGTCCATAGCTCTCATCTGCCTCCTCTAATACAGCTCTAGGAGCAACTCTGTACTACACCGCATATATACACCAGACATGTAGGAGTAGGGGTGTTACCTTCCCGCGAGGGCCCTGAACCTGGGTAAACCACCGCGTGCTGTTGCCCAACCCCATCCCGGATCTCCACCGCAGCCTTGCCCTCACCTCAAGCCCTCCCATGACATCTGCCGTGACGCGGCACCCCCGGGACAACACCACGACAGTTGGCGCCCACCGTGGAGCAAGCTGCCGCTGGAACCGCAGTCCGGGCGGGACCCCTTTCGTCATCATCACCGCGACGTCGCCGCCGTCTCTCCGGCGACGCTCGGGGGCTCAACATCGACACGCCCCCGGGGTGACCGCGCGGGACGGCGCGTCCACGCCATCGGCCTCGACACCGTCCACCTCGCTCTCTTCTCCGCGGACACTCTGCACCGTGCGCCTCACCAACTCCCCACGAGCGTCCGTGGCCTCGCGCCCTGCCGTCCGCGCAGCGGCAGCGCCGCTAAGCGTCGTCACCAAGCTCGCGGACGCCCGCTCCCTCACTCTGGTCCGCTTTTCTCTCGCGTGGTGGTGCAAACAAAAATACAGAGAGTCTGCTCCTGCTTCGCTCCGCTCCTCGGCCAAGCACCAGCGGCGGCCGAGCGCCCGAGGCCCGCGCCTTGTCGCCGCTCCTCCGCGGCTCCGCGGCCGCGCTGCTGCCTCGCCCCGCCCAAGCTACTGCCCGCCTGCTTGACTCGCTGTGGCCGTGGCCTGTTCCAGCGCCTCGCGCGCCACCCTCGCCCGCAGTCGCGCGTGCGCTTCGCCCGGCCACCACCGTGCCAACCTGCCGCGCCCCCGAGCACCTCCGGCCCGCGTCGGCGCTTCCCCGCGACCTCACGCCGCTCCGCTCTGCTTCCCCGTCCCGCCGCGCTCTGCGCGCCGCTGCGGACCCGCCGTCTCCTGCGGTCTCCTCTCCCGCAGCGCCGGCCTCCTCCTCCGACGCGCGACGCAGCGCAGGTTCCGCGCCGGCCGCCTCGCGCGCTCGGCCGCGTCGTAGCGCCGGCCTCCTCCTCCGACGCGCGATGCCGCGCAGGTTCCGTGCCGGCCGCCTCGCGCGCTCGGCCGCGTCACCGCCGCCCCGCGCCCGGACGCGCCAACCCCCACCCGCGCGCTCGCGGCCCCGCTCCGCCTCGCGCCACCCTCGCGCGCCCACGTCCGGCCCCGCAGCCAGCCGGCTCCGCCCCGCCGGGCCGCCTCCGCCCGTGGCCGCGCCGCCTGCTCTGCCCCCGCGCGTTCGTATGCCGGCTCCGCCGGCTCCGGCCCCGTGCGTCCCCATCTCCGCGCCGCCTCCACCTCCGCGTCCGCGCCGTTCCAGCCGGCACTGCGCGCCCCGCAGCGCCTGCCGGCTCCCGCGCTGGCCGGCCCCGCTCGCCCCGGCGCCGGCTCCGCCGCGCCGGCCGCCTGCCCCACCTCGACTGTCTCCGCGCCCGCCCCGCGTCTCGGTCCGGCTCCGCGCGCCTCGCCTGCTCCGGCTCCCCGCGCGACCGCCTGCACGCTTGGCCTCGGCCCCGGCCGGCTTCGGCTAGCCGCCCCGTCGCGTCCACGTTCCGGCCGGCTCCCCGCGCCGCCCGGGCTGCCCCGCCGCGTCCCCGCTCCGGCCGGCTCGCCGCGCTGTCCGTCCCGCGCCGGCCGGCTTCCACAAGCCCGTACGGCTCGCCGACCCGCCGGTTCCCGCACCGGCCGGCCTCCGCGCGCCTCCCGGCTCGCCACCGCCGCGGCCGCCGGCTCCCGCTCGCCCCGCGGCTGGCTCGCCGCCAGCCGGCCCCGCGCGCGCGCTGGCTCCCCTGCTCCGCTTCGGCCGGCTGCCCCAAGAAAGAAAGAAAAAGACAAAAGCAAAAGAGAGCTGCCGGCTGAAAAAAAAAGTTGCTGCCGGATAGAGAAACGGCCAGCTGTTGCCGGTCTGCCCGCGTCGCCGGCTGGCCCGTCTGCCCGCGTCGCCGCCTGGCCGGCCGGCCTGCCCGCCCGCTTCGACACCGGGCCGGCTGGAGAGCCGGCTCGGCTGCCTGCCGCTCCGCTGCCCGGCCAGTAGGGGCGCCCCTCGACCGCCCGGAGGCTCGGGCCGTCTACCGGCGGACACCTCCGACCCGTCTGCACCAAAAGCAATGTGAGCTCCCCATCCGCGTATCTTTGCACGACGCACAAAAACTGACAACCCCGAGCGACCCCCGGGGGCTATCTCCGCATTTTTTTCAGCTGCTTTGCTGTTCCCCCCGGCGCCTGCTGGTCTCAGCCCGGGGGCTGGCCGTTTGGCCCGATACATTCTTCCCTGCAGACGGCTTAGTAGTGTGCACGGTACCGAAGGCCCACTCTTCGTCTCAGCTACAGACCGACTCCCGGCTGTCCGGCTAGCGAGAGCACAAGCTGGAGGTCACCCCACGCGAAAAACGTCCGGGGGAGAAAACGGCTTGGGCGACCCGGTCGTTTCCTTTATGAGTATCTGCTCGGTCGAATCAGCTCCCAGAGTCCGAGTACAGTACACTCTACTCCGCGGCCCACTCTTCGCCTCAGCTACAGACCGGCTCCCGGCTGTCCGGCTAGCAAGAGCAAAAGCCAAAGAGTGGAGGGGACATGAAAAAGACTGAAGGGGGCTCGGACGAAACCGAGTCGGCACCCTCTGCATAAAACTTGCGTTGCCAAAGCTAAATATTTGATATAACTGCACTGACTAACTTTGTCTTTCGCATGATCATTTCCGTGGGGAACTCCCCCTCCTCGCCCGGAGTCTCGGAGGCTACACCCAGTGGGTGCGCCGGCGCGCCCCGCTGGGAAAACGCCGCGTCGGTTGCAGGCCCGCCGCCGGCTGTAACCGGCATCCTCGACACCACCGTCTGCTCCAACAACAGCAAAGACCCTCCACCCGACTCTTCGAGTCGCCCGGAGGCTCGGAGGCTACACCCAGTGGGTGCGCTGGCGCGCCCCCACTGGAAGCAAGCCGCGCCGGCTGCAGCCCGCAGCCGGCTGTCTTCGACGACATCTGCTACATCAACGCCCGCGGAAACCCTCCGCCCGACTCTTCAAGTCGTCTGAAGGCTCGGAGGCTACTGTCGGGGGGATGACCCCCGGGTAGGCTCAAGGAGACGAGACGACATTTCAAAACATCAGGGCGGCCAACGCCCCTCGGTCCGGCTGCCCGGCCACCCCGGCCGGCTCGCCACCCGGCTGCTCCGGTCGGCTCGCCACCCGGCTGCTCCAGCCGGCCTGCTACGCAGAGTCAACCGCGACATCACATCTGACCCGACGCGGATGTGACGGCCATGCTCCAGTCACTGTTGCAGCATAGGTGCCCACTATTCATCTATAGTGCAACCTGCAGTCTATAGTGCAACCTGCAGTCTACAGTGTAACCTGTCCCCTGGGCACTGGTTTATAAAGTGTCCCAGGGGACACTCACGCAGGGGCACTCACGCCACACACACTGGCTCATACACATCCATCTCACAGGCACACTCACGCCACTCCCTCTCGTTCTCTCATTCACACACGCATGAGGCCAGGGAATGGGGCGTCCGTAGCTCTCCTCTGCCTCCTCTAATACTGCTCTAGGAGCAACTCTGTACTACACCGCATATATACACCAGACATGCAGGAGTAGGGGTGTTACCTCCCGCGAGGGCCCCTAACCTGGGTAAACCACCGCGTGTTGTTGCCCAACCCCGTCCCGGATCTCCACCGCAGCCTTGCCCTCACCTCAAGCCATCCCATGGCATCTGCCGTGACGCAGCACCCCCCGCGACAACACCACGACAATCAGAATCGTCGTACAAAAACCGTACCAAAAGTATTGTATGTGTACCACGCTTTATTTTTCGGGTGTGTACCATGCTTCTTAACGTACTACTAATATGAATTTATGCTAGACCTCAGTGTGCGCGCCTCTGCCATGGGCGGGCACAATTCGGATGTTGTTGGGCCGTGCTGACGGATATTTCAGTGGACAAGTCAATTATCTCTTTTGTTGCAACGCACATGCATATGTGCTAATAGTATATATATAACTTGTCAAAAAACGGTGGCACGACTTCAGGATGTTCAGTTTTTCACTTAAAATTATAAATTCTAGCATAATATGTTTGTATTTCCTATGGAGATTATTGTGATTTTCTTCATAAAAATGGTGTCGCACTTAGAAAAACACTTTAGCTATATGTAAATCGCCTGAAAATTAACTTTAGGTCAGCCAATTTTTGGGTTGTTCCTTTCTGCTTTAAGATTCGTGCACTTTTTTCTGGGATGGTCAGTGTGTTGTTTTCGGCTGTTTTTTTTTTTTTGACAACATATTTGGGTCAGTCAGTTCTTTAACGGGCCAAAGCCCATTCTAGTGCGACATAACCTTCCTCTTTCTCATTTCTTTTTTCTTCTGTTTTTGTCCCTTTTTTGCTTTTGTTTTCTTCCTTATCTTTATTAGTTGTTTTTTTTACTTTGTGAGTACTTTTGGGGTGTAGGGTGAATGTAAATATACACACACAAATACTATATAATATGTGCCAAAATTTCAGTACTTGATTATGATTTGCAAGTTTTGTATCTTTTTAATTCTCTTTCTTCTTAAAGGGAAATAGAAACTATACTAATTCATGTTTTCTTATAAAACATCATTATTTTGATATCGTTTTAGTTTTATTTTCATTCTTCTTTAAGGGTAATACTAATGGCACTAATTTCTTCATTTTTAGATACTTTTTTTTTGCAAAAGTTCCACTTTTATATGCTTATTCATGGATATTTTAGAAAAGCGTGATTTTTATGTATATTTTGTGCAAATGTTGTCACTATTTCTTTTATATTTTTTTTTATTTTCTTTCTTCTTGATGGGTAATACCAATGTCACTAACTCATTCTTCCATAGAAAATTTAATTATTTTGATTTTGTTATATATTTTTAATTTTCTTTCTTCTTAAAGGGTAATACTAATGCCATTAATTCATTACTTCTTACTCCCTCCGATCCAAAATAAGTGGCGCAGTTTTGAACTGCGGTTAGTTCAAAACTACGACACATATTATGGACCGGACGTAGTAGTAAACATCTTTTGTGCGAAATTCCACTGTTGTATGCTTATTCTTGTATGTTATAAAAAACACAATTTTGGTGTAAATTGTGTGCAAATTTTATCATTGTTTTCACTTTCTATATTCTTGAAGGGTAATACCAATGTCATTAATTCATTCCTTAGAAAATGTTATTTTTTATTTGTGTGTGTGTAAGTACACGTGCAAGCACTAAATAATATGTGTGTAAATTATAGTGGAATGCAAAAAATGCACTATTATATGCCGATTTTTTGCATATTAAAAAAGTGCAATTTAGTGCAAAGTTGTGTGCAAGTTTTAATTTTTTTTTGTTTTCTTTCTTCTTAAATGGTTTCATTCTTTCTTAGAAATCATCATTATTTTGATTTTGTTTTATTTTTTTATTCCCTTTCTTCTAAAAGGGTAATACTAGTGCCACTAATTCATTCTTTCTTAAAAAAAATCATTTTCATTTTGTTTTATTTTTTATTTCATTTTTTGATTATCTTTTTGTTTTGATTTCATTTTATTTTGTAAGGGTAATACCGATGTCGCTAATCCATTACTTTTTAGGAAACACTTGTTTGCAAAAAAAATCATTATTATATTTTTATTTTTGCATACAATAAAAAACAATATATGTGCAATACCAATGCCACGAATTAATTTTTTTCTTAGGAAACTTCATTATTTTATTTTTATTTTTTATTTTAGTATAGGGGATGATAATGCTAGAGAAAGTAGATGTTTTTATGTTCTGTTATGTTACACATAGTTGCATATTATTATTATTTTTCCTTTTTAAATTTGTCTTGGTTTAATTTAGGATTAAACATACCTATAATATCATTTGATTTAATTTTTTATATTTTTTTTCTTTTAAGGGTAATAACAATGTCACTAATTCATTCTTCCTTAGAAAACTTCATTTTTTTTTATTTCCATTTATTCTTTAAGTTTACACCACCACAAGCTAAGCGGCCAAAAAAAAAGATGTGCTTCAGAGCAGGACTATGTAGGAGGAGTAATGCTATACATAAAGGAAATTACGGGCTGGGATTAATTACATGCCGACATGGCAAAGGGGGATTGGGAAGAAGGAAACTGAGGCAGGCCACCCCGGTGGGAATTCAGAGGGGTGTGGGGGGGGGGGGGGGGGGGGGGGCGGAGGTCACGAGCGTACGTGCATACATGAATGTATCTGTATGCATGCACGCACAACTTAAAATTTTAATTTGAGTAAAGGATGGAAAAAAGAAAAGAAAATGAAAGGGGTGTTAACGTAATGGAGCATGCACCTTGAAACACACAAGCTAGAGTGCTATGTCAATAATTCGTACTAGGGACACTCGAGCTTCCAAAGAAGGTGTGGAACGCACAAACTAGAGTGCTAGACGTGACACTGTGATAACAAAACACAGAGAAAAGGTCCGTCGGGTGCTGTCGATTGCTACTCCTACCGCCCTTTCTTTCTTTTGGCTGAAACAAGTTGTTTTCAGTCGATTGATGACCCAAATTATGTTTTCAGTCGATTGGCTTGTAGCCATTCCCTTAGAAAAAACCCCTCCAAACAAAATAGAGTCCGTGTTCCTCGCGAGAATTTTGGAAACATATGCCAATGGAGAAATATCATTTTTTTAGGGAAATGAAAAGGTTTTATCCTTCCATGCGAAGAAAGGGACAAGGAGCTTCATTCAACAATTATTATACCGATCATCTAAAAAACAATTATTATACGGATTCAACAAAAAAAAGTTCAAGCCGACTCGATCACATTCACGGGAGCACGAGAGAACATAACCCAAAGTTTTGGATTCCAGATGCGAACAAAATCTCGTGTGGCACCGACATTTCCGGTTACCGCTGTAATCGAAAAATACCGGGTGGATTTTTTTAATGAATTTTCAATCTGAACTAAATTCATTTATAATTCTTTCAAATTCAAAAAATCAGAATATTTTCTCGCTACCGAATATTTTGCCCGGTAACCAAATCTCTGGCAGCACCTACTCACATGGAAGTAGCGGGCTACGACTGATCTTAACATTGCCCCTCGGTAGGGGAGTCCACGACATCTCCTTCAGAACGTGGCTTCTTGCGATATATGATGCACCCTTTGAAGGGTAAGAAGGTGGTTGTGTGTGCTTCAAGAGATGAAGAAGAAGAAGTGAAATGTGATGAACAAGAAGATGATACCTCATGCTCGGCAAATGACTTTGAAGAAGACTTGGACCTCTTGGCCAAGAAATATTCAGGCATCATGGCTAACAAGGGGAAGAATCTAAAGGGAAGATCCTTTCGGAGAAGAAAGTGCTATACTTGTGGTAGCCTCGACACTTTGTTGCAGATTGTCCCTTTGAAGAGAAGACAAGTCAGATAAGGTTGTACTCGAGAAAAATAAATTCTTCAAGTTCTCCAAGAGAAAGGATGTCAAGGCGCCTGTTCATGAGGAGGACATGTCCAACAACGACGAGTAGAATGTGGGTACTGTCTCCATAGCCTTGCAATCCACGTCCTCCTCCTCCAATGACCTCTTTGACGTACCCAACGAGAATGAGACCATCACTCATCGTTGCCTCATGGCTAAAGAGGTAATAGCAAAGTCTGACTCCCCTAACCCACCTCTTTTCATGCCCAACTCTCCTTGTGAGGGGTTGGAGGTTGAGTGTGATGATGGTGAGGAGGATGGCGTGGATGCATCAGTGACCTTTTATGAAAACTCTTCATGGTGAGGCTCATGCTCGCTTTGGCAATCTCTTGAAGACACTCGCCGAAGGCAGTGACTTTATTGAGACTATTGAAAACGTCCTTATAGTGGAAAAAGAGAGAGTCAAACTCCTTGAGCATGAACTCCAAGAAGTGGGAGTCATGAAGGCTTCCCTTGAGGAATCCATTCTTGGCTATGAAATTGACTTTGTTAAAATCAGTGATTCTCTTACTAGTGCGCTTGAGGTGTCAAGTGACTTAAAGACTAAACTTGCTATGCTTCAAGTTGATCATGCTAGACTTGTTGAGGACTTTGAGCTCCTTGAGAAAAACTCCAAAGTTGTCAAATCAGAGCTCGTAGCTCTCACCGAGTCATATGCTCAACTTAAAGCCTCTACCTTAAGTCTCTTTCCACCATTCCTCCCATTGATATTCATTATGATGCTTGTTCTTCTAACTCTACAATCGACTATGCATCTCTCTTTGAGGAGAATAAGAAGTTGAAAGCTCAACTAGAGAAAAGGTTTGTGTCTTGCATTCAAAGGAAAACTAACCTTAATGACCTCTTAAGCAATCAAAAGGAGTATGTTGCTGAGGGAATTGGGTTTGATCTACTCTAAGAAGAAGAAGAAGAACAAGAAGAAAGATCAAGATCCTCCTCCACAACAAAAGATAGCCTTTGTGCAACAAGGGCACAAAGAAAAGGAGAAGTAAAAGGGACATCGAGTTTCTTAGTCAGGGCTCAAATGAGTCCGGATGAACAGTAAAAAAAATAAAAATAAAAAAAAATATGATTTTTTTGTGTGGCAAACTTGAAGAAATGTTTTGAGTGCTCGCAAAATTTCATCATGGAATCACATTCGTGGAATTCATGGTGAAAAAACAAAATCGATGTGCTACTTTTGAAAGCATTTTGGCGCACTGATTTTTTTTGCCATGACTTCCAAGAATGTAATTTCATGATGAAAATTTGCAAGCACTGAAACATTTCCTTAATATTATCACAAAAAAAATTCAGAATTTTTTAATTTTCTTTTCAATATTTTTTGATTTTACTGTTCGTGCCAAGAGCATTTGAGCTCGAGCTCAAAATAGGACTTTCAAAGTAAAAGGAGAAAGTTGGGGATGGAAATGTTACTAAGAATAAGGCCATTCCCAATGACTTTGCATGAAAGAGTTGGACAATTGTCGTGGAGTTTGTCTTGGGTCCTAGATGCTACTAAAGGTGGGAGACCATGGCCCAAGGAATATCATCTGGTCTGGGCCAAGGGCCACTGGTCGTCGCTATGGCGAGGTAGTAGCCGACGGTGGGAAGTCAAGACTAATAGGTGGTGCTGGAATGCACCACCGTGCCACATCACATCATGTGGATGATGGGACGATGGACTCGAGTCCGGAGTGGGCCGCATAGGGACCATGTTATAGGTCGAGAGCACGGAGGTCAAGAACGGTAACATCCCCATGTATTAAGCTACAGTGATCACCTTTTGATAGTGCCAAGTCACCATGTTTAACAGTGCTTGATCATCATTTGCATCATGTCTCATTTCAAATTCCTACTCAAGTTGAAATTCAAATATAAATTGAAAATAAAAGTTGTTCCAATTTTAGAAACTAAAATGTTCCTAATATTTTAAATATTCCCAAGGAAATTATAAAAATAAAATAAACATTAATTGAATTAGTTAAATGACTCTAACATCATGAAACAGTACCAAAACAGAAGTATTTAATCCATTTTCAATTAAATAAATTTCAAATAAAAACATCTGGACTCCAAACCATTTTATAGCAGTGCATAATATTGCAGGGTATTTATTTTGGCAAACTCCACATTTTTCTAAACTAATTTTCTGTTGAAAGAAAATGCAAACAGAAAAGGAAAAATCAAAACAGAAAAAGAAAAAGGGAAATCCTAACGCTTACTGTGCCTACGGGCTCTAGTCGAACAGTACCTCGTGGCCCACCCCCGCCCCCTGGCCTATATGGCCTCGCTCTCCCAAACCCTAGCCCTCTCTCCTTTCCTCCCTCGCCCGTCGCCCGAACCCGTCGCCGTGCCGCCGTCGTCACCGCGCATCGGAGCCTCCCCGAGCCATCGCAAGGTGTCCAGAAGCTTCGGCGTGGTCGACTTCTTTGTCTCCAGCATCGGATCGAGGTCGAGGAGCCGCGACGGCGACGCCCTCATCGTCGTCTTCGTCTACGGCCTCTCGAGCGCCGCCGTCGATGTGCTCGCCTTCGTTCCGCTCCGGCCTCCCCGAGTCAACGGCGAGCTCCGCTGTGAGCGCGCGCACCTCCTCTTTCTCTGCTTTGCTCGGATTCGAGCCGCTGCTGCTCTATCTCGCCGCCGCGCCCTGACTGCCTCTCTGTCGCCGCGGTCGAGCTCCGCGTCGTCGCTCCGGCCCGTTCCAGTGGCAGCCGAGGCCACCATTGGCCTCCGGGCAGCTCGTAGATGCTGCCCAGCCCCTTGGTTCTTCGAGACCGGGCTCGTGTGCGCGATTTTGTCGGGTGTCAGTCGCCTCCGCCGTCGGCTGTCGTTGTTGCCGTCGTCTCCGGCCACCCCCACTTGCGCCGCTTGTGCCAGTGGACGCAACGCGTCACGCGCATCCCGTGGGTAGCCGCGGCGGACCAAATGGTCGCTGGAATCGGCCGGACGGCCATCGTCGCCGTTCGGCCTCGTCGCCGGTGACGTCGCTGATGTGGCACGTCATTAAGCCGCTAACCACCATTTTGTTAACCCCTAACCACTGACTGACAGCCGGGCCCTATGCGGTTAATTAACCCTAATAAAAATGATTTAGTTAATTTAATATACTGGCATGTGGGGCCGCGTGTACTGTTCATCTGGATAAGATCTGCTGACTGTGTCTGCTGACTCAGCATTGGCCCCACCAGTCAGTCTCTGCTGACTAGACCTTTGACCCAGTCAATGGGCCCACTGGTCAGTCCCTGTGCTGGCCAGTTGGGTACAAAACTGGGTACACATTGCATTTCCAATTACTGTTTATAATTCGGATTTAATAATTAAAATAATTCCAGAAAATTTCAGAAAATGATTAAAACTTTGAAAAATCATATAAAATAAACCGTAACTCGGATGAAAATAATTTATATATGAAAAACGATCAGAAAAATATGACGAATCCGAATATTCTACCCACATACCTGCCACACCCCTCAAACATACTGAACATGGAACTTTTTGCATGTTTCCAATAAATGAATAGTGCATAACCTTGGTAAAATAAATCCAAATAAATTCCTAAATTATCTAAAGCAGTTAGATAGACATTATATCACCTCTGCATATCATTTAGGCATGTCATGCATCGCTGTTGCATTGTTGCCGTGAATTTATTGTTTCTTCCCCCTCCTTCTCCCTCGATAGACCCCGAGACTGACGCCGCTGCCGAGTATGACTACGCCCCTGAAGACCAGCCCCTTTCAGCAGAGCTTCCAGGCAAGAAAAACCCCCTTGATCATCCAGATATCGCCTACTCTTTCTCTCTACTGCTTGCATTAGAATTGCTACTGATGTTATTCCGATAGTTCCTATTCTGATGCATAGCCTGATTTTGTCGCCTGATGTTTATACCTACCTGTTGTCCCATGATGCTTAGTTGTAGGGGAACGCAGCAGAAAACAAAAATTTTCCGACCTACGCACCAGCCCAGGACCACTATGGAGACTGCATACAAGGTTTGATCATTTCGTTACCGACTCGTAGCGCAGCGGAAGTAGAGTCGATGACGAACGGCGGTGCAGATCCCCGTAGCTAGGATTTTACAACCTCCCAACCGCGAGGATGTATACCCTTATCTGCCCCGCGGACAGCCCTCCGGGAGGCGGTCACACAGTCCCCCGGACGGTGTCGCGGACAGCCCTTCGGGAGGACCTCCGAAACTCGGACTGTCACTCGGACAGCCCTTCGGGAGGACCTCCAAAACTCGGACGGTCACACGGACAGCCCTTCGGGAGGCACTCTCGAACTAAGACCGAAACTATGATCTCTCTACAGAGTTGCACACATACGGTGTCATCTATCCGGCAGGGCTTCGCCGTCCAGAACTAGTTCCTGCCGGAACCCAGACAACCTTTCGGCTCTACGAAACTATTTCGTGGGAGGGAGAGAAGAAAGGCAGATCATGCATGCCATGTGTGTGAGAGTTGGAGTGAGGATGGAGAGCTCCTCTCCACCTCCTTATATAGTGGTGGAAGGGGTGAGGGGGGGCTGAAATTTCAGCCCACAAAACAAGCACCCACCAAACAAGGAAACATGTTCCCACCAAACATGGAGAAAACATGTTCCCTTGTCCATGGTGTTCCCCCATGGGGCCCCACCTTCCTCCCAACACTCTCCACCATTTGTGGGGGCTGCCCCCCACCATGGGGGGGCCCCCCAACACTTTGTCCAGCCACAAGGGGGCTGTCCCCTAAAGGGGGCGCCCCCAAAAACAGCCAAAAAACAGCCCCCACGATCCGTGGGATCTTGTCCCCTCTCGCTGGGACAAGATGTTTTCCGAAACTATTTCTTCTGAAAAATTCCGGAAGGTCCCAGAACATTTCCGGCACCCTCTAAAATTATCTGGACGCGCTCCGGAACATTTCCGGTATGGTGGTTTAATTTAAAACCATCTTCGTTTACCCGGTAAACAATTCCGGCAGCTCCGAAAACCTTTTTCGGTTTTTTCTCCGGAAAAATTCCAGAAATTACCAGACCAATCTGGCAACCTCCAAAACTTTCCCGGTGCTTGCCGAAACCTTTTTGGATCAATGGTTTTATCCGAAACAACTTTTCGGTTTTACCGAAACTTTTCCGGTGTTCTCTCCGGAACTTTTCTGTTGTCTCCGAAACTTTTCCAGTGACTTTCTCTCGGACTCCTTGTCTAGTATTCAGCAGATAGATGACCCTTAAGCGTGTGACCCTATAGGTTCGGTGAAGCATAGACATGACCCGGAACCCCTTCCGATCAATGATCAACATCGGAGCCATGGACACCCATATTGACCCCTATACCCACACGAATGAATATTCGAGTGAACCTCCAGTTGCCGTGTGCTATTCCTGTTGCTTCGCGATATGTTACAATTACCCGAGGTGAGAAACATCGGCATCCTCGTGGATCAACACTTGTCCACAATGCCAGTTACCTCGTTGCCGGTATTGTTCTCTTTTCTCGTTCCCGTGTTCCGGCATCCCTGTGATCAAATCACCCTGTGTCTGGCCAGACGATGATGGATACCGTAACACCGAGAGGGCCCAGAGATATCTCTCCATCGTCGGAGGAGCAAATCCCAATCTTGAGCTATCAAGTTACTTGACATACCTTTCCATGAACCCGTAAGCCGCCGTAATAGCCACCCATTTACGGATGACGTTTAACAAACCCCAAAGTTCATGAAGCAAGCATGAAGAAACTCGATACTCTCATGGTCTAAGGAATTATGCAAACATTAACTTGCTGTGTTATTAACCATTAACTTATGACGAATGTATCTCATAGCATAACATCAATCGGGTCGATTCAACACAAGTGTTCTAACAACAATTGTGCCCTCAAAATTGCCGGCATAGCCATGCCCATGATCAGGAAAACGGGATCATCATGCAATACTTGAGCCAGTCATAGAGGCTTGACTAGGAATACATTTTACCGTTTATTATCCCACACGTGCATATGAGTCTTCCTCCGAGCCTCGTGGTTATTGCAGACTCGAGAACCACAGCAGTTATAGCATGGAACATAAACCTAATTATGAACATGGAGATAATCAATAACATTTATTATTGCCTCTAGGGCATATCTCCTACATTAGTTAGCTATACTTTTTATTCATCTGTGGCCCTTCACCCTTGTCCGTTGCCATGCTTGTATCGGGCCGTGATCACTCTGGGTGAGGATCGTGGAAATGCTTACATTACTACATTCATTTACTGTTACGGGGCTGAAGGGCTGGTGGTACCATCCAGTCAGAGATGGACCTGAGTCCCGACAGCTCTCGATGTTAAAGACGGGCCGGCTCCAAGAGTGCCCGCGAGATAATGAAACAAGACGGGTTGAACCCAAGGGTACCCGCGAGTGATAACGTGGCGGCACGACAGGGCAGGCAGAGACCACCTAGGAGAGAGGTGGGCCTGGTCCCTGTTCGGGTCCGCGTGTTACCAAGTCGGAGCGACGGGAACCCTGTTCGACTCTGCGAGTTACTAAACACGACTAATGGATTTGGGTATTTGATCTGAGTTGGCTACGTGCCTATACGCACTATTACCACGTGGGATAATGGTTTAATGGGGCCCTCTACGTCGTATGTATCAGCCGAAAGCTCTGTCAGACGTCCAGTTCAGCATTGCGGCACGGCAGGATCGGCGCCATCCAGGACAGAGGTGGTGCCTGGATCTAACCATGTGCGCAACGACTCGGAGTGCAAAGGGCGATGGCCCAAGACCCCTGCGCGCATAGGATGTAGACCAGCGGGGACCTCTCTGCTGAGCTCTAGGTAGGACTGCGTCGTGTCGATCAGCCGAGGCTGGGCATGACCCAGAAAAGTGTGCCCGGCCAGAGTTAATCAAGCATGTTGGGTAACAGTAGTGTAGGAGATATGCCCTAGAGGCAATAATAAATGTTATTGATTATCTCCCTGTTCATAATTAGGTTTATGTTCCATGCTATAACTGCTATGGTTCTCGAGTCTACAATAACCACGAGGCTCGGAGGAAGACTCATATGCACGTGTGGAATAATAAACGGTAAAATGTATTCCTAGTCTGGCCTCTAAGACTGGCTCAAGTATTGCATGATGATCATGTTTTCCTGATCATGGGCATGGCTATGCTGACAATTTTGAGGGCACAATATTAGAAGAACATTTGTGTTGAATCGACCCGAATTGATGTTATGCTATGAGATACATTCGTCATTAGTTAATGGTTTATAACACAGAGATGGTTAACGTTTGCATGATTCCTTAGACCATGAGAGTATCGAGTTTCTTCATGCTTGCTTCATGAACTTTGGGGTTTGTTAAACGTCATCCGTAAATGGGTGGCTATTACGGCGGCTTACGGGTTCATGGAAAAGTATGTCAAGTAACTTGATAGCTCAAGATTGGGATTTGCTCCTCCGACGATGGAGAGATATCTCTGGGCCCTCTCGGTGTTATGGTATCCATCATCGTCTGGCCAGACACTTTGTGATTTGATCACGGGGATGCCGGAACACGGGAACGAGAAAAGAGAACAATACCGGTAACGAGGTAACTGGCATAGTGGACAAGTTGTTGATCCACGGGGATGCCAACATGTCTCACCTCGGGTATTTGTAACATATCGCGAAGCAACAGGAATAGCACACGGCAACTGGAGGTTCACTCGAATATTCATTCGTGTGGGTATAGGGGTCAATATGGGTGTCCACGGCTCCGATGTTGATCATTGATCGGAAGGGGTTCCGGGTCATGTCTATGCTTCACCGAACCTATAGGGTCACACGCTTAAGGGTCATCTATCTGCTGAATACTAGACAGGGAGTCTGAGAGAAAATCACCGAAAAAGTTTCGGACACCGGAAAAGTTTCGGACAGCGGAAAAGTTCCGCAGAGAGAACACCGGAACAGTTTCGGTAAAACTGAAAAGTTGTTTCAGGGGATACCATTAAGTCAAATTGGTTTCGGCACATGCCTGATAATTCTTGGAGGGTGTCAGAATCATTCTGGAAACTTTCTGGAATTTTCCGGAATGAAAACCGGAAATGTTCCGGAGCTGCCGAAACCGCTTCAGATGCTTTTCGCAGATGAAAATCACTAAACCGGAATTGTTCCGGCTCGCGTTGAAAATTATTTTGGTGGGTACTGGAAATGTTCTAAGCCCACATGAATATTTTCAGTTCGATCAGACGCTGAAAAATGTCGTCGTGAATAGTGAAAGTGCTTTTTGGGATATTTATGGAAAAGTCACCTTTTGGGATATTTTCCGAAAAAGGTTTCTAGAAGGCTTGGGGGCCAAGAAACCCTACCCCTTGGATTTCCTATAAATAGAGGTGGAGGGGCTGCCTCCACACTCACTTCCTTCTCACATACAAGTGCCATGACATTTCTGGCTTCTCTCTCCCTCCCAGCGAAATAGTTTCGTAGAGCCGAAAGGCTGTCTGGGTTCCGGTGGGAACTAGTTCTGGACGGCAAAGCCCTGCCGGATAGATGACACCGTATGTGTGCAACTCTGTAGAGAGATCGTAGTTTCGGTCTTAGTTCGAGAGTGCCTCCCGTAGGGCTGTCCGAGTTACTGTCCGTGTTTCGGGGGTCCTCCCGAAGGGCTGTCCGAGTGACCCGCCCGAAGGGCTGTCAGTGAGGCCTCCCGGAGGGCTGTCCGAGGATCCGTCTGGTGGGACTATCCGAAGGACTGTCCAGAGGCCTCCCGAGGGGCTGTCCGAGGATCCGTCCGGTGGGACTATCCGAGGGACTGTCCAGAGGCCTCCCGAAGGGCTGTCCGAGGATCCGTCCGGTGGGACTATCCGAGGGACTGTCCTCGCGGTTGGGAGGTTGTAAAATCCTAGCTGCGGGGATCTGCACCGCCGATCGTCATCGACTCTACTTCCGCTGCGCTACGAGTCGGTAACGAAAAAGATCAAACCTTGTAAGTAGTCTCCATAGTGATCCTGGGCTGGTACGTTGGTCGGAAATTTTTTGTTTTCTGCTTCGTTACCCTACAAGTAGTGCACCTGTTAGGGCATATTTCTCCCTTAGTGGTTTTGGTGATTGATGACAATGCTTTTGCGGACTAATCGTGTGCATTGAGCATTTCAGATACTCCATCATTTGGCACAAGACGATTGATGCCCATCGATGTATTAGAGTGAAGACGGTTTATTTTCCTTTGTTTCATTTTCGGTGGACTTGAGTCGTAGGAAATACCGTACTATTAAGAGGGGGTCCGCTTCGGAAAGGTTTGGGTGGAATCAACACGTACACACTTTCATTTGCACCCTTCGTTTCTTTCCGCCTCTTCAGAGTTTAGCTTTCCGGTACCCAGAAGTGCTCAGAGAGCTGCCAGCGGTAGTACCGCGGCTGGAAGCGGTAGTGCCGCTCCCAGTACCGCTAGTACTACCGCCTCGATTCGAGGCACGATTTTTCGTGTCGGGTTCAGTGGTAGTCCAGCGGTGGTCCCACTGGCATACTACCGCGGACACCCTTTTTACCTGGCTGGGCAAGCGGCAGTAGCAGCGGCAGTAGGAGCAGTAGTACCGCTTGTAAGCGGTAGTACCGCGCCTACCACCGCTGCCACTTCCGCTCGTGGCGCTGCTCTCCATGCCCTCCTCTGTTTGTCAGCGGTAGTAGAGCGGCAGTGGCGAGCGGCAGTACCGCGCGTAGGCGGTAGTACCGCTGTCCGCAGCGGTAGTACCGCTGGTGTGGCAGTACCGCTCCTCCCCTGCCCTGCAATGCTGTCCGAGTGCCTTGTGTTGCAACCCCAGCGGTAGTACCGCTAGGGAGAGCAGTAGTACCGCTCCGGCGGCACTACCGCGCTCTTTTGCACTGCACTTTGTGCACTACCGCTAGGGCGGCAGTACCGCTCGCGTGAGCAGTAGTACCGCTATGTGCGGGCTGAAAACTGGGTAACGGTTGGTTTTGTCCCTCCCACTATATAAAGGGGTCTTCTTCCTCAAGAAGACTACCTCTTCCTCCCCAAACTCCATTGTTGCTCCAAAAGCTCATTTTTGCCCGATCTCTCTCCCTAGCCAATCAAACTTGTTGATTCTTTAGGGATTGGTTGAGAAGGCCCCGATCTACACTTCCACCAAGAGAAATTTGATTCCCCCCACTAATCCCTTGCGGATCTTGTTACTCTTGGGTGTTTGAGCACCGTAGACGGTTGATGTCACCTCGGAGCCACATTCCATTGTGGTGAAGCTCCGTGGTGGTGTTGGAAGCCTCCAATTAAGTTGTGGAGATTGCCCCAACCTTGTTTGTAAAGGTTCGGTCGCCGCCTTCAAGGGCACCACTAGTGGAATCACGACACCTCGCATTGTGTGAGGGCGTGAGGAGAATACGGTGGCCCTAGTGGCTTCTTGGGGAGCATTGTGCCACCACACCGCTCCAACGGAGACGTACTTCCTCTCAAAGGGAAGGAACTTCGGAAACACATCCTCGTCTTCACCGGCTCCACTTGTGGTTACTTCTTACCTTTACTTTGTGCATGCTTTACTTTTATTGTATCTTGTGCTTGTGTTGTGATTGTTAGCATCATATAGGTTGCTCACCTAGTTGCACATCTAGACAACCTATTTTGTTGCTAACCCTAATTTGTTAAGAAAAGCTAAAAATTGGTAGTTGCCTATTCACCCCCCCTCTAGTCAACCATATCGATCCTTTCAATTGGTATCAGAGCCTTGTCTCTTTATTAAGGGTTTCACCATCCGAAGAGTATGGTTGACGACGGGGATCGGGATGAGGAAGTGCCCGAGGCCGTGGAGTTGAACTCGGTCACCCGAGATGACTTAAATGAAGCTATGGCCTCACTTAAGACGTCTATGACGGCCGAGGTCAAGTCCATGCTTAAAGAACTCCTTGAGGGGTTGAAGTCTACTCCCGATCCGTTGCTCGTGGTTAATCCCACCGCATCGGTGTCGGAGGCCAATTCCAGCAAGGAAGCGGCTAAAGGCACTCAAACCTCTTCCCCTCATGGTAAGAATGGGACGGGAACCTACGCCTCGGTTCCCCCTCCCTTGGTCTATGGAGGACCGGTCCCTACACCTCATATTAACAATCTTGGTCCACCTCCTAAGCTTGTGAAGGGTGATTTTGCTAATTGGGTTTTTCGCATCAAAGTCTCATTTGAATCACAGCTCAACAAATCTTTGGAGAATCATCGAGTAAGGCTTCTACCCACATGACCCAAGCAACCTCACTCCAAGAGAAGAGGCGGACAATCAATACAATCACTCCGCATTGTTCATCCTCCAATCCGCAGTGCCTCCCGAAGATCTAGCTCACTTGCGCCCCTTCTCCCGTGCAAAGGATTGTTGGGAACACATTATATCTTTGTACAAGGGGAGCTCAAGCATTCAATGGTCCAACTTTGAAGTGGTGCTTGATGAGGCCGATGAGTTTGTGATGAATGAAGATGAGGATCCTCGGGATCTCTACCGGAGATTGACAACTCTTGCGGTCGCTCTTCAAGATCATGGGAGCAAGGATACGGATGATAATTGGATCAAGCGCAAGTTTCTCAAGGCCATCATGCCATTCAACAAGGCCATGTCCTCCGTGATCCGTCAAAGACCGGACTTCCACACCTTGTCCTCAAGTGAAGTGTTGGATGAGTTTATTTCCATGAACATCATGAACAAGACCGCCGACAATGCTCTAGCTCGTGTCCAACGGTCAAAGAAAGCCTCACCCAACCTTGCTTTGAAGGCCAAGGGTATTCTGGAAGAAGAACAAGAGGAAGAAGAAGAGAGTTGCCCCGAAGACACCAAATATGCTTACCACGAGCACATGGCTCTTGCGTCAAGGCAATTTTGGGGCAACAAGAGAAACACAAGGCGCAACTCCTCCAAGAACAACTCAAAGGGCAAGCAACGAGTAAGGACTTGCTACAATTGTGGCAATGTGAGTCACTTTGTGGTGGATTGTCCGTATGAGAAGAGGGAGGACAATGGTGGCAAGCTCATCCGCAAAGACAAGGCCAAGTCCTTCTCAAACAAGAACAACTTCACCAAGAAGATACCTCAAAAGGGCTTGGTGGCACAAGAAGAGTACATCTCCGATGATGATGATGAAGATACAAGTGGTGAAGGAATGGCAACGGCAACCGTGGCCATTGCCACCTCTTCCCCAACCAAGGTGTCTCTCTTCGGCGCCCCCAATGAAAACATCATTGCCAAGTGCCTCATGGCCAAAGGTATCAACAAGGTAACCTCCAACATCAAAACCACTACCACTACTACACCTTCATTGTTGGATTGTGTGGATGATAGTGAGATGGTAAAGGTTGATCAGAACGAGTTTGATAAGTTCTTGAGTAAGATCAAAGGTCAGACCAAGAAGCACTTTGTTGCTCTCTTGGAACAACTTGGTGAGGCCAATGATATCATTGAGTCTCACGAAGAGACTATCACTAACTTGCAAGGCCATAGTCGTGATTATGCCGACGAGATTGCGGATCTTTCCATTGCTCTTGAGGAAGAGCGAGGTCTTCGTTTGGCTCTTGAGGAGTCACACAACGTTGACCTTGCTCAACTAAAGAAAGATCTTGAACATGATCAAGTTCTTACTCGTGTGCTCAAATCCGACAAGGTTGACCTTGGAGTTGGCCATGCTAGACTCAAGGAGGAGTTTGAGCTACTTGACAAAGCCCACAAGGTTTTGAAGAGTGCTCATGGCTCTCTCAAAGAGTCTCATGATCAACTCCAAGTGAAGCTAACAACGGAAATAGCCACTTGTCCTCCGTTCGTTTTAATTGATAATGCCATTGCTACTAACCCTTGTTGTGAGCATGAGCATCTTGTGGAGGAGAATGCCAAGTTGAAAGAGCAAATCGAGAAAGGCCTTGTGACTTGCATACAAGGCGAGAAGAACCTCAACGAACTTTTGAGCAATCAAAAGGAAGTTGTGGCAAAGGAGGGACTTGGGTTTGTGCCCAAGTCAAAGAAGAAGAAGAACAACAAGATCAAGAAACCTCTCCCTCTCAAAGAGGTATTTTTCAAGAAGGGAGAGGGTGCTCATAAGGAGAAGAAGCACAAGGCGGTGGGTGGAAATGACAAGAAGGACAAAAGCACTCCATCGAACAAAGCCGGCGACTTTAACCCTTCTTATGTTTTGTGCCGCGCTAGTGATGGACATGTTTTTGCTAAATTTGTTGGTTCTTATTATGAGTACATAGAATGGTCTATTTGGTTTCCTAAGACCCTTGTTACTAACATCAAAGGACCCATTCGAGAATGGGTACCTAAAACCAAGCATTGATTTCTTGTAGGAGTTTGCTTCCGGTGGAGGATCATGGTTGCTTGATAGTGGAGCAACAAATCATATGACCGGGAGCAAGCATTTGGTGGTGGACGTGCAACCAAGTTCATCTATGCCCACCCATGTTCAATTCGGTGATGCCTCAACATCTAAGGTATTGGGTCTTGGCAAGGTTGTGATTTCTCATGATTTATCAATTGAGAAAGTCATGCTTGTTGAGACCCTTGCATACAACTTGCTTTCCGTTCGTCAACTTGCACTTATGGGCTTTGCCACATTCTTTGACCTTGATACCGTGGCCCTTTTGTTGAGCAAGACTCTTAAAGTAGCTTTTGTTGGGCATGTCGAGAACGGTCTCTATGTGGTTAACTTCTCGGAGCGACCCACTAAGACCGCGACTTGCCTAATGGCTAAAGTTGATGTGGGGTGGCTTTGGCATCGCCGACTAGCCCATGTCAATATGAGATCTTTGCAAAGTCTCCTCAAGGGGGATCACGTTCGTCGACTAACAAATGTGAGTTTTGCCAAAGATCGTGCTTGTATCGAAGGAAAGCTACATGAGACGGCTCACCGACCCACGACTATCATCTACTCGAAGAGGCCCTTGGAGCTCCTTCACATGGATCTCTTTGGACCTCCATCCTTTGATAGTCTTGGGGGAAGAAAGTATTGCTTGGTGATGGATGACTATTCGAGATACACTTGGGTATATTTCTTCAAGAGGAAGAGCGAGACCCAACAAACCGTCATCGACTTTGCCAATGAAGCTCAACGTCAACATGAGGCAAAGATATTGATGATTAGAAGTGACAACGGTACCGAGTTCAAGAACTACACCTTGGATGAGTTTCTTAGTGATGAGGGGATCAAGCATCAATACGCCGCACCATATACCCCTCAACAAAATGGTGTAGCGGAGAGGAAGAACCGGACGTTGATGGACGCGGCAAGGACCATGATGGCGGAATTCAAGTCTCCGTACAACTTCTGGGCCGAAGCCATCAACACCGCATGCCATGCATCCAATAGGCTCTACCTCCGCAAAGGCTTGAACAAGACTCCATATGAGATACTTACCGGTAACAATCCCAACCTCAAGTACTTCCGGGTGTTCGGATGTAAGTGTTTCATTCTTAAGAAAGGTACTCGTTTGTCTAAATTCGAATCTAGAGCTCAAGAGGGCATATTTGTTGGTTATGCTACAAACTCTCATGCTTACCGTGTCCTCAACAAGTCCAACAAACTTATTGAGGAGACGTGTAACGTGGTTGATGAAAATAATGGCTCCCAAGTGGAGCAAAGTGGTCTTTGTGATGTAGGTGATGAAATTCCTCCTCAAGCCATAAGAAGAACGGGGATTGGTCAAATACTCCCCATTGAGGAACCCCTTGTGGCCGAAGGAGAAGGACAATGCTCTACGCAAGTGGAGCCATCACCAACCATTGACCCACATGCTTCCGAAGAACAAACCGAAGGCCCTCAACCAAGTGATCAAGATCAAGGGCAAGATCAACCTCAAGATGATGGTGATGCACCAAATGATGCCCAAGATCAAGATCACGACACCGAGCAAGCTCAAGATCAAGGGCAAGCTCAAGATCAAGAGCAAGCTCAAGATGACGCTCAAGATGCTCAAGATGATCCGCCTCAAGTGACCTCGGAGGAATTATTGGAGCGTCGTGCCGCCAAGATTGCTTACAAACTCAAGCATCAACAACATGTCTTAGAGAATGTCTATGGAAGCTTAAAGAAGGGGGTAACCACTCGCAGACAATTAACAAACTTTTGTGAGCATCACGCATTTGTTTCTTGTGTTGAACCCCAAAAGGTACATGAAGCGCTCGAGGACACGGATTGGCTTGAAGCCATGGATGATGAACTCAACAACTTCGAGCACAACAAAGTGTGGACATTGGTGCCAAGGCCAACGGAGAATCATAATGTCATTGGAACCAAATGGATCTTCAAAACAAGCAAGATACGAACGGTGTTGTCACTCGAAACAAGGCAAGATTGGTGGCACAAGGCTACTCCCAAGTCGAGGGTATCGACTACGGTGAAACCTTTGCTCCCGTTGCTCGTCTTGAATCTATTCGTATGTTGCTTGCATATGCTTCTCATCATGATTTTAAATTGCAACAAATAGATGTGAAGAGTGCATTTCTTAATGGTCCCCTTAATGAGTTGGTATATGTCAAACAACCCCCGGGGTTCGAGGATCCCAAGTTCCCCAATCATGTATACAAACTCGATAAGGCACTCTATGGCCTTAAACAAGCCCCACGTGCGTGGTATGAGCACCTTACCGAGTTGTTGCAAGACCGTGGGTTTGAAATTGGGAAAATCGATCCCACTCTTTTTACTAAGAGGGTTAAAGGGGATTTGTTCATATGCCAACTATATGTTGATGATATTATCTTTGGTTCTCCTAACAAAGCTTTCAATGATGAGTTTGCCGCACTCATGACCGAGAAGTTTGAGATGTCTATGATGGGAGAGTTGAAGTTCTTTCTTGGGTTCGAAGTCAAGCAAAGAAGAGAAGGAACCTTCATCAACCAAGCCAAATATACCCAAGACATGCTCAAGAGATTCAAGCTAGAAGATGTCAAACCGGGCAAGACTCCAATGCCTACCAAGTGCCAACTCGACATTGATCCCAATGGTAAAGCGGTGGATCAAAAGGTATACCATTCCATGATTGGATCCTTGCTTTACCTTTGTGCATCTAGGCCGAATATCATGTTGAGTGTGGGAATGTGTGCACGGTTTCAAGCCGCGCCTAAGGAAAGTCACTTTGTGGCGGTCAAGCGAATCTTTCGATATTTGGCTCATACCCCAAACTTTGGCTTATGGTACCCCAAAGGAGCAAGCTTTGATCTCATGGGATATTCGGACTCGGATTGGGCGGGAGACCGTGTGGATAGGAAGTCAACTTCCGGAGGGTGTCAATTCCTTGGTCGCTCTTTGGTGAGTTGGTCTTCGAAGAAGCAAAATTGTGTCTCTCTCTCCACCACCGAGGCCGAGTATGTAGCCGCCACAAGTTGTTGTGCACAATTACTATGGATGAGGCAAACTTTAAAGGATTACGGTGTCACTTGTGACAAAGTGCCTCTTTTCTGTGACAATGAAAGTGCAATCAAGATCTCCTACAATCCGGTGCAACATAGCAAGACGAAGCACATTGAGATTCGCCATCACTTCATCCGGGATCACGTCAAGCGTGGGGAGATTGATATTATTCATGTTGGCACTCAAGAGCAACTTGCAGATATTTTCACGAAGCCATTGGATGAAGCAAGGTTTCGCGAGTTAAGGCATGAGCTAAATATCATTGATTCGAGCAACGTGTCTTGAATCTCGTCACACCCCACCACATTCATCATGATTATCTTGTTTTAGATGTAGGCATGGACATAGGGGGAGTGTTGTTCTCTCAATGAACTCTCCCTCCCCTCATTATGCATAAATCGATCAAGTCTTTCACTTTAGCCATTTTTGATGGTTCATGTGCTTCAAAGATGAGTTTTGGTCATGGGCCCAAGGTTAAAATCTTTGCGGTGCCATACCAATTGACTCAAACATAGGTGGCTTCGGCCACCTCCCTCTCTTTGAGAGTTTTTGTCGTTAGGACTTTGTTTGTGCTTTGAGTCGCTCCAAGTTTGCTCCTTCTTTTTCTCTCTTTTTGAACTTGGAGTGTCTCTTCCCATTTGCTGGTGTTTCGAGTCTCCAACCCAAGCCATCTCATCTACAACCTCTCTCTAAATTGCATAAGCCACCATTTTTGACTTGATCTTGCTTGCTCTCGCTTGCGCGGTACTACCGCGGTGTCTGGGCGGTACTACCGCTTATAAGCGGTACTACCGTCCTGGCTCCCCGGTACTACCGCTCGAGCAGTACTACCCGGCCTCCTGCCGCGGAGTAGTACCGGGGCGGTACTACCGCTCCTCTGCGCGGTACTACCGCTCTGTGGTGGGTTGGGTGGGTTATGACTCGGGCAGGGGGAGTTCCAACTCCCCCATACCCATTCGTCTCTCCCACGCCCTCTCCTCTCACAGGCGACGAACAAGCCCTGGTGGGCCGCCGTTGGGCCGCCGATTCCGTGCCGTCTTCCGCGATTCCGTCCGGTGGGATCGTTCCCCACCTTCTCCTCTTGCCATGGATGCCGGTATTGCTCTCGTTTTCCTCTCCTATGGTTCTACTTTTTGACTCTAGGTTATAGGGCAATGCGTGTGGCATTCGTCGATTTTTTGTTCAAATCGAGGCTTGAGTAGGACGTAGAAGACTGCTAGAATAGGTGGATTGAAGTTTGGTTGGAGGGAATTTGAATTTGGCATCCCCGGTAGTACCGGATCTAGCCGCGGTTGTGGTCAGCCTGTGACATTCGCCTCGGGCGGTACTATTGCTCCTCTAGAGCGGTACTACCGCTTGTAGGTGGCACTACCGCTGCTGATGGGCGGTACTACCGCCCAGGGCTGTCAACTTCCACTTCCCTCGTACCAACCTTCACCTCTCTTTGTTTCCTTTTTGATTGGCTTATGCAATGATTTACACCTGCTTTTCCCTCGCTCTTTGTTGTGGGTTCCAGGTGATAGCAGTGCTGGGCATCAGGCCCGTCGAAAGAATCCAGAGCGTCCAGGGGGTTCTAAGCGTTATCGCACTTCTGAGGATGCCGGTGCTACTTCATGCGCTCAGCCAATGCAAAGAACCAAGCAAGTTGCAAGCAAGCCAAAGGAGAAGGTCAGATCCATGACTGAGATGAATGCTAAGGAGTTTTGTGTGTTTCGCCGCCGTAACCCGTACCGTCACGAGCAAGATCCTGCTCTGGTCAACCGTCCCTTCTGGACCAAGCAGCAGTGCTCTATTTATCTGGATGTACTCAAAGGAAAGAAGAATCTATTTGTATCAGTCAGATCCATTGATATCCCTCATATGCAGAAGGACATGCAGTACTTTGTAGAGGCTCTTGAGCTTTGCAATCAGCTGGACATCATTAAGGTTATGGAGTTCAACAAGGATTTTGATGCAGACATCGTGGCTCAGTTCTATGCCACGGTTCACCTAGGTACTGATGTGGAGAGGACTCTGACTTGGATGACCAACGGCAAGCTTCTTTCGGTTAAGTGGAAGGCGTTCATGGAACTTCTGGGCTATGATGATAAGGGACTTGACAATCCGGTTGGATTCCGTCCTCACAAGGAGGCGGGTGCTACGCACAAGTCTGCTCTCTGGCCCTACAGCACTTTGAAGATTTCTCCAACAACCCAGAAGAAGACTTATGAGCTTAGCCCTTTCCTGGACATTCTGCATCGCATCTTCAGGCACACTCTCTTCCCTCGGATTGGGAACTTGGATCAGGTACACTCCTACCTAGTGGATTTGCTGCTATTCTGTCAGAGTGAGAAGGAGGCAAACACGGGGCAATCTTTGGATGTTTCTCACATCATGTGGTCGGAGCTTCTTTCTGCCATCACTGAGCGCATGTGCTCCATCTATGGCCCTTACCTGATGTTGCTCATTGAGAAGGCATGGGCCTTCACTTATCCTGATGAGATGTTTGTGACTGGTGACTTGATCTCTCATGAGATCGTTCGACTGAGACAGAAGGAGAACTGGGGCACTCCTGTTCCGGAGACGGAGACTCCTTTGGATGAGGATGTAGTTGATGATGATGACGAGCCTGACTATGAGCCAGCTGGAGTGGAGCCATCTTGGGCTAAGAAGCTCAAGTTGAAGATGAAGAAGCTATTCTGTATGGAGGCTCACGGGCAGTATATGGCACATGTGGCAGAGAAGAAATCCCGAGGTCGTGACAAGCTCATCATGAGGCAGCTTGGGGCCGAGGTTGCCAGTGGGTCAGAGGATCGGATCACTGATGAGGAGGAGTGGACCACTCAGCACTGTCACTGGACGGACTCAGATGTTGACCAGACCACCACTGCTGCTGCTAACAGGGACTCGAGCGACCACGAGGAGTATTGATGATGAGGATCTCCGGCATTGCTATCACTTGTGATCGTTGTAGCACTCTTTGCCCTTTTGGCGTCTCGATGCCAAAGGGGGAGAGAGTTTAGGGATTTGCCGAGTCACGAGTGTGTCATATTTGCTTTGCTTTTCTCTCTCGTGAACTCTTTTATC
This sequence comes from Elymus sibiricus, assembly GCA_039707655.1. Taxonomy (NCBI): domain Eukaryota; kingdom Viridiplantae; phylum Streptophyta; class Magnoliopsida; order Poales; family Poaceae; genus Elymus; species Elymus sibiricus. The sequence continues at coordinate 397,948,866 of CM077664.1, read as the reverse complement.
GTCCGTTTGCTTTGGTTTGTGTTTGTGAGACCTGGAGTCCTAGTCATATGGTGTAAGACATATGCTACCTTATCCTGTCTTTATGTCAAGTACTATGTTAGTTTGTGAGATATTATGCTTATCTTGTGCGCTATCTTTATGCTCACATGCTATTCCTTGCTTCCTTGTATATTATGCTTATCTTGTGCCCTATCTTTATGCTCACATGCTATTCCTTGCTTCCCTGTATATCTCTCTTATGTTATTAATGCAAGTTTTGCTGGTCTATAAAATATAGGGGGAGTGTTGATCCTAGTGTGTGTGCTTTGCATTCCAAAAGCATACCTAAATAGTGCACACATCTAGGGGGAGCCCGTCTATATTTTGTAGATGTTGGGTTTGCCTATTATCTTGGTTTATCCTTTGTGTAAATCCCGTGTTGGCATCAATCCACCAAAAAGGGGGAGATTGTTAGGGCATATTTCTCCCTTAGTGGTTTTGGTGATTGATGACAATGCTTTTGCGGACTAATCGTGTGCATTGAGCATTTCAGATACTCCATCATTTGGCACAAGACGATTGATGCCCCTCGATGTATTAGAGTGAAGACGGTTTATTTTCCTTCGTTTCATTTTCGGTGGACTTGAGTCGTAGGAAATACCGTACTATTAAGAGGGGGTCCGCTTCGGAAAGGTTTGGGTGGAATCAACACGTACACACTTTCATTTGCACCCTTCGTTTCTTTCCGCCTCTTCGGAGTTTCGCTTTCCGGTACCCAGAAGTGCTCAGAGAGCTGCCAGCGGTAGTACCGCGGCTGGAAGCGGTAGTACCGCTTGTAAGCGGTAGTGCCGCTCCCAGTACCGCTAGTACTACCGCCTCGATTCGGGGCATGATTTTTCGTGTCGGGTTCAGCGGTAGTCCAGCGGTGGTCCCACTGGCATACTACCGCGGACACCCTTTTTACCTGGCTGGGCAAGCGGCAGTAGCAGCGGCAGTAGGAGCGGTAGTACCGCTTGTAAGCGGTAGTACCGCGCCTACCACCGCTGCCACTTCCGCTCGTGGCGCTGCTCTCCGTGCCCTCCTCTGTTTGTTAGCGGTAGTAGAGCGGCAGTGGCGAGCGGCAGTACCGCGCGTAGGCGGTAGTACCGCTGTCCGCAGCGGTAGTACCGCTGGTGTGGCAGTACCGCTCCTCCCCTGCCCTACAATGCTCTCCGAGTGCCCTGTGCTGCAACCCCAGCGGTAGTACCGCTGGGGAGAGCAGTAGTACCGCTCCGGCGGCACTACCGCGCTCTTTTGCACTGCACTTTGTGCACTACTGCCAGGGCGGCAGTACCGCTCGCGTGAGCAGTAGTACCGCTCTGTGCGGGCTGAAAACTGGGTAACGGTTGGTTTTGTCCCCCCCCCCCACAATATAAAGGGGTCTTCTTCCTCAAGAAGACTACCTCTTCCTCCCCAAACTCCATTGTTGCTCCAAAAGCTCATTTTTGCCCGATCTCTCTCCCTAGCCAATCAAACTTGTTGATTCTTTAGGGATTGGTTGAGAAGGCCCCGATCTACACTTCCACCAAGAGAAATTTGATTCCCCCCACTAATCCCTTGCGGATCTTGTTACTCTTGGGTGTTTGAGCACCCTAGACGGTTGAGGTCACCTCGGAGCCACATTCCATTGTGGTGAAGCTCCGTGGTGGTGTTGGGAGCCTCCAATTAAGTTGTGGAGATTGCCCCAACCTTGTTTGTAAAGGTTCGGTCGCCGCCTTCAAGGGCACCACTAGTGGAATCATGGCACCTCGCATTGTGTGAGGGCGTGAGGAGAATACGGTGGCCCTAGTGGCTTCTTGGGGAGCATTGTGCCTCCACACCGCTCCAACGGAGACGTAATTCCTCTCAAAGGGAAGGAACTTCGGAAACACATCCTCGTCTTCACTGGCTCCACTTGTGGTTACTTCTTACCTTTACTTTGTGCATACTTTACTTGTATTGTATCTTGTGCTTGTGTTGTGATTGTTAGCATCATATAGGTTGCTCACCTAGTTGCACATCTAGACAACCTATTTTGTTGCTAACCCTAATTTGTTAAGAAAAGCTAAAAATTGGTAGTTGCCTATTCACCCCCCCCCCTCTAGTCAACCATACCGATCCTTTCGGCACCCCTGCAGGGAAGTTATCTATTCGAATAGCCGTGTCCACGGTAACAGGATGCTCGGAGTTGTATCCTGATCTGCTACAACTACAAATGGATACCGTTACAATGATAAACTGATACTACTGTTCTCGGGATCACTTTCTCGCAGGGTGGTCGAGGAAGGATCTCAGGGCATTACTATAATATATGATTGCTATTATATGTTACTTTAATCTACTCTCTTCTGATGCTGCAAGATTGCTTCAAGATGCTAGTCTTCGATAGGCTAGGATTTTCCCCCTCTGATCTGGCATTCTGCAGTTTAGTCCAAAGATATAGCCCCATTCCTTTGATACCGATGCATATTTAGCATAGTTTTGATGTCAGTCTTGCGAGTACTTTGGATGAGTATTCACAGTTGCTTTGCTACTTCTTTTTCCCCATACCCGATTGCTGCGACCAGACGACGGAGCCCAGGAGCAGGAGATCCCCGGAGTCGTCTACTACTACGTTGAGACCACTGACCAGGAGTAGTTCGGAGGCCCTAGGCAGGAGGCCTTCGCCTTTTCGATCAGTGTCGCTGTTATGCTAGCTTTCTTAAGGCATCTTGTTTAACTTTGTGTCTGTACTCAGATACCCTTGTTTCCGCTGATGCTTGTTTAGCTCGAGCTTATGTATTCGAGCCCTCGAGGCCCCTGGCTTGTAATATAAAGCTTGTATTATTTTATTTTGTGTCTAGAGTTGTGTTGTGATATCTTCCCGTGAGTCTCTGGGCTTGATCGTGTGCATTTGCGTGTATGATTAGTGCATGATTAAGTCAGGGGCGCCACAAGTTGGTATCAGAGCCGACTGCCTGTAGGAACCCCCTTTCCAACTCCTTGGCCGAAGTTGAGTCTAGTCTTTCAAAAACTGTTTTACTAACATGGCTATGTGGCTTATGGGCCCACGTCGCCAATGGGTGGTATTAGGATCTTTTATTCCTCTTCCTTACTCTGGGACTCTGATCTCTCTTCCCTTCGGGTTAAAGGTTTTGCTAACTCTAACACTAGGTTCTCGTGGTCACATCCATCCGGAGTTCTAAATTAACCCCCCCTTCTTCGAGATGAGGGCCAGGTTCTGCTTCACAGAGTTCACTGACCGCAGGATCCTTTTATCGAGGGCACCCTGCGATGTCACTTGCAGATTCCTCGCTCCAGCAGTTTTCTCCGACGTTGATGTAGCCTTTGCTATGTCCCGTTGTTGTATCTCTTCACCGCGCGCCTGTGTGCCGCCTAGCTTGTCTAGCTGCGTGTCTTCCGAACACCTGCTGCCGTTTATAACTGACTCTGTGCATGGATCTGTATGTCTTTAATGACTGCTAATTTGCATCTAATGCACTCTTAGTCCATTGCTCATGTACATCATGAATGACCTCTTACACATGCGGTTGTTCTTGCTAAACTGCCCCTGTTGTTTTGGCAGCATGGCTGACGATCCTCCACCTCCACCCTATATTGCCGCAATGATGCAGCAGTTTGAGCTGAATCGTCAGTTTATGACTGGGGTAATGGCCCAATTTCCAACTCAGAATGCTCAGCAACAGCCTGCCCCAATAACACTGCAAGAATTCGTGCGCCTCAACCCGTCTATTTTCCGCAACTCCACCAATTCTATGGATGCTGATGATTGGCTCCGTGACATCCTGTTTGAGATGGAGTCAGCTAAAGTTACCCCTGACAGTTACGTCACCTTCGCGGCATTTCACTTGAAGGGTCCTGCTGCCCAATGATGGGAAAGCCACAGGCGTATGCTGCCTATTGGAACTGTAACCACTTGGCAGGAATTTCAGTCAGCCTTCCGTGCACGACACATTCCTCAAGGTCTGATCGACCAGAAGAAGCAGGAGTTCCGCAAACTCACTCAGGACAAAATGACTATGGATGAATATCAGAGGAAATTCCTTGATTTATCCCGCTATGCTGAAGATGACCTCTGTACTGACGCTCGCAAGCAAGAGAAGTTCCGTGAAGGACTGCGGCCTGATATAAAGCTCGCACTGGTTGTCCATGATTGCGCAGATTTTGCGACGCTTGTCAGCCAAGCTTTTCGAGCTGAAACTGGTCTGACTGAGTACCAGGAGTCGCTCAAGCGCACCCGTGACGTTGGCTCGTCTTCGGGTCAGCCTGCTCAGAAACGCCAAGTCTGGATTCCGCACAATGTACATCACCGACCAGCTCCAACACCAAGGCCGTCTTATGTTGCACCTCGTCTGCCGCTGCCGCCGAGACAGCTAGCGATTCAGGGTGGACAGCCCAATACTATGGCTACTCCCCATAATGATGGTTTATGCCACAGGTGTGGATAGCCAGGGCACCGTGCTCTCAACTGTTGCCAGGGTCAGCCGCAGAATGCCTCACGTCCTCCTGTTGGCCGTAAGAAGGGCCGTCGAAAACATCCTTCTAGGAAAGCTGAAGCCAGACTACCTGTTAGTGAACTTATTCGTGTCAACCATGTCAAGATTGAAGAAGCTCGACAGGACACCAAAATTGTGATGGGTATCCTTCTAGTGAATTCAACCCCAGCTTCTGTCCTCTTTGATTTTGGAGCATCGCACTCCTTCATGTCCGAAAGTTTTGCGCGAAGCCATGATATACCTTTCGAGGAGATGTTCACCCCATTAGTAATCCAGTCACCCGGAGCTAAATGGCAAACTACCATGGTAAGCCACGGTAACCACATTGTGATTGGGGGATTGCTGTTCCCCATTTCTCTCATTGCTCTCAAGACCTCCAACATAGACATCATTCTGGGAATGGACTGGCTGAAGCCTCATAAATCTTTGATTGACTGTGCCACTGAAACAGTCCGACTCACACACCCTTCCGGTCAGACAGTCAGTTACTCAGCTCGGACAGTTCAAAATGCCGAAAGCCAGATATATGCTCTGAATGCATTGAATGCCTCACCTCTTGAGGGAATTGAGAACGTTCCAGTCGTTCGCGATTTTCCAGACGTCTTTCCAGAAGAACTTCCAGGGATACCCCCTGTTAGAGCAGTCGAATTCGTCATCGACTTGAAACCAGGCACCACTCCTATTGCCAAGCGCCCATACAAGATGCCCCCGCATGAACTCCTTGAGCTTAAGGAGGAAATCGACAAGTCACTTAAAAAGGGTTTCATCCGCCCCAGTTCTTCTGCTTGGGGAGCACCTTCGCTCTTTGTTAAGAGGAAGGATGGTACGAATCGTCTTGTCCAAGATTACCGACCTATCAACCAAGCAACAATTCAGAACAAGTATCCGCTTCCCAGAATCAACGATCTGTATGATCAACTTGCTGGTTCCTCAGTGTTCTCTAAACTTGATTTGAGATTGGGATACCACCAGATCCGGGTTCGTAAAGAGGATATACTGAAGACAGCTTTTGTTACTCGCTATGGTTCTTACGAGTACACCGTCATGTCCTTCGGCTTAACCAATGCTCCCGCCACTTTCTCTCGACTGATGAACTACATATTCATGGATTACCTCGACAAATTCATCGTGGTTTATCTGGATGATATCCTTATATATTCGAAGAATGAAGAAGAACATGCCAAACATCTTCGGCTTGTACTGGAGAAGCTGCGAGAACATCAACTGTATGCCAAGTATTCCAAGTGTGAATTCTGGTTATCTGAAGTGACATACCTCGACCACGTGATTTCCAAAGATGGCATTGCTGTTAACCCAGAACGAGTTCAAGCTATTCTTGACTGGACTCCTCCGCAGACTGTTAAGCAAGTCAGAAGTTTTCTCGGTCTTGCCAGCTATTGCCGCCGTTTCGTCGAGAACTTCTCCAAGATTGCAAAGCCACTGACTGATTTGTTACACAAAGGCAAGAAGTTTGAGTGGACAGAAAAATGTCAGGAAAGTTTTCAGACACTTAAGGATAAGTTGACCTCTGCCCCAGTGCTTGCTCCTCTAGATTCCCGCAAAGACTTCGTGATCTACTGTGATGCATCTCGTCAAGGATTAGGCTGTGTCCTAATGCAAGAGCGCAAGGTGATTGCTTATGGCTCTCGTCAGTTGCGTCCTCACGAAGATAAGTATCCAACTCATGATCTCGAGTTAGCAGCAGTTATCTATGCTCTGAAGCTGTGGCGACATTACCTTCTCGGTAATCGTTGCGAGATATACACGGACCACCAAAGCCTGAAGTATCTGTATACCCAACCAGATTTGAACCTCCGTCAACAAAGATGGCTCGAGACAATAGCTGACTATGACATGGATATTTCTTATACCCCTGGCAAGGCTAATGTGATGGCCGATGCCTTGAGTCGCAAGTCTTATTGCACCAACCTCACGGTTCAGCAAGCACAACCCCTTCTCTATGAAGAACTTCGCAAGTTGAACCTTCATATTGTTCCTCAGGGTTATCTCAATACCCTGGTTGTTGAACCGGATCTCGAGCGCAACATCAAGACAAGGCAGAAATATGACTCTGAAGTCGAGAAGATTAAGAAATACCTCCCCAAGGGGAATTCTTCATTCTACCATGTTGATAATGATGGTACCTTGTTCTTCAAAGGCCGCCTAGTGGTTCCTAGAAAGCACAATCTGGACCCACGCTCGGATGTCATGAAAGAAGCACATGACACACCTTTGTCTATTCATCCGGGAAGTACTAAGATGTACCAAGACATTCGACAGAGGTACTGGTGGCCTGATATGAAGCGAGACATTGCTCGCTATGTTGCTGAGTGTGACGTTTGCCGTCGCATCAAGGCAGAACATCAAAGGCCTGCTGGACTTCTGCAACCACTTGCTATTCCTGAATGGAAATGGGACAAAGTCGAAATGGATTTCATTACTGGTTTTCCCAGATCGCAGAAGGGTCATGATGCTGTTTTTGTCGTCATTGACTGATTCTCCAAGGTTGCTCACTTTCTGCCAGTCAAGGAGACAATCACTGCTAGCCAGTTAGCAGACTTGTATGTTTCCAGAATTGTGTCACTCCACGGTGTTCCGTTGGAGATCAGCTCAGACCGGGGTAGCCTCTTTACCTCAAGGTTTTGGAACAGTTTCCAAGAAGCTATGGGAACTCATTTGTCTTTCAGCACCGCTTTTCACCCCCAGTCCCAGGGACAAGTTGAACGAGTCAATCAAGTGCTTGAAGATATGCTTCGAGCTTGTGTCATCTCATTCGGTAAGAAATGGGAGGAATCTCTCTCGTATGCTGAATTATCATACAATAATAGCTATCAGGCTAGTCTGAAGATGGCACCATTTGAAGTTCTCTATGGACGTAAGTGCCGAACCCCTCTGAATTGGTCAGAAACTGGGGAACGATCACTCTTCGGTCCGGACATTATCCAACAAGCTGAAGAACAAGTCCATATCGTTCATGAGCATCTGAAGACTGCTCAGTCTCGTCAGAAGAGCAATTATGACCGTAAACACCAGGTAATGGTTTATCAACCTGGCGAATAGGCTTACCTTCGTGTTACTTCGATGAAGGGCACTCACCGTTTCGGAATCAAGGGCAAGTTAGCTCATCGCTACATTGGCCCGTTCCGTATCCTCGCCCGACGTGGAGAAGTGGCCTATCAATTGGAATTGCCGCCGAACCTTTCTCAGGTTCATGATGTCTTTCACGTGTCGCAACTCCGACGCTGCTTCAAGGATCCTATCCGAGCAGCGGATCATGAAATGCTTGAATTGCAAGAGGATCTTTCTTATCAAGAGTATCCGATCCGCATTCTTGATCAAGCTGAACATCGAACCCGTCAGAAGGCAATCAAGTTCCTTAAAGTTCAGTGGTCGAATCATTCTGAAGATGAAGCCACTTGGGAACGCGAAGATCGTCTTCGTGAAGAGTACCCCACTCTATTTCAGCCTACCTCTTAATTCTCGGGGGGAGAATTTCTTTTAGAGGAGGAGAATTGTAACATCCCCATGTATTAAGCTACAGTGATCACCTTTTGATAATGCCAAGTCACCATGTTTAACAGTGCTTGATCATCATTTGCATCATGTCTCATTTCAAATTCCTACTCAAGTTGAAATTCAAATATAAATTGAAAATAAAAGTTGTTCCAATTTTGGAAACTAAAATGTTCATAATATTGCAAATATTCCCAAGGAAATTATAAAAATAAAATCGACATTAATTGAATTAGTTAAATGACTCTAACATCATGAAACAGTACCAAAACAGAAGTATTTAATCCATTTTCATTTAAATAAATTTCAAATAAAAACATCTGGACTCTAAACCATTTTATAGCAGTGCAGAATATTGCAGGGTATTTATTTTGGCAAACTCGACATTTTTCTAAACTAATTTGCTGTTGAAAGAAAATGCAAACAGAAAAGGAAAAATCAAAACAGAAAAAGAAAAGGGGAAATCCTAACGCCTACTGTGCCTACGGGCTCTAGTCGAACAGTACCTCGTGGCCCACCCCCGCCCCCTGGCCTATATGGCCTCGCCCTCCCAAACCCTAGCCCTCTCTCCTTTCCTCCCTCGCCCGTCGCCCGAACCCGTCGCCGTGCCGCCGTCGTCACCGCGCATCGGAGCCTCCCCGAGCCATCGCAAGGTGTCCAGAAGCTTCGGCGTGGTCGACTTCTTCGTCTCCAGCATCGGATCGAGGTCGAGGAGCCGCGACAGCGACGCCCTCATCGTCGTCTTCGTCTACGGCCTCTCGAGCGCCGCCGTCTATCTGCTCGCCTCCGTTCTGCTCCGGCCTCCCCAAGTCAACGGCGAGCTCCGCTGTGAGCGCACGCACCTCCTCTTTCTCTGCTTTGCTCGGATTCGAGCCGCTGCTGCTCTATGTCGCCGCTGCGCCCTGACTGCCTCTCTGTCGCCGCGGTCGAGCTCCGCGCCGTCGCTCCGGTCCGTTCCAGTGGCAGCCGAGGCCACCATTGGCCTCCGGGCAGTTCGTAGATGCTGCCCAGCCCCTTGGTTCTTCGAGACCGGGCCCGTGTGCAAGATTTCGTCGGGTGTCAGTCGCCGCCGCCGTCAGCTGTCATTGTTGCCGTCGTCTCCGGCCACCCCCACTTGCGCCGCTTGTGCCAGTGGACGCAGCGCGTCACGCGCATCCCGTGGGTAGCCGCGGCGGACCAAATGGTCGCCGGAATTGGCCGGACGGCCATCGCCGGCGTTCGGCCTCATCGCCGGTGACGTCGCTGATGTGGCACGTCACTAAGCCGCCAACCACCATTTAGTTAACCCCTAACCACTGACTGACAGCCGGGCCCCACGCGGTTAATTAACCCTAATAAAAATGATTTAGTTAATTTAATATACTGGCATGTGGGGCCCGCGTGTACTGTTCATCTGGATAGGATCTGCTGACTGTGCCTGCTGACTCAGCACTGGCCCCACCAGTCAGTCTCTGCTGACTGGACCTTTGACCCAGTCAATGGGCCCACTAGTCAGCCCCTGTGTTGGTCAGTTGGGTACAAAACTAGGTACACATAGCATTTCCAATTACTATTTATAATTCGGATTTAATAATTAAAATAATTCCAGAAAATTCCAGAAAATGATTAAAACTTTGAAAAATCATATAAAATAAACCGTAACTCGGATGAAAATAATTTATATATGAAAAACGATCAGAAAAATATGACGAATCCGATATCCTACCCACATACCTGCCACACCCCTCTAACATACTGAACATGGAACTTTTTGCCTGTTTCTGATAAATGAATAGTGCATAACCTTAGTAAAATAAATCCAAATAAATTCCTAAATTATCTAAAGCAGTTAGATAGGCATTATATCACCTCTGCATATCATTTAGGCATGTCATGCATCGTTGTTGCATTGTTGCCGTGAATTTATTGTTTCTTCCCCCTCCTTCTCCCCCGATAGACCCCGAGACTGCGCCGCTGCCGAGTACGACTACGCCCCTGAAGACCAGCCCCTTTCAGCAGAGCTTCCAGGCAAGCAAAACCCCCTTGATCATTCAGATATTGCCTACTCTTTCTCTTTACTGCTTGCATTAGAATTGCTTCAGATGTTATTCCGATAGTACCTATTCTGATGCATAGCCTGATTTTGTCGCCTGATGTTTATACCTACCTGTTGTCCCATGATGCTTAGTTAGCTATACTTTTTATTCATCTGTGGCCCTTCACCCTTGTCCGTTGCCATGCTTGTATCGGGCCGTGATCACTCTGGGTGAGGATCGCGGAAATGCTTACATTACTACATTCATTTACTGTTACGGGGCTGAAGGGCTGGTGGTACCATCCAGTCAGAGATGGACCTGAGTCCCGACAGCTCTCGATGTTAAAGACGGGCCGGCTCCAAGAGTGCCCGCGAGATAATGAAACAAGACGGGTTGAACCCAAGGGTACCTGCGAGTGATAACGTGGCGGCACGACAAGGCAGGCGGAGACCACCTAGGAGAGAGGTGGGCCTGGTCCCTGTTCGGGTCCGCGTGTTACCAAGTCGGAGCGACAAGAACCCTGTTCGACTCTGCGAGTTACTAAACACGACTAATGGATTTGGGTATTTGATCTGAGTTGGCTACGTGCCTATATGCACTACCACCACATGGGATAATGGTTTAATGGGGCCCTCTACGTCGTATGTATCAGCCGAAAGCTCTGTCAGACGTCCAGTTCAGCATTGCGGCACAGCGGGATCGGCGCCATCCAGGACAGAGGTGGTGCCTGGATCTAACCATGTGCGCAACGACCCGGAGTGCAAAGGGCGATGTCCCAAGACCCCTGCGCGCTTAGGATGTAGATCGGCGGGGACCTCTCTGCTGAGCTCTAGGTAGGACTGCGTCGTGTGGATCAGCAGAGGCCGGGCATGACCCAAAAAAGTGTGCCCGGCCAGAGTTAATCGAACGTGTTGGGTAACTGTAGTGCACCCCTGCAGGGAAGTTATCTATTCGAATAGCCGTGTCCATGGTAACAGGACGCTCGGAGTTGTATCCTGATCTGCTACAACTACAAATGGATACCGTTACAATGATAAACTGATACTACTGTTCTCGGGATCACTTTCTCGCAGGGTAGTCGGGGAAGGATCTCAGGGCATTACTACAATATATGATTGCTATTATGTGTTACTTTAATCTACTCTCTTCTGATGCTGCAAGATTGCTTCAAGATGCTAGTCTTCGATAGGCTAGGCTTTTTCCCCTCTGATCTGGCATTCTGCAGTTTAGTCCAAAGATATAGCCCCATTCCTTTGATACCGATGCATATTTAGCATAGTTCTGATGTCAGTCTTGCGAGTACTTTGGATGAGTACTCATGGTTGCTTTGCTACTTCTTTTTCACCATACCCGATTGCTGCGACCAGATGACGGAGCCCAGGAGCAGGAGATCCCCGGAGTCGTCTACTACTACGTTGAGACCGCTGACCAGGAGTAGTTCGGAGGCCCTAGGCAGGAGGCCTTCGCCTTTTCGATCAGTGTCGCACTGTCGCTGTTATGCTAGCCTTCTTAAGGCATCTTGTTTAACTTTGTGTCTGTACTCAGATACCCTTGTTTCTGCTGATACTTGTTTAACTCGAGCTTATGTATTCGAGCCCTCGAGGCCCCTGACTTGTAATATAAAGCTTGTATTATTTTATTTTGTGCCTAGAGTTGTGTTGTGATATCTTCCCGTGAGTCCCTGGGCTTGATCGTGTGCATTTGCGTGTATGATTAGTGCACGATTAAGTCGGGGGCGCCACAAGAACGGTCGATGGAGAGCGCAGACATGATGATTGTGACGATGCTAGGGACTTGTAAAGGTGAGGGAGGGAGGGATGGAGTTAGGGTTTTCATCATATATTTTGTAGAGCAGTTTTAACATGCTCCCTCTTACCCCCTCTTTTCACATGAGAGGTAAGAGTATATAATATATCTGAGTTGTTGATCTCATTAATTAGTGGTCTGATTAACTCTTATCTTCTTACCTCACATGTAAAAAGAGGGGGTAAGAGAGAGCATGTTAAAATTTGCCTATTTTGTATGCTCTCGAGTCAATGTCATATAATTCATGGTCCTATAGTACCAGATATGATGATTGACTCCATGTTTGTTGTCTGAATGTACACACTTTGATTAATTACACAAATACCTTACATGGTTGTTGAGTCAATGTACATTTGACTAACACAACAATAGCCTGTACATATTACGTACCCACTGTTGGCGTATGTGAGATGGTCATCCTTCGTATGCTAATTATTTACCGAAGAGCCTCTCGGAGACGAAGAAGCCGAGCGAGAAGGCGGCGACGCCGACGGCGACCACCTCCTTGTTCTTCCTCGCAATCTCCAATGTGTTGTCCGCCCACTTCATGTCTGTCAGCCCCTTCAGCTCCCCTACAATGCGGTCCTTCCAGGCGGTGCATGTCGCCGCCGCCGCCGCCTTCTCGTGCCCCGCTTTCGCATCCATGGTTTTAGGCGTGGCAGCTGCCTTGGCCCTCTCTTCCTCGCCGTCGCCGCACAGCCTAACCCTCTCCTCCAGGCTCTCCCGGTCAACTGCTGCCTTGGCCTTCTCGCCGATGGCAGGTTCTAGCTTCAGTGCCGGCATCTCAGGTGTCGCTGCAGCTGCTGTTGCCACTTGAGGAATCTTGGACTTCTTCGCCGCCGGTGCTGGCTTCTTCTCTTCCTCTTGCTTGCGCCTGTTGGCCTCCTCTTCCATGCGCTGAACGTGCTCGGCGACCTGCCGAGTCGTCCGGCTGAGCGTGCTCTCCTTGGGCTCGGCGCCCGCGGCGATCTCCTTCCCGGCTCCATCAGTGGCGGGCATCTTCTTGGCGCTGAGTCCCCCCTCCTTTGGCATCTTCTTGGCGTCACCCACCTCTGCGGGTGGCGCCGACCTGGCAGCCTCCTTTGTGGGCTTCCTCCTGATCTCCTCAATGGACGTCGGCGGTGCACCGTTCTCCTTGGCCACACCGGCACCGGAAGAGGCGCGCTTGGGCACGGTGAGCGTGAGCACGCCGGCCTCGAAGCGGCCGGCGATGTCGTCGAGGCTGGCGGTTGCGGGCAGCTGGAAGACCTTGTGGAGGGTGGAGCCCGGGCCGCCGGCGCCCAGCCTCGTCGCCCCTCGCACGGTGAGCCTCCCGGTGCCGTCCACCTGCACCCGGAAGTCGTCCTTCCTGAAGCCCGTCAGGGTGAGGCGGAGCACGTAGCTGCCCTCCTTCTCCGCCCACTCGTACTTGGGGTCTACCACCGCCGCCGTCGGTGTTGCCGTCGGCTGCTGCTGCTTGGTGCCGGTGGCCGCCATGACGAAGCGTAGGCAAGGAATCGCGATGGCCTGCGAGTGATGCTAGCTAGCTCTATCCTCTGTGGTTGGTTGACGGTGGCGCTTTGATGATCGAGAGGTGAGATGAGATGGGATGGTTGGCATGATGATGCGCCGTGTATATATATGAAGGTGTTGGCATGGCGATGGTTGATTCGAAGCTTGGTCTGTGAGGATAGAAGTGGAAGGAGGAGATTGCTGTATGGAATTAACCCGGCCGGGCCGGCCATGGATGCATACGTGTAGTGTAGGTGCGAAGAAGTGTAGCTTAGCTTGCAAGCTAGTACATTGATCCATGGAGTCATGGCCTCATGGGTGAGGAAAGGTTTAGGGATCTAACCCTATGGAGGCCAAGAAATGAAGAAAGAAAGACGGAGAATATTAATGCTTGGTGTGCATGTCATCATGGCAGCCAAGAAAGCCAACTCCATCACTCGCTGGTTGCACATCAGCACCCTGTTTAAATGGATCGGAGGCCACGTCATTTATTTTTGACAAAAGGAATATATTAATATCGCGAAGATACCAATTACACTCAGCTTCTGCACTAACAAAATGTTCACTAGACATTGAGAATGCACACAGCCAAAAAGAGGAAAAAAGAAAAGGAAAGAAAAAGGCCCGCCACAGTGGGGCTTAATTTTATCTTCAAGTATACGTAACTTATTTCGCAAAAAATAAAATCCGTGACTTATTAGAAAATGGTGGCATGACTCAGAATGTACAACTTTTCACTTAGCAGCGCACGCATGGACGGACCCTCGGTAAAGAAAAATTCCCTCAAAAAAAAAAGGTAAAGAAAAATTCCGGCATAATTTGTTTGTATTTTTTATGGAAAAATGCTGGACTATTTCGAGTTTCTACCTGAAGTAGCTGTAACACTCGACAAAAACCTTCCAATCAAAATAAAGTCCGAGGTATCGTCAGACTATTGAAAAACGTTCTGACGAATTAGTTCACCGGCCGGCGGTTTCCTCTAGTTTCCTCCCCTAACCTTATACGGCTAGGGCAAACTTTTGCTTCCAGACTTCAACGGCGACCCGTGGATTCGTCTCCCCTTTGTCTGTCGCTCCTGTGGCTGGTGGCGGGGAGGAGAATCCTGGTGCCTCTGCTATAGTTAGTAGTTTATTAGGTTAGGGTTTTTTAGTTCTCGCAGGTGCGGCGCTTGGCCGGATAACGGCGCTTCTTCTTTGAGTTTGTCTTCCGTGCTTTGATCCTCCTCGAGGTTGTCCGTTTGACATAGTAGACGAAGCTCCGGCGTAGATTTCTGCCATCTCCTTGGGACGGTGAGGTTAGGATTTCTCGTCATGTGGCGAGATTTGGTGTCAGGTGCTTCAGATCTATGCAAGAGTTTAACGGAGATGACTGCGGCTTCAGGGCGATGGTCCTTAGGGCCACATGCATGAAGACTTTTCGACTGTCATCGGCAAGGTCAAGCCGGCTCCGGTAGGGGAGCAGCAACAGCGGCGCGTCGGAAGCTCATTCTGACGGCAGTAGTGGTCGTTCGTTAGTCTCGGAATCTCGATGTTATTTTTATTATATTTGAGATACTTTGTACTTTCGGTTAATTTTTATAATAGATCTGATCCTTTAAAACAGAAACGTTAGCCGATGAAGAAATACCAACTTCTTAAGGGAGATGAGAAGGTATTATCCTTCCCCGCAAAGAAAGAGAGAAGAGGTTCGTTCAACAATTATAACATTTGATTCAACGAATTCGATGGCATGCACTGGCGCACGAGAGAGTTGATCTCAACATAAGCCACTCGGCAAGGGATTTACAAGACATTCGCGTGAACCTGCTCACATGGAAGTAGTGGGCTACGGTTGATCTTAACATAAGCCACTCGGTCGGCCAGGGATTCCAGTAAAAAAATACGCTTCCACCGATAGCAAAGATGACCAGCCACGCACCACAAAAAGGATGTTCTTCATTCTTTCCTCAAATGAAACATAGCGCCACGGTGAGAAATGTAAAATCAGTCCTGGTATTTGTTCTTTCGAATGGCTTTTATTGACTCAAAATAAGGCATTAAAGGGATACAAATAATG
This sequence comes from Elymus sibiricus, assembly GCA_039707655.1. NCBI lineage: Eukaryota > Viridiplantae > Streptophyta > Magnoliopsida > Poales > Poaceae > Elymus > Elymus sibiricus. The sequence goes on along the minus strand of CM077664.1, from coordinate 397,933,493 downwards.
GGCACACACACGACCTCTACATGACTATGGTGTACATAGCCAACAATATATAACACACACACACACAAAGAATCATGCTGGCAAAAAGCAAAGTTGTACAAGATGGATGCTCTTCCTAGGCAAAGGAAAATGAAAAATGGAAAGAAAAAAAAACTTCGAAGTGATCAAAACAACGATCAAACAACAGCAATGACCATTCATACCAACCATCTTTTCACATCATAAAGACAACGGGAAATGATCTCTAGCAACAACTCCTCCAAGAAGGGAACTACGATCAAGCGCCGTCATCGCCGGACCCAACCACCAAAGGTCAAATACTAGTTTTTCACCCTGCACGTAAGGTCCGAGCAAATTCGAGCAATGCCTTCAACAAGGTAAAGACTCATAAACACTGCCATTGTCAGGTATAACCAATTAGGTTCAGGACCTTGGGTTTTTTTCACCTCTTAGCTCGAGACCTGGTACTCGAGAAGCACCATCAAAATTGAAATCAGCATGTGTTGTCGCTGTTATGTTATGATCCAAATTCAAGTATAAAGAGAAAGGCTAACTTCTGACGAGCGAGCGGAGTGAGGCCCGTCGTAAGCCGCCGCACGGGATAAGTTGATCAGTTGTAAATCCCCAGCGTTTGTAACCTCCCCCGATATAGTGAAGATTTGCTGGCTGGCGCCCGTGGTTTTTTCCCCTTCGTGTTGGAGGGGTTTTCCACGTTAAATCTCGTGTCTCCTGCTTGTTTTCGTTCTTCATCGTGTTTCGATTGCGCGTCGTATCTCTAACAGTCGCCACCACTATCTGCGATCCTAGCAACTATAGTGAAGACCATTCCCGCATGAGCATGCAGTCAAGCCGCAACAAGTACCAGTTGCCACCAAAGGCTTGGAACGATGATGGTCGCCATCGCACATGCGACGAAAATTGGCGAGGGGGAAGGTCACTAGCACCGCCAAAATCCCGTTTGAGAACACTCCGGCAGTCCCGCACCGTCCTCATAATCCGTTGTACTCGTCTGTGGTGGCAGAATTGGTCGACAAAACACACTTGTCGTTGCCACCGGATCTTAAGGTCCAAGACCCTCCAACTTGTGGCGACAACGACCTAGTTGCGCAGGCCACGACGCTATCTATGCGCCCGAGAGGAGGACCGCCTCGTTGGGATGCAGAAGGTCGCTGTTGCCACTCGCGTACCTACAGATGGGATTGCGTGTTGGAATATTAGGCAACTTCTTGATTAATTACATTAAATAATTCATGACTAGAACAGAAAATAGCATGTAACAATTTAGGAAATACACAGGAGTTCCTAGGTGCTCCACACCCCTATATGAATATTAAATTAGAAAAATACCAGGAAAATTCAAAAAAATCTGTAACTTGGGGATATCAAACCTGGGTTCCCAATCTACTCACTTGTGATTTTTTGTGAAAAAATACCAGGAAACGTAACCGTGGTGAAGAAAATACAGTCGGAACTAAAATCTATCCAAACATTTTTTTTGCTATACATTGGAATTTTTTGTCTTTTTCACCGACAATACATTTCCAGATATTTTTTCACGAAACTTCACACGGGAGTAGATTGGGCACCTAGGTTTGATATCCCAAAATTCCAGATCTTTTTTCAATTTCCTAGGTTTGTTTTTTAAATTTAATGCTCATATAGGGTGGTGGAGCACCCCGAGTGCTCCAAATCCTCTTCGGTAACAATCTAGCATACTACATGAACAGTAAAATACGCACAAAACATCACACATGTAGAGGCTAGTTGGATCACGGCCGGGAGCTGCCCTACTAAATTTTGGTCGTTGACTGACTTATTGGCGTACGTTTGGTTTGAAGTCAATTTTTTGGATCTACGCCAAAGTTTTGGTAGGCCGTTCAATTTCTTCGTTGGATCGTTGGCGAGCCCGTGGCAGCAAATTCCTGCTCCAAAAAGTTGGCGAGCCCTGATTTGGCAGGGCAGCTACGGGCGGCATCCAAATAGCCCCGTAACAACAACTACAAGTAGAGAGATGAACAGATCACGATGAATGTACTGTTTGTTAGCTGTTGTAGGAGTGACGTTGATGACGAAGTTGCCGATGATCTGTTGCTAACGGCGCTGGAGACGACGATGAGTAGCGCCGCCCGTCTTGGACAGAAGATGACCCATGATGACGAACTTGAGCAATCGCCGGAGCGATTCCATAAAACCTAATTCGTCCTCTCCCAATGCAGGATCGCAAGGATGAACGGTACCGGAGACCTGCTCTCCCGCACGCTAATGCACGCCGGCGTTCGGGATGTAGTAGACTACGGTGGCGGTGCAAGTTCCAAGAAGAGGCAAAACCCTAGGAGGCGGTATCATGTCACGATCACGATCTCAAACCGACTTGTTTTCTTAGGCATATACTTACCGGACAAGAAATAGTTAACTTGTTTGTCAATACAACAAAAAATAGAACCACAAAAGGAAGCTGCGCCCCTACAAGGCAACGGACCGGATTTCGGCTGACCATTCACACGCATGTCGAACGCACGCGCCGCCTCGGCCCGAGACCGAGCTCGGTCAGGTGACGCAAGGCGAGGCGAGCGAGCGCGCGCGTGTGGTCTTCTATTTCTCTCCTTCACACATCACTAAGTTTGGTGTAGAGAACCCACTATATAAAGAGATCTCACACCTCCTCAAATTCCGGGGTGGTACTAAACTTTAGAACCACCACTTACCATTTATTGATGGGACTAGTTTGAGAGTTCAGAAATTCTACATTCGCTATGTCACGCCCAATATGCAGTCCTATCCTCAAGGGACTCGAAAATCCCACTAAGGATAGAAGCGCATATCGGAGACGCTTCGCAAGGTGGATACCGTTACATCATACCATGTACTGAATAGATGAGAATACCAGATAAAGGCTTACACTCGCCACAAGTTACAACATGAACATATATACAACAATACATAGCAATCATCATACAGAAGAGCAGGATCCGACTACGGATGAAATCAAACGAAAAAGAAGAACGACATCCACCCTGCTAGTCCCAGGCTGCCAACCGGGAACCCATCCTATGATCGATGAAGAAGAAGAAGCAGAAGAAGAACTCCAAAAGCAAACATGCATCGCTCTCACGTCAAAGCATCGCTTTACCTGTACCTGCAACTGTTGTTGTAGTAATCTGTGAGCCACGAGGACTCAGCAATCCCATTACCATGGGTATCAAGACTAGCAAAGCTTAATGGGTATGGAATGGTTAAGTGGTGAGGTTGCAGCAAGCACTAAGCATTGTATGGTGGCTAACTTACAAGTACAAGAATAAGAGGAGAAACTACGCATGACGGTCGCAGACTAATAATGATCAAGAAGTGATCCTGAACACCTACTTACGAGTACAAACATAACCCCACCGTGTTCTCTTCCCGAACTTACTCGAAAAGAGACGATCACGGTTACGCACGCGGTTGGTGTATTTTAATTAGAATTAGTGTCAAGTTCTACAACCGGAGGTTATAAATTTCCAAGTCGCCACATAACCGCGGGCACGGCTCTCGAAAAGATTTAACACTGTAGGTGTGCTCCAAGTAGTCCATTATAAATTACCACACGCATCCGATGGAACATCCTCACACCGTGATAACACGATGCTTACGATAAGAAATCCCGGTGGACAAGCCACTCGTAACAGGTAAAACTAAACCAGCAAGACCACCCGGTGTGTCGATCCCACTTCGGAGCCGCGCGCACTCGTCCCCGGACTCCACCGTCTATGCAAAGGCTACGGTTAGCTGAGACCCAAGTTTCCAAGGGGGCGCCGCAGGCTGCTAGGTAGGGGGGCCAACGCTCATGACGAACACTGGACCGGTTTGTTGATTAAATTATCCACGGGGGCCGGCAGGTCCCTATGCAAGTTTTAGTTGTTATTAGGCAAATGGTAAAACCAATGTTGGACCTTGCTGGAGAAGTTTATCCTAAAACGAATGATCAAGGGGGTTCCCATATGCCCCACATGTGTTAGAAGCGCTCATCAAGGAACATAACACTGGTATTACGGAAACTAGGGTGGCATGAGTGGAACAAATCACCAGGCAAAAAGGCCGAGCCTTCCACACACAACCAAGTATATAGATGCATTAATTAAATAAGAGATATTGTGATATACCATGATATCCATGTCCCAACATGGAACAACCTGCAACTGCACCTGCAACTAGCAACGCTATAAGAAAGGGGCTGAGCAAAGCGGTAATATAGCCAAACAACGGTTTGCTGGGAAGGTGGAAGGTTAGAGGTTGTATCATGGCATTTTGGGAGGCTGACAAACAAGTGATAGGTAGCGAGACATAGCGATAGCATCGAGACAACTAGCAAGCAAAGATAGTAAAGATATCTAAGGTAATGGTCATCTTGCCTGAAATCCAGCTAGGAAGGAGATCGAATCCATAAAGTAGACGAACACGCGTAGTCGAACGATTCCTCACACTTCGCAACATAACCGGGACTATCGAGAAGAAGCACAACCGGAAAGAAGCAAACAACATGGTAAACAAACAAGCATAAACATGACATGATGCACAACAAAATATGATGCATGTCCGGTTTAATGAGGCATGGCATGGCAAAATGAAACAAGTAAATACTACACATTAAGTGAAGCTCAATATGCAATGAGTTGCATATTGACGAAACTCCACATCAAATATTTAGTTCAATCCCGTTTATGCACATGACAAGATTAAATGTTGTTAAACATGGCAAAAGATGAAGCGTAATTAATCTACCTATCTACGCAATTTAAATGAGGCCGGAAACAACACGTAACAATTCCGGAAAATCCTCATATGCAATTTTCGAATTTGGTACCGTTCTGCCTAAAACACAATTTTAATGTTGTTAAACAGCAAAAGTAAGTGCACCATGTTAATCTACACGCTTTTTCTACCCCAGTTACATGTAAAGTTCCTTTAATTCGGAGCTACGGTTATTTAGTTATGAAATAAATCATTTAGCATGTCATGTAAGCAAATTAATGCAAACAACAATTTTAACCATTTTTAACCTGGATGAAAGTTGCATATTGTGAAACTACATGAAATTCTATGCATTTTACATATATGAATCATTTTAATCGATGCACGGTTTGTGAGTTATTATATGCATGAGGATGACATTCAAGTTATGCACAATTTTTATGAAAATGATGGTATAATATGACATGGAGCATTTGTCGCCATGGCGGAAAGAAATGGGTGCTACGGCGGCGAAACGGAAATGGTGCCACGGCAACATTTCGATGATCCGGTAACTCATTGAGATACCGATGAAAAAGAGCAAGTGTGCGGATGTGCGGAACATGAAGGAGATCGTGGGGTGATCCCGGTTACCGGGTTCCCACGTGTTGGCGGCATGGCAAACAAGGAGCGTGCAAGTAGCAATCGCACACAGCATGAATGCGAGCATCACATACAAAACATACATTCGTCCACGGGCGTCGTTTCGGCGGTTATACCTTTGAAGCAAGCGTTTCGGGGCGGATCGAGTTCGTCGAGGGAAGTAGAGGTACACGTTTTCGAAGTTGAACTTGACGAATCCTAGGGTCGTCGACACTTGGCGTTCCGGTGCGGTAGTCGTTCAGGCGGCGGTAGTGGAAGTAGTGGTACACGTTTCGGAGAGGAAGTAGTCGTTCACTTGACGGTCTCGTCGGTTCCATGGCGACGGTAGAGGTACACGTGCCATAGTGGTACTCGGGCGCGGCGGCGTAGAACGTTCGGGGCACTTGGCGATTTCCACGATCGGTCGTGGAGGTCTCCGGTCTTGGTCGTGGCACTTGATGGTCTCGTGGTGGAAACGACGGATCGAGTCTTCGAGGTCATACAGAGGGTCTTGTCGTATGTTGACGAAGGCAACAGGGGGTTTTGGAGGTAGAGCTGCGCGAGGCGGAGAGCCCGTGGCAAAGTGCTCCTGTTCGAGGGGGGCTTCAACAGTGGCAGCTGAAATGAAGGCCGTGGGTCTTGCGATGGCGGGACGACGGCTGCAGGAGAGCGGTCGACCATGGCAGCGAGCAGGTAGCGGCGAGGTGGAACAGAGAAACGCGGGCGGCGGCGCGACGCTGAACAAGAGGCCGAGGCCAGGTCAGGGGGCGGCACAGCGGCGGCTGCTGCAGCAGATGGTGGCGGAGCTCGGGGCAGGCCAGCAGCTCGAGGCGAGGGGAGCAGATGGCTGAGGCGGCGGCTGCTGTCGAGGGGCGGAGGTCGGGTCGGCGGCAACAACTCAGGCGGCGGCGATGCACGGAGCCAAAGGCGCATGCTGGGGAGACGAGCGAGGAGGCGGAGAAAAGGCGGCGAGAGGCAACCATGGCCAGAGCAACAGCGGGCAACGGCGGCCATGGGAGGCGCCCTTGTGTGCGCCCGTGGCGTCGAGCACGGGAGGAGGCCGGAGGAGGAAGACGGGGAGGCGGACTTGGGCTCGGGGAAGAAGTACGAAGAGGAGGCGCCGCAGAAGGAGCTCGCCGGCGGCAGCAAGGCCGTTGGGGCGGCACGAGGATCGGGACGAGGGAGCGACGCTGCCCTCTCTCTGTGCGTGTGTTGCAGCACCAGGAGGGAGAAGGGGATCGCGGGGAGTGGGGATCGAGTGCGAGGGGCTCCCTCCCTGGCGTGATGCGTGCGTGCGGCGGCGCAGAAGGAGAGAGAAGGGAGATCGAGAGGGGATCGCTGGCTAGGGTTAAAACAGAGGGCGGCTGGGCTGGTGCTCGGTCTTGGGCCGGCTGGACTGGGTTGCTCCCTCTCTTTTTCTTCTTTTCCAAGAACAGAAAAATAGGAAGAAAGAAAAAGTGAGAAAAGAAAGGATTAGGGAAGGAATTTGGGCATGGGGTTAATTTTCCTGGACTCACAAAAATGCGCTGGATCCAGAAAAATTGCAAAGGGGCATAGTGAAGGGTTTTGACAACAACTCATCTGAATAAAATTCAAATGAGTTTGAATAGGAAGTGGGTATTTGGAAGGTCCAAAAATGTTGAGATTTTTGGAGGAGCCTCGATAGATGGGAAAAGAATTATTGGCAAGGTTTGGAAGTTAAACTCGAAGCAGAAAAGGCATGGGATTAAATTGCAAGTGTGTTTATGGGTTATTCCGAATTAATGGAATATTTTATTATAGCTCCCTAATAATATTGGGAGGATATGTTATGAAGAGAAATCACCATGTGAGTTCCCTCAATTTAAATGAATCAAAGATCCATGCAATTTATTTGTTTGAGTTGCAAAAATTTAATGACATGATGGCATGATGAAATGATGCAATGCAACATACAAATAATTAACACGGCTCTCACGAAAAACATGGAAGGCATCTGGAGCGTCGGTCTCGGGCTGTCACAACACTCCCCGACTTACAAGAGATCTCGCCCCGAGATCTAAGCATGAGAAGAGGAAGAGGAAAAGGGAAGAGGTAAAACAAAGTTGCTTCTTTGACAACGAGTGAAACCAAAGAACCTTGAGAGGTTAAAAAACTTGAAGAAATGACACGACGGAGATGAACGAAATTGAAAACTCTCCGTTAGACAAGAGGAACAACGAGTACAATGAGAACCAAGAGCTCAAGGGACAAGATATTGTATGAAACAAGTTCGGTTAAAACGAGATAGATAAGGAAGAAGAACGAAAGAATTTTGACCGCACTCCGGTTGAAAATGGAAGGAATTAGCATGAATTGGCAATCTGGGATGATACTTGACGAGAGTAAGAACACAATGCCTCTGGAACAAAAGAAAGAATAGAATGATAAGAACGGAGAAGAGATAACATCATCTTATACCACAAGGGACTTGAAAGAACAACCTTACGAAGAAGGCTTGAACGGAGTTGTTGAGAAAATCAACAACGAAAAAAATAAGCTTGTTGTGGGCTTATGGAAAACATCCCAACGCTTGAGGTGAATTTCTGCCACAAACGGAAACAATTGATTGCTTGAGAGCAACATAGAGATGAAAAACTTCTTTCACCGAAAGGATTTAAGAGAGAACTTGGATCATTGATAATCACCACAATAGCAACAATCCTTAGGATAGGCTTTAGGTGAAATCTATACCAAGATAACTCCAACGAAGAAATTAATGGGTTGACAAGATCTCCTGAACGAAGAGAAAATAATGGGTTTAAATATCTCATTCCTGACAACGTGTGAATCATGAAACACGAAGGGAAATGTCAAGAAAGACATAACACCACCTCAAAAGACAAGGTAGAAAGGATTTGCACATCGGAATGTAAGATGAAACATGCTTGAGCTCCTCAAAAGAAAACATGTGTTGAACACCATGTTTATTCCAGAGTATAGCTTGGCGGATCTTAGCTTCGAGAAAGAATGTTGAAGAACACTTCGAGAATGAATTAAAGCCTTGATGAGCCACCATGAAGAACTCCGATAAACAAAAGGATTATAGAAACGAAGGTTGAAAAGAACAAGATGAAGCCTTGCAATGATTTATATGGAGCTTCGCGATGAGATAACCGAGAAAAGGCATGGGATTAAATTGCAAGTGTGTTTATGGGTTATTCCGAATTAATGGAATATTTTATTATAGCTCCCTAATAATATTGGGAGGATATGTTATGAAGAGAAATCACCATGTGAGTTCCCTCAATTTAAATGAATCAAAGATACATGCAATTTATTTGTTTGAGTTGCAAAAATTTAATGACATGATGGCATGATGAAATGATGCAATGCAACATACAAATAACTAACACGGCTCTCACGAAAAACATGGAAGGCATCTGGAGTGTTGGTCTCGGGCTGTCACAGGCTAGGCCCATTATTTCTAACAACCCCCCACCGGATCTCAAATACCCATTTAGAGATTTGCCTTTCTCGCTAATTTTTTAATATACTAGTGTTTCAGCAAAGACTGTTAAGATGAACTTCTGTCTAGAGTTTTAAGTTACATCCATCCACAACTTGACAATGGACTATGCCTTGAATTGCTAGTTTTATGTGAACAACAGAACATGTTTCACTCAAAGTCTTAACCAGTACCTGGCTACCAGTAGGATGCCCCGCGGTTTGGAGCATATATGTCGTAATCTCTGGTCTATTCGTGAGCTTACTAGAGATCACCCAAGTCTCATAGACTGCGACGTTTATAGTCGAAGCTCATATATGTGCGTTCTTTCAAGATTGCTATGTAGGACAATATCTTTGCTAATCATAGCCAGTAGAACCACATTAAGGCATGTTGCCAACCTGCCATACAACTCTAAGCCTTACAACTCTGAGAGTTTGCATATTCACCTAGAAACGGTCACATATTACTCTCCTCGGTTAATCAATAGCTTGTTCTTCTCAGGTCAAATTCACGGGATCTCCGATCACAAAGGTTGGGTTACTACTATGGTGTAATATCTATGGTTCTCATACCCATCTGCCTTGATGCATTATCTATCACATTTCGTGATAGTCCCTTTGTAAAGGGATCTGCCAGGTTTTCATCTGTTTGAATATATGTATTAGTTATTACTCCGGAGTTTCTCAACTTTCTGACAGACTTCAAATGTCATTTCACGTGTCTTGATGACTTCGCATTATCTTTAGAATTGTTCACTTTACCAATAACCATTTGGTTGTCACAATTCATAAGAATAGCCGGTATAGATTTTTCAACCACGTGCAAGTTCATCAAGAGCTCAAGCAGCCATTGTGCCTCTACCGTGGGCGTGTCTAGAGCAGTAAGTTCTTCTTCCATAGTTGACCTCGTCAATATGGCCTGTTTCCAAGACCTCCATGACACTACGCCACATCCATGAGTAAATACATACCCACTTGTGTCGTACATTAACATCGGAGATCTAGTTCGAATCACTATATCCTTCTAGGATAACAGGATGCCCTGAATAGTGAATTCCATAACTCATAGTACCTCTCCGATAGCGCTAGACCCTTTCTAGTGCATGCCAATGATCATCACCCGGGTTGGACACAAACCTACTCAGTTTGCTCACAGCAAAAGAGATATCTGCCCTTGTTGTGCTAGCTAAGTACATGAGTGAACCGACAATTTGTCAGTATCTTAATTGATTTCTCATTTCTTTCTTGTTCTTTCTGACTGTCATGCTGGGATAGTAAGGTGTGGGAGAAGGCTTGCTATCCATAAAGCCGAACCGGCTCAAGACCTTCTCAACATAGTGAGATTGCGTTAGATTAATCCCACTCTCATCCTTAATAAGTTTGATGTTTAGAATCACATTGGCTTCTCCCAGATCTTTCATGTCAAAGCTCTTTGATAGAAAAGACTTGACCTCATTGATCGCATCAATGTTTGTACAAAGATCAGTATGTCATATCCACATACAAACATAATATAACACTATTACCCCAACCATGGCGATAGTAAACACACCTATCAGCCTCATTAATGACAAATCCTGCAGAAGTCAGAGTTCTTTCAAACTTCTCATGCCATTGCTTGGGTGCCTGTTTCAGACCATACAAAGATTTTAACAACTTGCATACCTTTCTCTCGTCACCATTTACCACAAACCCATCAGGCTGTCCATATATTTCCTATTCCAACTCTCCATTTAGGAAAGTTATCTTTACATCCATTTGATGAATGATAATACCATAAGAGGCAGTCAGGGAAAGTAGCACCCGAATGGGGTCATTCTAGCAACGTGTAAATAGGTGTCAATGTAATCTTTGCTTTCTTTCTGAGTGTAGCCCTTGGCCACAAGCCGCACCTTGTACTTATCAATAGTACCATCAGGCCTTAGCTTGTTTTTGAACACCCACTTACATCCCACAGGTTTACAACCATAGGGTCGTTTCGTTAGCTCCCAAGTTTCATTAGAAAGAATTGATCTCATTATGGACAGCTTATTTCCAAGCATCTACATCCGGAGATGCATGTGCCTCTGCAATAGACTTGGGAGTGTCGTCCACAAGGTATACAATGAAATCGTTACCAAAGGATTTCGCAATCCTTTGTCTCTTGCTGCTCACAGGAGCTTCATTGTTATCCTTATCAAAGACTTCCTCGGGTGATTGATCAAAAAACTCATCAGATGTACTAGGTTCGGGATTTATCTCAAAAGAAAACTAGCAGTGATATGCATATCTTTCATAGGGAATATACTCTCAAAAAATGTTGCATCACAAGATTCCATTATAGTATCAACATGCATATCAGGTACCTCTGATTTAACCACTAACAATCTAACTTAGAAAGACACAATCCATTGTCTTTGGTCAGAGTTTGCGTTTCTTAGGGATATGAATATTGACCTTTGCCAAGCATCCCCGTGTGCTCAAATAAGAAAGTGATGGTTTTCTCCCAACCCCCTCCTCATAAGGGGTTTTCTCTTTATTCTTGTTAGGAACTCTTTTCGGGAAGCCTCCCCCCACCATGCCTTAGATAAACCAGCAGTGTCTAACATGGCATTCACCAAGTCAATCAGCGTGCGGTTTTTCCTTTTGGCAATCCCGTTTGATTTGGGCAAATAGGGAGGCATCCTCTCATGAATAATGTCGTGTTCCTCACAAAATTCATCAAATACTTTGGGAAAATACTCTCCACCACAATTCGACCTAAGACGCTTGATCTTTCTCTCTAGTTGATTTTCAACTTCAGCTTTATAGATTTTAAAGTAGTCTAAAGCTTCATCTTTAGTTTGCAACAAATAAACATAGCAAAATCTAGTCGCTTCATCAGTCAACGTCATGAAATACTTATGATAGTCTCGAAACTTTGTTGCAGATTGTCCCTTTGAGAAGATAAGATAAGTTGGAGAAGGTTGTACTCAAGAAGAAGAGATCTCCAAGTTCTCCAAGAGGAAGGATGACAATTCGCTTGTTCATGAGGTGTACAACATGTCCAACAACGACGAGGAGGAGAATGTGGGCACTGTCTCCATAGCCGTGCAATCCACGTCCTCCTCCTGCTCCACCGATCTGTTTGACATCCCCAACAAGAATGAGCCCATAACTCATCGTTGCCTCATGGCTAAAGAGGTAATAGCAAAGTCTGACTCCCCTAACCCGCCTCTTTTCACGTCCAACTCTCCTTGTGACGGGTTGGAGGATAAGTGTGATGATAGTGAGGAGGAGGGTGTGGATGCCTCACTGAGCTTTATGAAAACTCTTCATGGTGCGGCTCATGCTCGCTTTGGCAATCTCTTGAAGACACTAGCCAAACGCGGTGACTTTATTGAGACTGTTGAAAACCTCCTTATAGAGGAAAAAGAGAGAGTCAAACTCCTCGAGCATGAACTCCAAGAAGTAGGAGTCATGAAGGCTTCCCTTGAGGAATCCATTCTTAACTATGAAATTGAGTTTGTTAATATCAATGATTATGTTTCTAGTGCACTTGAGGTGTTAAGTGACATAAATACCAAACATGCTATGCTTCAAGTCGATCATGCTAGACTTTTTGAGGACGTTGAGCTCCTTGAGAAAATCTCAAAGTTTTCAAATGAGAGCTCATAGCACTCACCGAGTCATATGCTCAACTTAAAGCCTCTACCTTTGAGTCTCTCGCCACCACTACCCCCCCCCCCTGCCCAAATTGATATTCATGATGATGCTTGTTCTTCTAACTCTACACTTGACTATGCATCTCTCCTTGAGGAGAATAAGAAGTTGAAAGCTCAACTAGAGAAAGGGTTTGTGTCTTGCATCCAAAGGGAAAATAACCTTAATGACCTCTTAAGCAATCAAAAGGAGTGTGTTGCTAAGGAGGGAGTGGGGTTTGATCATTACTCTAAGAAGAAGAACAAGAACAAGATGAACAAGAATAAAGATCAAGCTCCTCCTCCTCCACAACAAAAGATAGCCTTTGTGCAAGAAGGGCACAAAGAAAAGGAGAAGTAAAAGGAGAACATTGAGGATGGAAATGTTACTAGGAACAAGGCCATTCCCAACGGCTATGCAGGAAAGAGTTGGAGGAGTAGGATAGTTGTCGTGGAGTTTGTGTTCGGTCCTAGATGCTGCTAAAGGTGAGCGCCCATGGCCTAAGGAATAGCATCTGGTCTAGGCTAAGGGTCACTGATCATCGCAATGGCGAGGTAGTAGCCGACGGTGCGAAGTCAAGACTAATAGGTGGTGCCGGCATGCACTACCATGCCACATCACATCATGCGGATGATGGGACGATGGACTGGCACTACCGGAATTAATGTCTATGCCGACGGCCAACGCCGTTGGCATAGGCCAGATTCCCGTCGGGATAGGCCTATGCCGACGGCCACCGTCGGCATAGCCCCGTCGGCAACATTTGCGTCGGCGCACCCCGGGCAGGCCGTCGGCATAGACTAGCCGTCGGGATAGGTGCTTATGCCGACAGCTCCCGTACAGCTGTCGGCATAGAATCACCGTCGGCAAACTTTGACACTTGACGGCGACTGACGGTGCCGTCGTCAACTGGTACGCAATTAGGAGGCGCCACGTGGCACATCTATGCCGACGGCATCGCCGTCGGCATATCTGCGCGCTAGGAACAGCCCAGTTCCCGCCACGTGTCACATGTGCCGACGGCTAAGCCGTCGGCTTAGATGCACATCTATCCCGACGGCATAGCCGTCGGCATACCTACATACCAGGAGCTACCAGTGGCTGCCACGTGCCCCCTATGCCGACGGCAATGCCGTCGGCGTATATATAAAACTATGCCGACGGCCTTGCCGTCGGCATAGGGGCCACGTGGCAGCCACTGGTAGCTCGGCCTTGCCCGGCCGTCGGCATAGTTTCTTTCTGATTTTTTTTCTTTTCTCTGTTTTAATTCAAATCAATTCAATCCAAATACACAGCATATATATATGATGAAATAGACATACACAGCAGATATAAGTATCATCCTCACAACCAACATCACAAGAACATAAATATCATCACAAACATAAGCATCGTCGCAACAACATAAGCATCGCAAAGTCATCTAAAGGACGGGGAGTCATCTAAAGCATCGTCGCAACAACATCATCTAAAGCATCGTCGCAACAACATAAACAACATAAGCACGTAAGCATCATCTAGAGGAGCATAAAAGAAGTCATCTAAAGACCCACAGGCTTAAGCGCCAGGACGTCCACCACCACCGCCAAGGTCGTCACCGCCAAAGCACCGGTCGTCACTGCTAGCGGCAGCGCTACCACCACCTCCTCGGTGGATGGGAGTGACCGGGCTCCGTGACTCGGGAGTCATGCGAAGACCGGCACCACCACCAACGGAAGATCCACCAGTTGCCTGGATGTTTGAAAAGACATGTTCAGGGGATATATGATTGTGTTGAATAAACGGTAAGCGGTGGTTGAATAGTTTGGGGATATACTAACCACCGTAGTCCCCGGGTGCTGTGCCAGAAACTCCTCGAAGGTAAGCAGCACTGGTTGTGGTCCAGCAGGTGGTGGTGGTGGTTCCATTACAGGAACCGTGCCTGCCGCCATGCTCTCAAAAACAAGCTGCATGTTAATTGACAAAGCAAACACGAATGTCAGAAGAAATGAAAGTGCAAATATAGAAATGAAATGAAAGGGGCTAAACTAACCGTCATCATGCGAGTGATGTGGTCCTGGACGGCTGCAACTCTCGCGCTCCACGCCATGGTCTCCTGGCGTGTGTACTCCATGTAGGCCTACAATATGACATGATGGAACTCATTAAACATCTCAATGCGGAAAATAAAGTGAGCAATGAAGATAAGAGGGAAAATACTTACAGAGTGCCGCTCGGCTAGGAGGGAGTGTGACTGCGCACTGGTCGTGCTCGTGCGCTGGCTCAGGCTCGGGTCGGTAGCTCGGAGCCGTGTGAAGGAGATAGAAGGAGTACACACGGCATCCAGAACCGCCTGCCGACCATGAAGCTTCGGCCCTATGCCCACCACCGCCCTCTCGTCCGTAGCCTGCTTTAAGGGGTCAGGTGTGCCAGGATTTACCTTCAGATACACCTCCTCGTAGGCCTTCAGGTTCTCCCCGCTATTGCCGTAGTAGTCGCCCTTGCCCTCCTTGGACTTACTCCGCGTATGGGCGATCTACCATGCCTCTATGTCAGAGAGCGGCCGCTTCAGTTTCTCCTCCTGCACCACCAAACAGAGGTTAGTGATACATAAGAAAGTGACGGTAAATAGAAGAAGAAGAATGTTTCATGTAAATAAATATACCTGAACTTTCTTGTGGCTAAAGTGGTTCCGGTTTCCCTGACCATGTGTTCCGTCAGTCCCTCGGTTAGCCCGGTTTTTCTTGCTCTTAGCAGCCCACTCTGCATCCTGACCGCGCCACAGATCCACCAATGCCGCCCATCCATCGGCCTTTCCATAACACCAACTAGGACACACCTACATAATGAAAGCATAATGGCATGTCAACACGAAACGATGAAATTTAGCAAAAACGCCAGAATGAAAAGTTTGTTATACTTACTACCAAGTACTCCTCCCTCTCCAAGGTAACATGCATCCTCCGCGCGTCTTCCTTGGTCATCTTCGTCTCAAGAGCGTCATGATGATATTGCGAGATGGCCACCCAGCGCACCTCGTACTGCATCTGATGGGCCTTCTTCCTCGCTTGGCGCAGCACGATCTCGTCGGCAGTGAACTTGTGCTCCTCAAGAACTCGATAGTATCTCTACAATCATTTAGAAAACCAGAATGAAAGAAGCCATGAGTTAAACCATTCGATGATAAACTACGAACGAAACTCAAGACTCGTGCTTCTGAAGAGAACTTACCCAAAAATTTGTGATCACGGCCTTAGCATATGTGGTATGGTCTGGGTGGGGGGGCGCTTCCCAGTGGTCCCAGCTGGTGGCCAAAACCCGGTGCTCAGGCTGCCTGACTGGATCCGGACGGAACAGCCCCGGCCAGTGTTCCTTCAGAAAAACGGTGATGACGCCATTTGGAAGACGGGCCCCTTTAGGAATTATCCAGTTGCTGCAAAAGATAGAAAGAATGAAAATATGAGCATGTGTACAATCAAAAGAAGGAAAATATTAGCATGTGTACAAGCAAAAGAATTAAATTATGATTAAGTGGCACTTACTCTTTCCCCTTGGGCTCAATGAGCCACTTCTGCTCCTCGGTAGCAGGAAGGGAAGGGAGCTTTGCATTACCACGCAGCCACCCCTTGTTGTGGGTAACCCCCTCGCTGCCACCACCATCCTCCCCGCCACCACCATCCTCCTCCTCCTCGTCCCCCTCCCCAACCTCCTCCTCCTCCTGAACCTCCTCCTCCTCGCGAACCTCCTCCTCCTCCTCCTCCTCGGTAGAGGAGGGCCTCGAAGAGGACACCCCTAAGTCGGTGAGGGAGCGCTGTTTCTGGCCCCGACCCTGTCCTCCTCTAGGGGCACCTCTCCCTCGACCTCCCTGTGAGGAGTCATCCTCAAGTAGTCGGGAGGGAAGAGTACGGGGTCGACCACTCCGACTAGTCATCCTGGTGAGCTTCGATAGGAAACCCGTGCCGTCGGCCTTCCCCTTGCCCATGTTTAGCGAACCTGCATTGAAAAGAGAATAAACAATTAGTACATTAATAATGAAGAAAAAAGCATAATAATAAGGAATAAAAAACACATTAATAAATAAGCATAAAAAGGCATATTAACAAACCATAGAAAAAAAAGACATGAAACGTACATCTGCTAGAACCCATACGAATCATCACTGTTGTAACCGATTCCTCGATCGGTCTCATCATCACTATCACGCATATCATCTTCGTTGTCTGACGGAGGTGGAGGCTCTTCCTCGTCGTCAGCGTCTTCGTTTAACTTTTCTAGCATAAGTATGTCATTTTCATTAACAATGGTCTCACCATCATTCCGTGCATCGTCATCGTTTCGATCCACTTCATCATCACCCAAGGCGTCAGCGTCATCGTTTCTGACCACATCATCATCAGGTTGCTCTTGTGTCATAGGGTTAATGTTGTAGTAATCGTCATCGTTCGGGTCCGGTAGCTTACCATGTGGTGACACCTTGAACACAACTTCCCAACCCTTTAGGTACTCTTTCTGGCATGGATAAGGCAGATAATAAACTTGTGTGGCTTGGGTAGCCGCAATAAAGAGATTGGCTCCGGCATACACGGTTGATGGTTTAACTTCGACCAAACCAACGGAAGGCGTATGTCTCAGCCCCTCTACTGGGTCGAACCATCGGCATTTGAACACAGGGAGACTTAGGGTTTCGCGCCCACGGCTGAATGTAAGCTCATATATTTTTTCTACCCTTCCGTAGTAGTCAACTGAATTTTGACCTTGCGTGTACACCCCGGTATTTATAGTCTTGGGATTAGGTCGGCTGTTCTGGTGCTCCTCTGTATGGAAGCGATACCCATTCACATCATACTTTTCACATGTCTTGACCCGAGGGTCAAAACCCATGGAAACCCATCTCAATTCGTCATCCATGGATATGTTCGGATCTTGTCCCTACAAGTTTAATTGAAATTGCTGGGTGCATTAGTTCGGTAAACTAATAAATGTTGAACTAGGTATTTAATAGGGGAATGTGAAAGTTTACTTTCTCCATGAACCAAGCAACCAAATTTTTCCTTCCATGGTTTCCATGCCGGAGAAGAGTAAGTTCCTCCGCCTCAGTAGGAGGAATCATTCCCGTCCACTCCTCACAAACGAATTGACTAAAAGAAGAAAAGCGGTGTTAGAACGGGACTAAGTGAACATAGAACATGATGTTGTGCAAGACATAAAAGAATGGTGTAGTGGTATTACCTCATCCACACATCCTCAACTTCCTTGATGTTGTGCAAGACATAGAACATGAGGTCCTCCCACTCTTGTTGTGGCATGTTATAAGATTTCGAGCCCCCAGCCCTGCCACCTTGCCCGCTGAATAGATGGAGCTTGGGTTTATACTTCGGCTCTTCTATATTGTATCGAGGCACCTTATTATGCAGAGTGGGAACGTGGTCTGGATAGTACGATGTCCTGAGGTCTGACACCTCCTCTAGGATAACTGCCTCAGCTATGGAAGCTTCAATCTTAGCTTTGTTTCCACATTTGTGTCGGAGATGCTTGTTCTGTCTCTCAGGGCCGTACTGCCAACGATTCTGCACAGGCCCCCCCAACAATACCTCGTTCGCGAGGTGCAAAATGAGATGTGTCATCGGAGTAAAGAAGCCTGGCGGAAAGATCTTCTCTAGCTTGCATATCAACTCTGGTGCCTTCTTATGCAATTGTCTAATCACCTCGGGACATACTTCTTTAGCACAGAGCGTGCGGAAGAAATGGCTTAGCTCCGCAAGCACTCGCCAGACATGCTCGGGGACATAACCTCGAACCATCACCGGCATTATCCGCTCAATCCATACATGATAGTCATGACTCTTGAGCCCGGTCACTTTGCCCCTTGAAAGATTGACTCCCTTACTTATATTCGATGCATAACCATCAGTGAACTTCACTATGTGTTTGAGCCACTTCAATACCTCCATCTTTTCTGGTTTTTTAAGTACGAAGTCAGCATCTGGCTTGAACCAGTTTCTTCGACCGCCTGTGGGAGGCTTCATGTTTAGACGTGGTCTATCACAAATTTTCTGTTGATCGGCTCTAGCTTTAACGTTATCCTTCGTCTGATCAGGAATGTTGAGTATCGTGCGGAAAAGGGACTCTGCGACATTCTTTTCGGTGTGCATCACATCGATGTTGTAAGGAAGTTTGAGGTCCTTGAAATAGGGAAGCTTCGTGAAGGGGGTAATGTGAGTCCAGTTATGCGTCTCACCATATCCCTCGAAGCCTTTGGCTTTGCCTTTTCCTTTGCCTTCGCCTTCGCCTTCTCCTTTGGCTTTGGCTTTGCCTTTGCCTTTGCCTTCGACTTTAGGCTCGAGAGCTTTTAGCTGAGCAAGAACATCTGCCCCCGAAAACGTTGGAATCTCGTTTACTTCATGGACAACCCGGCCTTTCGTGAAGTTCTTCTTGTCTTCCCTGTCTAGATGGTCTGGAGGGAGGAACTTTCGATGCAGGTCAAATGCTACATACTTGCCACCCTTCTTCAGCCAAATTAAACGTAGAGCCTGCATGCACACTGGGCATGGCATCTTCCCACTTGTACACCATCCGCAGAAAAGGGCATAACCGGGAAAGTCATGCATGCAATAGTGCAACCAAACTTTCATCAAGAAATTTCTCTAAAGATCTCGGTCGTATGTCAACCTTGGGAAGTACCAAGAATGGTGCAAATCATCCACCAGCAGCTGCATAAACACACCCAAATTCTTCCCCGGGTATTCAGGCCCCGGAATGATGAGCGACAAGAACATGGTCTTGCGTTGCATTAGGGCACCGGGAGGGAGATTGAGCGGAATAACAAACACGGGCCAGCAGCTGTATGCATTGGACGACATACCATATGGATTGAACCCATCACCTGATATGGCAATTCTGACATTCCCAGCCTCGGCTGCTTCCTCGGGGTATTCTTCATCGAACGACTTCCATGCTTCGCCTTCTGATGGATGTACGATTTTATTTGGATGGTACCTTATACCTTCCTTGTGCCACTTCATCATTTTGGCAGACTCCTCCGTGATGAAAAGGCGCTGCAGTCTTTCTATAAAATGCAGATACCGAAGAACCTTTGCAGGGATGCCTAGCTGCCTCTTCTCACCATCCTCACCGACCACCTCAAGGTACCGAGAGGAACCGCACTCCCTACAGTACTTGTCATCCGCATACTCGTGCCTAAACAAAAGGCAATTCTTCGGACAAACATGTATTTTCTCATAATCCATAGAGAGTGCCTTCATGAGTTTCTTCGTGGCATACATGCTTTTCGGCAGTTCATGACCCTCGGGGAGGCTGTTAGCCCATACTCCCAGAAATGCTTCGAAGCATTTCTGGCTACAGCCGTACTCAGCCTTGACTGCCATCAGTTGCGAGATGGCATCTAGCTGAGAGACTTTGGCACCCGCATAAAGAGGTTTCTTTGACGAGGCCAAGATCTCCAAGAAGGCCTTTGCGGTTGCCTCCGGCTCCTCCGGTTCATTCTCTGAAGGTGTCGCGTGTGCCATCTCTGCAGCAATGACATCATCTAGCATGTCTCTGACCCCGTCATCCGCATAACCACCGATGCGTTGTCGCATCACCTCCTCTCTACCACGGTCCCGCTCGGCAAAGTTTATCGGCGGCATGTCAAAGTTTGGCATATATCCGTGCATGTGAAGGTGCTCAGACATGTCCTTCTGATTTTTACGAAGACGTCTTTCACATTTCGCACAGGGGCATTGTGGGATAATTCTCATTGGACGACTGAATATCTCCTTCAAAAACACATCGGTTCTCGCGACCCACTCCGGTGTAACTCGATTCCGGCGGATAAAACCACTGTACATCCACAGATTATCTGCCATCCTCTGCTTTATTGGGAGCCACACAACAAAATTAAAGATTCATTTAATTAATCACATCAAATTTTTATTTTCTACCGCGTTGACGGCATTGAATCCACCTACATCTCTAATAGGTAAAGATAGGTCCTAATCCCACCCGAGGATGTGTAGATTGAGTACGTTCTCCATGCTCTACCCCGTTCCGAGACAAAATTTCGGCAGCACCTCCCTGCTGTTCTCCAGATACACGTCTCGGCAAATAGCCGAGAGAATGTGCTCCGGAGAACAACGGGGAGGCGCCGCCGAAATCCTGTCTCGGAACGGGGTAGAGCTTGGAGAACGTACCCAATCTACACATCCTCGGGCTGTCCGTGGAAAACGCTGGACAATCCGAAAGAGCTGCGGTGATAAATATGCAATTGAATGCATATTTATCGATGCAACCCTTTCGGACGGGAGACGCCTAGGTTACGCGACTTGACGTGATAATCAAATCTAGTGACATGATTAAAAGAGCGTATGAGGTGATGGATTTGTAGCTCACCCTCGGATGTAGATGATGTAGTCGATCAGCGGAGGGACGATCGGGGACCAACAGCTCCAACGTCGACGATCACTCCACCGAGATGGAACACCACAAAACCTACAAATTCTAGCGCGACAAAAATTTAGAACATCACAACTCATAGAGCATATTTAAAACATCTAAACATGCATTCATTTATCATCTATTCGTCATCATCATCGATTCATCTCATCGAACCAAAAAAAATTGTAAGATATGCTACATATAATTATTTCTTACATTCTAAATACCAAATAAATTCTACCTATCTAACTATCTATCTAATACAAAAAAACAAAAAAAAATGCCCAAGGGGGGATGCCAGGATGGAACACCACAAAACCTGCAAATTCCATCGCGACAAAAATTTAGAACATCACAACTCATAGAACATCACAATATATTCATCATCATCATCATCTATCATCATCTAACAATCATCGAAGCATAAAAAAATCGTCATCTATCATCATCATCATCATCTAACAATCATCATCATCTATCATCTATCATCATCATCATCTAAAAATTATCGAAGCATAAAAAAAAGCATCATCATCTATCATCAACATCATCATCTATCATCATCTAACAAACAGTAGCTAAAAACTGAAAAAAAAACTTGAAAAAAAAATGTGCTCACCACGCACGGGGCAGCAGGCGAGGGGCGGGGCAGTGGCGTCAGCCGCCGGCGCAGTCGGGGACGGGGCGGCCGCAGCAGGGGACGGGGCGGCCGAGGACGGGGATGGGGCGGCCCGGCGGCGGCGGCGGTTTTGGGGCGGGGGCGGGGAGATGCGGGCGGTGGGGGAGGGGATGGGGGCGGCGCGGGTAGTGGGGGCGGTGCGGCGGCGCTGTTGGGGCGGGGGCGGGTGGCGCGGGCAGTGGGGGAGGGGATGGGGGCGGCGGTGGTGTTGGGGCGGGGGCGGGGCGGCGCTGGCGGTGGGGCAGGGGCTCGGGGCCGAGGGCGGGGGGCGGAGGTGCTGGTGGCCGCGGCGGAGGTGGTGGCGGCCGGTGGCGGTGGTGGCGGCGACGGCGGCGAGGGTGGCGGCCGGCGGCGGGGTGGATTTGGATGGGGGGGGCGCGAGTGAATGGACCAGAGAGATGGGGGGCGAGAGGATAAGGCGCGGCTATGCCGACGGCATAGCCGTCGACATATCTCCACACTGCCACGTCACGGATCCGCGGCCCGTGGGCCCGGTGGCATAGCCGTCGGCATAGCTACGTTATATTTTTTATTTTTTTTATTTTTTTTATAATTTTTTTTAAAAAAGAATTTAAAAAATTAAATTTAGTTAATTAAATTGTGCCTTCTTGTTGCTGCTCTCGGTGTTCTCGGAAACCCGCGGCTGCTTGTTGTGCTCGTCTGCCAGTTTCTTTATATCCCCACGTGGGCGTTCCCCCCCCCCCTCCGTGCGACGGCGGCGGCGACGTCGGTGAGGGGGGTCACACCACGGAGCCCCGTGCCGGGTGCTTGCACCCGCCACAGCACTTCCGGACGTGTAGGAGGGCCCAGCGAAAGACCTGGCGGCATAGCTACCCCCCCCCCCCAAACTACACCCGTCCCGTCTAACCCTGCGAGAGTTGACCGGGCATAGCTACGCCTTTGAATTTCGCCGGACGGGGTTTGACCGATGGACATTTTCACCTGGGTGTGATAGCCAAGCACATAGGTACACTTCGGATCAAGGTCCGGGCACAACCCACCGCAAGATTCCCTTTGTTACTGCCCGACGTGGCCGTTCCCCCCCTCCGTGCGACGGCGGCGGCGACGTCGGTGAGGGGGGTCACACCACTGAGAAGTGTACTTATGTGCTTGCACCCGCCACCGCACTTCCGGACGTGTAGGAGGGCCCAGCTAAAGACCTGGCGGCATAGCTACCCCCCCCCCCCAAACTACACCCGTCCCGTCTAACCCTGCGAGAGTTCACCGAGCATAGCTACGCCTTTGACTTTCGCCGGACGGGGTTTGACCGATGGACATTTTCACCTGGGTGTGATAGCCAAGCACAGAGGTACACTTCGGATCAAGGTCCGGGCACAACCCACCGCAAGATTCCCTCCGTTACTGCCCGACGTGGCCGTTCCCCCCCCTCCGTGCGATGGCGGCGGCGACGTCGGTGAGGGGGGTCACACCACTGAGAAGTGTACCTATGTGCTTGCACCCGCCACCGCACTTCCGGACGTGTAGGAGGGCCCAGCTAAAGACCTGGCGGCATAGCTACCCCCCCAAACTACACCCGTCCCGTCTAACCCTATGAGAGTTGACCGGGCATAGCTACGCCTTTGACTTTCGCCGGACGGGGTTTGACCGATGGACATTTTCACCTGGGTGTGATAGCCAAGCACATAGGTACACTTCGGATCAAGGTCCGGGCACAACCCACCGCAAGATTCCCTCCGTTACTGCCCGACGTGGGCGTTCCCCCCTCCATGCGACGGCGGTGGCGACGTCGGTGAGGGGGGTCACACCACTGAGAAGTGTACCTATGTGCTTGCACCTGCCACCGCACTTCCGGACGTGTAGGAGGGCCCAGCTAAAGACCTGGCGGCATAGCTACCCCCCAAACTACACCCGTCCCGTCTAACCCTGCGAGAGTTGACCGGGCATAGCTACACCTTTGGCTTTCGCCGTACGGGGTTTGACCGATGGACATTTTCACCTGGGTGTGATAGCCAAGCACATAGGTACACTTCGGATCAAGGTCCGGGCATAACCCACCACAAGATTCCCTCCGTTACTGCCCGACGTGGCCGTTCCCCCCCTCCGTGCGACGGCGGCGGCGACGTCGGTGAGGGGGGTCACACCACGGAGCCCCGTGTCGGGTCCCGCCGCCGCACTTCCGAACGTGTAGGAGGGCTCAGAGAAAGACCTCTGTGTGTTTATGTATAGATAAGGCACAATTTAATTAATGAATTTTTTTTTGAAAAAAAATTATATATAAAAAAAAGGTTAAAAAAAATTATAAAAAAACGAAAAAAAAGTTTAAAAAAAAATGAACGTAGATATGCCGACGGTTATGCCGTCGGCATAGCTCCCTGCCACGTCATCGATCCGCGGCACAGTGGGCCCGGAGCTATGCCGACCGCATAACCGTCGGCATAGCCCCGGGCCCACTGTGCCGCGGATCGATGACGTGGCGCAGAGAGGTATGCCGACGGCCGACGTTAGGGCCGTCGGCATACGTTTGACGGCGTCAACCGGCTGTTAAAACCGGGGCGGCCGGGCGCGCACATATGCCGACGGTTATGGTACATCGACGGCCACCGTCGGCATAGACGGAGGTATGCCAACGGCCTAGCTACGCTGACGGCCACCGTCGGCATAGAGGGAGATATGCCGACGGCCTGGATACGCCGACGGTTGGCTCTAGGCCGTTGGCATACTGCCGTCTATGCCGACGGTGGCCGTCGGCATAGACGAGGCCGTCGGCGTAGGCATAGATTCCGGTAGTGTGGAGTCTGGAGTGGGCCACATAGTGACTGCATTATAGGTCGAGAATTTGGGGTCACGAACGATCGATGGAGAGCAGAGACGTGATGATTGTGGTGACGCTAGGGAGTTGTAAAGGTGAGGGAGGGACCAATGGAGTTAGGGTTTTCATCATATATTTTGTATATGCTCTCAAGTCAATGTCATATAATTCATGGTCGTTAGTACGTAGCAGATATCATGATTGACTCCATGTTTGTTGTCTGAATTTACACACTTTGACTAGTTACACAAATAGCTTACATGGTTGTTGAGTCATTGTGCATTTTAATCACACAACACTAGCCTGTACATATTACGTATCCACTGTTGGCGTATGTGAGTTGGTCATCCTTCGTATGCATTGCCGCATCCTTGTTCTTCGTCGCAATCTCAATTGCGTTGTTCGCCCACTTCATGTCTGTCAGCCCCTTCAAATCCCCTACAATGTGGTCCTTCCAGGCGCTGCATGCCGTCGCCGTCGCATACCTCCGGCTCCGGGTGTAGTTGGCTTGGCAGCCTCGATGATCTCCTCGATGGGTGTAGGTGGCATACCGTGCTCCTTGGCCGCACCGTCGGAGGCGGCGCGCTTGGGCACGGTGAGCGTGAGCACACCGGCCACCAAGCGACCGGCGATGTCTTCGTGGCTGGCGGTTGCGGGCAGCTGGAAGACCTTGTGGAGGGAGGAGCCCGGGCCGCCGGCGCCAGGCCTGGTCGCGCCGCGCACGGTCATGAGCCTCCCGGCGTCGTCCACCTCCACCCGGAAGTCGCCCTTCCTGAAGCCCGTCAGGGTGAGGCGGAGCACGTAGCTGCCCTCCTTCTCCGCCCACTCGTACTTGGGGTCCACCATCGCCGGCGCCGGTGTCGTCGTCGGCTGCTGCTGCTGCTTGGTGCCGGTGGCCGCCATGAGGAAGCGTAGGCAAGGAATCTTGATGGATATAGCCGTGGCCTGCAGACTGATGGATGATGGTGGCTCTGTCTGTGATGATGGAGAGGTGAGATGAGATGGGAAGGGTGGCATGATGCGCCGTGTATATATACGTAGGTGGCGGATGGAATGTTTGGTTGATTCGAAGCTTGGGCTGTGAGGAGAGATCGAGGTGGAAGGAGGAGATTGATGGATGGAATTAACCCTGCAGGGCCGGCCATGCATGCATACGTGTAGGTAGGAAGCAGTGTAGCTTAGCTTGCAAGCTACGCCCATGGAGTCGTGCATGCATGGGTGAGGAGGAAAAGGTTTAGGGATCTTTGCGCGGGAGGGTAAATGCATTTCCCGAGTGGGAAGCTAAGCTAGCTATTGAGACGAGGAAAGAAAGAAAGAAAGGAGAATTCTTAGGGAAGCTAGCTATGGATGTGAAGAAGGGATGCTTCTGGTGCATGTCATCGTGGCAGCCAAGCCAACCCCATCGATCGCCGGCTGCACAGCAGCACTTGTTCACATCGCCGGTCGGGACGCCGTGTCACTAGCTAATTGGTTTTTTTTTTTGTTTTTTTTTTTTGAAAAGGAGGATGACCCCCGGCGTCTGTATCTGGGAGATGCATACAGCCACTTTATTAGTTATTCACAAAGATCTTACCAAAAAAAAAAGCTAATTGGATATGTATCGCATCTTTTGTAACTTGTGTAACATGGTGGCACAACTTCTGGATGTGCATTCTTTCGCTTGGCGAGCCCGCGCACGGACGGACCCTCGGTCAAAAAATTTAAATCCCGGCATAATTCGTTTGCATTCTTATGGAAAAATACCTACATAGAAACACACTCAGGCAATACCCTTCCAATCATAATAGATTTCGCAAAAAAAAAAAGGGCGCCATCAGATTTTCGAAAATCCTTAGTCGGTGGAGATATATCATATTTTTAGGGAGATAACAAGGTTTTATCCTTCCCCGCAGCTGAAAGAGAGGTTCATGCAGCAATTATCACATTCATTCCATATGCAGAAAAACTATCCAATTATTTGTTGCGATATTTTTTCATCTCGGTGTACAGTAGCTAACTTTGTCATTCTTTTTTTTAACTACTTTGTTACGTACTGTCTTTCAGCCCAGAGTTTATCGTGTTGTTCTACCATATATTTCACAAGGGTGTTATCTACTATATGTGCATATGATTTGTTTTATCATAACTTGACATATTTGATATTTTTTTTCACTCTTTTGCCAGTCCAAACGAAATCGAAGGAAAGTAATCCGCAAAATAACCCCGCAAAAACAAGAAAGAAAGTAATCCGCCACTGCAACTGAAATTAGGCCCTGGACCAGTGCTGCTAAAACGGGCTTTCTTTCGGGAAGCGGGACAAGAGGATTTTGCACGTGTGGGCTACCGTGACGGACCCGCGAGGGCTATATCACTAGTGCTGCTCGGCTTGTTAAGCTCGTGCTCGTTAAGGCTCGGCTCGTTAAGCTTAACAAGCTGAAAACTCTGCTCGGCTCGGTTCTTTTGAAGCTCGTGAAGCTCGTGAGGGCTCGCGAGTGCTCGTTAACAGACTACGGGGTGCAGAATGTAGGTGTGGTTTTCACGAACAAAGATGGTAACTACAAAAAGTGGTGGACTAGTTTGTTGCCTCCTATGGGCTTGGTTGGGTCGATTAAGTCGAATATATGCCTGAGGTGCTACAAAAATATGTTATGTAAGATGAAAATTATGTGTAGTGTTGTACTAACGAGCTTAAGGAGCTGCTTGTGAAACTCGCTAGCTCGTTTGTTAAGCTCGATAAGTTTAACGAGCTGAAATCGATGATTGGCTCTGTTCATTAAGAAGCGAGCTACGAGCTTGACGAGCCGAACTATCGAGTGCTCATTAAGCTCACGGCTTCGAGCTTTAGGTCCAGCCCTATATATCACCCTTACAGCGAGGCATACAGTAGTTTCTGGAGAATTTACGAAAGCTTCTATGGACCGGTTTTAGAAGGTTCCATGCAGTTTTTTATTCTTCATTATTTATTTTTCTATCTTCTTTGTTCGTTTTTTCATTTTTTTTTCTATCTTTTTCATTTTTATTTATTTTTTAAATACATACAAACTTTTTGAATTAAAGGTTGAACATATTAGAGATACAAATTAAACATTTTTCAATTACACACTGCAAATATTTTCCGAAATACACTTTCAGATTTTATCAAATGCCCATTGAAAATTTTCCAAATACATGGTAAATATTTCTAAAAATACATTAACCATTTTTCATAAAAACCATAAACATTTTTCTAAAACAAGCTAAACATTTTCTTATGTGTTAGAACAATTTTTTAGATGTACAAATATTTTTAAATGAGTATTATTTTTTATAATTTGTGAAATCATTTCTTTACATTGCATAAATATATTTTTAAATGTCATAAACATTTTTAAATTGAAAGATTGTTTTTATTAATTAGGTAAGCACTATTTAAATTTCACTCAATATATTTAAAAATACCACGAACATATTTCTGAACACAAAAACATTTTTGTGAATACCTTGAACATTTTTCAAATGGTACTAAATATTATTTTAAATTAATAAATTTTCGAAATTATATATACACTTGTTAAAAATGTCATAAAAATATTTTTGAAATGCGAGAACATTCTTTTTAAAAGTCACAATATTTTTTTGAATGGATAAAAACACTTTTTTAATTACATGAACATATTTTTACATAGCATAAATATTGTAAATGTCACTCATATTTGAAATGTCACAATTATTTTTTGGAAATGTGTGGACATTCTTTTTAAAAGTCACAATATTTTTTTTTCAATGGAACAAAACATTTTTTTAATTACATGAAGATTTTATTTACATTCCATAGATATTGTAAATGTCACTCATATTTTATATGTCACAATTATTATTTTTTGAAATGCGCATACGTGTGTTAAATGTCACTAATTTATTTTTTTAGTGCAAATAATTTTAAGAATTGCGTGAACAAGTTTTTTACACTGCATGAACATTTCCTAAATGTGAATCACCGCCTCCAAACATTATTATTAAGTAATTGAGGAGTATATATAATTCGAATATTTTGAAAATAGAGACAAAAGAAAATGAACAAACGAAAAAACTAAGAAATAAAGCTACGAAAAAAAGAAGAGGAGCCGGCTACTGGGCCAAGCCAACAGAAGCGACTCGAGAATTGCCCTGAGGCGGCTGGTCCTTCTTGTTTTTCCCTAAAAAAAAGAGTGACCCTTTTTTTGAGACAAGGCGAGTGGTCCTTCTGGAAGCACCTTTTTTTTAGATAAGGCGAGTGGTCCTTTGGGCGTTTCCTAAACGGCGCCTGAAGCGCCCTTTAAAGGCCATTCGGTAAAGGGCGAACCCCCCCCCCCCCCCCCCCCCCCCCCCGCCCCTACTCTAGTTCTGGTAGCCGGCCGGCCCATTTACTTTTCTTATCGATTTTTTTTCTGTTAAACTGAAAACAAAAAAGTGCGACCGCGAGGAATTGAAATCGCGACCACAACATTCAGCCTAAGCTGCACTAGCCAACCTGACAACTAACCTGTTGTGATTATTTCTATCTTTTTTTTTCCAATTTCCTACTTTTCTTCTATTCGTGTCCCACTGAATGAAGAAGGTCGCGGGTTTACTTCCTTTTTTTCTGGTTTATTAGGAAACGCCTTTTTTGCCGGTTTAATTTGTTTTATCTTTTCTCTTTCCCTTTGTTTTCATTTTTCTTTTTATTTAAATTCGTGATTTTTTTTCATGTTTTTGTTTTAATCAAATTCGTGAACTTTTTTCACAAATCAGTGAACTTGTTTTAAGTTTTGTTTTTCTTTTTTCCAAATTTCGTGAACATTTTTCAAATCTCATGGAACTGTTTTCAAAATTGATGAACCTTTTTTCAAATTTGTACACTTTTTCAAACTTTTTGAAAAGTTGATGAAATTTTTCAAATTTGTGATTATTTTAAACTTGATGACAGTGGGAAAGGCTCCTATTGACTTTAAATTAGGAATCAGAGGTGGTTACAAGTACATGTAATTACATAGTTTGCTTTTTTTCAAAACTGATGAATTCTTTTCAAATGTGTGAACAATTTTACACATCTATGAACTTTTTTCAAAAATCTATTTAATTTTTTGAAATATGTGAACTTTTTCTGAAAATCGATGAACTTTTTTTCTGAAATTCAATGAACTTTTTTTGAAAATTGATCTGCTGTGTTTCTTAAATTCGATGGATTTTTTTCAAATTCATGAACTTTTTTTCAAAATTGATGAACATATTTTCAAATTTATGATTTTTTTCCGAAATTAGTGTACTTTTTCAATTTCATGAACTTTTTGAATTCGTGCACTTTTTCAAATGCATGAACTTTTTCGTTTTCGTGCTATTTATTTGAATACATGAACCTTTTTTAAATTCTGTGAACTTTCATTTTTGTTTACATTTAAGAAAACACATTTTCAAAATATGTTTTTAAATAATTTAAGAATCAAAGATCTACAGTAAACGGTATAATTGTGCAATAAATTACGCACCTACAGTGTTCTTAAAAAGTTCGCCCTGTAATTGGTCACTAGTATGTAGGTTCTCTGGTGTTACGTTTTTTGCGTTATTTTTTCGTGCTGCCCGCGAGCGAGCGAACGAAGTTTGGCTGGGCCGGCCCGATAGCATCACCTTGCAGCGCCAGCAATCTAAACCGGCGCTGAGAGCGCCGGTTAGGAGCTCCTATTTGGCATAGTGCGTGCTGCGAAGAAGCGGAACGTGTACCCGGTTCCGCGTTCCTTTTGAACCGGTCCATCTACACCGACTACAGGGTGTGACGCACCCTGTTTTTTCATTTCGTTTTTATTCTAGTTTTTATTTTATTTTTCTTTATAATAATTGAATTTTCACATGATGTTCAGGAAATCATAAAATGTATGTTAATTCAAAAAAATGTTCATGATTTTTTAAATGTTCACAAAATTCAAAACTTGTTAGCCAATTTCCAAAATTGTTCCCAAATTTCAAAAAAAAATCATCGCTTCAAAAAAGTTGGATGTTCATTAATACGAAAAATTTCATGCAATTCAAAAACTATTATTTAAAAAAATCATAAACTCGAAAAAATGTTCGCCAATTCCAAAGAATTGTTCACATGTTTTAAAAAAAATGGTCAAGATTTCCAAAAATATTCCTGGATTTGTAAAAATGTTCACAAATTTGAAAAAATGTTCATGATTCTGTAAATTTGTAAAATATATTCATGAATTTTAAAAATATTCATGATTTCAAAAACAAATCATGAATTTGTAAAATGTTAATGATTTCCAAAAAAATGTTCACGAATTTGAAAGATGTTCGCAAAATGAAAACTTAAAGGAAAAAGGAAAAAATGAAAAACAGAAAGTAAAATAAAAAAAGAAAAGAAATGTAAAAGAAAAAGAAAGAAGTGACTGGAAGAAAAAACAAAGGAGAAAACCATTTCATGGAGGTTCTATATCCATCCCAAACGGGGGGAAGAAACCTAGAATGCCTGGCACAAATTGAGGACCGGGTGCGCGAGGGGGTATGCACTAGGTCGCTGAATAGCGACCTACGTGCCAAACAAGACTTTCGCTAGAGAAAAATCAGAAGAATGATGGTGCGTGTTATCAGACATGTTTCTGTTTTTAACACTGTTGCATGCGTTCATATGCTTCAATGCATATCACTTGCACAAGCTCTTAAGGAAATAGAATAATTATCCTGAAATCATAGAACCATCTGAGAGTCAAAAACCGGCTTGTGCATTGCTCGTCTTATCTCGCACGGTGAAGAATAGCTCAAGCGCCTGGTTCCTCTTCTTGTGTTGATGCTACACCTAGCGCAAGGATTTGACAGCCTAATTGCCCATCGACCAGGAAATTGATCCCTGGCGCCTTTGGCTAGCGTCTCGCATTGAAAATGCTCTAAACCCATTCTATGTATTGTTCAAACCTGTTGCAGAATATTAACAAGAGACGAAAAATATTGTAAAAACTTTATATATACCTGTTCCAATCCTACAATCGACTATTGAGAGACGACAAAAGGGCATGGATATTATGGAGCAAATATGAGAGAAAAGAGACCACGGCGGCCGCGCGGGGGGGGGGGGGGGGGGGGGTGGTATGTGCTTGGTTACCTATTCCGATACGTTAAGCCTATACCCAATGAAGCCAAACAATACACAAATCAAATTAATAATATCCCATGGCATTCTTGTTAATCAAGCTTGATGTTTTGCGTAGAATAGGTAACTGATGATAATAAGTGCAGGTCCTTCTATCATACAGTAAAAATGGCCATCTGGTGTGTAGTTGTACTTCTATACCTAATAATAAAGGAAGGTGTGTTTCTTCATATTTTTGGTCCATCCACCATATAGGATTATTTTCATCCGTCGCGAGAAGCCGCTAAAATCGTACCTATCCGAGGTGGTACTAAAATTTTGTACAAACGGTACTAAAATTCGGTACAAAGTGACTAAAAAATATGTATGAAGCCAGCCCACCTAATTAACCTGGCCCGTTTAAATTAGAATTAAAGGGATTCGCCAAAAAAATAGCAGCAAAGGGATTTAAACCCTGCTTGGTGGCTTTGAAAGTGTCTTGCACTAACCAACTCATCCCATCTTAGCTACATGTCCTTAGTAAAGAAAAATGTTTTATATAGCAGCTTCGGGCCGCATCCTTCTTTTACCTCTGCCACCCGTGTACCATACTGGGGCTCAACGAAAAATTAGTCCCACCTCGCCCCTTTAAACCAAATCACATCAGTTTATACACGCTGTGAGTTGTATGAGAATCATCAGCTGCCTCAACAATTAGCTTCATAAATTGTGGTTGTGTGCGCACGTGATAATAAGAAAAAGACGTTCAGACGCAATGAAAGAAGAAGGAGTGGAGGAGACATGCACAATCATCATTGTGATCAACATCTTCATCAACACAGTCATCTCCATCAACTCCCTTCATACCATCTTTCTAATCTATGAACTTTAATTTCAGATTTTTTGCTAAGATTAGTTTCTGATGTTGATTACTCCTTGTAGTTGATGCTTAGAGATTTTATTGGTGAAAGATTCGTATGTTCAGATTGTTAATCATATATTCATCACCACTGATCAAGATCCATGTGATGTGTTGTGAGTAGTTTGTAAGCGTTTGAGGGCATGGTATAAACCTTATTCCTCGTAATCTTTTAAAGTTGAATCTCCCTCAATGTTTTGATATTGTGTTGTGGTGTAATTCTCTAGTGGTGTTGTTCAAACGTCGACTGCACATCGCTTCAGCTTTAATGGCCTAGATAAGAGCATCGTGTGATTAGTTTGTTCATGGATGGGTGGCCAGAGTGACAGATATTACCGTACCCCTAAGTTTATGAACTGTTGCATGAGGGGTGATGGAACCCTAGGATTTATTGCTATGGTTATATGTTATATTAATTACTCTCTTGTATTTTTGGATGCTTGCATATGGGTTTAATCATAAGTATGTTGTTTAACACATTATTATAGGTTCCACCGCACAACAAACTATCAAAACAATGAATGGTAACTAACTGAATCTTGGTGAAAGCAACTTGGTGAAACTCACATGTGTCCTCGAAAACGCCTTGATCCCTATAAGTAAAACTACCGACTTGTCCTTCACTAAATTAAGGATTGGACCACTTGCTACACCGTTGCAATCTTTGTTACCATTTACTTTCTTACAATCAATCTTGTTTCCAAACAATTCATCAAACACTCTTTGCAGATTTTACAGTGACCTCTTGCTAGTTTTCAGCGATCATTTTTTCTGCTCCTCTTTAGGTTCGACACTCTTATATATTTATCAAAAAAGATACGATAGATCCCCTAAACTTGTGAGTTATCACATGTCTGCCTCTAGACATGTAACCGTAAGCGTCGCCACCAACCGCAACTTTGCGATGTTTTGTCTAGAGGGAGCAGTTGCATGTCAGCCACTAGGCATGCAACTGCAAGCGTCGTCCCTCACTGCAACTCTGTGATGTTTTGTCACGGATGGGGCAATCACATGTCTGTTACTAGTCATGCAAGTCCAAGTGTCGCCCCGACTACAACCGCATATCTTTCACATGAATGCAACTCAGTGGTATTTTTTATTCTATTTTCATTTCATCTTTTGCACGGTACCCCACCTCTCGCACACCCTTAAATTAATATTAATATGCTGAAAATTGAGAAGAGACCTTAATGATGAAGAAAAAGCACAGACTTCGACGCGGCAGTGCATCGCTAGTCGCCAAACTCATAGACGTGTTGCAGGGGTATACATCTCGCCAAGACATGGAGTAGAACACCTCCTCAGTCCTTTTTGACCATGTTTGCTTGCTGTGTGGGTTGGAATAAAAAAACGCAACAGAAAGAAAGAATCGCACACCAAATTAAGCGTGCTTGTCGACTCGAGTCATTATGTTCATCAGGACCGCATTTTTGCTTAGCACAACACCTATCACATGTATAAAAAGAAGGACACCTAAAAAAAATGTATAAAAAGAAGGATTTTTTTAATATAAAAGTCCAAATAATAGGGCCGAACCAAAGATCAATGACCGACCAACAACAGTACTAGATTTTTTTTTTGCATGGTAATATGTGTCTCATTCATATCATAAAGATTAAAGTACAAGTCACATAATGACCGACATAACAAAACTGAAAAGATAGCAGAACGTCTCTGAGCTTGACACCAACGCCCGTCACCTGCCTCTGGCACCACCACAGCAGCCACCGAAAGAAAAAATGACGGATCACCTTCTCACCCGAGCTCGACGTGGCTTCATCGCTGATATGCAGCTTTGCGGACCTCCAAGGTGGCTCGCCAAAGGCGAAACCATTACCGTTGAACGAATCAGACCGGGGCAACACCCCGGACACGCCATCGAACTTCAGATCTGGCACCCCCATATGACTAAGACGTCGGAGGAGGAAACCATACCTGCCATCCACGAACCACGAACCCAGCACACGTTCCGTCTTCCAGATGTCGTCGATGCAGACCACAATCTGCATCCGCTCCTCGACTACCTCCCAAGCTCCGCGCCGACGTTGGAGCAGACGCCGTCGCAACGGCGGAGCCCGAGGACACATTTTCACCACAAGGATGCCGCCGCCGCCACGACATCCCCGCTTGAACAGACTGGTTCCCAAATCCATCACCGACCATAGAGACGATTGCCTTGCCGGAGAAGAATCCGGAGCTTCTTTATTCAGCATCGCCGTCGCTGCCGCCGAAGCCAAGACGTCGAACGACCCAAAACCCTAACGCTCCGTTTGGATGTAGACATTCAAGGGCTTGGCATTGTATTGGCTCCAATGCCAAATACTCAAGACATTGATATTGAGCTTCAATGCCAATATTAGTGTTTGGATGTTTAGGTATTTCGTACTTGGTATCCAAGAGGAGCAATAATTCCAAATTTTGTTTGGATGGTCAAATATTTGTATTGCACATCTGTGCCTAGAGGGAGGGTCGATGAAGTCTTGCAGCTCGCAGACGAAGGCGAGCAGAGAGATAAGCGGGAGCACCAACCTTCGCCGCGAACACAGGCTTCCATGTGATGGCCGGCGCCGGCGTCGACTGCCGACATCTCCGCCGCGTTCGCGCCAGATCGGCCCCCGCTTCGTCTACCCCCCGCGCTCCTCACCGCCATTGTGGGAGCCGGCCGTTGGCTCCATGTGACAAGCAGCAGGCCTTCGGCCCCTGGTCCGCCAGCATCGAGCACTGCTGCGCCGGCGCAGGAGCGGGGCCGCGCCGCCCATCCCCATCCAAAATGTTGCCCTCGGCCTCAATTTCTGTCTACTACTGCTAGCGAAGGGTTACGCGAGGCGAGCGAATACAGAGGAAAACGGAGGGGTTCAGCTCTGAATTGAGGATTGGGTCGCGCGAGTGTTATCGCTGGCCGGGAGATATTCAGCTCAAATGCCACGCCCAAATGCCGCGACCACCCAAACACCGATATTCGGGCTGTCGAATACCAAATCCTAATTCTGGGCCTCAATATATACATCCAAACGGACTGTAAGCTTCTTGGGTCCTAAAACCTAAAGCTAAAACGATCCAGACGCGCGGGATCCGGCGACCCCCTCAGCACCGACGACCAAAAGGTCGCCGGCGGAGGAGAGCCGCCGGAAGACGGCGCCGGAAGGAGCGGCTCTCCTGTGGCGGCGGCTAGGTTTCGCTACAGGAGGAAAACGATCGCACTGACTTTGACCGGAATTGCCGTATCAATTAACAACAGTACTAGATTTGCTAAGCCAAAGCAACCATGAAACCTGTCGTGCATCTTTCTCGATGAAAAAAGATCATACACTACAGTATGTGTTTTTAGCATCATACAGTGTATGTTTTTTTTTTTTGAGGGGAGTGTATGTTTTCTTTTCTGAGAATATATGATACAGTATACGTGCTTACGTTTTTTTCTAGGGAAATTTTCTTACGTGATTTATTTGTAGTTTCTTAATTTTAATCAGTGGGCTGGGCCGTGAGAGAGAACTTGTGGAAGTGGGCCTGGTTCCCGAGGCAGCCGAGTGGTCGTCGTCGGTCGTCGCCTGGTCGTCGTCAAGCTGTGCACATCTCCTCCCGTCCTTTGCTCAAAAAAAAAAAAAACTCCTCCAGTCCTCACCACTCACTCCTCTCCTCACTCCCACTGACTATCTCATCTCCTCTAGTTCCAGCGTCGCCGCTCCCGCCGCCGGGGCCGCCGTCCCTGCCTCCCCTTCTCCTTGACAGCACACACAATCCAGATCCGCGTCCTTCCCCGACCGCCTCCTCCGTTTCCGGCTCGCCGCCGCCCGATCCCCGTCCGCCTCCTCTCCTTCATCCGTGGAGCCTTCCCCGACATCCCCATCTACGTGGCCACATCAGGTAACAGACCAATCATCGGGGGCCGGGATCAGCTGTCATAGCACCTGGGTTCATTCAGCTGAACACGCTGTTTTTGTGTGTGTGTGGAGTAGATTCAGTTCCACTTATGCTGTACTTGCTGCTTATAAGAAATTTTAGCACTTTATTAGTTCACCCATCTGAACCAAATGTGTTGTTGTATCGTTGTGAATCCATCTGGAAATACATTGGGTTGTATTGTTGTGAACCCATCTAAATCCAGTATATTGTTCTGAACCCTATGTATTGTTTTACTACTTATTCAACAACAACAAAAATGTATTGCCGTGGATCTATCTGCAGAGTTAGTTTACAGACGTTGATGTGTCATCTGAAAAATACATGTCTTTATCGGAAAAAAACCCCACTAACTCTTGCTTCACAGATGGCTGGCGAAATCGTGACCGTGGCGAGTGGGGTGATGAACCCCCTCATCGGCAAGCTCAAAGCACTCATGAGCGACGAGTACGACAAGTTCGCAGGGGTCAGGAAGCAGGCCTCATTCCTTGAGAAAGAGCTCAGCGCCATGAACGCTGCTCTTCACAAGTTGGAGCTCGTGGATGAGCTCGATCCAACCGTCAAGGACTGGGTGGATCATGTTAGGGATATGTCCTATGACATGGAGAATTGTATCGACGACTTCATGCACCAATTTCGAGCTGATGATGCCAAATCAGGCTTCATAGAGAAGATTACTCAATTCATCAAGAAGTTTCGACAACGCCTTCGAATAGCCGACCGGATGGAAGAGCTCAAGATTCTTGCCTTGGAGGCGAATGATCGGCGTGAGAGGTATAAGGTTGATGATTGGAAGCCTGCCTCTAGCTCTGTGGTTGTTGACCCTCGACTGCGAGCGGTATACCAGGAGGCGGATACTCTCGTGGGCATTGATGGCCCAAGGGAGGAGGTTGTCACTCGGTTGATGGATACTCGGAAGAAACTCAAGGTGGTATCCATTGTCGGATTAGGTGGTCTTGGTAAAACTACACTTGCCAAACAGGTGTATGACAAGATTGACTCGCAGTTCGATTGCAAGGCATTCTTTTCAGTTTCGCAGAGGCCTGATATGAGTGAGCTACTCAACAATTTACAATATAAACTTGGGATGAACGACCCCGTTTCATCTCGCGCTCGCAAGGTTGACGACATCATTAAAGAGCTAAGGGAACATCTGAAAGAGAAAAGGTATTACTTACTATCAACAGTCACTTGCATGGGCTACACTTATTAAATTTGAGCTAAGTAATTGGTTAATGTACATTTTGTACTGATATTTGTCCATCAAAGCTGTATTTTGACTGTTCGGTGCTTTGTGTGTTTATGATACACATTTAAAGTCGGAAACATAAGATGTAGAACGTACATCTTTCGAAAAATTTGATTAAATTATTGGTACATTTTCCATCCGGTGTCATAATTGCTAGGGTAATAGAAACATGTTAAACCCATGTGCCTTCAGTGAGAAGAGTGTTTCTAAAAGACAGTCTATTGAATGTCTATGTGACATGTGTGCTAAATTACGAGTCGAAGAGTCGACGAGTCGTTCCAAGGTTGAGACTCATAGACTAGTCTAGACTAGTGCGAGACTAGTCGACATGGTCCTGTAGCACTGAACTTACAGTACATAACTACTAATACCTAGTAGTAGTATGTAGTATTACACTATATAAGTATACAAGTACAGTATACAATACAAATGAATGCATGGGAAGTGGATGAAGAACCTGGGGCTGTGCCAATTGCAACATCCAATGGCCAGGGCCTCTGCTTCTCCACAAACCAGCAACAACAGTCTACAAAAGATAAAACCAATCAAATATGCACTATCAAACAACAGTCCAGCACAGCAGCACTAGCATAAAAAACAAGTTCAGAACTCCATAATCCATATGCAATTGCAAACATAGCAGAACACCTTAGTGTGACAACTTCCCAAGACCAACATAAGGTTCAACATGTAGTCCAACATCAAGGTCTGAATTACAAAAGAAAGGTTCAACAACACCACAAGCAACAAGTCCAGTCTTGTAGCCTTAGCCCTCAAATCAATCTAGATCTATATCCAGCTGAAATTCAGGGTCTATATCAGTCGCTCGTGTAGGGCCATCATTGTCTTCACCATTGGTCTCCATGTCACTATCAATATCTTCAGCTTCCAATTCAGCCCGCAAGTCTTCATCATGGACAACCACACTTGTCCTTCGAGTGTAAAAGATATTAGAGCCAGCGGGAGGACTAGACTCACTGAAATCACCACGAGCCCTCCTTGGAAGATGGCGTCCACTTAGACCATCGGTCGCGCCAACGGCCTGATCAACATGGGACCAAAGTAGTGGATTGTCATCGTCCATAGCATCATTTTGATGAACCAATTCAGCAGTAACATCAACCCATTCATTATCCCATTGAAATTCTTCTAGGATAAGTGCATTAGCCCTCTTTCCTTTGGAACCTTGCTCGCGTAACTTTTCAAACCTAGTTGTCATTTGCCGGTTGTATGAGACATATGCTAGCTTGTTCAATCTCTTATACTCCAAACGGTTTCTTCCTTTGGTATGGATCTGCAAGCAAATCCTTTTGTGAGAAGCTGCTATAGCCTGCAACTATCTATCAAACCATCCAATTGCTAGTTACTTACATGAGAAAATGCACTCCAATTGCGCTCATAGCCAGACGATGAACAACATAGACTAATGATCCGATTTGCAAAAGATTGGAGGTCATAAGCAAGGCCACCATATGCATTCCACCAAAGTACTACAAAAATCAGCAAGTAGGAGTTGAAACTTGAAACAAGCAAGTAGAAGATAAGCTACAAGCTGCAACAACATAGATACTTACGAGGACTCTTTTTCTCGCGGTCTTTAATTGCCATTTGCTTGGTGAAACATTCACCCTTCGTCCGCTCATAATCATCAGCCAATTTACTTATCTTGGATTGTAGTTCATCATCGATCACCATCTTCCATAGCACATCATTGAACATTGAACGCAGCCGTGCAGCTAGTCTTTTGTTAGTCTCCCTCAATTTAAAGAACTTGCTGGGGTTCAAAAACATTGCAGCCCCATGTAGCTTTTGCTCCATCTGGGTATCCCACCTCTTGTCAACAATTGCTAGCACTTGACTTTGTAGGCCTGGCCTTTGTGACAATGCATCCGTTATGTGTGTCTTCGCAACATCCATGGCTGCCCAAATTTCGGGCATTGCTGGACTGTCATCACCATCAACAATCCTCAAAGCAACAAGAATGGGTTGTGAAGCTCTCATGCAGTTCTCCACCGATTGCCAAAACGTCACAGAGAGCATGGTATTTTCAGCCATCTTCCCTGGTAGGGTGAGCTTCAACTTGTTTGTATGCCATTCTGTGCTAACAAATAGTGCTTTCAAATGTTGGCGTTGTTTCCACATGCTGGCCAATGTGAGGAAGGAGGTTGCAAAACGAGTTGCTCCAGGCCTTACAAGATCTCTCTTGCCATTCAAGGTTCTCATTTGATCAAGAATCCTACCATGGGCATAAATAAATCTGGTTGTTTTCTTTGCTTTAACAATGCAATCACTGAACTCTCTTATCTTCCCAATGTCCTCTAGCATAAGATCCAAACAGTGAGCAGCACAAGGTGTCCAATACAAAGATGGATACTTATCCATTAGAAGTCTCCCGGCTGCCTTGTAGTTGGCGCCATTGTCGCTAACGACCTGGATTACCAATTCAGGCCCAATTGCCTCAATCTGTTCACTCAATAATTTTGCTACCAATTCAGCAGTAACAGACTCAGAAGAAACATTGGCTATCCCTAAGAAGAATGTACCTTCAGGACTATTGGCGAGAAAATTGATCAAGTGTCGCCCACTCATGTCCGTCCAACCGTCGGACATGAGAGTGCAACCATACTCCTTCCATGCCAATTGATGCTTGGCCTTCAAAGTGTCAGTCTTGAGCTTTGCCTTCTCAAGTAATGGAATCCTCACATCATGGTAAGAAGGTGTTATATAATCTGATCCATACTGTCCTATAGACTCCAATAGGATCTCCCAACTTCACGGATTGATAATATTGAGTGGAAGGCAATTCTCATAGAGAAAGTCAGCTACATGACCATCTACAACATCTTTTTGTTCTTTTGTCTTTGTTCCATAGTCCTTGATTTTTAACTGAGTGCTTCTTGTGCTATGCCTCTCAGCAACCACCTCCTCTGGTGTCTTCCTAACCTCATCTGCAATTGACTTGCTTTTCCTCTTTGCCGACACCGGCGCCGTCACAATAAAAGAAGACTTCCTTTTCGTGGAGGCTGCGGTGCTGTTCGATGCCCTTGAACTTGCTTCTACCTCCTCCTCTCCTCCATCTCCATCAGTTGCTTCAACTTCATCCCCATCAAGTTGCATGGCTTTGAACTTGGTTGAGTTGGTCTTCATGTACAAATGCATCTCTTTCCTGATCTCATCGGTTGCTTTTAGACACATTTTCACCTCTGTGTAACCCCCACCAAGGTGCTTCTTCATCCTTAGCACTCCAGAAGTAATGTTTTTGCCACACAAAACACACTGGAGTGTCAATTTGTCCTGCAGATCAGGCCAAAAGGCATATTTCCATGCTGGGTCCTTGCTCCTACGTGGCTTCCTTGCAGGATCCTTCGATGGATCGTAATGCTCATCGGCTTGAGCTGCACCAACAGCAGTCCAGCAGCACCAGCAGCACCAGCAGTCCAGCAGCAGCGAGGCAGAGCAACAGCAGTCCAGCAGCAGCACCAACAGCAAGCAGAGCAACAGCAGTCCAGCAGCAGCACCAACAGCAAGCAGAGCAACAGCAGTCCAGCAGCAGCGAGGCAGAGCAACAGCAGTCCAGCAGCACCAGCACCAGCAGCACCAGTAGCAGCGAGGCAGAGCAACACCAGCAGAGGCTCACCTGCCTGAAGAGGAGAAGAACACAAGCAGCCGGCGGCGAGAGGAGGGGCGCGACCGCGCGAGACGAAGGAGCAGGAGGAGCGCGCCTCCAGCAGCCGGCGGCGCGTCCAGGTGAGGAGCCGGCGACGGAGGAGCTTCAGATCCGCGAGGAGGGGCCGGCGGCGCGAGGAGGGGCCGGCGGCGCGAGGAGGAGCCGGCGGCGCGAGGAGGGCACGACGGGTGAGGAGCGGAAAGAAAATTAGGTCTCCCACGGGTGAGCCAGCTTTTTATACTAGTCCAGTTTTTGAGTCGTTCGACTCGACCACGTCGACTAGTACAGACTAGTCGTGGACTAGTCGATCTACAGCTCGACTCGTCTTTGTAGTCTACACGAAAAACCCAGTCGACAGCCAACTTGCGACTCATAGACTAGTCGAGCGACTAGTCTAGACTAGTCGTTCGACTCGTAATCGTTGGACGACATCATTAAAGAGCTAAGGGAACATCTGAAAGAGAAAAGGTATTACTTACTATCAACAGTCACTTGCATGGGCTACACTTATTAAATTTGAGCTAAGTAATTGGTTAATGTACATTTTGTACTGATATTTGTCCATCAAAGCTGTATTTTGACTGTTCGGTGCTTTGTGTGTTTATGATACACATTTAAAGTCGGAAACATAAGATGTAGAACGTACATCTTTCGAAAAATTTGATTAAATTATGGGTACATTTTCCATCCAGTGTCATAATTGCTAGGGTAATAGAAACATGTTAAACCCATGTGCCTTCAGTGAGAAGAGTGTTTCTAAAAGACAGCCTATTGAATGTCTATGTGACATGTGTGCTAAACTGGTTGGATGTTTTGACAAAGTTTTTACATTTAGGATAAATACCCCTCCATACCTTTTCTTTTTGGTGAAAATAGTTAATCTAAAGATTGAGCTATGATGTCAAGTTCACATATCCGGTACTGATTATTCATTCATGCATGCAAGATTTGTGATTGTTTTTCTTTTTTAGGCCTTTGTGATAGACATGGATAATTATATGCTTTGGTATTACTTTTCCATTCATTATGATAATTCGTAGCTTCTCGGAAAATTCCATATATCCTTTTTGCTGGAACCTACTTTGTCAAGATTTTGATGATTTCGTCTATAATTTATTCATATTATATTATAATGTAACTAACCTTTACAAACATTTGAACAGGTACCTTATTGTTGTTGACGATGTGTGGGATGAATCAGCATGGAATATTATTAAGTGTGCTTTTCCAGAAGAGGGTAATGGAAGTAGAGTAATAGTTACAACACGAGTGGAAGGTGTAGCTGTCGTAGCCTGTCAGAATGACCGTGAGGGCATGTACAGATTGAAACCTCTCAGTGAAGAAAACTCAAGAATGTTATTCTTGAATAGAGTATTTGGGTCTGCACATGGTTGTCCACCCCAACTTGAAGACATCATGGCTGAGATTTTGAAGAAGTGTCATGGATTGCCACTTGCAGTTATCACAATAGCTAGCCTATTAGCAAGTGAAGAAAGATCAAGGAAGGGCTGGGAGAGTATAAGGGATTCTTTGGGTGCCCAGTCTGCTACAAATCCCA
The DNA here is from genome assembly GCA_039707655.1 of Elymus sibiricus. Taxonomy (NCBI): domain Eukaryota; kingdom Viridiplantae; phylum Streptophyta; class Magnoliopsida; order Poales; family Poaceae; genus Elymus; species Elymus sibiricus. Next base: position 397,890,823 of record CM077664.1, on the reverse strand, counting down.
CCTTGGAAGAGATGAAGAGTATATTAAACCTTAGCTACATGCATCTTCCTGCTTATCTGCGGGCATGTTTTTTGTACCTTGGTATGTATGCCGAGGATTGCGAAATCCTAAGGGATGATCTGGTTCGACAATGGATAGCTGAAGGCTTTATTAGTAGTTTGCATGTGCAAGATCTGGAAGATGTTGGCAGGAGTTATTTCAATGAGCTTATCAATAGAAGCATGATTCAGCTTTATGAAAATGAGGAGGAGGAGGTGTGTTGCAAAGTACACGACATGATGCTTGATTTGATCCTAAGCAAGTGTGCTGAAGATAACTTTGCAAGTGTGGCATACAATTATGAAGGCATGGCAAGATTGCATGGCAGCAAATACAAGGTTCGTCGATTATCTCTGACATCCTTTGTTGGTGATGGAGCAACATATGGCTCAACTATTTCTGTTAGCCTATCACAAGTTCGATCATTTACACTGTCGGGAAACTCCATGCCTCCTCTTTTGTTGTTCAAGTATCTCCGGGTGTTCAGAATTGATCAAGACAGTTCTAGTGGAGCCATGGGGACCCTTGACCTCACCGCTATTAGCCAATTGCTTCAGCTGAGGTATTTGTATGTTTCAGTATCACGCCTTGTACAGCTCCCTGCTGAACTTAAAGGGCTTGTTTACTTGGAGACGCTGGCCATACCTTTTGCAGAGCTCAAGAGCATCCCCTCAGATATAGTTCATTTGTCCCGCTTGTCCTATCTTAGTTTTTGTATGGAAGGACTGCCTGAATGGATTGGGAATATGAAATCACTACGCAGTCTGATAATATATCGTATGGTGACCAATCCGAGCATGAAGGGCATTATGGGTCTTGGCGAGCTGACCAATCTTAGGGAACTGGTAATCTATGTGGGGTCTTTTGAGAAGCCAAAACTTGATACTTTGGCCTGCTCCATTGGACAGCTTTGTAACCTCAAATATCTTCGATTCTATGGGTCTCATTCTAAAGTCGATAACCAGCTGGGCTCATTATCCAACCCTCTTCAACATATCGAGGAATGCCGCGGGTCTGTATTGAATTTCCATAGAGTTCCCAAATGGATGGCTGGTCTCCATTGCCTTCGTATCCTCGATCTGCGTGTGGAGGAGACGTCAACTGAGGAGGTTCATCTTCTTGGGGAGCTTCCCTCCCTCGTTAAACTTGAATTTAGTTTGTCGCATCTCCCTAAAGAAAGGGTTATATTGGGCAGAGGACTATTCCTGGTTCTGGAGCACTTCACATTTCATTCTAAGGAAGACGTTATAGCATACCTAGGGTTTCAGGCAGGGGCCACGCCCAACTTACGAACCCTCGCTCTCAATAGCGGGGAGTGGGGTGGCAGTATACCAGTCGGCATGGAGCACCTGTTATGCCTCCAGAAGATCAAACTGTATCAAGATTACTCCCGTGATGCAACCATGGTTTCTGCGTTCAGGGATGCCTTATCAGTGCACCCAAACCGCCCTTCTGTTGAATAGTCAAATTAGTTGATTTATTATGTTGAGAAGCAGTTTGAATTTGGCAGGCTGTTGGCCAATCTGTTTTACCAACAATGCGCTGCTCAGCAAGCCCTTTATTACTGATGGCTATGCGGAGTTTGAAATCTGATGTTGATGCACGTGAGTTGCATGAATCAGTGGTTGCAATCCTGAGCAGCTGCGGGGCTAGCTAGCTAGTGTCCTGAATGCGTTGGAGATGTGACTGAGAAGTTGGAGGCCAGTGAAGCTACATGGCCTTGCAGGAGGAGTGTGTGTTTTTGTGAAGCTGACTGCAGAACATGAAGACGGGTGTGCAAAAGGATTGTATACAAAATCAAGAGTTTTGTGGAAGGCTCACTTTACCTGTATCCTGGATCAGGTAATGGCACAGTTATGTTACAATTATCGTTCTTCACATTTATTTTTTAGCTGTTGGATGATCACCTTGCAAGTTATGTTTGGAGCACGAAGATGTGTGATGTAGTGAGCTCCATATTCGCTTTTGTCTCAGTAAACTCTTGTTGCTAGTCATGGATCTGAATAAGAATCGAGAAAACACACATGTAAAATGCAGCAATCATTCGTCTCTGGTCATGGTCATAGTTGCTGCCCTGAATGATGCTCACTTTTATGCTTTCATATTTGATGAATGAATGAAAGGTAGCGTATAATATGATTTATGCTGACATTATCTGCTGAGAACACAATGTTAAAACTACGATTTAATGTACTTTTGACATGAATCTTTGCTCACTTGCCTGACAAGTTCAGAGGCCCTTGTTGGCATAAATGATATTCTTTTCACTCAATGTTATTCATTTGGGGAATACACTAGAAAGCACCCTCTGTTTTTGAAAGCGTCATGGTACCGGTATTAAATCTGTTTCGGCGCACAAAAGTTTATAACCATTCAGTGGATATAAATTATATCCGGACTGAAGTTTAACTTGTTGACATACATTGTATTATGAGAGAAATTATCACTCGATAAAATGTATTTCTTCGTTTTCCTTGCTGCTTGTAGTAGTTAATAGTTGGTACTGTAGCGAGAGCCTACCATATTTCTTACATTTTAGTTGGTGTACGTTTTTTATTATCTTCAGAGTTCTTGCTTATGATCCAAATACAAAAAGGGAAGCTTATTATCACATTGCTATGCTCTGAAAAATGATGTTCTCTTCATTTGGGGGATACACTAGAAAGCACCCTCTCTGTTTTGGAAAACATCATGGTACCAGTATACATCTGTTTTGGCGCATAAAAGATTATAACGGTTCAGTTGATATAGATTATATCTCGACTGAAGTTTAACTTGCTGACATACATTATATTATGAGAATAATTACCACTCGATAAAATATATTTCTTCGTTTTCAAATTGAACTGCAAAAATGTCTTATATTTTGGTACAGAGGTTGTAGTTACTATTTGGTACAGTAGGGAGAGCCTACCATATTTCTTACACTTTAGTTGGTGTACATTTTTTGGGTTCAGAGTTCTTGCTTCATCACACTGCTGTGCTCTGAAAATGATGTCCTCATCATTGGATGTTATTCATTTGGGGGGTACAGTAGAAAGCACCCTCTCTGTTTTAGAAAACATTATGCTACCGATATACATCTGTTTTGGCACACAAAAGATTATAATCATTCAGTTGATATAGATTATATCGTGGTTGAAGTTTAACTTGTTGATACAGATTACGTAATGAGAATAATTGGCACCCAATAAATGTAACCGTATCTGGCTTCCTTACTGCTTAGTGGTTACTAGTTACTCCCTCCATCCCATAATATAAGAGCGTCCAAATTGTTGCCCCTCCATCCCAATAATTGGCACCCAATAAATGTAACCGTATCTGGCACCCAATAAATGTAACCTAAGTGCCGGTGATTCAGAAGAGGGCTTTTGCTGCAAACAAGGGCGACACCAACATGACAACGTGGCCCCTGTGCGTCGCCGCCTCGTCCCGCTCCATCCGCTGGTCCGACGACGCAACCAAATTGTTATGTTGTACACTTCAAACTTCAAGTGCCGCACTTGAAGTTGAAATGGCACATCCCTGCATCACATCAGGCCATAACTTGCACAACATTTTTCATGCTCTTCTTGCATTGGTACAAGTTACACCTGCAGCTAAACCTTGGATGACAGAAACCATCACAAATGTGGTTCCAGTATGAAAACAAGTTACTAGACTTCGACCGCACAAATACTGAAAATAGTCTTAAACAAGTTACTAGAGTTGAACAAGTTACTCCTCATAGTCCAGTCTCACATATACTGAAAACAAGTTTTAGTAGAATTAGACAAGCTACAAGAGTACAGCCTCAGAAATAGTGGAAACAAGTTGCTGGCCTCATGTTCAGTGTCACAAAAGTAGGTTGTTCTGAACTGACAACCATTGCAAGCCACAAAATTGGTGCCCTTTGCCCTTGCAGGAATTTCAGTGCAGAAATTTCATACATATTTCTGGCCTAGAGAAGCTTAGTAACAGCTGGTAGAGTTCTTTGCCCTTGCTTTCAGTGACCGAGTCATGGAAATGTACTGTCATCCTCTTTAACATTGTTGTCCACTTGAATAACCTTCTCACCAGAGCGAGTTCATGTTCAGTTCCTCTAAAGCCATCGATCTCTATTTCTTCGAGGCAACGGGGCACGAGTTCCTCGGTTTCCCAGTTTGATGCCTCAACACAGTTGCAACCTGATTGGCACGCAATTTGTTCCTGAAACAATTGGCATATAAGTTCTAATAAGTAATAAGATTTAACTTGTATGGTTTGAGATAAGACAGAGATGAAACTAGAAATAATTACACTGCATGAATAGAACACTCTTAGATAAGTCAACAACAAAATTGACAAAATACTAGAAAATAAACTAATTTTGGAGCAAGCATTCTACAGCAAGTATAATTGCGCTATGCATATAGGAAATCGTGCTTCCAACATTATTATAGCCATCACAAAAATTCTCATATAAAATAGTAAGATTCTTACATTTGAACAAGATCAAAGGAGGGTTCCCATTTCTTTGCTAAAAATATGACCCATCAGTTTGTTTTGACGTTTCCGACAGACTTGTAAGTGGTACTCTTTTGAAATAAAACCGATCACAAAGTCAAGAACCCAGGTTGCATTCACATCAGTATGTAACCCTAACTAATAACAAGAGTAGGGCAACTCGCAGATAAGCCATGGAAGTCGCCTCAAGCTAAGTATATTGTTACCTCCAGTTCCCTCGGCATGTCAACAAGTTTAAGCTTCAGCTCTCTTATAGCACTAGACATCCTTAGAAGATGGAATGAGCTGGCTCCAAAGGAATGTCCACATGCTAGTACTTCCAGCGTCAACATCATAATGTTAGGAAACTTTGTCATCTCTTTCATCAAGAATTAACCGTTACCTATGACCTGTAGTAGGTTCACATGAAGTCATATAAACAATTGGATAAGGACACAAGCATCTCATTTTCTACGTAGTGACTAACACATAGTAACTAAACAAGTCCACTTTTGTGTGCATTGTCGTGCATTTTAATTTTTGAAATTCCCGAAGTTTAACTCTCAAGTTTGGTTACAATCCCTATTGACTTGTAGCATGTCACAGTAATGGCATAACTCACATACCGGTAGATAATAATGCCTGAGATTAAGCCTACTGACGTGGCCAAAATGATGCAGAAGCATCGACCAATCACAATAATCTTCAGAAAATACATCATGTCCATGTAGCACTAAGGTATGGGGGCTCACCTGTTGGAGATGTGTCATCTCGCCAAAACCGGATGACACTAGGATCGTAAGCGGCACTTCTCCAATCGTGTGTCACCAATTAAAGGCTGAGATGGTTGCAGCCGGTCTACTGTGATCGCTGAAGCAAAAACATACTACTAATTCTTAAAGAGCAAGCGCTACCACATTGAGCAGCTCCAAGCTAGCCAGATTATTGAGCACCAACTGTAGAAGAGATTCCGATTGGATTGTGAGCTTGTACAGAAGGCTCGTGACACTGTAAACAAAAAGGCGGCACAATGATGGACACCACGGTGAAGAGACAAGATCACCGAGGCTACAGGGACAATGCAGTCTGATGTCAAACAGCTCTAGATCTGCAAGCCGAGTAAATACACTGGAAGGCAGCATGGCGAGGACATTAGAGGTTAAGTTGAGCCGAACCTTGGTTTCTTTCTGGAAGCAAGGCAACTTCAAGGCGGCTCTTTCCCCGACCATGTTCCATCTGTTGGAGAATTGAAAGCTCAGAGCCAGTCCAAACCATTTTGGGCCCAAGGCAATGTAAAATAATTATATTTCATACTAAACTTTTATAGGAGTACTTATTTAAACTACATGTAACATATTATAATTTAAATTAATATGATTTTCTATTACTCAGTTACATATGAATGTTTCCAAATAATAGTTATATTATTCAATGTTATTTTCTTGTTAAAAAATCCTTCAAATTAATTTTTTAATATTGCATGAATTATATAGTGTATACACATATATTTGCATATCTATGTGTGTTATCTTATAATATTATTGAATAACATGGTAGATATTTCTAAATTATATATACTAACAAATATTTTAGTAGTGGTTTCTAGTGTAGTATTAGGCAACCATATTCATAGAAATTTCTATCGTATAGCAAATGTGACTTGCCAGTTGGGTTCAGTAATAGAATCATCAAAAAACAAAAATGTTGTTGATTGTACTTTTGCGCGTGATTTGATTATCTGACATGCTTATCTAGATTCACTTGGTCTGATTTGGTGCAAATGAGATCTCCTACCCATTTCTCAAATGAAAAATTGTGCATTGGTTTAAACATGGAAATCTTGTTATCATAAATTTCATTATGATACTAAGACATCCATCATAAAGTGAGACTACATATTTAAACTCAACTTCACTAGTCGGATTGGTTTGGCTCCGCATGTTATAAAGTCTTACTATGTGGTGTGTGGTTGTGCTCCATTAAACTGAGGCTCTATTTTATGCATTTAATAATCTTTCAAATGTAATATATAATTGTACATTGTTTACTAGTATAATTTGTTGTTGGGGCCCTCCCCTCTTGGGGCCCGGGGTGGTCGCCCTTTTTGCCCGGCCTATGAGCCAGCCATATGAAAGCTTAGGACACATGAGAGGCGGCGCGCGACCATGGGGAGCCATGTCGCGACGATTCCAGGGTGACCTCAGTGGCGGCGATGAAGCGGTGGCCGAGAGCCAGCGCATCATGTGCGGTGAGGGCGGCGCGTATGCTGTCGGGGTGAGTGCCGTCAGGAAAGTCGATCTCAGGGAGGAAAGCCCAGGCGCGGCGCCAGTGGCAGGCCAAGACACTGGTCCGAGCGGCGACGGGGGCATTGCCGAGCTTGAGGAGGACGTCGTCGGGCAGTGTGCTGAGGCGTGCTACTTGTGATAGGCGTTGGGATTCCCCGAAGAGGAAGGGTGATGTAGTATATTAGCAGATAGCATTTCCCTCAGTTAAGAACCAAGGTTTATCGAACCAATAGGAGACGACACACAAACAAGATAAGCGGTACCTGCACACACACAAAGCAAATGCTTGCACCCAACGAAGGCAAGAGTGTTGCTAATCCCCTTGTTCTCACCAATTGCAAGGATTAAATCTGATAGTGGTAGATATATAAAATAAAAATAAAATAAAATAAAAATAGCGAGCAAATTTAGGGTTTTAGTAAATATGGAAAATATACCCGGGGGTCATAGGTTCACTAGAGGCATATCTCTCATAAGCATATCAACGGTGGGTGAACAAATTACTGTTGGGCAATTGACAGAATAGCGTATAGTTATGATGATTCTTCATGGCATGATCAATACATAGGCATTACGTCCATGACAAGTAGAACGTATAATCCAATTGCATCTACTATTATTACTCCACCCCAAGACCGCTATCCAGAATGCATATCAAAGTATTAAGTTCATGACAAACAGAGTAATGAGTAATGCTTGAAGCAAGATGACATAATGTAGACAGAATAAGATCAATTAATATGTTCGAACCCCGTCGTTTTATCCTTAGTAGCAACAATACAATACGTGTCTTGCAACTCCTCCTATCACAGAGTAAGGACACCACAAGATTGAGCCTACTACCAAGCACCTCTCACACTGAAGATAAATCAATCTAATTGGCCAAAGAAGATGAATAGATCGGAGAGAAATACAAGGCTATAAAATCACACATATATAAACTTTAGAAAAGACTCAAATAGTTTCAATGAATAATCTGATCAGAAACCCACAATTCATCGGATCCCAACAAACGCACCACAAAAAGTTTACATCAGTTAGATCTCCGAAGAGATCACTGTATTGAAGATCAAAGAGAGAGAAAAGGCCATCTAGCTAATGCTATGGACTCGTAGGTCCTACTCACACATCATCAGGGAGGCAGAAAGATCGATAAAGATTGCGTCCCCAATGGTTTCCCCCTCCAGCAGAGTACCGGAAAAGGCCTCCAGATGGGATTGCAGAAGAAGAGAGGCTTGCGGCGGCGAAAGAATTGTTTCGGGTCTCGCTTCGGGTGTTTTGGAATATTAGGGAATTTATAGGCCAGAGATTAGGTCAAACGGAGCCACGTGGGCCCCACAAGTGCTGATGGTGCGCCTGCTCCCCTGGGGCGCCCCCCTTGAGCTTGTCGCTCCCTCGTGCATCTTCTGGTCTCTCCCCGAAGCTTCTAGGGTCTCTTCTGGTCCAGAAAAAATCATTATAAAGTTTCATCGTGTTTAGACTTCGTTTGGTATGGTTTTTCTGAGAAACAAAGAGATAAGCAAAAAATAGGAATTGGCACTGGACACTAAATTAATAGGTTAGTCCAAAAAATGATATAAAATGACACATAAAGCATACAAAATTGGTAATATAATAGATGAAACAATAAAAAATTATAGATACATTGGAGACATATCAATGCGGTCCTCGTCACCTCCACGCCTGTATCGGAGAGCTTTGGCTCCATTAAAGTGGGAGCCAAGGGAGATGCAGTGCGCCTCAGGTCACCCTGACTCTGGGCACCGGCGTGCGCTCCATGGAAGCGGGGGCCAAGAGGGATTGCGAGTCACCGCCTCGCCGGTGGCTGCGTGGATTGGGGATTCGGGGCTAGGCTTTTCCGGGGACTAGGGATCGAGATGGTCCTGCCCCTTTGAGCTTCGTGGTGACTTCAATTTTTGCCAGTATGCGAGAAGGCGATGCGGCCGGAACGGTTGCCCACGTGAAAACCCCCGCACTGAATTTGTTCTACTCCGCATACTGGCAAATGGCGCTCTATGTCCCTTGTGACTTAGATGGTTATATTTTGAGGTATGTGTACTTACACCACAGCCGCACCATACAATATATTCTTTATTTGTTTTTTCTTGCCAAAATGACTTTGGTTTTGAATATTAAAAGGGGTTTGGTTTTTGCAGAATAAACTTATCTGATGATAAGTACCAGCTAATTAAGTTGCCAAAAGGAAACAAAGGGAAACCACGTTTAGGAAAATCGAAGAAAGGGATGTATTGTGCAGTGTCCTATCAACAATGCAAATATGAAATTTGGTTCCTTGATGAATCTCGTGGCCAAATGCAGTTGGTACTAAAGAATGAACTCAATCTTCAGCCGGTGGTAACAAAATATTCAAGTGTGCAAGCTAAAGATGGACCATGGATCTTACAGTCGCGTGATCAAATGGAGCGGTTGCTAGAAGACGACGTCAACCTCATGGATGATAACGGTGAAATAGTGTCAAAAGATGATTTCGAATGGGACTCTGATGATGAAAACTCTATTGACATCACAGATTTGCCTCGAAATTCCAACCACAACTCTCCTTATTTTGAGTGTCTTGGGTTTCATCCTTACAAAGAAATCGTCTTGTTCCATTGGTCGGGTAAAGCAATGGCCTACCATTTTAATATCTCTAAGGTTCGATACTTGGGCAATATGTTAAACACGACTACACATATAGACATACCTTTTACATATGCCTCATGTTGGATGACGGACCTACCTGGGAGCAACTAATGCTAATATATAGCATGAAGCTGATATTTGTCCTTTTCAGTATATTATTTTTAACAAGAGTCTCCTGTCTTATTTTACATGATGTTACTTCCTTGTGCCTTTTATATTGGTGTTCAAGCGTTGTGTTGAGCAATCATAGCGCCCAATCGATCAACTCCCGCACTAATGCTAATGTATGTCATTTGATGATTTGTTTACAACTAGCATGAGTTGATATGTGTCCTTTTCGTGTATTATTTTAGGGACACTATCTTGTCTTAATTACTCCTTCCGTCCCAAAATAAGTGTCTCAATTTTAGTAGAACTTTGTACTAAAGTTAGTACAAAGTTGAGACAATTATTTTGGGATGGAGGGAGTATTTCACATGATGCATGCCACTTCCATGAACTTTTAGTATTGGTGTTCAAGCAATGCGTTGGACAATCGTTGTAGGAGATATGCCCTAGAGGCAGTAATAACAGTTATTTTGTATCTCCGAGTTTGTAATGAATATTTATGTTCCATGCTATAACTGCAATGATTCTCGAGTCTACAATATCCACGAGGCTCGGAGGGAAATTCATGTGCACGTGTGGTATAATAAACGGTAAAAAGTATTCCTAGTCATGCCTCTAAGACTAGCTCAAGTATTGCATGATGATCCTGTTTTCCTGATCATGGGCATGGCTATGCCGGCAATTTTGAGGGCACAATGTTACTAGAACACTTGTGTTGAATCGACCCGAATTGATGTTATGCTATGAGATACATTCGTCACAAGTTAATGGTTAATAACACAGAGATGGTTAATGTTTGCATAATTCCTTAGACCATGAGAGTATCAAGTTCCTTCGTACTTGCTTCGTGAACTTTGGGGTTTGTTAAACGTCATCCGTAACTGGGTGGCTATTACGGCAGCTTACGGGTTCACGGAAAAGTATGACAAGAAACGAGATAGCTCAAGATTGGGATTTGCTCCTCCGACGATGGAGAGATATTCTCGGGCCCTCTCGGTGTTACGGTATCCATCATCGTCTGGCCAGACACATTGTGATTTGATCACTGGGATGCCGGAACGCGGAAACGAGAAAAGAGAACAAAACCGGTAACGAGGTAACTGGCATAGTGGACAAGTTGTTGATCTACGGGGATGTCGATAATTCTCACCTCGGGTGTTTGTAATATATCGTGAAGCAACAGGAATAGTACACGGCAACTGGAGGTTCACTCGAATATTTCTTCGTGTGGGTATAGGGATCAATATGGGTGTCCATGGCTCCGATGTTGATCATTGATCGGAAAGAGTTCCGGGTCATGTCTATACTTCACCGAACCTATAGGGTCACACGCTTAAGGGTCATCTATCTGCTGAATACTAGACAGGGAGTCTGAGAGAAAGTCACCGGAAAAGTTTCGGAGACAGCGGAAGAGTTCCGGAGAGAACACCGGAATAGTTTCGGTAAAACTGAAAAGTTGTTTTAGGGTATACCATTAAGTCAAATTGGTTTCGGCACACGCCTGAAAATTCTTGGAGGGTGCCAGAATTGTTTTGGAAACTTCTGGGATTTTTCCGGGATAAAAACCGAAAATGTTCCGGAGCCGCCGGAACCGGTTTGGTTGCTTTTCGCAGATGAAAATCACTAATCCGGAATTGTTTCGGAACACGTCCAAAATCATTTTAGTGGGTACTGGAATTATTCTAGGACCCACAGAAATATTTTCGGATTTAACGGTCGCGGAAAATTATCTCTGTGAATAGTGAAAATCACTTTTTGGGTTACTTTATGGAAAGCCACCTTTTAGGGCTTTTTCCAAAAGGCTTCTAGAAGGACTTGGGGACCAAGGACCCCTTTTGGGGGCCCCCCATGAGGTTGGCCGGCCAAGGAGGAGCCCATCCTTGGTGCTCCTCTAGCCTTCCCATTTTACCCTTGTGGAAAATCCATGTGATGGTTTTTTTGGTATTTTGGGAGCCACCCTACCCCTTGGGTTTTCCTATAAATAGAGGTGAAGAGGCACTCTCCACACTCATCCCTTGCTCTCATACACATGCCATGCATTATCTGGCTTTCTCTCTCCCTCCCACGAAATAGTTTCGTAGAGCCGAAAGGCTGTCTGGGTTCCGGTAGGAACTAGTTCTGGACGGCGAAGCCCTGCCGGATAGCTGACACCGTATGTGTGCAACCCCGTAGAGAGGTCGTAGTTTCGATCTTTTGCCCGAGGGGCTGTTCGAGGGTCCTCCCGAAGGTCTGTCCGAGTTACCGTTCGAGCTTCGAGGGTCCTCCCGAAGGGCTGTCCGTGACATCGTCCGAGGGACTGTCCGACCGCCTCCCGAAGGGCTGTCCGACGAGGGAGTACATCCTCGCGGTTGGGAGGTTGTAAATCCTAGCTGCGGGGATCTGCACCGACGATCTACATCGACTCTACTTCCGCTGCGCTACGAGTCGGTAATGATCAGATCAAACCCTGTATGCAGTCTCCATAGTGGTCCTGGGCGTGCTCGCTGTACCGAATTTTTTTGTTTTCTGTCGCGTTCCCCTACAGTGGCATCAAGAGCCTTGCTATGCGTAGATGGATGTTACGATCTAGAATACATAGAGATATATGAGTATTGCATAATATAATTTTGTAGTAGATGAGATCTATTGCTGAAAATTATTTATGAGGGTGGCAGATGAAATCTGTTACCCGATGTTCTTGTTGCTTCCCTAGAATTTGCGTATTTCTGATCTCGAGACAGCATGGTAGAATTTGACAAAGTTCTGGCAATCCGCGATCCCGATTGATCAACGAAGTGCTATCAGTTCTTTGGGTTCCGCCATAGTCAAAAGAAAGATGAAATTTCGCTGACGAAAGGGCAATGCAGATATGATCTGCACGGGGGTCATGCGTATGACGAAGTTCAGTATGGGGCTCGAGATTTTATTGTCTCGTGTTTCATACACCCCGCAAAGTTAATCTAGCGACTTGAATAATCATACTTGATGATAAACGTTGGTACCTGCGGTTTAAGTCAAAACCTTAGAAGCCACGTAAAATAAAATTTTGCATAAACCGATTAGAGGCGTCTAACTTGGTTTTGCAGGATGTGCATGTGATGTGGTATAGCTGCTCTCATATTAATTCGATTATGTATGAGATGACTATATGATGTAAATTTACTAACATGACCTGCGTGTCATGATTCGGCATGATGGCTGGAGCCATATGATTGTCACTTTAATGATCTGCGTGTCAACCTTAAGTAATGCTTTATTTTATTAGCTATAGAGATAGCAATATTATCTGGTGCATCCACCAGGTGGTGGCAATCTTCGCGAAGGTGAACACCGACGCAAATGCCGAAGACGAAGAAATTAAAGACTTCTCCGTCAGAAAGGGCTATACCATATCATGCTATTATGAATTGCCTGAGATGTTTATCCCTTATGATGCACCCTTTTGATTGTGCAGTAGTCGCTTTTTATTAGGGTGATCTCTCACTTAAAATATCAAGTAGTTAGTGTTCTCCCAAGTGTAGCACCGTCACGGCACCTATCTCTTCGGGGCATCACATGATCTCCATGGGTGCGAACGATTAGAGAAGTGTGAGGCGGGTGAGTTGAGATCTCGCAGCAAGATCACTTGGTTGACTTGACGTTCAGGCAGGACAGTCTTGAGCTCGGAACACACGCATCGAAAGATGAACAAGAATCACATAGAGATGTGATCGGCAAGTTAGTCTACCGATTGAAGTTCACGCCATTTGAGTTCATCTCGAACCGTGATGTTGAATGGAAATGCGGGTCTTGAATCACTCATAATCAATTTTGAGAGATATTGATTTGAGTGGGAGCGCACTTTAGAATAAAATTGTTTATTCACTAGTGCAAATTAATTATGAACAAAGTCTAAGTGAAACTTGTGTTTACCGTTGTAGATCATATGGCTCGCAACACCGCGTTCTTCTTAGCCCCGATGTTAGAGAGAGTGAAGTTAGCTGCGACTGGAAACAACTATGCGGATTGGGCCGTACCCTGAGGATTGTCCTCAAGAGCGCTAAGAAAGACTATGTGCTTGATCAACCTCTAGGTGATTCCCCTACGCTAGAAATGGCTTAGGATATCATCAACGTGTTTGATTCGCGAAAGGATGATTTTAGTGCTGTTAAAAACCTTATGTTATCTTGCATGGATCCTGTGCTACAGAACCGTTTTGAACGACTTAGTACATTCGAGATTCTCGAGGCTCTAGATGTTCTGTATCACAAACAGGATTCAGCTGAAGTTCATGAGATGACTGAGGCTATGAAAGAATGCAATATAAACAAGAAATCTCTAGTTGATGAGCATAGTGTCAGACTAGCAAACTATTACGATAGTTATGCTGAAAAGGGAATTAATTTTCCAAAGACACCTGGTAATGATTTGATCCTTACCTCGCTTTATGAAGTGATGCTCAAAACAAATGAGATAGGACTGCAGAATCAGCAAAAGTTGCTGGTGAAGAAGACCGCCAGTTTTAAAAAGAAAGGCAAGTCCAAGAAGGGCAAGGGCAGCGGTAAGACCGGCTCCCAAAGCTATTGTAAGGACGGAGCCAAGGCTGAAACTGTGTGCTTCTACTGCAAAGGCACTGGACACTGGCAGAGGAACTGAAAGAAGTACCTGGCAGATAAGAAGTCTGGGAAAACCGGAAAAGGTATAACTGTTATACATGTTAATGTCATTGACATTTTGCTTGCTAGCGAAAATTCTAAGTCTTGGGTATTTGATACCGGATCGGTTGCTCACATTTGCAACTCGATACAGGGGCTTCAGAAGGTGCACAAGCTGGCAAAGAATGAAGTCGTGATGCGTGTCGGGTACAGCGCTGGGATTGCCGCTCAAGCCGTCGGTATTATGCCTCTACGTCTTCTTTCAGGATTTATTTTGGAACTAAGTAACTGTTATTTTTTTCCGGCATTGTGTAGAAACATTATCTCTGGATCATGTTTAGTACATGATGGGTACTCCTACAAGTCTGAGAACAATGGTTGTTCACTTTATTGTAAGGATATGTTTTATGGATTTGTACCCATTGTTGGGGGCCTTTTCATATTAAATCTTGAATGTGGAAATGATGTCTTTAACGTAAATGCTAAACGCCTTAAGAAGGCTGATACCACCACCACTTACTTGTGGCATTGTCGCCTTGGCCACATCGGAAAGAAACGCATGCAAAGACTCCATAAAGATGGAGTTTTACCGTCTTTTGATTTTGAATCATTTGACACATGTGAAGCTTGCCTAATGGGGAAAATGACCAAGACGCCGTTCACGGGTCATCCTGAACGGGCGAGTGAATTGTTGGAAATAATACATAGTGATGTATGTGGTCCAATGAGCACAATCGCACGGGGTGGGTATTTCTACTTCGTGACTTTTACTGATGATTTGAGTAGGTATGGATATATCTACTTGATGAAGCATAAGTCGAAAACCTTTGAAAAGTTCAAAGAATTTCAGAATGAGGTAGAAAATCATCATAACAAAAGGATTAAGTTTCTACGATCAGATCGCGGGGGCGAATACCTTAGTCATGAGTTTAGCCAACATTTGAGTGACCATGGAATCGTTTCACGGCTTACGCCTCCCGAAACTCCACAGCGAAACGGAGTGTCGGAAAGACGTAACCGAACCCTGTTAGACATAGTAAGGTCGATGATGTCTCTTACAGATCTACCGATATCTTTTTGGGGTCACGCACTACTCACTGCCGCTTATACATTAAACAGAGCACCATCTAAGTCTGTTGAGACGACGCCATTTGAATTATGGTATGGGAAGAAACCCAATGTGTCTCATCTCAAGGTTTGGGGTTGTGAAGCTTATGTAAAACGTTTACAACCAAGCAAACTTGATCCCAGATCAGACAAATGTTACTTTGTAGGTTATCTCAAATACACCATTGGATATTCCTTCTACCAACAGTCCGAAGGCAAAGTGTTTGTCGCAAGAGTTGGACACTTTCTCGAGAAATAATTTCTCGCTGAAGAATTAAGTGGGAGGACAGTACAACTTAATGAGATTAATGAATCTTCGGCAACTGTTGTTATGGCTAAGGAACCGGAAGTAATTCCGCAAATTATCCCTACAACCGAGCCGGAAGTTGTCGCATGTGATGCGGAAACTTCAGACAATGTTGTAACTGAACCGCGCAGATCAGGTAGGGCTATCCAGCCACCTGACTGGTTTCATAATGAAATCTTCATTCTTGAAGACGATGAACCTGTGCACTACAAGGAAGCGATGACGGGGCCCAGCTCAAGGGAATGGCACAAGGCCATGAAATCCGAGATGGAATCCATGTACGAAAACCAAGTTTGGAACTTGGAAGAACTTCCAGAAGGCGTAAAGTCCATTGGTTGTAAATGGATTTTCAAAAGAAAGACAGACGCGGATGGTAACATTACTATCCATAAAGCTAGACTTGTCGCGAAAGGGTTCACGCAAGTTCCAGGAGTGGACTACGACGAGACTTTCTCGCCCGTAGCTATGCTTAAGTCCGTTCGGATATTACTAGCAATTGCTGCTTATTTCGATTATGAAATATGGCAGATGGACGTCAAAACGGCTTTCCTAAAAGGAAATCTCAAAGAAGATGTATACATGATACAGCCTGAAGGTTTTGTCGTTCGTAAGGATGCTGAAAAGGTATGCAAACTTCAGAAGGCCATTTATGGTCTGAAGCAAGCATCAAGGAGCTGGAACATTCGTTTTGATGAAGTAGTCAAAGAGTTTGGCTTCATCAGGAATGACGAAGAATCTTATGTTTACAGAAAGTTTAGTGGGAGCGCAAAAGCATTTCTAATCTTGTATGTGGATGACATATTGTTGATTGGAAATGACGTGAATTTTCTTAGCGAAATAAAAGACTCATTGAAGAAGAGTTTTTCAATGAAAGACTTAGGCGAAGCGGCATATGTATTGGGCATCAGAATCTATAGAGATAGATCAAAACACCTGATAGCGCTTAGCCAAAGCACGTACATTGACAAGGTGTTGAAAAGGTTCAACATGGAGAACTCCAAGAAAGGCCTATTCCCCATGTCACCTGGCACAGTGCTTTGCAAGAATCAGTGTCCTCGGACTCTCGATGAGCGAGTACAGATGAATGATGTTCCATATGCCTCGGCAGTTGGTTCTATTATGTATGCCATGCTATGTACAAGACCGGATGTTTCCTATGCACTAAGTGTTAGCAGCCGGTACCAAAGTGATCCAGGACTGGAACACTGGGCCGCAGTCAAAAGTATTCTTAAGTACCTCAGAAGGACCAAGGATTTACTCCTTGTGTACGGAGGTGATGAAGAGCTCATTGTAAGTGGTTACACTGATGCAGGCTTCATGATTGACCCAGATGACTTCAAATCTCAATCATGCTATGTTTTCATATTAAACGGCGGCGCAGTTGATTGGAAAAGTTCCAAACAAAAGACTGTGGCGGATTTTACGACGGAGGCGGAATATGTTGCAGCTTCAGAAGCCTCCAAGGAGGCGGTATGGATCAAGCAATTTCTTGAAGACCTTGGTGTGGTTCCAAGTGCTCTGGACCCGGTGGAGATCTATTGTGATAATAGTGGCGCCGTGGCTCAGGCAAGGGAGCCAAGTTCGCACCATAAGACAAGACATATTGAACGCAAATATAAACTCATTCGACATCATGTCGAAGCGGGTTTAGTGAAAGTACGCAAAGTTCACACGGATCTGAACGTGTTAGACCCGATGACAAAGCCTCTACCACGAGCAAAGCATGAGCAGCACCGGATAGCCATTGGTGTTAGAGAAGCCATGTAACTGGATTATGACTCTAGTGCAAGTGGGAGTCTGTAGGAGATATGCCCTAGAGGCAGTAATAACAGTTATTTTGTATCTCCGAGTTTGTAATGAATGTTTATGTTCCATGCTATAACTGCAATGATTCTCGAGTCTACAATATCCACGAGGCTCGGAGGGAAACTCATGTGCACGTGTGCTATAATAAATGGTAAAAAGTATTCCTAGTCATGCCTCTAAGACTAGCTCAAGTATTGCATGATGATCCTGTTTTCCTGATCATGGGCATGGCTATGCCGGCAATTTTGAGGACACAATGTTACTAGAACACTTGTGTTGAATCGACCCGAATTGATGTTATGCTATGAGATACATTCGTCACAAGTTAATGGTTAATAACACAGAGATGGTTAATGTTTGCATAATTCCTTAGACCATGAGAGTATCAAGTTCCTTCGTACTTGCTTCGTGAACTTTGGGGTTTGTTAAACGTCATCCGTAACTGGGTGGCTATTACGGCGGCTTACGGGTTCACGGAAAAGTATGACAAGAAACGAGATAGCTCAAGATTGGGATTTGCTCCTCCGACGATGGAGAGATATTCTCGGGCCCTCTCAGTGTTACGGTATCCATCATCGTCTGGCCAGACACATTGTGATTTGATCACTGGGATGCCGGAACGCGGAAACGAGAAAAGAGAACAAAACCAGTAACGAGGTAACTGGCATAGTGGACAAGTTGTTGATCCACGGGGATGCCGATAATTCTCACCTCGGGTACTTGGCGACCGCCCTCTCTATCTTGTCCTTGTACTCAGCTCGATGACTGAATTCTTGAGGTCCAGTTTCAGTTAACCGATAACCACCAGTTGACTGCACTTCTTCTTCAGGTTCAGTTTCAGAAGCAACAGCAGTAATACTTCCCCGTATGTACGCAATACGCGCATGCCGACCAGTACCGCAACGGCCTCCTCTTGTTCCAGAACTACGTGGCCGTCAATCCCACCACGTCCACGCGGTGATGAGCGACGCCGCTACTGACGCTGGCCAACATAACATAACTGGTACCTTGTCTGTATATGACTCCTCCGTGTCGGTGTCGCTACACTACGAGGTGTTCTTCATCCCTCATTTTCTTTAGCATCTGTTCTTCATCCCTCATGTTCCCCGTCCTGCACCGGACACGGCCCGGATGACGGATTGGCCACCTTTGCAGTGAAATAGGTAGATTATGAAAATGAAAACAATATGAAACCGAAATGTCAACTTGTGAAACTGATTATTTAGAAATATGTAACGGTTTATTTCAAAAGAGTGAAATATGTCATTTCAAAAATGTGCAATTGAAATAGATGTGATCTTTGTGAAACAAGCAGTGAAAACTGAAATGTGGGTTCTGAAATGAAAACAATATGAAACTGAAATGTCAACTTGTGAAACTGATTATTTGGAAATATGTAACTGTTTATTTCAAAAGAGTGAAATATGTCATTTAAAAAATGTGCAATTGAAATAGATGTGATCTTTGCAAAAAGAAGCAGTGAAAACTGAAATGTGCGTTCTGAAAATGAAAACAATATGAAACTGAAATGACAACTTGTGAAACTGATTATTTTAAAATGTGTAACAATTTATTTCAAAAAAGTGAAATATATAATTTAAAAAATGTGCAATTGAAATAGATGTGATCTTTGTGAAACAAGCAGTGGAAAGTGAAATGTGTCTTTCTGTATATGAAAAATCATACACTACGGTATATGTGTTTTTTTAGCATGATACAGTGCACGTTTTCGTTTTTGAGAATATATGATACTCCTTATGGAAAGACACATATATTTTTTTTAGAAATACCTGTAACTTTATTCATTCTCATAACAATTACAGGTACACTGATTTGGACCTAAAATCCAAGAAAACACAAAGTAACTCCTATGACTAAGAATTACAATGAAATCTTTTGAAAGTTTTTGGGGGAAATGTGCTTACGTGATTTATTTGTAGTTTCTTAATTTTAGTCAGTGGGCTGGGCCGTGAGGTAGAACGTGCGGAAGTGGGCCTGGTTCGCGAGGCAGCAAAGTTGTCGACGTCGGTCGTCACCTGGGTCGTCGTCGTCGGTCGTCGTCAAGCTGTGCACATCTCCTCGCTCCGCCTCCTCACTCCTCACTCTCACTCACTCCCTCATCTCCTCTAGGTTCCAGTGTCGCCGCTCCCGCCGCCGTCCCTGCCTCCCCTTCTCTTTGCCAGCACACACGAGGCAGATCCGCGTCCTTCCTCCACCGGCTCTTCCGCGTCCGGCTCGCCGCCGCCAGATCCCGGCCGGTCCGCCTCCTCTCCTTCATCCTTGGAGCCTTCCCCGACTTCCTCCCCATCTACGTGCCCACATCAGGTAAATGATCTATCCATCGCCGGGCCGGATGTGCTGTTATAGGCATTGGGTTCATTCAGCTAGGCCGGGGTGGTGAGATTCAGTGCTAGTTATGCTGTACTTACTGCTTATAACAAAATTTAGCACTTCAGTTCACCAATCTGAACCAATGTGTTGTTGTATTGTTGTGAATCCATCTGAAAATACAACGGCCGGTTGTATTGTTGTGAAGTGTGAACCCATCTAAACCTAGTGTATTGCTCTGAACCCAATTTATTGTTGTATATTATTCAACAACAACAAAAATGTACGATTGTGAACCCATCTGCGGAGTTCATAGATACTATCGTATTATCTGAAAATACATGTATTGAGTTCACAGCATACATATATTTTCTAGCTTTACCCGCCACCTATTTCATCTCTTTACACAAACCAACTCTTGCTTCACAGATGGCTGGCGGAATTGTGACTGTGGCGAGCGGGGTGATGAACCCCCTCATCGGCAAGCTCACCGCACTCATGGGTGACGAGTACAACAAGTTCAAAGGGGTCAAGAAGCAGGCGTCCTTCCTCCAGAAGGAACTCAGCGCCATGAACGCCGCCCTACAGAAGCTTGAGCTCATGGGTGACGTGCTTGACCCAACTGTCAAGGATTGGAGGGACGATGTCAGGGAGATGTCCTACGACATGGAGAATTGCATCGACGACTTCATGCGCCAGTCTCGAACTAACGATGCTAAGTCAGGCTTCATTAAGATTACTGCTCGACGCATCAAGAAGCTGCGACAGCGCCTTCGGATAGCCCACCGGATGGAAGAGCTCAAGACTCTTGCCATAGAGGCGAATGCTCGGCGCCAGAGGTACAAGGTTGATGATTGGAAGCCTGCCTCCGGCTCTGTGGATGTTGACCCTCGGCTGCGAGCGGTCTACCAGGAGGCAGATTCTCTCATTGGCATTGATGGCCCAAGGGAGGAGGTTGCGACTCGGTTGATGGATACTCAAAAGAATCTCAAAGTGGTGTCAATTGTGGGATTTGGTGGTCTTGGCAAAACTACACTTGCCAAACAGGTGTATGACAAGATTGGCTTGCAGTTCGATTGCAAGGCATTCTTTTCAGTTTCGCAGAGGCCTGATATGAGTGAGCTACTCAACAATTTACAATATAAACTTGGGATGAACGACCCCGTTTCATCTCGTGCTCGCAAGGTTGACGACATCATTGTAGAGCTAAGACAACATCTGAAAAATAACAGGTATTGCTTACTATCGACAGTCATTTGCATGGGCCACACTTGTTTAATTTGAGCTAAATAATTGATTAATGTACATTTTGTACTGATATTTGTCCATCCAAGCTGCATTTTGATTGTTCGGTGCTTTGTCTGTTTATGGCAGACATTTGAAGTCAGAAAAATAAACATATAAAAAAAATACTTCTCTTCTTTCGAAAAATAGAAGTATTGGACTATTGGTATATTTTCCATCCAAGTGTCATAATTTCTAGGGTAATAGAAACATGTTAAACCCATGTGCCTTTAGTGAGAAGAGCAAGTCTAAGCTATTGAATGTCTATGTGACACATATGTGCTAAACTGGTCCGAAATTTTGACAAAGTTTTTAACATCTAGGATTAAACATATCCCTCCACACCTTTTCTTTTTGTGAAAATAGAAATAGTTAATCTAGACATCGAGTTATGACGTCAAGTTCGCATATCTGGTATAAAGTTTGATCCTTTTTGATAGACAGGGACAATGATATGCTTTGGTATTACTTTTCCGTTCATTATGATAATTCATTAGCTTCTCGGAAAATTTCCTATACCCCTTTTTGCTGCAACCTATTTTGTCAAGATTTTGATGATTGCATCTATAATCTAAATATATTATATTATAATGTAACTTACCTTTACAAACATTTGAACAGGTACCTTATTGTTGTTGACGATGTGTGGGATGAATCAGCATGGAACATTATTAAGTGCGTGTTTCCAGAAGAGGGTAATGGAAGTAGAGTAATAGTCACAACGCAAGTGGAAGTTGTGGCTGGTGCAGCCTGTCAGAATGACCGTGTGGGCATCTACAAATTGGAACCTCTCAGTGAAGAAAACTCAAGAATGTTATTGTTGAACAGAGTATTTGGGTCCGAACATGGTTGTCCACCCCAATTTGAACTAGTTATGACTGAGATTTTAAAGAAGTGTCATGGGCTGCCACTTGCAATTATCACAATAGGTAGCCTATTTTTTTTTTTTTGAACACAATAGGTAGCCTATTAGCCAGTCAAGAAAGATCAAGGAAGGGCTGGGAGAGTATAAGGGATTCTCTGGGTGCCCACTCTGCCACAAATCCCTCTTTCGAAGAGATGAAGAGTATATTAAACCTTAGCTACATGCATCTTCCTGCTTATCTGCGGGCATGTTTTTTATACCTTGGTATGTATGTTGAGGACTATGAGATCTCACGGGGTGATCTTGTTCGACAATGGATAGCTGAAGGCCTTGTAGGTAATTTGCAGGGGCAAGATATGGAGGATGTTGGCAGGAATTATTTCAATGAATTTATCAATAGAAGCATGATTCAGCCTTGTGAAACAGATTGCGGAGAGGTTTTGTCTTGCAAAGTACATGATATAACGCTTGATTTGATCCTAAGCAAGTGTGGTAAAGATAATTTTGTAAGTGTGGCATACAATTATGAAGACATGGCAAGACTGCATGCCAGCAAATACAAGGTCCGGCGATTATCTCTGAGCTCGATGGCTGGTGGTGAAGCAACATATGGACCAACTATTGCTGTTAACCTATCACAAGTTCGGTCCTTTACACTGTTGGGGAAACCCATGCCTCCTCTTGTGTTGTTCAAGTATCTCCGGGTGCTCAGGATTGATAAAGGAAGGGCCGGGTCCTTGGTAGACTTGGAGATCCTTGACCTCACCGCTATTAGCCAATTGTTTCAATTGAGGTATTTGTATGTACGGGGACCAGATTCCGTACAGCTCCCTGAACTTCAAGGACTTGTTTACTTGGAGACGTTGCACATACATTCAGAGCTGAAAAGCATCCCCTCAGATATAGTCCATTTGTCCCGCTTGTCCTATCTTTATATTCTTTGTTGCAACCACGGAGTGCTGCCTGAATGGATTGGGAATATGAAATCACTGAACAGTCTTAGCATACCGATAGGCATGGTGACCGGTCAGAGTGAATTGAATGGGATGAACGGTATTATAGGTCTCGGCGAGCTGACCAATCTCACGGACCTAACAATCAATCTGTATTCTTTCGAGAAGCCAGAACTTGATGCTTTGACCTGCTCCATCGGAAAGCTCTGTAACCTAAAGTATCTTAAATTCTCTGGGTTTTGTCATACTGAAGTGCATAGCCAGCTGGGCTCATTATCCAATCCTTTTCAACATATCGAGGAAATTAGCGTGCGTTTATTGAATTTGTGTAGAGTTCCCACATGGATGAGCGGTCTCCATTGCCTTCGCATCCTTTACCTGCGTGTCGAGGAGACCTCGACTGACGAGGTTTTTTTTTTTTTTAACATGTCACCGGGGGGGAGAAATCCCCACCTGAATATTGATCTCTATTCAAAGAAAATGAGCCAGTTTATGAGGGAAACCAAGTCGAAAACCGTGATCTGGTTTATGAGAAAAACCGGATCAAAAACCTTGATCCAGTTTATGAGGGAAACCGGACCCAAATACCATACAACCCTAGGGGCAAGGAACAGGTAAACACAAAACGCCCTATACATAGTTACAACACAACGCAAGAGCCAACACCCTAAGAAAATAGGCAGTTGGGAGGAGCAGCACAGGTTATGCCGAACCATCTACAAGGTAGCACTAGCAAGACAACGATAGCAGACAAAAGACCATCAGCATGGGAGACACAAGTAGATATGGGGTGTTGTCGAGGGATCACAATACCAAGAGTTTGAAAGCAGCCTAACACACCGCACCGGCGTGCGTATCGAGCCCAACGGCACAACACAGGAGCATCCACAATCAACGAGTGCCAAACACGAACCTTGACTAGGAGCTCCGCCGCGGGAATCCGAAACGATTAGCAGGTTCGTCTTCTTGGAGAGCTTCCCTCCCTCGTCAAACTCTGTTTCGGTCCATCACATATCCCTAAGGAAAGGGCTATACTAGGCGCTGGGCTATTCCCCGTTCTAGAGTACTTTGAATTTTGGCCTGAGGAAGACGGTATGGCATACCTGGGATTCGAGGCGGGGGCCATGCCCAACCTACAAACCCTCTCTCTCAATACCAAGCAGTGGGGCGGTAGTACACCAGTCGGCATGAAGCACTTGTTACGCCTACGGAAGATCTATCTTAGTGGGGTTGGCTCCAGCGATGCCACCATAGTTTCTGCGTTCAGGAACGCCTTATCAGCGCACCCAAACTGCCCTTCTGTCAGTTGGTCTATTTATTGATGGTCATGGAGAGTTGGGAATCTCAAGGCGATGTCAGTGAGTTGCATGATCCAGTGCTTGTAATCCAGAGCAACTGCGGGGCTAGCTAGTATCGTCCTGGTTTGGTTGGAGATGTGCTTACTGCGTAACATGGAGACTAATGTGCAGAGGGATTGTAAAAAGGAAAAAAACCAAGAGTTTCCTGCAGCCGATGGCTGCTTCAATCAGTTGGAGAGCTTCTGGGTGTTCCACACTTTGGTCCACGGTGCTGGCCAGTGGTCGGTCGTCTTAGATATCCGTTGTAACATTTTTGCTAGTTTTCCACGAGCCTCACCACACTTCTGCTTCTATGATTCAGTCAGCTACTAATTAAGTGCTTTAAATCTTTTGGTTCCCTTGAGATTTGGCATCAATGTATTTTGTACGCACACATACTAAGCTACATTGAGTCTGCCCCCTGACCGATCTTCCTCCAATATGGTTGGTGTTAACTATGCATGTATGCTGAATAAGGGAGCACACTATCAATTTGCTGGCACTACTTTCAAGTGTCGGGCTTTTTCATATTATTCATCCCTACATTGATCTGTATTCTCTTCTTCATATGTGAGTAACCCTCGTGATTTTGTTGATATATTGGCTTAAGCAAATCTTCCTTAAATTTTTTATGACTGGATTCATTGTGCATTACAGCATCATGACACACAGTGAGTGATTAGTTTGTTCGAGTAACTGTCAATCAGTAGGCCGGCCGTTAAAAATTGTGACTGTCTGCAAAACTCACATGTTTAGTCTCTGTAATACAACAGTCAGGTCGACTAACCAATATTTGCAGAACTATGTGTTGGATCCTCTAGGATCATATTAGCATAAGTTTGAGCCACAAACTAATTGGGAGATGGATATTACCTTGATCACCGGTCCTGCCATCTCCTTCTTCTAATTCTGCACCACCAGCAACTTGATCTAGTGGCTGTGTTCTGTCTTCCTGGTGCTTGCAGTGCTTGTGCTTGATCGGTAGCAGTTCTTGAGCTTGATGTGTTTTTGGAGAGTGAGAGAGAAAAATGGCCTAGAGCAGCAGCCGTAGCTATCCTCTCACTGGATAGCTCTCTCCTCTTATTTATTGTGTTGCACTGTGCACCAGGGGACAGACACTTGGTTGGTTATACTGCTGCCCCCGATCAGGGCAGCTCACGTGATACTGTGAAGCAGCTACAGTAGGCGGTGGATACTGTAGCTGGACTGTAGCAGTACCACAGTAACTTTATAATTTTTAGTCTTTAAAATCATAAAATCCAACATCCCCCCTTGATCGTAAGGCTAAAATTGTAAGTTCATTTCATTTTTTTTAACAAAATAATGTACCAAGACGAAAAGATTGCAGTGGTCAATATAAGATACCACTGAACCCAGTGACTATAGCACATCACTTCATATCAAAACGAAACTTCTTTAACTTATGAGCTCCATAAACTTTATTCACATAAACCATCAACTTAATTTACATAATTATAAGCATCATAAACATTGCAGACATTACAGGCTCATCTCTTGATAAAATGGTACACCAAGACAATAGATTGCAACAGTCAATTAAGTACTGCTGAACCAATTGACTATGGTTCCCATTCGATCTCAAAATGAGCCCCTTTGGGGAGATGGTGTCATGACAGTCCCAACTTCGCCAGGATCAAAGGCTTTCAACCAAACCCATACCGGTAACGTGCTCTCTGAAAACACTAGGCGGTAAGCCTTTCGTGAGCGGATCCACTAACATTAACTTAGTATTGATGTATTTGACATTAATTATCTGATCCTGAACTCTGTCTTTCACAACAAGAAACTTGATGTCAATGTGCTTGGCAGCATCACTTGACTTGTTGTTACTCGAAAATATCACTGCGGGTTGATTATCGCAGTAGAGTGTGATTGGCCTGGAAATGCTATCAATCACTCTCAAACCCGGGATAAAATTCTTCAGCCATACTGCCTGCCCGGTAGCCTCAAAACATGCCACAAATTTTGCCTGCATTGTCGACGATGCAGTGACAGCTTGTTTGGAGCTTTTTCACGATATAGCTCCATTTGCGAGGGTGAAAATATAACCTGACGTGGATTTCTTAGTGTCAACACACCCCGCAAAATCAGCATCTGAATAACCCACCACCTCGAGGTTATCAGATTTCTTATATGTGAGCATAAGGCCTTTAGTGCCTTGCAAATAACGCAAGACTTTCTTAGTAGCCTTCCAGTGATCCAGACCTGGATTAGACTGATATCTGCCAAGCATCCCGGTCACGAATGCTAAATCAGGGCGAGTGCACACTTGTGCATACATAATGCTTCCAACAATTGAGGCATAAGGAATTGAATTCATCTGCGCAGATTCATAATCATTTCTTGGGCATTGAAAAGTCCCAAATTTATCGCCCTTAACAACAGGAGCAGGCGAGGCTAAGCACTTATGCATATTGTACTTTTTCAGTACCTTCTCAACATATGCTCTCTGAGATAGCCCCAAAATCCCTCTGGATCTATCTCGGTGAATTTCAATTCCTAAAACATAAGCTGCTTCACCGAGATCCTTCATATCAAACTTAGAGGATAAAAACCTCTTAGTTTCCAGCAGCAAATTTTTATCACTGCTGGCTAAAAGTATGTCATCAATATACAGTATCAGAAAGATAAAATTACTCCCCCTGAACTTAACATAGACACAATTGTCCACTTTATTCTCTTCAAAACCAAATTTCCTTATAACTTCATCAAACTTAAGATACCATTCCCTTGACGCTTGTTTCAAGCCATAGATGGATTTCTTGAGATGACATCCTAAATGCTCATTTCCTTCCATAACAAAACCTTCCGGTTGTGCCATGTATACATCCTCACATAAATCACCATTTAGAAATGCCGTTTTGACATCCATCTGATGTAGCTCCAGATCATAATGGGCCACAAGTGCCATAATTATTCTGAATGAGGTTTTAGAAGAGACGGGCGAAAAAGTTTCTTTATAATCAATCCCTTCTCCTTGAGTGGAACCTTTTGCCACGAGTCTTGCCTTAAACCTTTCGACATTCCCTTTGGAGTCATGTTTGGTCTTGTAGACCCATTTGCATCCAACTGTTTTGGCTCCTTTGGGAATTTCTACTAAGTCCCATACTTCATTGGTGCACATGGACTTCATTTCATCTTTCATAGCATTAAGCCATTCAGACGAAAATTCACTTTGCATGGCCTCTTTATACGAGGTGGATCATTATCCAACACCGACTCATTCATATCTTCACTCATGTAAGTGAAATAATCATCAGGAATAGCAGGCTTTCTAGTCCGTTGTGACCTTCTGAGAGGTTCATTAATTGGCACATCATCAGTAGCTTGAGGCTGCTGAGAACTTTCAACAGAAACATCATCAGGTGTGACATCTGAAACAGTCACAGGAGTCTCAGCAGGCGTTGCATTAACAATCCTTTCAGTAGGAGATGCAACATCAGCAGACACCGGGAAAACAGGTTCTTGAATAATTGGAGCCGGGGCATATTTCCGTTTTTCCTCCAAAATTATTTCCCGGGGTGTCATGCTCCCCCTCATCATATCATTTTCCAAGAACACAGCGTGTCTTGTTTCAACAAATTTTATTGCCTGATTTGGACAATAAAACCGACATGCCTTAGATTTGTCAGGATAACCAATAAAATGGCAACTGACTGTCTTGGGGTCTAATTTTCCCATAATTGGATTAAAAATCCTTGCTTCAGCTGGACAGCCCCATACATGAAAATAATTCAGGGTCGGTTTCCTTCCAGTCCATAATTCATACGGTATTTTTGTTGGGGAACGTTGCATGGAAAACAAAAAAAAAATTCTACGCACACGCAAGATCTATCCATGGAGATGCATAGCTACGAGAGGGGGAGTGTGTCTACGTACCCTCGTAGACCGTAAGCGGAAGCGTTAGAACAACGCGGTTGATGTCGTCGAACAACTTCACGATCCAACCGACCGAGTACCGAACGTACGGCACCTCCGCGTTCAGCACACGTTCAGCTCGGTGACGTCCTCGACTTCTTGATCCAGCAAGACGGCGAGGTAGTGGATGAGTTCCGGCAGCACGACGGCGTGGTGATGGTGATGGTAATGCTATCTCCCCAGGGCTTCGCCCAAGCACTGCGAAAATATGACCGAGGGACGAAACTGTGGAGGGGGGCGCCGCACACAGCTAAGACAATGTTGTGTCTCCTTTGGGGCGCCCCCTCTCCTCTATTTATATATCTATAGGGGCTTGGAGTAGAAGGAATAGTGCCACGTGAACAGTAACCGTGAATAGTACACACGTGGATTTGGACTCCAAAGTCCAATCCTATTCCTACTAGGACTCTCCCTTTTTTCCTTCCCTAGCTGCGTGGGCTTTTGAGGACTTGGTGCGCCTGGCCCAATAAGGCCAGGGCGCCTCCCCTTAGCCCATGCCAGCCCTTGGGACGTGGTGGACCCACTTGTGGACTTCCGGACCCCTCCGTAATCCTCCGGAACCTTCTGGAAGCTTCCCGGTACAATACCGAAAAAACTGCACTTTTTTCCGGAACCCAAAATATGACTTCGCATATATAACTCTTTACCTCTCGACCATTCCGAGACTCCTCGTGACGTCCGGGGATCTCATCCGGGACTCCGAACAATATTCGGTTACCAATTCACATAACTCATATAACACTATATCGTCAACGAACGTTAAGCGTGCGGACCCTGCGGGTTCGGGAATGATGTAGACATGACTGAGACGCCTCTCCGGTCAATAACCAATAGCGGAACCTGGATGCTCATATTGGTTCCTACATATTCCACGAAGATCTTATCGGTCGAACCACAATGACAACATACGTAATTCCCTTTGTCCGTCGGTATGTTACTTGCCCGAGATTCGATCGTCGGTATCTCCATACCTAGTTCAATCTCGTTACCGGCAAGTCTCTTTACTCGTTCGTAATACATCATCCCGTAACTAACTCCTTAGTCACTTTGCTTGTAAACTTCTTATGATGTGCATTACCGAGAGGGCCCAGAGATACCTCTCCGAAACTCGGAGTGACAAATCCCAGTCTCGATCCATGCCAACTCAACGGACACCTTCGGAGATACCTGTAGAGCATCTTTATGATCACCCAGTTACGTTGTGATGTTTGATAGCACACAAGGTATTCCTCCGGTATCCGGGAGTTGCATGATCTCATGGTCTGTGGAACATGTATTTGACATTCAAGAAAGCAGTAGCAATAAACAGAACGATCATATGCTAAGCTAACGGATGGGTCTTGTCCATCACATCATTCTCCTAATGATGTGATCCCGTTATCAAATGACAACTCATGTCTATGGTTAGGAAACCTTAACCATCTTTGATCAACGAGCTAGTCTAGTAGAGGCTCACTAGGGACACGGTATTTGTTTATGTATTCACACATGTATTTAAGTTTCCGATCAATACAATTCTAGCATGAATAATAAACCTTTATCATGATTAAGGAAATATAATAATAACCATTTTATTATTGCCTCTAGGGCATATTTCCATCAGTCTCCCACTTGCACTAGAGTCAATAATCTAGTTCACATCGCCATGTGGTTAACACCCATAGTTTCACATCATCATGTGATTAACACCAATCTAGTTCACATCGCCATGTGATTAATACCCAAAGAGTACTAAGGTGTGATCATGTTTTGCTTGTGAGAGAGGTTTAGTCAACGGGTCTGCCACATTCAGAGTCGTATGTATTTTGCAAATTTCTATGTCTACAATGCTCTACATGTAGCTACTCTAGCTAATTGCTCCCATGTTCAATACGTATCGACGTAACCCTTTACGACGAACTCTTTATCACCTCCATAACCGAGAAACATTTCCTTAGTCCTCTTAGGTAACTAAGGATAATTTTGACCGCTGTCTAGTGATCTACTCCTGGATCACCATTGTACCCCCTTGCCAAACTCATGGCAAGGCACACAATAGGTCTGGTACACAACATGGCATACTTTATAAAACCTATGGCTGAGGCATAGGGAATGACTTTCATTTTCTCTATATCTTCTGCCGTGGTCGGGCATTGAGTCTGACTCAACTTCACACCTTGCAAGACAGGCAAGAACCCTTTCTTTGACTGATCCATTTTGAACTTATTCAAAACTTTGTCAAGGTATGTGCTTTGTGAAAGTCCTATCAAGCGTCTTGATCTATCCCTATAGATCTTGATGCCCAATATATAAGCAGCTTCACCGAGGTCTTTCATTGAAAAATTCTTATTCAAGTATCCCTTTATGCCATCCAGAAATTCTATATCATTTCCAATCAACAATATGTCATCCACATATAATATTAGAAATGCTATAGAGCTCCCACTCACTTTCTTGTAAATACAGGCTTCACCGTAAGTCTGTACAAAACCATATGCTTTGATCACCTCATCAAAGCGTATATTCCAACTCCGAGATGCTTGCACCAGTCCATAGATGAATCGCTGGAGCTTGCACACTTTGTTAGCACCCTTAGGATCGACAAAATCTTCTGGTTGCATCATATACAACTCTTCTCTGAGAAAACCATTAAGGAATGCAGTTTTGACATCCATTTGCCAGATTTCATAATCATAAAATGCGGCAATTGCTAACATGATTCAGACAGACTTAAGCATCTCTACGGGTGAGAAAGTCTCATCGTAGTCAACCCCTTGAACTTGTCGAAAACCTTTTG
The DNA here is from genome assembly GCA_039707655.1 of Elymus sibiricus. Lineage (NCBI taxonomy): Eukaryota > Viridiplantae > Streptophyta > Magnoliopsida > Poales > Poaceae > Elymus > Elymus sibiricus. The sequence continues at coordinate 397,859,969 of CM077664.1, read as the reverse complement.
CAACAAGTCGAGCTTTGTAGACAGTGATATTACCATCAGCGTCTGTCTTCCTCTTAAAGATCCATTTATTATTTATGGCTTGCCGATCATCGGGCAAATCCACCAAAGTCCACACTTTGTTCTCATACATGGATCCTATCTCAGATTTCATGGCCTCAAGCCATTTGTCGGAATCCGGGCTTATCATAGCTTCTTCATAGTTCGTAGGTTCGCTGTTGTCCAACAACATGACTTCCAGGACAGGATTGCCGTACCACTCTGGTGCGGAACGTGCTGGTCGACCTACGAGGTTCAGTAGTAACTTGATCTGAAGTTTCATGATCATCATCATTTGCTTCCTCTCTGGTTGGTGTAGGCATCACGGGAACGGTTTTCTCTGATGAGCTACTTTCCAATTCGAGAGAAGGTACAATTACCTCATCAAGTTCTACTTTCCTCCCACTCACTTCTTTCGAGAGAAACTCCTTCTCTAGAAAGGACTCATTCTTGGCAACAAAGACCTTGCCTTCGGATTTGTGGTAGAAGGTGTACCCAATTGTTTCTTTAGGGTATCCTATGAAGACGCACTTCTCCGCTTTGGGTTCGAGCTTATCAGGTTGAAGCTTTTTCACATAAGCATCGCATCCCCAAACTTTAAGAAACGACGGCTTAGGTTTCTTGCCAAACCATAGTTCATATGGTGTCGTCTCAACGGATTTAGACGGTGCCCTATTTAACGTAAATGCAGCTGTCTCTAATGCATAACCCCAAAACGATATTGGCAAATCGGTAAGAGACATCATAGAATGCACCATATCCAATAAAGTACGGTTACGACGTTTGGACACACCATTACGCTGTGGTGTTCCAGGTGGCGTGAGTTGTGAAACAATTCCATATTTTCTTAAATGAAGGCCAAACTCGTAACTCAAATATTCGCCTCCGCGATCAGATCGTAGAAACTTTATTTTCTTGTCACGATGATTCTCTACTTCACTCTGAAATTCTTTGAACTTTTCAAATGTTTCAGACTTGTGTTTCATCAAGTAGATATACCCATATCTACTCAAATCATCTGTGAAGGTTAGAAAATAACGATACCCGCCGCGTGCTTCAACATTCATCGGACCGCATACATCGGTATGTATTATTTCCAACAAATCAGTAGCTCGCTCCATTGTTCCGGAGAATGGAGTTTTAGTCATCTTGCCCATGAGGCATGGTTCGCAAGTATCAAATGATTCATAATCAAGAGATTCCAAAAGTCCATCCGCATGGAGTTTCTTCATGCGCTTTACACCAATATAACCTAAACGGCAGTGCCACAAGTATGTTGCACTATCATTATCAACTTTGCATTTTTTGGCATCAATATTACGAATATGTGTATCACTACGATCGAGATTCAATAAACCATTTACATAGAAGGTTTTATTCATGTAAACAGAACAACAATTATTCTCTGACTTAAATGAATAACCGTATTGCAATAAACATGATCTAATCATATTCATGCTCAACGCAAACACCAAATAACATTTATTTAGGTTCAACACTAATCCCGAAGGTAGAGGGAGTGTGCGATGTTGATCATATCAACCTTGGAATCACTTCCAACACACATCGTCACCTCGCCCTTTAACTAGTCTCTGTTTATTCTGCAATTCCTGTTTCGAGTTACTAATCTTAGCAACTGAACCGGTATCAAATACTCAGGGGCTACTACGAACACTAGTAAAGTAGACATCAATAACATGTATATCAAAATATACCTTTGCTCACTTTGCCATCCTTCTTATCCGCCAAATACTTGGGGCAGTTCCGCTTCCAGTGACTAGTCCCTTTGCAGTAGAAGCACTCTGTTTCAGGCCTGGGTCCAGCTTTGGGTTTCTTCGTGGGAGCGGCAACTTGCTTGTCGTTCTTCTTGAAGTTCCCCTTCTTTCCCTTGCCCTTTTTCTTGAAACTAGTGGTTTTGTTAACCATCAACACTTGATGCTCCTTCTTGATTTCTACCTCCACTGATTTCAGCATCGCGAAGAGCTCGAGAATTGTCTTCTCCATCCCTTGCATATTATAGTTCATCACGAAGCCTTTATAGCTTGGTGGTAGTGACTGAAGAACTCTGTCAATAACACTCTCAACCGGAAGATCAATTCCCAGCTGAGTCAAGTGGTTGTGGTACCCAGACATTCTGAGTATGTGTTCACTGACAGAACTGTTCTCCTCCATCTTACAGCTGAAGAACTTGTTGCAGACTTCATATCTCTCAACCCGGGCATTAGCTTGAAATATCAATTTTAGCTCTTGGAACATCTCATATGCTCCGTGGCATTCAAAACGCTTTTGTAATCCCGGTTCTAAGCCGTAGAGCATGGCACACTGAACTATCGAGTAGTCATCAGATCGAGCCTGCCAGGCATTCACAACGTCTGCAGCAGCTCCTGCAGCAGGTCCATCACCTAGCGGTGCATCAAGGACATAATTCTTCTGTGCAACAATGAGGATAATCCTCAAGTTACGGACCCAGTCCGTGTAGTTGCTACCATCATCTTTCAACTTAGCTTTCTTTAGGAACGCATTAAAATTCAACGGAACAGTAGCACGGGCCATTTATCTACAACATAGATATGAAAAAACTATCAAGACTTAGTTCATGATAAATTAAGTTCAATTAATCAAATTACTAATGAACTCCCACTTAAATTAACATCCCTCAAGTTAACTAAGTGATACATGATCCAAATCAACTAGCCCATGTCCGATCATCACGTGAGATGGGATAGTCATCAATGGTGAACATCTCCATGTTGATCATATCTACTATATGACTCATGTTCGACCTTTCGGTCTCCAGTGTTCCGAGACCATGTCTGTACATGCTAGGCTCGTCAAGTTTAACCCAAGTATTCTGTTTGTGTAAAACTGGCTTACACCCGTTGTATGTGAACGTAGAATCTATCACACCCGATCATCACGAGGTGCTTCGAAACGACGAACTTTAGCAACGGTGCATACTCGGGGAGAACACTTTTATCTTGAAATTTAGTGAAGGGATTATCTTATAATGCTATCGTCATTCTAAGCAAAATAAGATGCATAAAGGATAAACATCACATGCAATCAAAATATGTGACATGATATGGCCATCATCTTGTGCTTTTGATCTCCATCTCCAAAGCATCGTCATGATCTCCATCGTCACCGGCTCGACACCTTGATCTCCATCGTTGCGTCGTGGTCGTCTCGCCAACTATTGCTTCTACAACTATTGCTAACGCATAGCGATAAAGTAAAGCAATTACATGGCGCTTGCATTTCATACTATAAAGAGACATCCATAAGGCTCCTGCCGGTTGCCGATAAATTACAGAACATGATCATCTCATACAATAACGTATATCACATCATGTCTTGACCATATCACATCACAGCATACCCTGCAAAAACAAGTTAGACGTCCTCTATTTTGTTGTTGCAAGTTTTACGTGGCTGCTACGGGCTTCTAGCAAGAACCGTTCTTACCTATGGCACAAAACCACAACGGTGATTTATCAAGTTTGCTGTTTTAACCTTCAACAAGGACCGGCCGCAGTCAAATTCGATTCAACTAAAGTAGGAGAAATAGACACCCGCCAGCCACCTTTATGCAAAACAAGTTGCATGTCTGTCGGTGGAACCGGTCTCATGTACGTGGACATGTAAGGTTGGTCCGGGCCGCTTCATCTTACAATACTGCCGAATCAAAATAAGACGTTGGTGGTAAGCAGTATGACGATCACCGCCCACAACTCTTTGTGTTCTACTCGTGCATATCATCTACGCATAGACCTGGCTCATGATGCCACTGTTGGGGAACGTTGCATGGAAAACAAAAAAATTCTACGCACACGCAAGATCTATCCATGGAGATGCATAGCTACGAGAGGGGGAGTGTGTCTACGTACCCTCGTAGACCGTAAGCGGAAGCGTTAGAACAACGCGGTTGATGTCGTCGAACAACTTCACGATCCAACCGACCGAGTACCGAACGTATGGCACCTCCGCGTTCAGCACACGTTCAGCTCGGTGACGTCCTCGACTTCTTGATCCAGCAAGACGACGAGGTAGTGGATGAGTTCCGGCAGCACGATGGCGTGGTGACGGTGATGGTAATGCTATCTCCGCAGGGCTTCGCCCAAGCACTGCGAAAATATGACCGAGGGACGGAACTGTGGAGGGGGGCGCCGCACATGGCTAAGACAATGTTGTGTCTCCTTTGGGGCACCCCCTCTCCTCTATTTATATATGTGTAGGGGCTTGGAGTAGAAGGAATAGTGCCACATGAACAGTAACCGTGAATAGTACACACGTGGATTTGGACTCCAAAGTCCAATCCTATTCCTACTAGGACTCTCCCTTTTTTCCTTCCCTAGCTGCGTGGGCTTTTGAGGACTTGGTGCGCCTGGCCCAATAAGGCCAGGGCGCCTCCCCTTAGCCCATGCCAGCCCTTGGGACGTGGTGGACCCACTTGTGGACTTCCGGACCCCTCCGTAATCCTCCGGAACCTTCTGGAAGCTTCCCGGTACAATACCGAAAAAACTGCATTTTTTTCCGGAACCCAAAATATGACTTCCCATATATAAATCTTTACCTCTCGACCATTCCGAGACTCCTCGTGACGTCCGGGATCTCATCCGGGACTCCGAACAATATTCGGTTACCAATTCACATAACTCATATAACACTATATCGTCAACGAACGTTAAGCATGCGGACCCTGCGGGTTCGGGAATGATGTAGACATGACTGAGACGCCTCTCCGGTCAATAACCAATAGCGGAACCTGGATGCTCATATTGGTTCCTAGATATTCCACGAAGATCTTATCGGTCGAACCGCAATGACAACATACGTAATTCCCTTTGTCCGTCGGTATGTTACTTGCCCGAGATTCGATCGTCGGTATCTCCATACCTAGTTCAATCTCGTTACCGACAAGTCTCTTTACTCGGTCCGTAATACATCATCCCGTAACTAACTCCTTAGTCACTTTGCTTGCAAGCTTCTTATGATGTGCATTACCGAGAGGGCCCAGAGATACCTCTCCGAAACTCGGAGTGACAAATCCCAGTCTCGATCCATGCCAACTCAACGGACACCTGCGGAGATACCTGTAGAGCATCTTTATGATCACCCAGTTACGTTTTGACGTTTGATAGAACACAAGGTATTCCTCCGGTATCCGGGAGTTGCATGATCTCATGGTCTGAGGAACATGTATTTGACATTCAAGAAAGCAGTAGCAATAAACAGAACGATCATATGCTAAGCTAACGGATGGGTCTTGTCCATCACATCATTCTCCTAATGATGTGATCCCGTTATCAAATGACAACTCATGTCTATGGTTAGGAAACCTTAACCATATTTGATCAACGAGCTAGTCTAGTAGAGGTTCACTAGGGACACGGTATTTGTTTATGTATTCACACATGTATTTAAGTTTCCGATCAATACAATTCTAGCATGAATAATAAACCTTTATCATGATTAAGAAAATATAATAATAACTATTTTATTATTGCCTCTAGGGCATATTTCCATCAATTTTAGGCACTGATTTACTGGGAGCCCTGTTAAGGGCCAGTTCTTTTGGTGGCTTTTTTGGGCTTCTAAAATAAGCTGCCCCCTACCCAGCTTATTCTAGAAGCCCAACCACAAATATTTTTTTAGAAGCCTACTAGTTAAGTCTCAATTAGTAGGCTTCTAAAAATATTAATTTGGTTGGGCTTCTAGAATAAGCTGGGTTGGGCCGAGCGAAAGCAGTGAGCCCCAGATGAGCGTGTCCGGCCAGACCGGCACGGCAGACCAAGCAACCGTGGGTAGTGCTCGACGGTAGGCTGGGCGCCATGCCGTCCCATACTGACCTGGCATTGAAATACATAATGCGGGTACGGTGGAGAGGACGCCGCCAACGTCACCATGTTTGGTCTCGCCACGGCTTGCCGCATGCCGTACGTCCAACACCTCCGTGGCCTGGTCGCCCGCGCTGACCCCGGCGTGGGGTACATACATAGGAGTACATGTGCAGCAACGCGCTGCCGGCGGTGTTCTGTCCATCCCTGCCTGTGTGTCCGTGCCGCCGTTGGAGCTATTTTCGTGCGCGGTGACCACCACCACCACCTACTACTACTACAACTGCGAATACTATTTAGGCACGGTGATTTGTTTTCCGCGGTGTGTGAGATCACTAGATGCCTCCAGCTATACCTGGCCATGGGATACCCGGCTCGGCCAGCCTGACCCGACCCGGCCCGAAAAAGCCCGACCCGACCCGGCCCGATCTTGCCCACGGGATGGGCCTGGACCTGAGATCTAGGCCCGACGGCCGGGCCGGGCCAGGCTTGGGCCTGGCATATTTGCGATTTAGGAAAGGGCCTGGCCCGACATATGGCCAGGTATACCTCCAGCCCTCCAATACCTCGATGACCGAAAATCCTATACCTACTAAAGCAACGTACGAAAATCAACTTTACTCTCATTATTAATCTCTCCCCCTAAATTTCAGGGTGAGCCTCCCTCCCCTCCAATCATAATTTGCCAACTAATTCTGTATGTAAATTTTCGTAACTATTCTTCGTAGGTGTAGCAAAGCTCACGTATGACTGGCCTACTTTTGCTGGGCTTTCGGTATGTTCACGTGCTCAACCCTACCGCGCAACCGTGTGGGTGTGGTTGCCCCCACCGCCGCGTGCGTGACCGCGTCCGTCTCGTGGATGCCGCGGCCGTACCCGCTGCCTCGTGTAGGATTCGACGATATTGCCGCATTTAGGAGGTGTTATTTTTTTTCTTTTAGAAAAACTTCCTGTCTATTCATCATGAGCTACCTCACATGACCAGCACATCGGAATAGCAGCCGTCGCCGATGAGTCACCTCAGACAAGTTAACGACCTCCCTCAACACGTTTTGTTCGTCTTTTCTCTGGACCGCTGGCCGAATAAAGCCGGGAGTCTTCGCCGGCGTCCTCCTCTCCTTCATTCGCCCCCTGCAGGCACAAGTATATTGCCGTAGTATGCCTTCTGCATCACCTGGTTACTTCCCAACATAAGATCTGCTGTCTAATTTTGAGAGATTTCCTTTTTCTTCTCTATCTACGCCCATTCCTATACTCTTTGTACCCTCGCTCCTTTTAAAGTGATCACGTTCTGATTTCAAAAATACTTTATGTTACTACGATGCACTTTTGGTGACTAGTAAGATTGCACGTGCAACGCACGTGTAGCCTTAGCAAGAATTTTGAGCTTCATATTTTGCATCCAGATGCCCCTTGTCCATGGGAGAACAGACATGTAATAGTTTACTATTGTCGTTCTCCACTTATTTGTCACCATGTTTAATTTCCTCCATTTTAGATCAAAATGTGTCCATTAACTTCTCTTTACAAAATGTGTTATGGTTGTTCACTCTTTTCTTGACAAAATGTGTCATGGTTGTCTACTTGTCATTCACATGACATGTGTCCTAATTCCTTTACTCTTCCATGGCATATAGTAAGTGCCATAATTGTTACATGCAGGCGTTACATGGCTTACATATGTGACACCTTCAATTATTCCTGTCATTTGCCAAATTGGAATAGTATTAAGCGGTGAATTAATGTCACTACATTTGATCCATGAATGCTTATTTAATAGCATGTGATACATATACCTTATTTCCATGCCTAATTCCAATCTTGACATACAAAAGAAAACCAATTCCAACCATTACACGAAAGACAAACTTCTCAAGTATTTTAAATTTTTAATAACAGGAAAACGCAAACTGCTAGATTAACTTCACATCAGTCATAACTTAAGGTTCTTCTCAAGAATAGGAATCTCTTAATCATAAAAATCAATGTGGCCTCCTCGGAGATGTAGCTCCAGATTGTACATGTAGTTCAAAACAATGACATATAGAGAGGGCTTGTACCTGAGCATATTTCAACCAATTTACGTATCTGCAAATTGTAGTGAAATCAATGATTCAATCCACTGTTGTGTGCACAAAGAATTATACGCATAAGTCAACAAAACAAAATGTCAACCATAACATATCTTAGATTGCATCATGAAAAAAAAAATTGAAATTGTATAGAAAACAATGTAAGTCTGTGAGAGAGGTGACATGCCACAACATGAGCCCGATTGTTTTTACCAAACAATGCATAATTTATCATAAATGAAAAATACCATATCTTAAAAAAAGGAACCTAGCTAAGCTCCTAATTCCTATGTTTGTACACTATCTTACAATAGTTGAAGATGCAACACACCTGGAAATTAGACGAAAAAATCTGCATGAGTTCTTCTAGAGTTACAACCTGTGGCAAATCGGATAAATACAAATGTATATCAATGGGAACATACATTCATGAAAAGTAATATGCATAAGAACAACAAAAATTAAACTGTAGAAGATAGCCAACAAAAAATATACATTATCTTACAAGGACTTGTAAAAGCTAATATTCATATATAATCACGTTCAGATGTTTCAAAAGTATACGTGCGCATGTATATCAATATCATGGAGGTGCATAAGACATCTCAATGCATGCCCTTGAAATGAACAAAAAAGTGTGGTGCTCTGTCTTACAAACATTGTGACATCTAAAAGGGCATCGTGTGCATATACACCTTGAATGGTAAAAAAAAGTCTGATTCTGTTTCCTGAAAATCAAGATGGCAATGAGAACGCAAAAAATGAAGAAAATGTCAGGTCTAGAAGATGAATAGATATACAAATAAGCTATTAATAAATCTAGTTATGAATGGAGCAGATAAACATGGAAAATATTTGACTGACCTTGATGCCTAATCTTGCATCTCATATTACCGGTATGGAGGAAATGCTCTGCACAAACTTGTGTCTCATATTATACTGAACTGAAAGTAAGACCACTTATAATGTGCTAGTCAAACCTGCGAGCAAAGAAAATAAGTTAAACTAACATTCCCATATGGTCGTACATAGTTGTGTGCCTGATTACAGTAACAATAGCTACGGCTGAGGGAGTTCACGAAGCTATCTCAGTAATTTGAGGTGAGATGGCAACCTGAAGGACACCCAGGGTCGTATTACCTCATTTCGGAAATAAGTGATTTGAACTAAAACCATGTCACTTATTCCGAACGGAGGGAGTATGAAACAGTTGCATCATCGTTGGGCAAGCTACTGAGGAGCTGTTACTGGATTTGCGTTGCTTCAGGCGAAGGTGTTCGCCATATTTTGATTTCTGAATCTTGAACTGCACAAGATCAATTGCAGTTCCTTGCTAAGGCTGAATGCAGAAGGTACCAAGAGGAATGCTAGATCCCCTCCCTCCGGGTGAAAAAAAGGCAAACATAATGGATAGACAATCTCTTTTCTGACAATGATCCCTTTCCAATTGAAAAATTAGAGAATCAAGAAAAAAATATTGGACGGGGCCGGCAAGTCATACTGGAATACTTGCCATGGATACCTGCGGGCTGCTTGCTCTGACACGGCGTTCGCCGCTATATCCATCTTTTGGCTGGCACCTGAGAATCTGAGATGCAGATGACATATTAATGTGCAGAACGATAGTGCCCTAACCGGCGGGCTTCGCCTGTGGTTCACCACTTCACCTCCGCCGCCGATGGATGTGGAAAGGAGGCCCGGGACACGTCGATGTATCACGGCTCACAGGCCCGACTGGCGCGATGGAGTGGGTTGGTCGCTGACTCGCCGGCGGAGATTGGGCTTGGGCGAGCGCGGTGGAGGGCGAATCGCGTTGCGGCATCGGCTGGAGCGAAGAAGTAGTGCGTTGGGGTGAAGCTGCATCGGAAAGATCGGAACAGCCTGCGAGCGAACAAAGGAGACATCGAGGATTCTTGGGTGGTTTCCCTCCGTGATTTGCGGGGGTGATGGGGGGTGGGGGCGATCCGAGCGGGAAGCAGGCGTTGCTCGGCTGATACCGGACCCGGTGAATCTTGGACGTCAGATGAGATTGATTAAGGGTTATGATTACAGCACTAAACACGTTGAGGTGAGCTCCCTTCACCGCCCCCATACCCTGCAGGTGCGGCTCCGGCCCCGGCGGCCATGGACCTGCGCCCCCCTCCGGTGTCCATGGTTGGCCGGAGCGGCTCCAGATCCGACGCTCCCAGCGTCCGAGCTGCGTCTACTTCCGGCTCATCTGGCTACTCGGTGTCTCGGCGGCTCCGCAATCACCACCTGCAGGCGTCTGTGGTTGGCCGACATCCACCCCGGTGCGGCTTCTACTCCGGTGTGCCTCTGGAGCTGCGCCCCCCTTCCAGCTCCTTCGGCTCGCCGGCGTCCTTGCAGCTCCGGTCCCGGCGGCCCGGATCTGCGCTCCTCTCCGGATCTTGGCTCGTTCGGGTCTTCGGTCACCGTCGCACCCATCCGTCCTTCCGCCCGGCTGCCCAACCCCGTCCACCTCCGTGTTCCGTCCGCCCTTCAGCATGTTCGCTAGCTCATTCTTCCGGCAGCGCCCGATGCCTCACTAGTAGAAAAATGACCTGTAGTGCCGGTTGGGGAGGGCCTTTAGTGCCGGTTCTCTAACCGGCACTAAAGGGTGGGGACTAAAGGCCCCCCCCCCTTTAGTGCCGGTTCAACACGGCCCGGCACTAAAGGCCCACCACGTGGCGCTGTCTGCGGCGGGGGGTGCAGGACCTTTAGTCCCGGTTGGTGTTACCAACCGGGACTAAAGGGGACCCTTTAGTCCCGGTTGGTAACACGAACCGGGACTAAAGGCTCCCCTTTAGTCCCGGTTGGTAACACCAACCGGGACTAAAGGAAATTTTTTTGATATTTTTTTTTGGATTTTTTTTTTTCAAAATTTTTTTTTTGAATTTTTTTTATTTGTTTTTATTTTTTTTCTGATTTTCAAATCTTTGAATTAATTGATAATTTATTCTCTAATCACCCCTCCTCACTGCTCCACACTCATTCCAAATCGTCTAACTTCCCGACCGGTCACCCATCCTCTCACTACTCCAGCCCCAGCACGCTTAACTTTCAGGTTCTATCTCCCCTAGTTTCCAAGTCTGCACTTGTTGTTTTCCTGACAATCTTAAGCTATCAATCCTGTTAACCCTTAGGTCTTGATGTCACATGATTTAATTTTTTGAATTCTAAACAATTATTAAAATAAACAAAATAAGTACTAATAATATTGAATTTCAATGAAAATAAAATAAGTAATAATATTATTTTATTCATTTTTTTGCCATTTATTCATTTAATATGACATAATTAATATCTTTAAATCTGTAAATCGAAATTCGACAAATAATATATCCATTATTATCAGAAAAATGTGAGGAATCCAAATATGACATCATTTATTTATTTTTAAATTCAAAAATTAATTTTTAAATTTTTTTATTTTTTTTTGATTTGAAATAACTTTTTTTCCTTTTGGAATTTTGAGAATCTGAGAAAACTTCACCGGGTAAACCCTGGTGAAATCGAGTCCGAATTTTTCTCTAGTTTTTTTTGATGTATTAAACTTTTTTTTTCGACATCGTATGCAAAAGTTATGGCCGTTTTACATTTTTTTTGCGTTTTTTTGCAAAAAAGGTCAAAATTCATATTTCAAAATTTCTAGACCAACTAGACACTAAAACCTAACTACATCTCAAAGGATTTTATTTTTTGAAGATTTAATCATTTTTGTTTATTTTCTACAAAGCTAAAAAAGGCGGTCCACGGGGGGGGTGGGGGGTACAGTTTGAGCTAAATGACCCTGAAATGGAAAAGCACTACAAATGAACTCTGAAAAGGTTGAAACTTGGCATGGTATCATCATTTCACCCACATAGCATGTGCTAAAAAGTTGAGAGGGTTACGGCAAAAACTGGATGCACTTCGTGTACAAAATGGACAATCTCTTTCGAAGTATCAGGGTTTTAGGCGAAAACTCGTCTGTTACAAAGGCATTTCATTTTTTTAAACTTATTTCAACTCCAGACTTTTTGTGTGTTCAGTATGCACCATTCGAAGCCACGCCATCAATTTTCAACCCTTTCTGACTCCATTTGCTATTTTTCATGCATTTAATGATTTTTTTTAGCTAAATGACCCTGAAATTGAAAAGCCCTACAAATGAACTCTGAAAAGGTTGAAAGTTGGCATGGTATCATCATTTCACCCACATAGCATGTGCTAAAAAGTTGAGAGGGTTACGGCAAAAACTGGATGCACTTCGTGCACAAACTGGACCATCTCCTTCGAAGTATCAAGGTTTCGGACGAAAATCGTCTGTTACAAAGGCATTTCATTTTTTTAAATTATTCCAAAAATAACCAAATAAATCTTACTGTGACAACAATCTAACACGTGACTAGGAGCAAAAAGAATTAAATTAAAAACTATTTGTAAACTCAAGTTATTCACAATCTAGGGTTTGAAGCAAATTTTAACAAATTAAAATTTAAACCATTCAAATTTGAAAACTAATGGCACAAACAGAAACTAGACAAAATTTTGAATCTAATGCAAAAAGAATCACTCAAAAACATCAAATATCTTAAAAGATATAAGCATTTTAAAACAGAAACTAAAAACAGAAAAATAAAAAAATTCAGAACCCCTTTAGTCCCGGTTGGTGTTTCCAACCGGGACTAAAGGTCCAACCTTTAGTCCCGGTTGGAGACACCAACCGGGACTAAAGCCTCAACCCTTTAGTCCCGGTTGGTGTTACCAACCGGGACTAAAGGGGGGGGGGCTTTAGTCCCGGTTGGTGATACAAACCGGGACTAAAGGGCCTCGTGGGGGCCCCAGCCTGGCACAACCCCTTTAGTCCCGGTTCGTGTTACGAACCGGGACTAAAGGTCCGGAACGAACCACGACTAATGATGCCCGTCCCGAACCGGGACTAATGGTCACATTAGTGCCGGTTCAAATCCAAACCGGGACTAAAGCTGCGGACAAAAGGTCTGTTTTCTACTAGTGCCTCCTTCGAGGGCAGGTGTTGCTCCCCTTCCTGCGATTGCGGTTCCGGCCTCCGACCCGACTTCCTCCTCCTCGACTTCTGCTCCGACGGTTTGGGATTGCTCAGATGCGGTCAGGGCGAAATCCTTGCTCGACCTTTCGATGCTGGCAGCGGCGACACCCGCGGGTGCCGTTTCCTTCTTGGAGGCGCTGCCATGGCCGTTTTCTGTGCCCCTCTTCGAGCGTCAAGGGAAACCCTAGATCCTGCGGATCGGACGGCGATGGCGCCCCGGCGTCGTTCCCCTTCATGAAGGCGTCGTCTTGTATGCTCGTGGTATCCTCGACGGTAGTTTCGATGATGTTGTTCGTCTTGTTGGTTTGGTTTGAGCCGCGTCCCAGGGTGGCGAGTGTAGCCGTGTTTCTTTTCTGTTTGGGCTGAGCATCCCATGTCCCTCTGTTCCGGTAGCCATGTTCACGCTGCTTGCGTTTGTGTCATGCGTTGTACCATCCCTGTATTCACTCTTAACTTCTTCTATCAATGGAATGATACGCAAGCTTTGCGTATTCGCGAAAAAAAAAAGTTGAGGTGCTCACCATTAGAGTGAGTTGGGCTGTTGGATTAACGTGGATGGATGGTCTACAACTATTGGATCTGACCCTTTGGGTCTTTTTATATGGGGACGGCTAAAACTCAGTCGACTGAGTTTTAAGGAAGTCTCAGTCGATGTACTTGACCTTCGATTGTTTTCTGTTTAAGATTCAGGATCGCTGTTTCCTTGTACTGTAGCGGCCTGTTTTAGTTGTGCCCCCGGCCCATTGCCTTGTTTCTTTTTTTCTTTTCTTGCATTCTCTTCTATTCTTTGTGTGGGACAAAGATGCCCCATGGGCTGGCCGTGAGGGGTGGTGTGGCTTTTCCTTGTCTGTTTTTTGGGCTTTCTTCTAGGCTGAATTTTTTTGTTAGTGCTCGTGTTGCCTGGGGACAGGAGCGATTAATAGGGCTGTTCGCTTTGGTTTGTTCCTATTTTCTTTTTTTTTTCTTTTTTTTATTTTCTATAGCTATTATTATTTAAAAAAAATATTGTCACTTGTTTACACATACATCGATCGCACACAATTGCATGTACATTGAATCACATGCAATTACATGTTTTATTGTCTGTGTCCGTATGCAATTTTTTTTTCTTTTCAAAAATATTATCGCCGACACGCCCGTCGAGCACACACAGTTTCATGTACATCGGCCACACACAATTGTATGTATGTCATTGGCATGTAACTTATTTTTTTCCTTCTCAAAAATATTTGTCACCGGCAAACTAGATATTATCGGGCCAGTTTGCATGTCCAACACTAGGCATGCAACTGCAAGTGTCGCACCTGACCGCAACTGCATGTCTTCTAGCCCGATCGCAACTGGACTTTTTTTTGTTCTATCGGGGGGGGGGGGGGGGGAGGGGGCGCCGGTAGAGGGGGCGGGCCAGTTGCAAGCCCGACAACATCCCCGCAACTGCAAGCGCCGCACCCGATCGCAACTGCATGTTCCCCAACATGGTTGCAACTGGACCTTTGTTTTGTCGGAGGGGGCGGCGGGAGAGGGGCGGGCCAGTTGCATGTCCGACACTAGGAGTGCAACTGCAAGTGTCGCACCCGACCGCAACTGGACTTTTTTGTTCTGTCGGAGGGGGCGCCGCTAGAGGGATCGGGCCAGTTGCAAGCCCGACAACAGCCCCGCAACTGCAAGCGCCGCACCCGACCGCAACTGCATGTCCCCCAACATGGTTGCAACTGGACCTTTGTTTTGTCGGAGGAGGCGGCGGGAGAGGGGGCGGGCCAGTTGCATGTCCGACACTAGGCATGCAACTGCAAGTGTCGCACCCGACCGCAACTGCATGTCTTGTAACCCGACCGCAACTGGACTTTTTTGTTCTGTCGAAGGGGGCGCCGGTAGAGGGAGTGGGCCAGTTGCAAGCCCGACAACAACCTCGCAACTGCAAGCGCCGCACCCGACCGCAACTGCATGTCCCCCAACATGGTTGCAACTGAACCTTTGTTTTGTCGGAGGGGCGGCGGGAGAGGAGGCGGGCCAGTTGCATGCCCGACACTAGGAATGCAACTGCAAGTGTCAATCATGCCTGCAACTGCATTTTTTCAACACAACTGCAACTTAGTGGTGTTCTGCCAGTTTTTTATGAAAAAACTATTGCACGCCATATCTCAGCTGTAACTGCAAGGGATACATGTACCAGCAACTAGCCGCTCCCTACACCTTCATTATTTTTTCAAATACACATTGAACATTTTAAAAATACATTTTTATATTTTAAAATATATGGTGAATATTTTTAAATCTGTTTGAACATTTTTTAATTACACAATAATTTTATCAATACACGATGGATATTTTTGAAATGTACAAACACTTTTTCTGAAGTATAACGATGAATGCAAAAAAGTGCTTCCTTTTTTTTTGGTGAACATGTAACTGAAAATGAAATATAAATAAAAACATTGAGCAAACAACAGGAAAAATTAAATCAGAAAACCCAGGAAATAGAACAAAAAGCTAGACAAACACGCAAAAAAAAGAGAACAAAAATTAGACACGGAAAATCGGACAAAGAACTAGCGTCACACTAGTGGCCCATCTAGTGCGGCACAACAAGAAGCAGCGCCCAGCAAAATCACATGGCATAAAAAGAACGCTGGTCCAAAAGAACGAACAATAATAAAAGACAAAGACAAGGGCCGGCCCAGCAAAAACACATTCTGACTGGACGAGGGAATAAGATGGGCTGAGCTATAAATTGGATGACGTCACCCGACTGAGACTTTGCCAAGTCTCAGTCGACTGATGCTTAGACAGACCCTTTTTATATTGGTATAGGTATAGATATAGATATAGATTTTTAGAGCATGTTTTCCTGTTGTTGTTGAGCATGTGGTGACTGCATGTGTTTTGTGATGTCTGGATTTTTTTTTTAAACCAAGGATGATGGAACCACTACTAGGAAAACCTCTAGCTACTACTAAGTGGTCCCCACGTGCCCCCGGGACATGTCATAGTAGTAGCGCGGGGTGTAAAACCTGCGCTATTACTAAGTTGATAGTAGTAGCGCGGGGTGTATTAGACGGGGCCAGCTGGTGGGCCCCACTTAGTAGTAGCGCTGGTGCCCGAGGCCGTGCTACAACTACTGTGCTTAGTAGTAGCGCAGCCCCCGTGGCCCGCGCTACTACTAAGCGCAGTAGCCACCTACTCCCCCTTCTCCCTCTCCCTCTCCCTCCCCCTTCCTCTAGCTAGATTTTTCTTCCTCACACTTGCTTTCTTCTCTCTCCCTTCTCCCCATCTTGCCCTCCGCCATCTCCATTAATGGGCTAGCTAGGTACCACACTCTCCCCCGTTCCTCTCCACACTTGCTTTCTTCTCTCTCTCTCCTTTTCCCCTCCACCATCTCCATTAATGGTCCCCCTTCCTCTCTTTCTCACTTGCTTTCTTCTCTCTCTCCCTTCTCCCCATATCTCTTGCCCCTCCACTCCATTCACTCACTAGCTCTCTCTCCCTCTCCACTAGTTAGACTCATCTCCTCCAAGTAGATCTATTACTTAATCACCTACCTCTCTCACTCATTAAATGAACTAAGCTAGCTACCTCCCTCATTAATGAAGGAGCATTAAATATCTTTGTCCACTTCGATCCCAAGCGACACCGGCCTCATCACTGTGCTCTCTCGGGATAGGTGAGTAAAAGATATTGTTGTGCAAGAATGGAATTTGTGTGTGTGCGATATGATCGAATTGTGCGTGACCATGATGAAATTAAGTAATTGTGCGTCACATGAGTTGCCTATGTATTTGCTGAATTATGCGTGACCATGATGAAATTTAGTACTTGTGCGTGACATGAGTTGCCTATGTTTTGCCAAAATGTCAATCTATTTCCATTTCGGTGAATTTCGGGCAAACTCGATATGTCCTATTTTTAGGGAAGGTCATGCCGAATTTTTGTATGACTTTGATGCATGGTTATAATTCTTTTGCTTATACCGCGCAGGCGATGAAGGTCAGTGGAAGGATGGTGGATAGATACTTGCGATCCACGGTGGCCGACATGTATCAAAATAGACTCAACGACATAAAATGTCTGTGTCGAAGATGCGAAGAAGGTGTCTAGATCGACCCCTTTTTATCTGGCAAATTGAAGGCGCACCTGCTCATGCATGGTTTCATGGATGGCTATACTCGGTGGATAAGTGAAGATGACGAGGACGTCGATGGGGCAGACAATAACGATATGGGGCCAGACGAAGAGACGACCGACAGACATGAAGAAGTGGCCGGACATGAAGAAGAGGCCGGACATGGAGAAGACGCGGACACGCCGCAGTCTTCGTCGCTACTAAGTTCAGTCGTGCAGGACTCTCATGTTCGAGACCTGCTTCGCAAGAAGACGACTAGCGACTGAGCTGCTTCTAGAGAGGAGGCCAAGCTGGCGCAACTGGAGTTAGACTCGAAGACTCCATTGTATGATGGTTGCGATCCCGAGAAGACCCGCTTGACTTTCACGCTCAACCTTCTAAACACGAAGGCAAAAAAAAATGGAGCGACGCAAGCCTCGATGAGCATTTGAAGTATCTACAGAAAGTTCTTCCCGCGGGGAACGTGTGTCCTACTAGTATCGAGGATGCCAAGAAAATTATGTGCCCTCTTGATTTACCACACATTAGATATCACGCATGCATCAACGATTGCATCATTTATCAGAATGAGCACGCGGAAAAAACCAACAGTCCAGTGTGCAATACTTCTCGATATAAGAAGGCTGGAAAGAAAGCTCCTCAAAAAGTTGTATGGTACTTTCCGATCACTTCTCATCTGCAGCGGTATTTCGTAGATCCTAAGGAAGCAAAGCTCATGCACTGGCACGCGGACAGGGTGAAGCCAAATGATGGAGATGATCCAAAGCTGAGACACCCCGCAGATGCTAGCCAGTGGAGAGCATTAGACATTGAAGATCCAACTTTCGCTGAAGACCCAAGGAATCAAAGACTTGGTGCGAGTACTGATGGCATGAATCCATTTGGCAACCAGAACACCAGTCATAGCACATGGCCCGTGTTTGTATGGATGTACAACCTCCCGCCCTAGAAGTGCATGAAGACAAAGTACATACACATGAGTATGCTGATTCAAGGGCCGAAACAACCGGGAAACGATATTAATCTGTATCTCCAGCTACTGAAAGAGGAGCTAGACACATTATGGGCAGGGATCAGGACATGGGACGCCAGCGCAGGAGATTATTTCCATATGAGAGCTGCGTTGATCACGACGGTGCATGACTTTGTCGGTAACGGATATGTCTCAGGCCATGTGTGCCACGGACATTGCGGATGCACCAGGTGCATGGATGATACAACGTCTTTGCAGCTACCGAAAGATGGCGGGTCTTCAAAAACCGTGTACATGGGGCATCGAAGATGGCTTGAGAAGGATGACGTGTGGAGAAAGCGTGGAGATCTGTTCAATGGTGAGGTTGGGAAGCGAGGACCTCCACGTAAGAGGAGCGGCATCGAAATCGATACGTTGTTGAAAAATTGGGAAGAGTGCCTCGCGCTGGGAAAGAAGAAAAAGGTGCCAGAGCCACTGCTGAAGGTATGGAAAACGAGGTCTGTTTTTTGGGACTTGCCGTACTGGCCCGTCCTTGACATGCCTCATAGCCTTGATGTCATGCATATCACAAAGAATGTTACCGAGATCTTGCTTGGTACACTGATGCACATGCCGGAGAAGACCAAAGATGGGCCGAAGGCAAGAAGCGACTTGAAATTTTTGGGTATCGGGGAAGATCTTCATGGAGGACCCCCTAAGTCATCGGAGGAGACGGAGACGGAGACGGAAGACAGGGGCAAAAAAGTCAACAAGAAGGAAGAACATTATTGCCCCCCCTCCTCTTGCTTCACCTTAAGTCAGAAGGAGATCGATCAATTTTTCAAGTGCCTTGCCAGAATGAAAGTTAGTTCTGGTTGGGAAGATAAGCAAATATCTAGACACCAAGAAAAAAGGTTCAGCAGGATGAAGTCTCATGACTGTCACGTGATGATGACGCAGATACTCCCGGTTGCGCTTATTGGTCTCTGCAATTTTTTCGACGTTATCTCTCGAAAGTCGATCAGTGTGAAGCAGTTCGGAAGGCTACATGAAGAGATCGTTGTCATACTATGTGAGCTTGAGATGTACTTCCCGCCCGCATTCTTTGACGTTATGGTGCATCTGTGTGTCCATATTGTGGACGACATCATCGACCTTGGGTCAACATTCCTGCACAGCATGATGCCGTTCGAAAGGATGAATGGGATCATCAAAGGATTCATTCGTAACATGTCCCGTCCGGATGGAAGCATCGTTCAGGGCTATCTGACCCAAGAGTGCATCTCTTTCTGCGAGAATTATCTAGGCGTCGGAAACCCTGTTGGTTTGCCCGTCAACAAGCACTTTGACAGGCTCGCAGGAGCATATCGCAGCACTGGCTGGAGGGAATTGCATGTTGACCACTCGGTTCGATGCAACGACTTTGACAGAGCAAACTTAGTAGTGCTACAACACCTACAAGTGCTAGATCCTTTGTTGACACTGCACAAAGACATCATTGCAAAGAAGTACCGTGACCGGGGGTTGCGCAAGACGGACGCCGAAGTTATTAGAGAGCACAACTCCTCTTTCTTGCATTGGTTCAAAGAGTGAGTTCTGGCTAATCCCCCAGAAAAGGGTTGTAGGGACGGAAAACTCATATACGCCTTAGCACATGGCCCCGCGTGCAACCTCGCGACTTATCAGGCATACGATATCAACAGATACACATTCTACATGGAGGCCAAAGATAAAAATAGTGATTACCAGAACTCAGGGGTGACGATGGAATCCATGACCGGTGACGTAATTTAAAGATACCACGGAAGGCTCGAAGAGATCTGGTGCTTGACTACTCTGGAGAGTACAAGGTGGCGATGTTCCGTGTCAGATGGGCTAAGGGCGTCGAAAGAGAAAACCGTTATTTCATTACCATGTCTATACCTGACACCAAGAGTGCTAGTGTGAACGTCACCGCGAAAAATAAGCCATGGGTACACGCTAAGCACGTGACCCAATGCTTCTTCATAACCGACCCGAGCAATCCCAGTCGTGTTGTCGTGAGGAGAGGCAAAAGAAGCATCGTCGGAATAGATGGAGTCACCAACGAGGAAGACTACGACCAATACGGTGACCCGTTGAGGGAAGATGACGATGACGATGAAGTATACGTCAAAAGAAGAAGCAAGACTACATTACCTAAGAAAGATCGTACTCCGTGGAAAAGAAAAAGTCACGACGAGGGGCTAAATTATTCAACAGCGAACAAAAAAGGAAAGAATATCACTGTGAAACGTCGTCGACGCTGAGAAACTATGATTTATGTATCTATTTTGTATACGCACTTAACCGTTATCGGTCAAATGGGTAGGGTGTGCGTGCGTGCGTTCATAGGGGTGAGTGTATGCTCGTGTATGTGAGCGCGCGACTTTGATTGTACTGTGTTAAAAAAACAGAATAAAAAGAAAAGTACATTTTAGAAAGAAAAAAACAGAATAAAAAGAAAAGTACATTTTATAAAAAGAAAAGAAAAAATAATAAAAAGAAAAAGAAAATGTTAGCTGTAGCGCGGGGCACCATGGCCCGCGCTACAACTAACTTAGTTGTAGCGCGGTGTACCCTGACCCGCGCTACAGCTAACTTAGTGTACATTTCAGAATTAAAAATAATAAAAAGAAAAGAAAAAAGGAAAATTTAGTAGTAGCGCGGGGTCCTCTGACCCGCGCTACAGCTAAGTTAGCCGCTGTAGCGCGGGTCAGTAGACCCCGCGCTACTACTAAATTTTACTTAGTATAGCGCGGGCCTCCCTCCTTTCCTTCCTCTCCCATTCCCTCATGTGCATCGTCACTCCAATCCACGGCGAGTCCCCCCTGCGCATCGTCACCCATGGCGAGTCCCTCCTGCGCATTGCCGCCGATTCGATCTGGTTCCTCCACGGCAAATCCCCCCCCCCCCCCCCTCCGATCGCGATCCACGGTCATCTGACGCTCGACGACGCCCAGAAGATCACTGGTGACACCCGCATCCGCTCATCCATCCCCACCATCGTCGACAAGGGCGCCAAGGTAGTTTGTTCCTGCATCTGCATAGGTAGTTTTGGTAGCTTGGCAACTGCATAGGTAGTTTGATTTGAAGATCGAGGTTTGATGGATACGTCCTCCTTTTTGGCCACATAATTTTGAGGTCCAAATTTCTGAAATTTGAAGGGTTCCAAATTTCTGCGTAGGTAGTTTGATTTTTGTGGTAATTGGGGCCGGATGGATCTTGTTCATCTTCATCTTGATGTGAGTGATTAATTAGCATGTAGTGGTACATAGAAATCAATATTCTCATATACACTATGATAATTAAATTATGTAGTGTTTTTTCCTTTCTGTGGCTGAGAAAGATGAGATGATGGTGAACCAACATGCATGCATTTGTGTCTGATAAACCCCCTCCATCACCACAGATAGCAACCTTACACTACACAGTACTGTAATTTGATTTTGTGACAATGTCATGGCATGCACCAGTTGAACTGAACAAGATGATGATGGTGATGCATCTGTGTGCCCATTGTCCATTGCACGGGAGGCAATGGAGGCAGCAGTAAATCCAAGGATGTAGATTTGCTGCTGCTCAATTTTGTTGTTGCTGCTAATTGTTTAATAATCAGGTGCATGTGGTGGCTGTGACCACATGAGGTTTGAGATGTAGAATTGGGGGACACATGGGACTTGAGCCAGAGCCTGCTTGCACTAGATTAATCTTAATCTATGTGTGTGTGGCAGTTCAGTTGGAAGAACCATACCTGATGCATGCACCTATCTGTATTTTACACTAGATATCCTTGTGTTCATACAGTGGAAGATCTCAATCCCTTTTGTTTATTTACAGTACGTGCAGCCAGCTCTCCACAGCTGGTTACTTGGGTGTTCCAACACCTAGCTGCTTGTCCTCATGCTTGCTGTATTATTATAGGTTCTTCATGAATTTCTGAAATTGTTCCAACTCATATATATATTTTTTTTACAAAAGAAAGAGAGATCTAAAGCTGACTTATATGCTCTGTCAAATGTTTTAAAGCTGACTTATATTTCTGAAATTTGAAGGGTTCAAAATTTCTCTTTCTTATCTATTATGTTGGATGAAGGAAATTCAAATGTTTTTGCTTTGTTTTTGTAATTGTTTTACTTAAGTGATTAGGTTGTAGCTACTGCTCTTGTACTGTGCAGAGATACTACCTATGAATGAACATTGTAAATGCTGTTAATGTTGAGTTGGGGCAGCTGCCTACATATGAATGAATACAGTAATGAAGCAGAGATACTTACTTGTGCATTTTTTGTTGTGTTGGCACATTACATAGTGCTGGTGCCACATAGCTTTTCAGGGAACCTACGAGTTGCCTATGTTTTGCCGGAATGTTGATTCATTTCCGTTCCGGCAAATTTCGGGCACTCGATATGTCCTATTTTTTAGCAAAGGTCATGCCGACTTTTTTCATGGATTTTGGCATGACTTTTGCTAAAAAAGTATGACATATCGAGTGCCCGGAATTTGCCGGAACAGGATTTAAACGACATTCTGGCAAAACATAGCTAGGCAACTCGTAAATTTAAATTTTTTTATGTCATTATTCATTTTATTAGTACTAAAATTAAACCGGCAAATCCTAGGCAACATGTCAAGCCGGGGGTTCTCAGCAGCCAGAAGGCAACCGATACCTGCAGTATTTGATGAGTCGGGAAGGGTCGCAGGGCCCCCTTCGCATCCAAGAGGGTGGTGGTGGCGCCGACACCACCGATGGCACGGAGACCGGCACCGAGACCACAGATGGTGACAACCGGACCATATATGGTAGTATCCAAGCCACTAAGAAGAAGAAGAGGATCCGGACCGCAAATAAGCTCGGCACCGGAAGACTAGATGTTCACAGTGCACCCCGGCAAAGGAGAGCCAACAAGTCCTAGGAAGGTGTCAGCAGGCTATGGCAACAACCTAGGGTGCATCCTTCAAGACACCGTTTCGATCAACGAGACGAACATAAGGAAAGATGGCAAAGGACCTTTGCCGGCGCTCCTCCTAAGTAAGTTGCACCAAAGATACAAGTTCCCAGACTTTAATCCCGATGTCGATCCGGTAACAGATCCGAACATGGATCTGATAAACAGTAAAGCCCTCAAAAAGTTCAGCAAGGACTTGAGCGTGTGGAAACATAGGGTGAAAGAAGAGATGCTAAAGAAGGTGCATGCTACGCCACGATCCACGCGAGGTGGCCAGAGAAGAAGCCAAAACTGTGGCCAAAGAAGAATTTGCATCTGAGTGGTGTACCGTCCGGCTCTCGTGAAGTGGATGAGAGAAAATCCAGAAGGAGAATTTCCCATTCCCAGCTTCATCGGGAGCAGCTCGACGAACAGAGCGGTGGATAATCCACCTGCACCCGCACCCGCACCCGCACCCCTGCCACTGCCGCTCATAGCAGCCCCTCCTCCGTCTCTTCCATGCTTGGCGGGACGTCGACATTAGCTGAGCTCAACGCCCTCACGGTAATTACGCGTCGCACGCTCATCAACAAATTTATTCTTCCTTTCCTTTGCCTTTCGGATCTCTGATGCTGCACATGTCTTCGCAGGCCGACAAAACTCCATGCACCCTCCTATGCTACATCAAGGGTCAGTTGGTGGATGTTGCAAAGGGTACAATATTGAAGCCATGTGATCGCTTGTTCCACGGCCAGCCGATGCCCAGTGACGCGTACAGGGTTTCTGTGGCTCGTGTAATACCAGGCCACAAGAGTTTGCCTCCTCCACTTCGAACCGGGGAAGAGGATGACGAGAGCCCGACATCCCTGGGACAAAGCAAGAATTGGCCGATGTTGTGGCCGAAAACCCTAATTCGTGTGGAGGCCGGGAGCACACCAACGGCAACACCATTCGGGCCGAGGCCGATCCAAGGTGAGAGCACTCCACCATTACCACCCTCTGTCTTGGTGGGTCAGAGCGGACACGAAGAAGGAGGTCCAAGCGTTCCGGTGGCTGATCATGTCGTCCCCGTGGATGAACAAGATGACATGGAGGAGGATGACATTAACCAGTACCTCAATACTGGCTATGACGGAGGTCCATATGATTCAGGCTATGATCGTGAACGTGATGATCCGGATCCGGATACTGAAATGGATGATCTACCAGAGAAGGAACGTCCTCCTGTTGAGTGCAAGAAGTCTCTATTTAGGCAATCCTCCCAAGACACGCCTCCAGATGCCTGCACCCAGGATCAACCAGCTGAGCATCGTACAATACTGAGCCCGACCACAATGGGGGCAGCGGTCAAGTAGGGTATGATAGGCTCACTACCTGTGCCTGCGAAGAAGCAAAGGAAGAGACCGAAGAAAGGCGCTATTGCCAAAGCTTCCAGCAGCCAGCCGCCTCCGGCGATCCGGGTTCAGGATAGGGTACCGATCCGAAATGCACCGCTGCTCCATAAAGCGGGCCAGCCGATTCTACCGCCGAAAGCGCTCCGCTGCACAACTGGGGATTTCAGGAGCCTACATGACCATGTGCTGTCAACAGAGATGAGTCTTCTCCGATCGGATGATCCAGGATACCCGCTTTATGCGGGTAAGGTGCCGAAGGGCTTAGGCTTCGTCAACATATCCCCCACGGACATGTTCTTCTTGTGGTTTGATTACATCTTCGAGATGTATCACATGAGGCGGCTCGATTTTACGTTTGTCCGCCTTTTTGCGCTCCATCTAAACTACGTGGTCAGGAAAGAGCAAATCTCGGCCATCGCGGTAGCGGACCCCTACTTCATGTATGAGAACTTCTTGAAGGCCGGCAAAGTGGAACGTGACGCTGCGAGGAAGTACCTTGAAGACTTCACGGTGACGAATAAGGACAAGGAAATGATTCTCGTGCCTTATCATCCCACGTAAGTCATTCGCTAGCCACTATAACACATACTTTCGTCCATTTCAATCATTCCTTTGCACGTATGGAGGTTAATTTATTTTGCGCAGCGAGCGTTGCATCCTTATCGTTCTGTACCCGCAAATATGCCACGCTTTCTATTTGGACTCGTCCAAAAACATGGAAAAGAAAGACTACACCCACATCAAGAGTGTTCTGGATGCTGCTCTCTTAGGCTTTAACGTTAGGGGAGGCAATGTCAGGCGGAAAAAACACATGACGGGTGTGTTGTGTTTCGGCCATACTACTAACTTCTGCTGCGTCCAGCAACCCCAAACAAGTAGGAGGGATGAATTCTACGTCATCCATCACATGTAGGAGTTCAGAAGAGATGAACAAAGACTTCGCATGCCAACTGGAGCCGATTCCCATCTCCGCGAATGGGCCGCAAACTTAGCATCCGAACCCGATGAAAAACTCAGAGTTGAGTTCTATCACATCCAGCAGTCGCTTGCGTCAATCATCTACAAAGATGTCGTCCAAGAGGATGGGATGTTCTTCGCCGGCCCACAAACGAGGGATGATGTGGACACTCGCATACAGCTACAAGGTCAGGACCTCACGCCTTTCACAAAGCTAGGTGACATTCTCCCGGAAAGGCCGAAGGCGACATGTAAGAAGTGATTGACGATGACTATGCCCGTTTAGTACTTTGTGTACGACGAAACTTTGAATTTGTGTACGACGAAACTTTGTGATGTAAACGGTCTTCCTAAACTTGCGTAGCGCTCTAGTTTGGGTATGATGAACTTCGTTATGTTTACTATGTCGCTTATATTTGCTAACATTTTAACTCTTTCTCTTGGTGTTGCTTGAGTATTATGTTGCTTATTATTTATGAATTTTCTTAATTATGACGCATCTGTGTTAGGGATATAGATGACGAAGAAGTGGTATGCCGTGTACAGAGGGAGGCTTCCAGGAGTATACGACGAGTGGTCAGAGTGTCAGGCCGAAGTGGATCGCTTCCCGGGCAGCAGCCACATAGGGTTTCAAAGTAAAAGCGAAGCGGAACCTAGTTACTTGAAGTTCACTCTAGCGGGAGAGAGGAAGAAGAATCGGCTCAAGAACTACTTCATAATCCCTTTCTTGCTCATCGTGATCACTTTTCTGTTGTATGTGATCATAGTTTAGATCAATGATGAAACATGTGTATGTGACCATGTAGTTGTATTCGAGACTTGTAATAACTTGTATCACTATTTTGATGATGTTGAGACTTTGTTGTATCGCTATGATGATGATGATGAGACATTATTGTATCATATAGTTTCAATGCTGTGTCTATATGTTGGACTGTATAAAAACATGTATAAATACTACGTAAATACGTAGAAGAAGAAAAAATGTCAAAATTAATAGTAGTAGCGCAGGGCCCACGCTACTACTACACAGAGGTAGTAGTAGCGCGGGTGCCATCCGTGCTACTACTAACAGAGGTAGTAGTGGCGTGGGCCTGCCACCCGAGCTACTACTACCCTGTTAGCTGTAGTGTGGTAGTAGTAGTGCGGGCCGCCGCGCTACTACTATCAGTTTATCCCGCGTCACTGCTAGGCTTCTCCCTAGTAGTGAACCTTTCCGAAGATCACACCTAGAGTTCCCTTGCACGTCCTCTGACCAAGCTAATCGTTCATCACCGACGCTAATTATCGCCGGTGAAGGACTCCAATGCATGTTCGTGACATCAAAGCTGGATCGACCCACTACCCCAAATACTGTACGTCTTCAGCTTCTACACCATCTCTAAGATTCAGGATCCATGGACGCGTAGTGGAGGAGGAATGAGAATGAAGATAACACGCGAAGAGGAGCCATGACCAGGCCTAGCTGAAGGAGCTACGGTAGGGGTGGACCGAGTGTGAGGGACCATCGACGCGTTATTCAGATCTAGAGGGAGAGAGAGAGAGAGGGAGAGGGGGAGAGAGAGAGAGAGAGAGAGAGAGAGAGAGAGAGAGAGAGAGAGAGAGAGAGAGAGAGAGAGAGAGAGAGAGAGAGAGAGAGAGAGAGAGAGAGAGAGAGAGAGAGAGAGAGAGAGAGAGAGAGAGAGAGAGAGAGAGAGAGAGAGAGAGAGAGAGAGAGAGAGAGAGGGCATGAGAGTGACAAGTGTTAGGTTAAGAGAGACTCACAGGGTTCTGGAGTCCAAGATGTTAGCGAGATGTGAGTTAAGCGCATTCTATGCCCCTTTTGTGCTGAAAGGATGCCATATAGCAACGATCGTGAGTCCGAAGAAGTGTTGAGACTTATACCCCGTAGCAAGGATCTCAAAGAAACAAGTTCACTAGCACCAGTTAAGGTTGGCCAGTTACGCAAATCTAGATCGATCCCATCCACCAAAATCTGATCAACAAAAGCATTTGGTTTCATATGATGGGTGAATAAGACAGGGAAATCAATGCAAAGAAGCTCAGGAAGTAACCATCTATCGAGCCAAAAGAAAGTTGATGTGCCATTGCCAACTCACACTTGAGAGATGTCTATGTATGGTGGATATGTTCCTTATTGTCTTTCTGGCTATGCATCACATGTCTGAGTGGGACAAGAAGGACTAGGAGACAGACCTAGGTAGTGTGGGTCAGAAGAAGCAAGATAACCCCTCCTTCACCCTGCATTACGAGCCCTATCCAACACCTTCGTGCCCTGCTCGACCACGCCGCGCTTCACGTACTTGTGTGTGGGGTTGGTGCTTTCTAAATATATAAGTTTTCAATTTGATCTTGCACTTTACATACAAGAACTACTGTTATGATCGTTTAGAAAAGTGGTTCTAGTAAATATCAATTTTTCTAGAAAATTATTTGCTTCATCATGGAAAAGCTCATCTATGTTGGCAAAAGTGCTCAACCATCAAGTGGATTGGGTTTTCTATCAAGAGAAAAGAATAACTTTTTGTTGTAAAAAATGAAAAATGTTAATTTTAGCGTTTAAAAAAGGGTCCACTAGCTAGAGAAAACTGTTCTTTAAATTAAGATTGTTTTAGTGACAAAAGACCTTAATGATGAAGAAAAAACACAATATTTGATGCAACATTGCATTGCTAATCACCAACTCATAGACGTGCTGTAGGGTATACATCTCGCCAAGACATAGAGTAGAACAACCATTCTGCTTGAGGTGCGGATGTCAAATACAAAACCCGCTTCGACTCAGAATCATTATGTTCATGAAGACCACATCTTGCGAAACGCGGCATGTATCACATGTATAAGAA
This sequence comes from Elymus sibiricus, assembly GCA_039707655.1. Lineage (NCBI taxonomy): Eukaryota > Viridiplantae > Streptophyta > Magnoliopsida > Poales > Poaceae > Elymus > Elymus sibiricus. Next base: position 397,831,759 of record CM077664.1, on the reverse strand, counting down.
GAACCAAAGAGCAATGCCGGATCAAGAGCAGAAAATAGCTAAGCCAAGGAACCATGGGACCTACCGTGCATTTTTCTCACGAAAAAAAAACTATGGTACACCTGTGGTTTTAAATTTCAGTTTCAGAAATATTTCAACACCTACCAAAATTACTGAATTTTAATGAATTAGGTTTGTATTTCGGCAAACGTTCACATAAAATTCAAAAGAATATTTAAAATATAAATATAAATATTTGAATTCTTGTGTACAACTGAAAGGATTGAAATGTTTGGAAGAAAGGTTAATATTATGGTGTCTACCGAAATTACTAAATATCAGTGGAAGTGAAAACCATGGGTACATCACAGTACTTTTTTTTAGCAAGGGTACACTGCAGTACTCCCTCCATTCCAGAATATAAGGTGTATTGATTTCCATGCAAGTTAACCATCTGAATGTTTGACCAAGATTATAGAATAAAATAACAACGTTTGCAATTCCTAATAGATAAAATATGAAACTACTTTTCATGATGGATGAAATGATATAAATTTTGTATTGTGGATATTGATATATTTTTCTAAAAACTCGGTCAAACATGCACTCATTTGACTTTTGTAAAAACAAATACACCTTATATAAAATATGTGCTTACGTGATTTATTTGTACTTTATTTTAGTTCGTGGGCTGGGCCGTGAGGGATAACGTGCGGAAGTGAGCCTGGTTCGCGGGGCATTTGTCTAAGTCCTGGGCCTCTTTGTCGGTCGTCGCGTGAGTCGTCGCGTCGGTCGTCGTCGAGCTCTGCACAGAAACACTCCGCGTCCTCCTCACTCACTTCCAGCTTCCCCCACTCGTCTAGGGTTCCAGCTCCGCTGCTCCCGCCGCCCCTACCTCCTCATCTCCCCACTCGTCGCCGCTCCCGCCGCCGGTGCCGCTCACACGAGCCAGGAACACTCCGCATCCGCATCCGCACTCGCCTCCTCGTCTCTCCACTCTCACCGCCGGTTCCAGATCTGCTTCCACCCGCGCCGCACTCGTTCTCCCCCGACCGTCTCCGGCTCGTCGCCGCCGTCCCGTCCGTCTTCTCTCCTCCCCCTTTGAGTCGTCCCCGACCTCCGCTCCCCCGCCACATCAGGTAACAGGTCAATCACCACTAGTTAATTTGCATGGTTGCCTCTGCATCTTGGAGATATCTTGCCCTGTCTCCGCTGGAATGTATTGATGCCATTAAGAAAGATGTTGCTAAACCGTTCTTCATGAAACTGCTGATCCTGGTCACTTGGGCAATTTGTCTGTTGCACAAGGAACAATTACATCTTTAGATAGAAACAGCCCAATCTTCATACCTGTAGACACATATTCAAATATGAGCTCAAGCTCACAACCCGTTGAGCAAATAGGAAAGCCTACAGCCACGGGTAGATAGCTTCCTGTTGGTTCTAGTCACAGCTTTTCTTTTCCCTGTTTTTGTAAATATGTATTTACAAACATAAAAACAAATAAATACATGCAGTACAGTCCTACTGTTTTCCATCAAAAACCGCTAGTTAGTTTGTCTTTTGAAACACAAGTAGTTAATTTTTGATCTCTTTATTCTATAAGCCAACTAACTTTGTTGCTTCGCATAATAGCTAGCCAGCCACTGAGCCAAGAGATGACCGGCCAAATTGTGACCGTGGCGAGCGGGGTGATGGACCCCCTCATCGGGAAGTTCAAAGCACTCATGGGCGACGAGTACGATAAGTTCACAGGGGTCAGGAAGCAGGCCTCATTCCTTGAGAAAGAGCTCAGCGCCATGAACACTGCTCTTCACAAGTTGGAGCTCGTGGATGAGCTCGATCCAACCGTCAAGGACTGGGTGGATCATGTTAGGGATATGTCCTATGATATGGAGAATTGTATCGACGACTTCATGCACCAATTTCGAGCTGATGATGCCAACTCAGGCTTCATAGAGAAGATTACTCAATTCATCAAGAAGTTTCGACAACGCCTTCGAATAGCCGACCGGATGGAAGAGCTCAAGACTCTTGCCATGGAGGCAAATGATCGGCGCGAGAGGTATAAGGTTGATGATTGGAAGCCTGCCTCTAGCTCTGTGGTTGTTGACCATCGACTGCGAGCGATATACCAGGAGGCGGATACTCTCATGGGCATTGATGGCCCAAGGGAGGAGGTTGTCACTCGGTTGATGGATACGCAGAAGAAACTCAAGGTTGTGTCCATTGTGGGATTCGGTGGTCTTGGTAAAACTACACTTGCCAAACAGGTGTATGACAAGATTGACTCGCAATTCGATTGCAAGGCATTCTTTTCAGTTTCACAGAGGCCTGATATGAGTGAGCTACTCAACAATTTACAATATAAACTTGGGATGAACGACCCCGTCTCATCTCGCGCTCGCAAGGTTGACGACATCATTAAAGAGCTAAGGGAACATCTGAAAGAGAAAAGGTATTACTTACTATCGACAGTCACTTGCATGGGCTACACTTGTTAAATTTGAGCTAAGTAATTGGTTAATGTACACTTTGTACTTATATTTGTCCATCCAAGCTGTATTTTGACTGTTCGGTCATTCGGTGCTTTGTGTGTTTATGATAAATATTTAAAGTCGGAAAAAGATGTGAAAAATACATCTTTTGAAAAATTATTTAAATTATTGGTATATTTTCCATCCAGTGTCAAAATTGCTAGGGTAATAGAAACATGTTAAACTCATGTGCCTTCAGTGAGAAGAGCGTTTTTAAAAGACGGGCTATTGAATGTCTATGTGACATATGTGCTAAACTGGTTGGAAGTTTTGACAAAGTTTTTACGTTTAGGATAAACGTACCCCTCCATACCTTTTCTTTTTTGTGAAAATAGTTAATCTAATGATTGAGTTATGATGTCAAGTTCACATATCCGGTACTGATTTTTCATCCATGCATGCAAGATTTGTGATTTCTTTTTTTCTTTTTTGGGCATTTGTGATAGACAGGGACATTATATGCTTTGGTTTAATAAGATGGCCGCATGCATCGTTCTGATGCAGAGGCCGGGGGTGATCCTCCTTTTCCAAAAAAAATAAAAAATTATATGCTTTGGTATTACTTTTCCATTCATTCTGATAATTCGTAGCTTCTTAGAAAACTCCATATATCCCTTTTTGTTGGAACCTATTTTGTCAAGATTTTGATGATTTTTCTATAATTTAATCATATTATATTATAATGTAACTAACCTTTACAAACATTTGAACAGGTACCTTATTGTTGTTGACGATGTGTGGGATGACTCAGCATGGAATATTATTAAGTGTGCTTTTCCAGAAGAGGGTAATGGAAGTAGAGTAATAGTTACAACACGAGTGGAAGGTGTAGCTGTCGTAGCCTGTCAGAATGACCGTGAGGGCATTTACAGATTGAAACCTCTCAGTGAAGAAAACTCAAGAATGTTATTCTTGAATAGAGTATTTGGGTATGTACATGGTTGTCCACCCCAACTTGAAGACGTCATGGCTGAGATTTTGAAGAAGTGTCATGGATTGCCACTTGCAGTTATCACAATAGCTAGCCTATTAGCCAGTGAAGAGAGATCAAGGAAGGGCTGGGAGAGTATAAGAGATTCTTTGGGTGCTCAGTCTGCCACAAATCCCTCCTTGGAAGAGATGAAGAGTATATTAAACCTTAGCTACATGCATCTTCCTGCTCATCTGCGGGCATGTTTTTTGTACCTTGGTATGTATGCTGAGGACTATGAGATCTTAAGAGGTGATCTGGTTCGACAATGGATAGCTGAAGGCCTTGTAGGTAATTTGCAGGGGCAAGATATGGAGGATGTTGGCAGGAATTATTTCAATGAACTTATCAATAGAAGCATGAACTCAATGAACTCCGCCTATGTTGTCTCAACATAGCCGGTCCCAAGCCCGGATAAAGGAGGAGGGTTGTGATAGGCTTGGCGAGCCAACGTCAAAACTCAGCCACTCTTATGGAGATGAAACCCAAAAGATTTTCGTTGGGGCGTAACCCTCTCAGCGACACGCCACATCGGAACCCGGGTGTGGTGGAAAATGGGCAAGGGCCGGGCCGTCACCCCCCAGGTGGCGCGCCGTATCTTGATCTGGATACGGTGGCAAGTGAGCGAGGATCGGGTCGTCGCATCCTTAGTGGCGCGCTACATCGGCGCCCGGGTGTAGTGGAAATTGAGCAAGGGTCTTCGCATTTGACTCGACGAGTGCAAAGGGTAAGGAAGCTAGCCGAGCCTAGGAGGATTCGCTTAGGTAGCTGGAACGTAGGGTCTCTGACAGGTAAGCTTCGGGAGGTAGTTGATACCGCGGTGAGGAGAGGCGTTGATATCCTTTGCGTCCAAGAGACCAAATGGAGGGGACAAAAGGCGAAGGAGGTGGAGGGTACCGGCTTCAAGCTGTGGTACACGGGGACGGTTGCAAACAGAAATGGAGTAGGCATCTTGATCAGCAAGAGCCTCAAGGATGGAGTGGTAGACGTCAAGAGACGTGGAGACCGGATTATCCTGGTCAAGCTGGTAGTTGGGGACTTAGTTCTCAACATTATCAGCGCATATGCCCCGCAAGTAGGCCACAATGAGAACACAAAGAGGGAGTTCTGGGAAGGCCTAGAGGACATGGTTAGGAGTGTACCGATTGGCGAGAGGCTCTTCATAGGAGGAGACCTCAATGGCCACGTGGGCACATCTAACACAGGTTTTGAAGGGGTGCATGGGGGTTTTGGCTATGGCATCAGGAACCAAGAAGGAGAAGATGTCTTAAGCTTTGCGCTAGCCTACAACATGATCATAGCTAACACCCTCTTTAAGAAGAGAGAATCACATCTAGTGACTTACAGTAGTGGGCAACACTCTAGCCAAATTGATTTCATCCTCTCGAGAAGAGAAGACAGGCGTGCATGCCTAGACTGTAAGGTGATACCTGGAGAGAGTGTTGTCCCTCAGCATAAGCTTGTGGTTGCTGACCTCCGCTTTCGGATTCGTGTCCAGCGGGACAAGCGTGCCAAAGTCGCTAGAACGAAGTGGTGGAAGCTCAAGGGGGAGGTAGCTCAGGCGTTCAAGGAGAGGGTCATTAAGGAGGGCCCTTGGGAGGAAGGAGGTGATGTAGACAACATGTGGATGAAGATGACGACTTGCATTCGTAAGGTGGCCTCAGAGGAGTTTGGAGTGTCCAGGGGAAGTAGAAGAGAAGCTAAAGATACCTGGTGGTGGAACGATGATGTCCAGAAGGCAATTAAGGAGAAGAAAGAGTGTTTCAGACGCCTATATCTGGATAGGAGTGCAGACAACATAGAGAAGTACAAGATGGCAAAGAAGGCCGCAAAGCGAGCTGTGAGTGAAGCAAGGGGCCGGGCGTATGAGGACCTCTACCAACGGTTAGACACGAAGGAAGGCGAAAGGGACATCTATAAGATGGCCAAGATCCGAGAGAGGAAGACGAGGGATGTTGACCAAATCAAGTGCATCAAGGACGGAGCAGATCAACTCCTGGTGAAGAACGAGGAGATTAAGCATAGATGGCGGGAGTACTTTGACAAGCTGTTCAATGGGGAGAGTGAGAGCTCTACCATTGATCTGGACGACTCCTTTGCTGATACTAGCAGGCTCTTTGTGCGGCGAATCCAGGAGTCGGAGGTCAAGGAGGCTTTGAAGAGGATGAAAGGAGGCAAGGCGATGGGCCCTGATTGTATCCCCATTGAGGTGTGGAGAGGCCTCGGGGACATAGCGATAGTATGGCTAACCAAACTTTTCAATCTCATTTTTCGGGCAAACAAGATGCCAGAAGAATAGAGACGGAGTATATTAGTACCAATCTTCAAGAACAAGGGGGATGTTCAGAGTTGTACTAATTACCGTGGAATTAAACTGATGAGCCATACAATGAAGCTATGGGAGAGAGTCATTGAGCACCGCTTAAGAAGAATGACAAGCGTGACCAAAAATCAGTTTGGTTTCATGCCTGGGAGGTCGACCGTGGAAGCCATTTTCTTGGTACGACAACTTATGGAGAGATATAGGGAGCAAAAGAAGGACCTGCATATGGTGTTCATTGACTTGGAGAAGGCCTATGATAAGATACCGCGGAATGTTATGTGGTGGGCCTTGGAGAAACACAAAGTCCCAGCAAAGTACATTACCCTCATCAAGGACATGTACGATAATGTTGTGACAAGTGTTCGAACAAGTGATGGCGACACTGATGACTTCCCGATTAAGATAGGACTGCATCAAGGGTCAGCTTTGAGCCCTTATCTTTTTGCCTTGGTGATGGATGAGGTCACAAGGGATATACAAGGAGATATCCCATGGTGTATGCTCTTTGCGGACAATGTGGTCCTAGTCGATGAGAGTCGGAAGGGGGTCAACAGGAAGTTGGAGTTATGGAGGCAAACTTTGGAATCGAAAGGTTTTAGACTTAGTAGGATTAAAACCGAGTACATGAGGTGCGCTTTCGGTACTACTAGGCACGAGGAGGAGGAGGATGTTAGCCTTGATGGGCAGGTGGTGCCGCAGAAGGACACCTTTCGATATTTGGGGTCAATGTTGCAGAAGGATGGGGATATCGATGAAGATGTGAACCATCGAATTAAAGCCGGATGGATGAAGTGGCGCCAAGCTTCTAGCATTCTCTGTGACAAGAGGGTGCCACAAAAGCTAAAAGGCAAGTTCTATAGGACGGCGGTTCGACCCGCAATGTTGTATGGCGCTGAGTGTTGGCCGACTAAAAGGCGACATGTGCAACAGTTAGGTGTGGCGGAGATGCGCATGTTGAGATGGATGTGTGGCCACACAAGGAAGGACCGAATCCGGAATGATGATATACGAGATAGAGTTGGGGTAGCGCCAATTGAAGAGAAGCTTGTCCTGTTGGGTAACGTTGCATGGGAAACAAAAATTTTTCCTACGCACACATAAGATCTATCCAAGGTGATGAGCATCTACGAGAGGGAGAGTGAATCTACATACCCTTGTAGATCGCTAAGCGGAAGCGTTAATAAACGCGGTTGATGTAGTCGAACGTCTTCGCGATCCAAATCGCCGAGCGTCCCGCGATCCAATCACGATCCTTCCGATCTAGTGCCGAACGGACGGCACCTCCGCGTTCAACACACGTACGGCTTGATGACGCCTTCACCTCCTCGATCCAGCGAGCGATGGTGAAGTAGTGGTTGAGTTCCAGCAGCACGACGGCGTGGTGATGGTGGTGAGGAACAATCTCTGCAGGGCTTCGCCAAGTGCTACGGAGATTATGACGGAGGAACTAGAGGGCTAGGGTTCCCGGCACACGGCTTGGGGAATCCTGATGTGTCCCGTGTGCTAGCCCTGCCCCTCTATTTATATGTTGAGCCTTGGGGTCTAAACTTGGAGTAAAAGCCTCCTCTAGGTCGGTTTTGCCCGCACAAGGTCGGTTTGGCCCGCAGGGAAAGAGTCCAACTCGGATCCCTGCCGAACCGTGCACAGCCGCGCACAAGCGGTAGTACCGCTTCACACAAGCGGTAGTACCGCTTGGGCGGTAGTACCGCTTCACACAAGCGGTAGTACCGCTCGGGCGGTAGTACCGCTTCACCAAGCGGTAGTACCGCTTACGCGGCAGCAAAACTACTTTTGCACTTTCCAATACCTTGTGGGCTTTATCCCTTTGGCTCATATAAAGTGTTGCTGCACCCGAACACTTCGGTAAACATCCGGAACCCATTCCGGTGAACTCCGGAACCCTTCCAGAGATCAAAACACTATTATCACATATATCAATCTTTACCTCCGGACTATTCCGGAGATCCTCGTCATGTCCGGGATCTTATCCGGGACTCCGAACAACTTTCGGTCACCAACATAATAACTCAATTATACTAATCGTCACCAAACGTTAAGTGTGTAGACCCTGCGGGTTCGAGAACTATGTAGACATGACCGAGACACCTCTACGGCCAATAACCAATAGCGGGACCTGGATGCCCATATTGGCTCCTACATATTCTACGAAGATCTTTATCGGTCGAACCTCTATGTCAAGGATTCAGTTAATCCCGTATGCTGTTCCCTTTGTTCTTCGGTATGTTACTTGCCCGAGATTCGATCGTCGGTATCACTATACCTAGTTCAATCTCGTTACCGGCAAGTCTCTTTACTCGTTCCGTAATACAAGATCTCGTGGCTAACACTTTAGTCACATTGCTTGCAAGGCTCATTGTGATGTTGTATTACCGAGTGGGCCCTGAGATACCTCTCCGTCATACGGAGTAACAAATCCCAGTCTTGATCCATGCCAACCCAACAGACACCCTCGGAGATACCTGTAGAGCACCTTTATAGTCACCCAGTTACGTTGCGACGTTTGATACACACAAGGTATTCCTCCGGTGTTAGTGAGTTGCATGATCTCATGGTCAAAGGAACAGATACTTGACATGCAGAAAACAATAGCAATAAACTGACACGATCAAATGCTACGTTTACAGTTTGGGTCTTGTCCATCACATCATTCTCCTAATGATGTGATCCCGTTATCAAATGACATCTCATGTCAATGGCTAGGAAACCTTAACCATCTTTGATCAACGAGCTAGTCAACTAGAGGCTTACTAGGGACACAGTGTTGTCTATGTACCCACACATGTATTTGAGTTTCCAATCAATACAATTATAGCATGGATAATAAACGATTATCATGAACAAGGAAATATAATAATAACCAATTTATTATTGCCTCTAGGGCATATTTCCAACAGTCTCCCACTTGCACTAGAGTCAATAATCTAGTTCACATCACTATGTGATTTACATTGTAATGAATCGAACACCCATGCAGTTCTGGTGTTGTTCATGTTTAGCCCTTGGAAGAGGTTTAGTCATCGGATCTGCAACATTTAGATCCGTGTGTACTTTGCAAATATTTATGTCGTCCTCCTTGATGTAATCGCGGATGGAATTGAAACGTCGCTTTATGTGTCTGGTCCTCTTGTGAAATCTTGGTTCCTTGGCTAGAGCAATGGCACCAGTATTATCACAAAACAGAGTCATTGGGTTAAGCGCACTAGGCACTACTCCAAGATCTGTCATGAACTCCTTCATCCAGACACCTTCCTTCGCCGCCTCCGAGGCAGCGATGTACTCCGCTTCGCATGTAGAATCTGCTACCACGCTTTGCTTGGAACTGCACCAGCTAACCGCACCCCCATTAAGAATAAATACGTATCCGGTTTGCGACTTAGAGTCATCCGGATCAGTGTCAAAGCTTGCATCGACGTAACCCTTTACGACGAGCTCTTGATCACCTCCATAAACGAGAAACATGTCCTTAGTCCTTTTCAGGTACTTCAGGATATTCTTGACCGCCGTCCAGTGTTCCATTCCTGGATCACCTTGAAACCTTCCGACCATACTTATGGCAAGGCTGACATCGGGTCTTGTGCACAGCATTGCATACATGATAGAGCCTATGGCTGAAGCATAGGGGATGACACTCATCTTTTCTCTATCTTCTGCAGTCACTGGGCATTGAGTCTTACTCAACTTCACACCTTGCAAAACAGGCAAGAACCCCTTCTTGGACTGATCCATTTTGAACTTCTTCAAAATCTTATCAAGGTATGTGCTTTGTGAAAGTCCTATTAAGCGTCTCGATCTATCTCTATAGATCTTGATGCCTAATATGAAAGCAGCTTCTCCTAGGTCCTTCATTGAAAAACTCTTGTTCAAATATTCCTTTACGCTTTCCAGCATTTCTATATTGTTTCCAATCAGCAATATGTCATCCACATATAATATTAGAAACGCTATAGAGCTCCCACTCACTTTCTTGTAAATACAAGCTTCTCCGTAAACTTGTATAAACTCGAACGCTTTGATCACATCATCAAAACGAAGATTCCAACTCCGAGATGCTTGCACCAGTCCATAAATGGATCGCTGGAGTTTGCAAACTTTGTCAGCATTCTCTGGATCGACAAAACCTTCTGGTTGCATCATATACAACTCTTCCTTAAGGTAACCGTTAAGGAACGCTGTTTTGACATCCATCTGCCAAATTTCATAATCGAAAAAGGCAGCTATTGCTAACATGATTCTGACGGACTTAAGCATCGCTACGGGTGAGAAGGTCTCATCGTAGTCAACTCCTTGAACTTGTGAAAAACCCTTTGCCACAAGTCGAGCTTTATAGACGGTGACATTACCGTCCGCGTCCGTCTTCCTCTTAAAGATCCATTTGTTCTGAATGGCCTTACGCCCTTCAGGTAATACTTCCAAAGTCCATACTTTGTTTTCATACATGGATCCCATCTCGGATTTCATGGCCTCCAACCACTTCTCGGAATCCGGGCCCATCATCGCTTCTCCATAGCTCGTAGGTTCATCGTTGTTTAACAACATGACCTCTAAGACAGGGTTGCCGTACCACTCAGGAGCAGTACGCGTCCTTGTCGACCTACGAGGTTCGATAGCAACTTGATCCAAAGCTTCATGATCATCATCATTAACTTCCTCTTCAGCTAATGTAGGCTCCACAGAAACAACTTTCTGCGCTGCGCTACTCTCAGGTTGAAGTAAAGGTTCAATAACCTCATCAAGTTCTATCTTCCTCCCACTCAATTCTTTCGAGAGAAACTCTTTCTCAAGAAATGTTCCGTTTTTAGCGACAAACATTTTGCCTTCGGATCTGAGATAGAAGGTATACCCAACTGTCTCTTTTGGGTATCCTATGAAGACGCATTTCTCCGCTTTGGGTTCCAGCTTTTCAGGCTGAAACTTTTTGACATAAGCATCACATCCCCAAACTTTAAGAAACGACAGCTTTGGCTTCTTGCCAAACCAAAGTTCATATGGCGTTGTCTCAACGGATTTCGATGGTGCCCTATTTAAAGTGAATGCAGCTGTCTCTAATGCATAACCCCAAAACGATAGTGGCAAATCGGCAAGAGACATCATAGATCGCACCATATCCAATAAAGTTCGATTACGACGTTCGGACACACCATTACGCTGTGGTGTTCCAGGCGGTGTCAATTGTGAAACAATTCCACACTGTCTTAAGTGACTGCCAAACTCATAACTCAGATATTCTCCTCCTCGATCAGATCGTAGGAATTTAATCTTCTTGTTACGATGATTCTCAACTTCACTCTGAAATTGTTTGAACTTTTCAAATGTTTCAGACTTGTGTTTCATTAAGTAAATATACCCATATCTACTTAAGTCATCAGTGAAGGTGAGAAAATAACGATAACCACCGCGCGCCTCAATACTCATCGGACCACACACATCAGTATGTATGATTTCCAATAAGTCAGTTGCCCGTTCCATTGTTCCAGAGAACGGCGTTTTAGTCATCTTGCCCATGAGGCATGGTTCACATGTGTCAAGTGATTCAAAATCAAGTGACTCCAAAAGTCCATCAGTATGGAGCTTCCTCATGCGTTTTACGCCAATATGACCTAAACGGCAGTGCCACAAGAAAGTGGTATTATCATTATCAATTCTACATCTTTTGGCATCAATGTTATGAACATGTGTATCATTACTATCGAGATTCAATAAGAACAAACCCCTCACATCGGGTGCATGACCATAAAAGATATTACTCATATAAATAGAACAACCATTATTCTCTGATTTAAATGAGTAACCGTCTCGCAATAAACAAGATCCAGATATAATGTTCATGCTTAACGCAGGCACCAAATAACACTTATTTAGGTTCATCACTAATCCCGACGGTAATCGAAGAGCGAGCGTGCCGACGGCGATCACATCAACCTTGGAACCATTTCCCACGCGCATCGTCACTTCGTCCTTTGCCAGCCTCCGTCTATTCCGCAGTTCCTGTTTTGAGTTGCAAATATGAGCAACCGCACCGGTATCAAATACCCAGGCACTACAACGAGAGTTGGTAAGGTACACATCAATAACATGTATATCATATATACCTTGTTTGTTGTTGGCCGCCTTCTTGTCAGCCAAATACTTGGGGCAATTCCGCTTCCAGTGTCCAGTTCCCTTGCAATGAAAACACACAGTTTCTGGTTTGGGTCCAGCCTTGGGTTTCTTCACGAGAGGAGCAACTGCTTTGCCACTCTGCTTGGAGTTACCCTTCTTACCCTTGCCATTTTTCTTGAAACTAGTGGTTTTATTGACCATCAACACTTGATGCTCCTTCTGAATTTCAGACTCAGCGGCTTTCAGCATCGCAAACAGCTCGGCGACTGACTTGTTCATCCCGTGCATGTTATAGTTCAACACGAAGCTCTTGTAGCTAGGCGGCAATGATTGAAGAACTCTGTCAGTGATAGCCTCTGGCGGAAGGGGCATCCCTAACTCAGCCAGACGGGTGGAGTACCCAGACATTCTGAGCACGTGATCACTGATAGACCCGTTCTCCTCCATCTTGCAAGCATAGAATTTATCGGAGATCTCATATCTCTCGATCCGGGCATTCTTCTGAAAGATAAACTTCAACTCCTGGAACATCTCATATGCTCCATGACGTTCAAAACGTCTTTGAAGTCCCGGTTCTAAGCCATACAACATTGCACATTGAACTATTGAGTAATCATCAGAACGAGCCTGCCAGGCGTTCACAACGTCTAGAGACTCAACTGGAGCGGGTGGATCACCAAGCGGTGCATCAAGGACATAAGCCTTCTGGGAAGCCGTAAGGATAATCCTTAGATTACGGGCCCAGTCCACAAAGTTACTTCCATCATCTTTCAACTTAGCTTTCTCTAGGAACGCATTAAAATTCAGGGGTGCTACTGCGCGAGCCATGATCTACAACATAAATATAGCAAAGACAACTTAGACTATTGTTCTAGATAATGAGTTTAGTTAATCATATTACTTAAAAACTCCCACTCAAATTGACATCCCTCCGATCATTCGAGTGTAACATGATCCAAATCCACCAACTCAAGTCCGATCATCACGTGAGTTGAGGTGGTTTCAATGGTGAACATCTTCATGTTGATCATATCTACTATATGACTCATGTTCGACCTTTCGGTCTCTTGTGTTCCGAGGCCATGTCTGTACATGCTAGGCTCGTCAAGTTTAACCCGAGTGTTCCGCACGTGCAACATGGCTTGCACCCGTTGTATGCGAACGTAGAGTCTATCACACCCGATCATCACGGCGTGTCTCGAAACGACGAACTTTCGCAACGGTGCACACTTGGGGAGAACACAATTTATCTTGAAATTTAAGTGAGGGATCACCTTATAATGCTACCGTCGTCCTAAGCAAAATAAGATGCATAAAAGGATTAACATCACATGCAAATCATAAGTGACATGATATGGCCATGAACTTGTGCTTTTGATCTCCATCTCCAAAGCACCGGCATGATCTCCATCGTCACCGGCCTGACACCATGATCTCCATCATCTTGATCTCCATCAACGTGTCGCCATAAGGTTGTCGCGCCGACTGTTGCTTCCACGACTATTGCTAACGTTTAGCGATAAAGTAAAGCATTACATAGCGCTTAATGATTGACACGCAGGTCATACAATAATTAAAGACAACTCTATGGCTCCTGCCAGTTGCTGTACTCATCGACATGCAAGTCGTGATATTCTATACAAAACATGATCATCTCATACATCACATATATCTCATCATGTAATTGGCCATATCACATCACAACATACCCTGCAAAAACAAGTTAGACGTCCTCTAATTGTTGTTGCAAATTTTACGTGGCTGCTACGGGTTTGCAAGAACCGTTCTTACCTACGCAAAACCACAACGTGGTGTAGTGATTGCTTTTTGATCTTCTAAAAGAACCCTCTTCATTGAACCGATTCAACTAAAGTGAGAGAGACAGACACCCGCCAGTCACCTTTATGCAACAAGTGCACGCAGCGGTAAAACCAGTCTCGCGTAAGCGTACGCGTAATGTCGGTCCGGGCCGCTTCATCTCACAATGCCGCTGAATCAAGTATCAACTAGTAACGGCAAGCAATATGTATACACCCACGCCCACAACTCGTTTGTGTTCTACTCGAGATCTCATCTACGCATAGACCTGGCTCATGATGCCACTGTTGGGTAACGTTGCATGGGAAACAAAAAATTTTCCTACGCACACATAAGATCTATCCAAGGTGATGAGCATCTACGAGAGGGAGAGTGAATCTACATACCCTTGTAGATCGCTAAGCGGAAGCGTTAATAAACGCGGTTGATGTAGTCGAACGTCTTCGCGATCCAAATCGCCGAGCGTCCCGCGATCCAATCACGATCCTTCCGATCTAGTGCCGAACGGACGGCACCTCCGCGTTCAACACACGTACGGCTTGATGACGCCTTCACCTCCTCGATCCAGCGAGCGATGGTGAAGTAGTGGTTGAGTTCCAGCAGCACGACGGCGTGGTGATGGTGGTGAGGAACAATCTCTGCAGGGCTTCGCCAAGCGCTACGGAGATTATGACGGAGGAACTAGAGGGCTAGGGTTGCCGGCACACGGCTTGGGGAATCCTGATGTGTCCCGTGTGCTAGCCCTGCCCCTCTATTTATATGTTGAGCCTTGGGGTCTAAACTTGGAGTAAAAGCCTCCTCTAGGTCGGTTTTGCCCGCACAAGGTCGGTTTGGCCCGCAGGGAAAGAGTCCAACTCGGATCCCTGCCGAACCGTGCACAGCCGCGCACAAGCGGTAGTACCGCTTCACACAAGCGGTAGTACCGCTTCACACAAGCGGTAGTACCGCTTGGGCGGTAGTACCGCTTCACACAAGCGGTAGTACCGCTCGGGCGGTAGTACCGCTTCACCAAGCGGTAGTACCGCTTACGCGGCAGCAAAACTACTTTTGCACTTTCCAATACCTTGTGGGCTTTATCCCTTTGGCTCATATAAAGTGTTGCTGCACCCGAACACTTCGGTAAACATCCGGAACCCATTCCGGTGAACTCCGGAACCCTTCCAGAGATCAAAACACTATTATCACATATATCAATCTTTACCTCCGGACTATTCCGGAGATCCTCGTCATGTCCGGGATCTTATCCGGGACTCCGAACAACTTTCGGTCACCAACATAATAACTCAATTATACTAATCGTCACCAAACGTTAAGTGTGTAGACCCTGCGGGTTCGAGAACTATGTAGACATGACCGAGACACCTCTACGGCCAATAACCAATAGCGGGACCTGGATGCCCATATTGGCTCCTACATATTCTACGAAGATCTTTATCGGTCGAACCTCTATGTCAAGGATTCAGTTAATCCCGTATGCTGTTCCCTTTGTTCTTCGGTATGTTACTTGCCCGAGATTCGATCGTCGGTATCACTATACCTAGTTCAATCTCGTTACCGGCAAGTCTCTTTACTCGTTCCGTAATACAAGATCTCGTGGCTAACACTTTAGTCACATTGCTTGCAAGGCTCATTGTGATGTTGTATTACCGAGTGGGCCCTGAGATACCTCTCCGTCATACGGAGTAACAAATCCCAGTCTTGATCCATGCCAACCCAACAGACACCCTCGGAGATACCTGTAGAGCACCTTTATAGTCACCCAGTTACGTTGCGACGTTTGATACACACAAGGTATTCCTCCGGTGTTAGTGAGTTGCATGATCTCATGGTCAAAGGAACAGATACTTGACATGCAGAAAACAATAGCAATAAACTGACACGATCAAATGCTACGTTTACAGTTTGGGTCTTGTCCATCACATCATTCTCCTAATGATGTGATCCCGTTATCAAATGACATCTCATGTCAATGGCTAGGAAACCTTAACCATCTTTGATCAACGAGCTAGTCAACTAGAGGCTTACTAGGGACACAGTGTTGTCTATGTACCCACACATGTATTTGAGTTTCCAATCAATACAATTATAGCATGGATAATAAACGATTATCATGAACAAGGAAATATAATAATAACCAATTTATTATTGCCTCTAGGGCATATTTCCAACATGTCCAACATCGTCTGAGATGGTTTGGACATATTCAGCGCAGGCCTCCAGAAGCCCCAGTACATAGCGGACGGCTAAAGCGTGCTGATAATGTCAAAAGAGGCCGGGGTAGACCGAACTTGACATGGGAAGAGTCCGTAAAGAGAGACCTGAAGGATTGGAGCATCACCAAAGAACTAGCCATGGACAGGGGTGCGTGGAAGCTTGCTATCCATGTGCCAGAACCATGAGTTGGTCGCGAGATCTTATGGGTTTCACCTCTAGCCTACCCCAACTTGTTTGGGACTAAAGGCTTTGTTGTTGTTGTTGTTGTTGTTGTTGTTGTTGTTGTATCAATAGAAGCATGATTCAGCCTTGTGAAACACAGTATGGAGAGGTGTTGTCTTGCAGAGTACACGATATTATGCTTGATTTGATCCTAAGCAAGTGTGATAGAAATAACTTTTTAAGTGTGGCATACAGTTATGAAAGCATGGCAAGACTGCATGGCTGCAAGTATAAGGTCCGTCGATTATCTCTTCGCTCGATGGCTGGTGGTGGAGCAACATACGACCCAACTATCACTGTTAACCTATCACAAGTTCGGTCATTTACACTGTTGGGGAAATCCATGCCTCCTCTTGTGTTGTTCAAGTATCTCCGGGTGCTCAGGATTGATCAAGGCAGTGCCTGGGGAGACGAGCAGACCCTTGACCTCACCACTATTAGCCAATTGTTTCAGCTCAGGTATTTGTATGTTTCTGGACCAAAATTTGTACAGCTCCCTGCTGAACTTCAAGGACTTGTTTACTTGGAGACACTGCACATAGATTCAGAGCTGAAAAGCATCCCTTCAGATATAGTCCATTTGTCCCGCTTGTCCTATCTTTATATTCTTTGTTGCAACCACGGAGTGCTGCCTGAATGGATTGGGAATATGAAATCATTGAACAGTCTGAGAATGCCGGTAGGCATGGTGACCGGTCAGAGGGAATTGAATGGGATGAACGGTATTATAGGTCTCGGCGAGCTGACCAATCTCATGGACCTAAGAATCTATCTGTATTCTTTGGAGAAGCCAGAACTTGATGCTTTGGCCTGCTCCATTGGGAAGCTCTGTAACCTCAAACATCTTCAATTCTATGGGCGTTATAATAAAATCCATAGCCAACTGGGCTCATTATCCAATCCTTTCCAACACATCGAGGAAATTGACGTGTCTGTGTTGAATTTCCGTAGACTTCCCATATGGATGGGTGGTCTGCATTGCCTTCGCATCCTTGACCTACGTGTGGAGGGGACCTCAACTGAGGAGGTTCGTCTTCTTGGAGAGCTTCCCTCCCTCGTCAAACTCACATTCGTTGCGTCACATATCCCTAAAGAAAGGGCTATACTAGGCACGGGACTATTCCCTGTTCTGGAGTACTTCGGATTTTGGACTGAGGAAGACGCTATGGCATACCTGGGATTCGAGGCGGGGGCCATGCCCAACCTACAAACGCTCGCTCTCAGAAAGAAAGAGTGGGGCGGCGGCACACCAGTCGGCATGGAGCACCTGTTACGCCTCCAGAAGATCCATCTGTATAGTGTTGACTCCGGTGATGCCACCATAGTGTCTGTGTTCAGGAACGCCTTAGCCGCGCACCCAAACCGCCCTTCTGTCAGTGGGCCTAATTGGTGATGGGTATGCAGAGTTGGGAATCTCATGGCACTATCATAGATTTGCCTGATCCAGTGCTTGTAAGCCAGAGCAACTGCAGGGCTAGCTAGTATCGTCCTGGTTTGGTTAGAGATGTGGTCAAGATGTGATTGGTCGTTTGTGCAGCTTACTGCATACCATGGAGACTAATGTGCAGAGGGATTGTAAAAAAGAAAAAACCCAGAGTTTCCTGCAGCCGATGGCTGCTTCAATTCAGTTGGAGAGCTTCTGGGTGCTCCACACTTTGGTCCGTGGTCGGTCGTCCTAGATATCCATTGTAATTGTTTTGCTAGTTTTCCACAAGCCTCACCACACTACTGCTTCGATGATTCAGTCAGCTACTATTTAAGTGCTTTAAATCTTGTGGTTCCCTTGAGATTTGGCATCACTGTATTTTGTACGGGCACATACTAAGCTACATTGGGTCTGCCCCCTGACCGATCTTCCTCCAATATGGTTGGTGTTAACTATGCATGTATGCTGAATAAGGGAGCACACTATCAATTTGCTGGCACTACTTTCAAGTGTCGGGCTTGTTCATATTATTCATCCCTACATTGATCTGTTGTTTCTTCTTCATATGTGAGTAACCCTCGTGATTTTGTTGATATGTTGGCTCAAGCAAGTCTTCCTTAAATTTTTGATGACTGGATTCATCGTGCATTACAACATCATGACACACAGTGAGTGATTAGTTTGTTCTGAGTATCTGTCAATTAGTTTGCAAGGCCGGCCGTTATAAATTGTGACTGTCTGCAAAACTCACATAGTTAGGTCGACTAACCAATATTTGCAGACTATGATGCCAAATTTCTTCTCTAAGTCTCCAGGAATCTACATATCTAGGTCTTGCATATGTTTTCTTATCTTAGCTCTTGTGTGCTTGTTCATTGGTCAGTAGAAGAAATTAGTCTCTCTTATGTATACTGCTGGCATTGGTACCCTGCAGTCGACAAATTAGTCAGTCTCTCTTCATGTCTCCATGAACTATGTTCCTGCTTTTGGTTTCCAAACCAAGCATTTCTATTTTACCGGAATGCTAATTTAGTCTTTATTTGAGTACCACTCGATAGATTACTTCCAGTTCAACAACTGTTCCACATCAATATCTCAAATTTGTTAAAACTTTAGCTGTACATTCCACGAAAATTTGTAGTACGAATTGTGTTTCATTCCCCATTAAAATCTCATTTGTTGCTTGTGTTAGGACTGTGGATCGGGTAGGCTTAGGGATTCACGGTGGATTTACCTTCTCCTTTGCTCGAAGAGCTCGAGTCGTTGGCCATGGTGAAGAGGGCGGCGGTGTGGTCGTGTGTGTGCGTGGTGGTGCTTCCCGTCGGCCTGCGCTAACCCTAGATCGGGAGGGATATCGGTGGGGAATTGCAGCGCACGGTGAACCTCGTATCGTGTGCGTCCGGCTCCCCCACCTCTTTATGTAGCGCGGCGACAGGGGCCCACCAACCAGAGTTCGGTTGGGCGCCCCCGATCAGGGCGCGAGTCAAGGGCCCATCGAACCGTTGGGCTCGATCGGGAGGAGATCAACCTAACATTCTCCCCCTTGATCTCAACTTTTCTTTTAACTTTGTACTTTATACTTTACTCGTTTCATCACAGATCAATACATAGAACATGTTTCATCGTCACAGCTCAATTGCCGATAGAATCAGACAGCTACAACATACCTCTCTGTTTTGAAACAAATTCTGTTCCTTTTGGGCCTCTCATGATCCAGGAATCATAGGCTTTCCCTTAAACCCATGCCGGCTAAGTGTTCCTTGAACACATTGGGTGGTAAGCCTTTCGTTAGCGGATCCGCAAGCATATCCTTTGTCCTTATATGCTCGAGACTTATAGTGTGATCCTGGATTTTATCTTTCACAACATAATACTTTATCTCTATTGTTTTGGCAGCATTACTTGACTTGTTGTTGTGAGCATAGAATACTGCGGGCTGGTTGTCACAGTACATCTTTAGTGGTTTGTCAATACAATCTACCACTTTCAAGCCGGGTATAAATTTCTTTAACCATATCGCCTGCCCCGTGGCCTCATAACATGCTATAAACTCTGCATACATCGTGGACGATGTAACTATTGACTGTTTGGAGCTTCTCCACGAAAAAGCCCCTCCAGCGAGAGTGAACACGTATCCTGACGTGGATTTTCTATCATCTCTGTCTCCCGCAAAATCTGCGTCTGAATACCCTCTTATCTCTAGGGAATCAGATCTCCTGTATGTAAGCATGTGATCCTTCGTGCCTTGCGCATAACGCAATGCTTTCTTTATCATCTTCCAGTGCTCTGTGCCTGGATTCTCTTGATATCTACCGAGTACCCCGGTGACAAAAGCTAAGTCAGGGCGAGTGCACACTTGTGCATACTGTAAACTTCCAACAGCCGAAGCATATGGTACTGCTTTCATTTGATCGATCTTGTACTGGTTCTTGGGACATTGGAATTTCCCAAAACTATCGCCCTTGACTATAGGAGCAGGTGTGGCTTTACTCGCATGCATATTATACTTTTTAAGAACCTTTTCTAAATATGCCTTTTGCGATAGTCCTAAAACTCCATTTTTCCTATCTCGGTGAATTTCTATGCCCAAAACATATGATGCTTCACCAAGATCTGTTATATCAAAATTTGAGGACAAGAGCTTCTTTGTTTCTTGCAGCAGACTAACATCACTGCTAGCAAGCAAGATATCATCCACGTACAAGATTAGGAAAATATATTTCCCATTTTAAAACTTTGCATAAATGCAGTTATCCTCAATATTTTCTTTAAATCCAAAACTTTTAATTGTCTCATTAAACTTTAGATACCACTGTCTAGAGGCTTGTTTTAATCCATAAATAGATTTCTTCAGGCGGCATCCCATATCTTCCTTGCCTTCCATGATAAAACCCTTGGGTTGTTTCATGTAAACTTTTTCTTTTAAATCCCCGTTCAGAAATGCCGTCTTTACATCCATTTGATGTAGCTCTAAATCAAAATGCGCAACTAATGCCATTATGATTCTGAAGGAATCCTTACATGAGACCGGGGAAAAAGTCTCATTGTAATCTATCCCTTCTCTTTGTGTAAATCCTTTTGCCACAAGTCGTGCTTTATACTTTTCTACATTCTCTTTAGAGTCATACTTAGTTTTGTAGACCCATTTACAGCCTACTGTTTTGGCTCCTTTAGGAATATTCTCTAAGTCCCAAACATCTTTGGAACTCATCGATTTCATCTCGTCTTCCATTGCCTCCAGCCACTTTGATGAGTGAGGGCTTCTCATGGCTTCTTCATATGAAGTGGGATCACCTCCCATATGAACTATTTCGATGTTATAAACTTTATAATCAGTAGAAATAGCTGACTTTTTGGGTCTTGTAGACCTTCTAAGGTCCTCACTCCTAGGCTCATTCTGTGCCTCACCTTCCGGCACATCTTCTAAAAGTGGATGCTGCACCTCCCTTTCATGCTCAACGACGGGTTCAGTCGGCTCCTGACGGACAGGTTCCGGATCTTCTCCCATAGTTGTCATGGGTGGAGTTACAACAGGTGCTTGCACCGCAACCTCAGTGATTGTCGGTGCAGGTACATCAGGTAGTGAGAAAAATGGCTCCTGAATCATCGTATTAGGTGCATGCACCCTCTTCTCCTCAAGATCAATTTTCCGAGCTACCATGCTCCCCCTCAACATTTCGTCCTCTAAGAAGACTGCATGTCTTGTTTCTACAAACTTTGTGTATCTCTCTGGACAGTAGAAACGAAAACCTTTTGATCTATCAGGATAGCCAATGAAGTGGCAACTGACTGTTTTGGAATCTAACTTTGCAATATTTGGATTAAACATTTTGGCCTCAGCTGGGCTCCCTCACACCCTTAAGTGTTGTAGGGAGGGCACTCTTCCTGTCCACAACTCGTACGGTGTTTTGGGCACCGACTTGCTTGGTACTCTATTGAGAATGTGAATGGCGGTTTTAAGCGCCTCCATCCATAATCCCAATGGCAAGGTGGAGTAACTCATCATGCTGCGCACCATATCCATAAGAGTACGGTTACGCCTTTCAGCTACTCCATTTTGCTGAGGCTCGCCCGGCATTGAATACTGGGCCACTATGCCAGTCTCCTGTAAGAACTTTGCAAAAGGTCCAGGGACTTGGCCATATGGAGTGTGCCGACCGTAGTACTCCCCCCCACGGTCAGATCTTATTATCTTTATTCTTTTATCATGCTGATTTTCAACTTCAGCTTTGAATATCTTAAATTTATCCAACGCTTCAGATCTTTCTTTGATTGGATAAATATAACCATATCGGGAGTAATCATCTGTGAATGTTATGAACGAGTCATAGCCATCCACACTTTTCACAGGAAACGGTCCACAAATGTCAGTGTGAATGATTTCTAGTGTTCCTGTGCTACGGTTTGCACCCTTTTTTATTTGTTTTACATACTTTCCTTTAATGCAATCTATGCATTGCTCTATGTCTGAGAACTCTAATGGAGGAAGAATTTCATTTTTAACTAGTCTTTCTATTCTCCCCCTCGAAATATGGCCCAAGCGACAATGCCATAATTTCGATGAGTCATGAGTTCTCTTTCTTTTCTTTTGTTCTTTATCCGACGCGGAAACATGCTCATTCACATTACACACAAAATACGCTTTTTCACGTAGTGATAATAAATAAAGCTCATTGTGCAGGAAAGCAACACCCACATGAGTATTATTAAACCATATGGCACACTTGCATGTCCAAAATGACATTCATAATGATCTTTATCCAAACATGAAACACTAATCAAGTTTCTGTGTAATGAAGGAACATATAAAACATCTGTAAGCAGAAGCGTGAATCCATCAGCTAACTCCAGAGAGATGTCGCCGACAGCTTCAACTTCTGCTTCAACTCCATTTGCAACTTCAATGCATCTTTCGCTTCTTTGCGTAGTCCGCGTCGAATGGAATCCCTGTAATGAATTTGCAACATGAACAGTTGCTCCTAAGTCAATCCACCAAGTAGATTTCGAAAACTGTGTATACAAGGATTCATTTACAAAGTAAACAACGTTGTTACCTCTCTTTGCCATTATTGACTTTAGCCAATCAGGGCAATCTTTCTTATAGTGCCCAGTCTTCTTACAATGGAGACATGTATCTTTGTCCACTGGGAAAGACTTTTGCTGATGCTGATATTGAGATTTTTCATGTGGCTTTGAAGGGGAACCTTTGCCATTTTGATTGTAGTTCTTTTTCTTATTATCCTTCACATAGTTCAGAGAACCACCATGTGAGGTTTTAAGTCTTTCCTCTTCTTGCACACACATGGCTATAGTCTTTTCAATGTCCCATTTTTCAGGCGACATGTTGTAGTTGACAACAAAGGTGTCAAACTCTTTTGGCAGTGAAGCCATAACCAAGTGAACAAGGAGTGCAGGCTTGAGTTCCAAATCCGCATCCATGGGTTTAAGCTTAGCTGCCATGTTGCTCATCCTGAGGATGTGCTCTCTTATGCCATGTCCACCGCCTGTGTACTTTTCTGTCACCAGCTACTTTAGCAACTGGGTAGCATATATCTTTGAAGAACCAGTGAACTGGCTCTTTATCTTTTCAAGAAACTCCCCTACGGAAGTACACTCTGCAATTGAGCCCACAATAGCGTTCTCAATTGTGTTCTTTATGAAAGCCATGCACTTTTTATTGGCGGTGAGCCACTTTTGGTTTTCGAGGGTATATGACATCTCCACTGGAGCATGATCCCTCTGCTTTTTCGCCCAAGCAGCATCATCATCTTTTGCACCTCTGACTGACTCTAGTGGTTTGACCGGCTGTGGAGTGTCCACAACCCAGTCCACCTCAGCACAAACAAAAGCCAAGTCAACTTTCTTTCTCCATTCAATGTAGTTATCACCTCTGAGGGTGGGAACATCCTTGAGGCAACTCATCAAGTGGAAACCTCCTGAAATCACAATGAAGTGAGATCATAACAACAATTGCATGCATTAATCCAACGTTGGTCAAAATTAAACATACAACTGTTTATGCAATTAAAACTATATCACCGTTGGGCAAAAATAGAAATAAATGCACCTTTTATAACAATAACAAATCATGATCATGTTATTAACAACGTTGGTCATAAAATAACAGGATCATAATTATTTCAATAATCACTTTAACATGCTCTTTAAAATTTAATTTTACTTTAGTTCTATTTACTATTTAAAAGAGCACTTTTATTTATTTGCAGCGGAAAAAACATGAATAAAAAATTCATGAACTTTATTCTTTTCAGAAACATTTCTTTTACTTTTCTATTTTCTAGACAAATATTTCGTTGGATCAATTTGAATAGAACTCAAAACTATATTAAATTTGCCCAAAACCTGGACAAAAAACAGATAAAAAACGCGCCAGTTGCAAGCTTGGGCCGGCCCACGGCCTGCGCGCCCTTTGGGCCGAAGCCCCGGCCCAGCCGCACTCCCGCCCGACCTGTTGCCTGGCCTGTGGAGAGCCCCCGCTGGCCCCAGCCGTCCGATGCGCATCGGCGCCATCCAACGGCCGCGCGCGCGCATCGCTCGGTCAAAACCGACGAACGCCGCTGTGGGGGGAAACCCTAGTCATTTCCCCTCCCTCTCTGTCCGCGCGCGCCGCTTTGCTCTCTCTCCCCGCGGCGGCGGCGGCTCCTTCTAGCGACCCCGTCGCGCCGCTGGCGACGGCGTCGAACAACCGCGCCGCGCGAGCCCCCTTCCCCTTCTGTCTCTTTCCTTTCCCACATCCTCGCGGCTGCGCCCTCTCTGCGTAGCAGCTCTGCGCCCGTGGAGGAAGGAGTGGGGCGCCCTCCCCGGCCCTCTTGCCGGCGTGCGCGTGGATGTGAAGGCGGCGCCCCCGCTGGCCCATTTGCCGGCGTGCGCGAGCACCTCGAGGGTGAACGCGCCACCGTCAAACGGCTCGGTGGTGGTTCCCTTTTCCCGTGGTGGGTGGTGGTTCTTCTTCTCGATGCCTCGGCTTGCCGATGCGCATCAAGACCGAGAGGAACGGCGCGGCCACAGCGGCGGCGCTACTTTTCCGGTGAGAATTCTTTTCTCTCTGCCCTGTTCTAGGGTTCCAGGGGAGGGGAAAAAGTCTTTGTCTTTGATTTCAACCGAAAATCCTAAACCCAATCTAGCTGATACCATTGTTAGGACTGTGGATCGGGTAGGCTTAGGGATTCACGGTGGATTTACTTTCTCCTTTGCTCGAAGAGCTCGAGTCGTTGGCCATGGTGAAGAGGGCGGCGGTGTGGTCGTGTGTGTGCGTGGTGGTGCTTCCCGTCGGCCTGCGCTAACCCTAGATCGGGAGGGATATCGGTGGGGAATTGCAGCGCACGGTGAACCTCGTATCGTGTGCGTCCGGCTCCCCCACCTCTTTATGTAGCGCGGCGACAGGGTCCCACCAACCAGAGTTCGGTTGGGCGCCCCCGATCAGGATGCGAGTCAAGGGCCCGTCGAACCGTTGGGCTCGATCGGGAGGAGATCAACCTAACAGCTTGATTTTTAAGCTAGATTCAGATTTCCACCCCAGGTAATGCTCCTCTTTGATACAGTTTTCTTCTGATCCAGGAACAGGCGTCTTGTGGCGTTGGCTGATTGTCCGATAGCATGTGTGAGTACGTGAGGAGGTAGTTCGACTTTGACCGCCGCCACCCATCCTCCAACTGGACCATCATCAGCATCGATGCATGCCATTTCCATTGGTACAGTTTGTCAGTTTCAAAAAAGGGTGAAATGAAGCTTTTTTTTTTTTTTGAAAAGGGGCGCTTTATTACTTAAAAGATTTAAGCATTACACCCGGCCTCTGCATAACTAAGATGCACACAGCCAAACAAGTTCCTCACACACAAACGAAAAAATAAAAAGGCGGAATACAAAGAAACATGTAGAGTTCGTATAACGCCTAAAGCGAAGGGGGGCCAATCCTAAGATCATGCTGCCACCCATGCTGGTTAAAAGTATCCCTCGCCGTAGCCTCCAATCGTGTACACACCTCCGTAAACAGGTCTCGATTCTCCACGCGTTGTAGAGAGGACCATAAACGAAGAGTCCCGGTACATCTGTAGATAACCTGCAACAGAGAAGTACTTTTATCGTTGAAAACCTTATCATTTCTACATAGCCAAAGCGACCAAATAACGGCAAGCGCTCCCACCCTGAGAAGAGTTCTAAACCTGTGATCAATCCCATGTAACCAGTTGCCAAATACATTAGCAACACTACAGGGAGGATACAAGCCAGAAGCTATTTGGATGACTGACCATATAGAACGAGCGAATTTGCATTGGAAGAATAAATATTTTATTGTCTCCTCATGGTGACAAAAGACACATTGCGGACTTCCATGCCAATTCCTCTTAATAAGGTTATCTTTAGTAAGAATGACCCCGCGACGAAGATACCATGCAAAGATTTTATTCTTAAGAGGTATCTTCATCTTCCAGATCTTCTTGTTATTATCAACTGGCACATCAGACTGGATTAATGCTCTATACATAGAATCCACAGAGAATTGCCCATTCCCATGGAGGTTCCATCGAAATACATCAGACCCATGTGACAATTGCATCGTGGACAACCGTTGGAGCAGGATGTTCCACGATTGGAGTCTGGGTCCAATTAAATCTCTCCGGAACGTCACATTTGGCGGAAATGATTCCATTACCGTGGCGATTGTATCACCCTTGTGGCGCACAATATTGTATAGAGCCGGATATTGTTCCCGGAGGGTGGCATTTCCTAGCCACTTGTCCTCCCAGAATCTAATTTCCGAGCCGTCCTTAATCGAGAAGGATCCATAGCAGAAGAAATATTTCTTCGTGGCCATTAGACCTGCCCAAAAGTGGGAATCCCCAGGCTTCCAGTATACTTGGGATACCGCCTTGGAACCCACATATTTCCTCCTTAGAAGGGTTTGCCATATACCATCTTCTGTTAGTAATTTAAACAACCATTTGCCAAGGAGGGCCCTATTCTTAACCTCAAGGTCATGAATGCCCAACCCGCCTTGGTCTTTGGGACGGCAAACCACACTCCATTTAGCCAGTCGATATTTCTTTCTCTCGCTATCTCCTTGCCAAAAGAATCTTGATCGGAAGTAATCCAATCTATGTAAAACTCCTTTCGGCAACTGGAAGAAGGAAATCATATATAGTACCATATTACTTAGTACTGAATTTATGAGGACCAATCTTCCACCCAGAGACAACAGTTTACCTTTCCAACTGCTAAGCCTTTTTTGTAGTCTCTCCTCGACGTGTTTCCATTCAGCATTTGTGAGACTTCGATAATGTATCGGTATCCCCAAATATGTGATCGGAAACTGGCCCAACCCGCATCCGAATAGTTCAGCGTACAGGTGGGCCTCGTCTTGAGCCTCGCCAAAGCAAAACAATTCACTTTTATGAAAATTGATCTTAAGACCCGAGAGTTGCTCGAATGCTGATAAAATCAGTTTCAGATTTCTCGCTTTCTCGAGGTCATGATCCATGAAGAGAATCGTATCATCGGCATATTGAAGTATAGAGAGACCACCATCAACTAGATGATTTACTACCCCATCAATTTGGCCATCAACCTTGGCACGCTCAATCATGACCGCTAGCATATCCGCCACTATATTGAATAGCATGGGCGATACCGAGTCACCTTGTCGCAATCCCTTCTTCGTTTGGAAATAGTGTCCAACATCATCATTGACCTTAATGGCAACACTACCTCCGGAAACGAAGCTATGGATCATGGCACACCACTCTGCAGAAAATCCTTTCATTCTGAGAATCTGTTGGAGAAAGGGCCACTTGACCTTGTCATAAGCCTTTTCAAAGTCTATTTTGAGGACCACCCCATTCAACTTTTTCCGGTGTAATTCATGGACTGTTTCATGAAGGATAACAACTCCATCTAGGATGTGTCTACCTTGCATAAAAGCTGTCTGTGAAGGCCGAACCACATGTTCAGCAACAGAATTTAGCCTAATAGTCGCAACCTTCGTGAATATTTTAAAACTAACATTAAGGAGGCAAATGGGTCTATACTGTTGTATCCTTTCTGCCTCATTAACCTTAGGTAATAAAATAATCTCACCAAAGTTTAAGCGAAACAATTCTAATTGGCCAGCATGTAGATCGCTAAACAAAAGTAGTAGATCCGGTTTGATGACTTCCCAGAAGTTCTGATAGAACTCAGCGGGAAAACCATCCGGACCTGGGGCTTTGTTATGCTCCATTAGGAAAACCGCCTTTCTAACTTCCTCCTCAGAGTATGGGGCTATTAGAAGGCTGTTTTCCTCATCAGAGACCTGGGGGATGTCATCTGTTCGGGACTCATCCATCGAGAAGTTTCCTTCCTCTGGGGCTCCGAACAGATTTTTATAATAACTAGTGATGTATGATTTAAGTTGCTCATGCCCCTCAATCACGCCCTCATCCTGTTGTAGGGAATGAATAATTTTCTTCCGGTGTCTGCCATTGGCGACTCCATGGAAATATCTAGTATTCGAATCACCTTTCAGGATAAATTGAGAGTTAGAATGTTGGTACCATTTGAGTTCCTCTTCACGCAGCATGTTAGCTATCTGTGCATTCGAATGATTCTTGATCTCGATTTCATGCTCAGATAGAGGTCTAACTTCTGCCAAAGCTTCTAATTCATCAATGATAGACGAAAGACGAAGCTTCTCTTTTTTGAGGATACCCACTGTATGCCTGGCCCAACCACCAAGGAATTTACGTAAGGCACGCATTTTGTTATTCCATCTGTGTATTGGGGTAGGCCCGGCGACCGGTTTCTCCCACACCTCCTTGACCATGTCATGGAAGCCATCCCGAAGCAACCACCCAAGTTCGAACTTGAACTTGCGTCTATGTTGTGGTTGTGGCAACCCAGTAGTTAGAAGAATGGGTGCGTGGTCTGATATAGCCTCGATACGAGGTAGAGCACGAATAGAAACCATAGGAAATTTTGATTCCCAGTCGGTATCCATTAAAACGCGATCTAGTTTCTCATATGTCGGTTCCGGAAGACTGTTCGCCCATGTGAATTGTCTTCCAATCATAGAAACCTCTCGCAAATCTAGACTGTCGATGACAGCATTGAAAAGGAAAGGCCAATGATTATCGAACCTACCGCGACTTTTCTCATTTGGAAATCGAAGCAAGTTGAAATCCCCACCTATAAGAATGGGATAGGGATTATCTTTCGCCAGATTAACCAATTCACGGAGAAAATCAGCCTTGAACTCATCCTGGGCTGCCCCATACACGGCGACGAGGGTCCATGTGAAGTTGTCGGCCTTGTTGCAAATATGGAGTTTAACGTGAAACTCACCATTCGAACTAGCCAAAACATCCATAGTCCCTGTATTTACGCCAAGTAAAATGCCCCCAGAACGACCTCTAGGCGGTCGTGAAACCCAAGTAAAGTCTATCCCGCCAGAAAGACGGTTAAGCAGACTTACTGAGAAATCACGTCTCCCCGTTTCAGAGATAGCCAAAAAATCTAAATTGTATTCCCTATTACATTCCGCAATGAATAAATGTTTAGCCAAGTCACGAAGACCTCTGGTATTAAAAAACATTCCATTCATGAGGAAACAATAGGAGATTTAGAACACTTTGCCCTCTTATGGGACTTACTATCTTTTTTCGAACGTGCGATCTTTGATTTACGTCCGGATGCTGTAAGCTCAATCAATGAACTAAGCCCGGGTTCATCTAGACCCACGTCCGAAACCGCCCCTACTAAATGAGAGAGTAGCTGACCATCTGATGTGGCATGCAGCTCCTCCTCATCAGTATGGGAGACATAAGACTTGCTAGAAACACGTGGAGTAACTTTTAATCGGTCATATTCCAAATGTTTCAAAGCGTTAGTCGAAATAGAAATCTCCTTCTGATTCTTTCCAATACTAACACCCACATTATTCAACTTAGAAACGATGGCGGTATTGGAAAAGGCTAAAAAGGATTTGGATGACGACGTAATACCTTGATTGTCGAGGTTGTGTGCTGCTTTACGCTGCATAGCCTTGGCCAAGGAGTCCTCATCTGTGTCCGTAGAACCATCTTCGGCAACCGTATGCCGACAACTTCGGCGTGTAGGAGTCAACCCCAAATGTGGTCGTGGCGCCGGTTGTACTGCCGAAGGAGGGGATGATGGTGAAGTAGCAACCCCCTCCCCGACAGTCTCAACCGCCGGCTCTAGCGGCGAGGCCACCGTCAGAAGCGTGTTAGGGACCGGCGTTACCTTGGACGATGGTTGTTGCGTGTGTGTGGCTGCCGGCGGAGGGGATGACGGTGGTGAAGAAATCGCCTCTCCAACAGCAACCGTCGAAGACATGAATGTTGGTGTCGTAGCGGTCGGTGTAGAAGGGGTCGTCGTCGTCGACGATGAAGCGGCTCTGCACGGCTCCACCATCTCCTGAACAGGAACGGTCGGGTCGGGGACGCAGCCTCCCAGGTCCGGACCTTCCAGACCACCTGCTGTGTCCGCCACCTGGACGTTTGTCGGCTGGGCGGGTGCAACCTGCGTGCTGCCCAGCTGCTCGGTTGGCTGGAATGGCATCGGCCCGAGCGCATGCATGTGGGATGGCTGGGTGTTGCCCAGCTGCTCGGTCGGCTGGAATGGCACCGGACGTAGTGCATGCATGTGAGATGGCTGGACATGCACGTCCTTTGGATTACCCATCAGCTCGTACTGCATGGTTGACATCCGTCCAGTTGCATGTATGTGTGTCCGATCCTTCGTCTCCTCTCGCGGCCGAGGCGCCATTGGGTAGCCCGACCACAAGGCCTTCATACGCCGACGTAGATAGGCCCATGTAAAGTCATGCAATATGGGCCCACCCCTTGACTCAACAGGATTTTGAATCGGCGCCGATCGCGTCTCCGTTAATCCCGCCGATCTGGGCGGGGTCGCCACTGGGCGTGGCGGAGACGCCGCAACAGCCACGAAGGAACGGACTTCGCCGGCAGCAGGAGTAGAAGACGTCGCTGGCAGGGGGGCCGTTGACGATGAGGTCGCTGTCGAGTTGGAGGCAGCAGAGGTCGATGGTGGATGGTGCGATGACGGAGGTGATGGCGCTGTCGAAGGAGACGAACTGTCGGTGCTTGGGGTCGAAGCCAGCTGAATAGAGTAGCCCTTCCATAGAGCCCACATACGTGTACGTAACCAGGCCCAGGAAAACTCGTGGCCCGATCCATGCACTGTATGCAGTTCAGGCCTGGTCGTTGATGCATCAAACTCCGGGTTTCTCGCCTCCGTAACTGCCTCCGTCGTCGCCGCCGTAACTGCCTCCGATGTTGCCTCGAAGCCTGATTGGATCGCCGGTGCCGGGGGACCATCGCGGCCACGACCGGACGTGACCTTTGCCGTGGCAAGGAACTGCCCAAGGACGGCCGGCGGAGTGAAACGACGAGGCGGCAAGGGCCCTCTCCACTTGCCCATGCGGGGGGCGCGTGACACCCGCAGCCCATTCGGCGAGGACGACGGCCTCCGATCAGGGACTTCAGCCGCCGCCGGTCCTGGTGGCGACGCGGACCGAGACCGGACCGCCGTCTCATCCGACGAGGGGATCTCCCGTTCCCTGCAAGACAGATCATTCATACCTGCGTGAGAAGGGAGATGCTCCGGCGACGAGGGTGACTGCCTCTCCCAGAAACGCGACGCGCGGGTTGGGAATCCCGCATCCGTCCAGAACTGTTGGACGATCTCGGCCTCAGTCTTCCTCTTCCGGTTCACCACCGGCGTCCATTCCGCGTCCTCTTCCCCACGATCCAGAACATCGAGCGCCATCTGAACACCAATGGGCGCCGGGTGGCTCTCGTCGTCGGACGAATCGTATTCCGATCGGAGGCACGAGAAGCGAGATCCGCTATTTTCCGGGGTCGCGGCGGTCTCCGGCGGCGAAGTGAAATGAAGCTTATTCGTATCAATCCACGTTTCTTAACTTTTGCACAGTTGTGTAGATAGATAGGCTGTTCGTTTCTGTAGTATTGAATAGCACTGTTGCCTGATTGGTTTGGACTGAATTGTTTCTAGTGGGTAAGCAACTGCATCGACCATTTGTGAAACATGGTGTACTTTTTCCTAATTTCTCGAAGATATTTCAATCTTCTTTTTCCTATTTTCTTGAAGATACATGACTATTTGAGAAACATGTTTCATGGTTATCATCACAGCAGATGAGGAATCCAGCGTATAAAGACAGGCTCGCTTTGCATTTATGTTATGGTTCCCTCCGATCCAAAATAAGTGTCGTGGTTTTAGTTCAAACTTGAACTAAAACTGAACATATAAACAACCCGATGGCTATCATACATACATACATAGAAAAACTGAACATATAAAGCAGCCCGATGGCTATCATCCAAGGCGACCTCTCAACATGTATGTATGTATGAACATATAAACAAACTGCTCAAGTCAATACATACATAGAAAAACTGAACATATAAACAATATATGTATCTTGTTCATCTTCCAGTCCAACTCTGGTCACATACATCTCTGTAACTATATCGTCTGAATACCTCTGTTTGTGGCTAAACAGAGGAGATGCAGAGGTACAAGTACAGCCAACAAAAGAAGCAACTGTGTGCGGCAAAGAAGAGAGCAGACTCAGACTGTAACATATTGTTAGGTCTTGTGTCTATTCTTGATATAAATGAGTCTGCAGGTGATGGTTTTGCTGAGAACACAGCCTGAATCTGCAGAAGAATGCAGGATAATTACCGCCAAGCCTGAGCTGAGACTCTGCATTCCTTCCTGTTGAGCCGGGTTACATGCAGCATTTCATCTGCCTTTGGCTTGCCGTACCGACCCTCGGACGTTCAACGGTCCCTCGGGGAGCACGTGGTCACCGACCGACGACCTCTTTTTTGGCGTTTCGTGCTTTTATCCAGGCACGTCATTTAGTTAACAGCAGTGTTTTAGTCGGAACAGTAACATCAGAGGAGCCAAGTGATGATAGTCTTATGTCAGAAGCAAATTCATCAAGAAACAGAGGAATAAGAGACAGAAATACAAACTTCCCCCTTGCTGTTTGTTTGTTTACCCCTTGGGGAAAAAAAATGCCAAACTGCAGTAAATGGCAGTTCCTGGTGTTAGCCTAGCTTCATCCTCCATCTTCACCTGTGACACGTTTTTCTTCTTCTTATTGTTTCTTGATAACATATAGAGTATCTATGTGTATGTATATGTATGCCCTGTATATATCTTCCTTAAGAGATACTCCCTCCGTATCAAAATATAATACGTTTTTTGACACTGTTATAGACTCTAAAAACGTCTTATAAAAAGTAAAGATAAGAGACGGTGATGGTAATCTACTCTACTCGAGCAAAATCTCTAGGTGAAGGCAATCCGTTAGAAGTATTGTTGCCAGATAGAGCATCTCAAGGATTTAGAGGTTCATTCAGTATAGGCATGACTGAGGTCAAGAAGATGAAGCTGAAAATTTGCACTGAATTATGCAGACGTTATTATCCACTTTAACACTGCATTGTTTTACAGCTTTCATTGGCACTGTGCATGGGGGCACTAGTTCTTCATCTCCAGCATCTTGTTCCTGAAACAGGTGCATTTTTTTTTGAACGTCATCAATTCCATTCGCCATGCCAAATTCAGCCTCTCTGAACCCAACAGGTGAGAAGATATATAAGCTCAATAAATACATGGTGAGACAACACACATCCAATACCTACGCAAGATCAATCAGGTCTTGTAAATTCAATACAATCAACACCTTCTACTCGCATATACAGTGGATAAGATCTGACGTGATGATAAAAGGCCCACAATACATGGGTGAGGAGAACACCGGGGCCTCATAGCAAAATGGTTAGTTATATAGCCTTATAGTGAGAGCTAGAAGAACAAGCAGGATAGCAAGAAAGGGTAAGAAAAGGTTTCATGGTTACTGCTGGTTGATCCTTTGAAGAGAAAAATTAGGCCCTTGATGATGATGAGCTGATCCTGGAGCTAGTATCTATATATTTGTTTCCGAATCACAATCCTTGTATGGTAGCATGTGTTGGTGTTGTTATTCGATCTGAGTGATCTACCCCATCCAATTGACAGTGCAGATGATATGTCCATAGAATACAGCGAGGTCAATAAATCACAAACTATATCGACAGTTTCAAAATAAAATAAAAATGAAAAGACAGTTTAAAAAAAAAACCAGACTATATCGTGAAGAAATCCTTGTATATATGTGTTAGTCTACTATTGTTCGACACCACACCGATGGCAAAGAAATAACAAACTCCATTGCTGAATCGAAAAGAGGCCGTCTCAAACTGTAACTATGTAAGAAACGGGGAAAAAGAAAGAGAATGTAGTGGTCCGCAAAAAAAAAGATCCGCTTGTATGCAACGGAGCAGCAAGAAAAATCCTTGGCACAAGTGACACCTGGTTGTCATGCACACCAATGGGAACATAAACAAACTAACTACAGAGCTCAATATAAAGACTAAAAAGTAAGAGAGTGGTTTTTCTACACCCACCCTCGGTGCACTCACGATGCACCAACACAAAAAAACATACCAAAACATTTCGAAAAAATCTGAAATTTTGTGAGAATGATTATCAACAAATGTTAGAGAAGCTTCCAAATTTTGGTGGTCAAATGACATCCGAAGAGCTCTATACAAAAAAGACAAAATTAATCAAAATGTATGTGCACTGTTTGACCAAAATTTGTAATTTTTCTTTTGTACAGTTCTCCTCGGATGTCATTTGATCACCAAACTTGGCAAGCCTCTGTAACAATTGTTGATGATCATTTTCACAAAGTTTCAGATTTTTTCAAAATGTTTTGGTATGTTTTTCTTGCGTGGGTGCACCGAGGTGGGGTTCAACCACTACTTTCCCAAAATGTAATGCCCAAAAAACTAAGATATTCTGAAGTCTAAAGAGATACTGCCCGGGATTGGGGAATAAAAAAAAAAGGTTCCAACAGTACGTGTTTACGGGAGTGGGAAAAACAATGACAAATTTAATAAAATAATTTATGTGTAATGTTTTACCAAGATGCAGTGGTCAATTTAATAAGCTAGTTTTGATTATTACTAGGTTCTGACAATTGCACACAGCCTATTACATTCACTATAACTTGAACAATTCACCACTTCATCACAAACAGGAGCCATGTAACCTTCAGTCCTGGGACACGGTGTTTTGGCTCCAGGGAGGCGAACAGTAAATTTAAAACAAACAGAAAATAAATTTTGAAAAGTCTGATTTTTTTTTAGATGTTCATGTTAGTGTGACGAGCGTCCTTGTTAATTTTCATGCGAAGCAGGATAGCAGTGCTTCGTCGATGAGAAAAACAAAATTAAGTGTACCATTGCAAGGTGACATTTGTCGTTCGACCTTTTTTTTTTTTGCATAGGTTAACATGTTAAGCTTTCCAAAGTCGTACCACAGGCCACAACTATCAAGCAAAGGAAGAGTCTTTGTTGAGTCTGAAACTTTGGAACCATGGGTCAATACACATATTCCTTATGCAGCGACATTCAATACAGATGCAAATGGAAAACATACTGGACATAGCTTTCGGTGATAGCCTGAGATCTTTTTATTTCGTGAATACACAAAGCTTGCGTATCTTTTGATTGATAGATAGAAGGAGAATGAGTACAACCAAAGATACAACACATGACATGAACACAAGGAGGCATGCGCATGGTACCCGGAGCAGAGAGAAGGGGTGCTCAGCCCGAACAGGGAGAAACACACAGCTAAACCCACCTAGCCTAAAACTAGAGTAGTAGACCGAATGAGCACGACGTCGAACATCTTCAATTCCAACACCGGGGACTCCGCAAGCGAGCAAGATAGCGCCTCCAAGAAGGGGAACGACGTCGTGACGCCGCCGCCATCTGATCCGAAAAGCCGGACCTAGGGTTCCCCCTGATGCTCGAAGAGGGGCTCGGATAAAGGCCATGACAGCGCCTTCAGGAAGGGAAACGACATCCGCGGGTGTCGCCGCTGCCAGCATCGAGCATGGCTTTCGCCTGGCCTGAGTCCGAGCAATCCCATATCCACCAGATCAGGATCCGAAGATGCAGGAGTCAACATGCCTGTCGACCGCTACCTCAGAAGGAGGGTGGGGCTGCACCTGCCGTCGACAAAAAAACGCGAGCTTTGCAACCGATGGCGTGTAGGTGGACGGGGTTGAAGAGGCAGCGGGGCAGAGAGCCGACACGGATGGTAGGATGGCGGCCGGCGCCGCCGGCAATCCGGAGCCGGAAGGGAACACAGCTCCGTGTTGCTGGAGGCGTAGCCACCAGGACTCCGGCGAACAGAAGATGCTGGAAGGGACGCAGCAACCGGTCAGCCGGGGCCGAGACCGCGCCAGTGGGGACGCCGGCAGACCATGGACACTGGAGAACGCAGGTCCGTGGACGCCGGGACCGGAGCAGTGCCGACAAAGAACCACCATGAAACTTCAGCCGCCTGCGAAAGGACGCCGCGACCACACATACGCAAGTCGTTGCCGCAGCTCGGAGGAGGCGCCGTCAGGGACGGAGGGTGGCCTGCACCGAGGCAGGACCGAGCCCCGGCCTGCCCGGCCACCACACCCAAGGGCCACATCCGCCCCAATCAGCAACAGCAAGAAGAGCTGCGCCCACGGGAGACAAGAGGCGGACGGGGGAGGGTCACCGCGAGCAAGGCCGCGCCGCCGCGCCGGAGCGGCAGGAGGGGGCCGCAGCAGCTGGACGGGAGGGAGAGCCCATAGCCTGAGATCTGAACAGAGATGAAGTTGCATCCACTGGGCAGTACAATTCTCATGTGGCTGAAAAGATGATCTTAACTGACATGAGCTTCCGCGCGCTTCGGCAAACTGGCAAAGCAGTGTGCGCCCCTATCACTGTCACGTGGCAGTGGCTGTGCGCCGGCGCGCACGGGACAGAAATTGCAGAGAAACGAGCGAACCGAGCAGCAATGAGAAGACAGAGTGCTCTGCACGAACATCAGCTAGCTCTGTGATTCCATCTAAATCTAATTGCAGGTTTCGAACGTATCAGAGATAGGAAAAGTTATGGCAAAAATCAGGAATTCAATTATATATTCACATTTATTTTGGTGTTCAGAGACAAACTCGACTAACCGGCCAAAATTTTGTTCCTACAAATTATAGCCCATCTGCCTATGAGTATGATGTGACAGAAGTATAACTTCCACGCGAAACAAGCACCGTACGTCCATCCGATTAGAATCCCACGACTGCCTTCTCTTCTTCCTCCACCTTCCTTCGCTCGACCTGTTTCCAGAATCGTCGGATATTCCAGCCATCTTGCATGGGAATCCTTCTGGCACGATCTATCGATGAATCCATTCATCCGCGAGCGCCATTGTGTTGGTTCACTCGCACTCGGGAATGGCGCTGAGATCGGGTGCGAAGCGCGGCAGCATCCTCCCGGCACTCTTCGCACGCGCCACCGACCGCCTCTTCGCCGCCAGCGCCGGCACGGTCTTGTAATTGTAAGCGACGGCCTCCTGTGGTGGAGCGAAAACGAGCGGGGCCACCGAGCCGGCGCGCCTCCGTCATCCGGCGGAGGAGGCGGTGTTGGCCTTATTAACGAGTGCCGCGGACGCCCTGACAGCGAGAGCGGCGAGGTCCTCGCGCCGGAGGCCGTTCCGTCGAGCCTCAGCGGGGAGCACGAAGTAGATCTGCCCCGGGCGGAGCTCCTCGGCCTGGGGCACGGCGGCCACGCGGCCATCGAACCCCATCTCGTCGGCGTCCCCAGCCACCAAGTCGTCGAGCGCCTGGCCCGCTGTGGCCGGGCGCGGGTACTCCCGCAGCTCAACCATTGGAAGCAGTACCATAGCCGTCGAGGCAGGCTGCCCCTTTGCCCGCACCACCGTCGCCGGCACCGCGCTTCCGCTAGACATGCAGAGCCCCATTTGTCTTGGAGCTGCGTTTGTGGTGATCTTTGTGATGTTGTTGTGTGAGCTTTGGGTTGAGACGGCGATGGAGGAGGGCCAGTTATATATAGGAGGAGGAGGATATTTTTTCTTCATGTGTCTGTATTTCGGTTTTGGTATGGTGCGAAAACATCTACGGAATTGCTAATCGCTTTCATTCGTTTTTCTGTCCGTCCGATCCTTGGGTCAAGATTCGTGTTTTCCTCTTTTCCTTTCCAGCCTCGGGGTGTTTTATCGGGCCCGCAACGTTCTCCTGGAGACCCGTTAATCCTGGGCTAATCCTGGCGAGTCGTGTGTCCTAATCGTTTTTTTTTTTCTTTTTCTCCTCCGCTGACTTTATCTGTTTTCATTCACCATTTCGTGCAGCTTGGAGGCAGAGAGCCATGGCGATTTTGGCTGGATAACTTAGTCGCCGATCTCTCGAGGGCAAGCCGGTGGTTAGGCGTCCGGTCCTCATCCCCCCTCCCCCTGCTCCTTCTCCTTCAAGCGCGCGTT
This sequence comes from Elymus sibiricus, assembly GCA_039707655.1. Lineage (NCBI taxonomy): Eukaryota > Viridiplantae > Streptophyta > Magnoliopsida > Poales > Poaceae > Elymus > Elymus sibiricus. The sequence goes on along the minus strand of CM077664.1, from coordinate 397,793,711 downwards.
GAGGGACAGGCGAAATCGACGCATGGTGATTCGGCGGCGGTGCCTTATCTGCTCCCTTTGATTTCGTGCCGCTCCTCCTTTTGCTGTGGTGTTCTCCGAGCCCTGCGCCTCCCCTCTCCACCCAACGAGGTTGGTTTGCCAGTATCCCTTCCCCCCTGTCTTCATTTCACTGCTATTTCTATTGGATTTTGCAAGATCTGGCTTAGTGGCGTGTTGTTCCCATGTGTAGTGGTGGATCCCAGTTGTTTTAGGTTGTTTGTGGTGGATCCTAGATGTTGGATTTCTGCTGCAGATGGAGCAACATCTAGTACATGTAGATGCAACAACATCTTGTTTGTTGTAGATGTAGCGGTGGTTCCCTCATGTCTATTTTTGATTTCTGCTCCAGAATGTCTCTGCAGTTGTTCATGTGTCGAGTAGTTTAGGTCCCTATATGTGCATAGTCCATAGATGTGTGGATGTAAATGTTGAATCTAGCTCCTAGTTGTTTGGACTGTAAGTTTGTATGATCCCAGTTGTTTTTGTCAGTGATTTGGACTGTAACTTTTGAGCGGATTGGAGTGATTTGGTCTGTATTTTATCAGTTAAGCATTAGTGATTTGGACTGTAGTTACAGTTTATTAGTCCATCTTACTCTGTAATTTTCAAGTGTTTTCTCTCTGGCTTTGTAACTTCAGCAATGTGTAAGTTACAGTGATCTACTCTGAACTTTCCACTCTTTTCCAGCACATATTAAACTGAATATCAGTGTACTTACAGTCTAATTTTTTAATGTGAATTAACCCTGTCTCTTACTATTCCATGTACTTAAGTTTCCAGTCTAACTGCAGTGTAATTATGCAGGATTGTCAGTGTGTTTTACACTGTAAATCCCGGTGTATTTTCAGTCTGAGTTTCAGTAATTTTAGTGAATTACCTAGGATTGTCAGTGTGTTTTACACTGTAAATCCATGTGTATTTTCAGTCTGAGTTTCAGTATTTTTTAGTGAAATGCACTGTATTTTACAATGTAAGTCTCAGCTGATTTACAGCGTAAATCTTATTGCATTTTGCACTGTATTTAGTTGATTTTTACAGTGTAATTTCTCAGTGGATTTACAGTGTAATTCTTAGTGCATTTTGCAATGTATTTTAGTTGATTTTTTACAGTGTAACTCTCGTTGGATTTACACTGTAATTCTTAATGCATTTGCAATGTAATTATCTTAGTGGATTTTACAGTGTAACTCTCAATGGATTTACACTGTAATTATCTTAGTGGATTTTACAGTGTACGTAACTCTCAATGGATTCACACTGTAATTCTTCTTTACAGAATTGCTAATTTTCATCCGGATGAAATCAATTCGCTGTGAGCCGTGCGATCTCTGTTCTGAGATTCGTGCTTTTTTTTGTCACTCATTTGCTGGTTTTACGTATCGGGCCCGCCTAATTTTCCTGGAGACCCGGTACGCTTTCCCTCGCTATCGCCTGCGAGTTGCCTTTGTCATTTCCCCTGATCATTTCGAAGACGCAACCGGAACAGAGGCGAGAGAGAGCGACAACCGATGGCGATTTGGAGCTCCGCTCGCCGCTCGATTCAGTAGTTGGTGGTCAGTTGTTGGGATTCGGCTGGTTGTTTGATTAGGATGGCTCGTTTATTTGTTGTAGTATGCACAAATGGTCAATTCGAACATGCTGGAACGCCTCAGTCCCCTGTTCGTTTGGATTAGTTGGGCTGGGTGTGCGCAAATGGTCAATTCAGATGGTCATTTTGATCTGTTAGGGTTTTCTAGCTGTATGAGTTGGGTTGTTAGGAGTGTATTTTTCCAGTGTAATTCTCACTGTATTTTTCATTGAATTGGAGTGTATTTTCCACTCAAACTCATAGTCAGAACTTGTGTTCATGTGAGATTGCTGCAGAGTGTCCTTTTCTTTATCACTGGATTTACACTGTAAATCTTAGTTTTTACAATTGCTTGCAAGTGAGATCAAAGAGTTTTTCTTAGTGTAATTACAGTCACTTTATGTTGTAAGTGAAATTACAGTGCAAATCGTAGTGTAATTTTAGGTTATTTTATCTGTCTTTGTTAGTGGATGTACACTGTAATGACTCCATCTAATCTTTGAATGTATTCTGGTAATTCATAGTGGATTTTCTTAGTGTAATTACTTTATCTTTTTAGTGTAATTACTGTTTCATTTTTAGTGTAATTTCAATTTAGTGTATTTTACTCTAGCTCGTCAGTGCTTTTACACTGTAAATCGTAGTGCAATTTTAGTGTGTTATCTTCGTAATTTCAGTGTTCCTTTTTGGTATTTTGTTTTGTTTTGCATGAGCCAGCTTGGGGTGCAACTCGTAGTCGCCATTTTCCTGCTTATCCCAAGTAGGGTTTGAGCTGTAGTGGAATTACAGAGTAAGTTGTGGAATTTCAGTGGAATTACAGTGTATGAGCTGTGCCTTTTACAGTGTAAATTTAGTCGAATTATAGTGGAATTCCAGTGTATGAGTTGTGCATTTTACCGTGTCAATTTACTGTAACTCTTTGTGTAGTCTACTGTAACTTTATCTGCAACTGTAATGTTAGTTTAATTTCAGTGTAATTCCTGTACCTTATTAGTAAATTTACACACTGGAGTTTTTAGTGTGATTACATTGTGCAAGAGCCTGACATTTTTTCAACCTCACACTAGACTACATGAGGTTGAATCTTGGCTTGTCTTGGTCTTGGTCTGTGTTGGCTTGTCTTGGTCTGTTATTTACACTGTGGTTCGTCTTGGCTTGCAACCGCTAGATTTTTTTAGTTCATTAGTGTTGCATGAATTCCTGGTTTAGGTTAGTTAGCTACCTCACTAGAGTTCTTGTTAGCTTACCCAGAGCTTGCGCCTGGCTTTGTAGGTTTTATTTTAGTTTTTTAATGCTTATCATTGCTAATCGAGTTTTTTTGTATATTTTGCAGGGTGTTGGAGTGTTGCCTGCTCATTTGTATTAGTTCTTTTTTCTAGTTTATGTGTAATTTTTCTTGGTAGGTACCTTAGGTATTTGTTTAATGTAGTAATTTACACTCTATGCAATCTGGTATTGTGTATAATTTTGTTTCCAGGTTGCTTCATTTCCTGGTTGCTCCATTTTTATGCAATCTGGTATTGTGTATCATTTTGTTTCCTGGTTGTTTCAAAATATAGATTTCTTGTTTGTATCAATTAGTGTAAGTGCAGAGCCTGATAAAAGGTCGTAGCATTTGAATTTACAAGTAAAAGGTCGTAGCATTTTGATTTTGAACTGGTAATTATCATTTCTAGTTTGAGTGTACTCATTTGATTTTACAAGTAAAAGGTCGTAGCTTTTCGAAGTTCCAAGTACAAATAAAAGGTATTTGTATAAAGTACCACAGATTAAAAAATCCAGTCATAGTTTCATTGCATTTTCTTAACAGAAGTCGTGGACGAACGGCGGCGAGCAGTCGCGTAGAAGACGCTCCCAAAAAACCTAACCGCTGCTCTCCCGTACAGGATCTCAAGGGGTGGGGTTTCGGAGGCCCGTTCTCCCGCACAACTATGCAAGTGGTGGACGGGATGGGACCGCCGGCGGTAGCAGCAGGGAGTGGAAGGACGGTGAGCAATGCGTGTGGAGGCAGAGCATATGTGATCTGTTCTTCATGGCGACTAGGGTTGACTCCTCCTCCAATATATAGGCATGGTCGGGTAGAGAGACGTGGGATGAACCCATGTCCGAGTCGGCAACAAGCCCACGATCTAATGTCTCAGATTCATGGCGCGTCTGTTAAGGACTCTTCGTTCCTGACCGGCAAAAATTAAGCGCACACATGACATAGGTATGAGTTCGGCTCGGCTCATCCACGAAACACGACGCGACGCGAGGCATGTCATGGCGAGGCAGGCGGCGGAGAAGAAGCGCGTGGGAACCATTCCTCTGCTCAAGCTCCAATAGCATGTGGAAGAGTATCCCTTTTCAGGGGTCCAAAACTTCCTCCACTAGCGTGGTGGGACTAAACTTCCCGTCACATACCTTGTCATGACACCTATATGGGCCCTTAGAGATTTTTCTGAAATTGTTAGATGGGCCTAAAGCCCACGCTATATTTCAACAATCCCCCACCAGATCTAGAAGGACCATTGTGTTGTAGAGAGGATGGTTGACGACATGGAAAGATTTGGTTCAAGCAACATCACCGCTTTGTATATCGTTAACTTGTTGAAGGTGTTGACACAAAGGTTCGCTTCGGGGGTGATAGCATCCGATGTTTATTAGTTCAACCTGACAACATCAACTCTTTGTTAGGTATTATTGTGCTGCCTGTTGGCTGATTGTGGTCCATGGTAATAAGCTTTTGGTGCGACTACGAACATGTTTTTTTTTTTGCAAAAGACGAAGAACATGTTGTTGTGTGACTGGTCCAAAGCTCATGGCATCGCGTTTTTCTTTCCAATATTGGCATGTAAAATTATTTCTAGTAATATCATAGTCGTGTGCATGGGACGGTGGAATCGTCAGTCCGGATTAAATCCATTGCCGTAGTGAAAGCTCACTTCTATGAGTGCTAGTGGCATGGGTGTGCGCATACGTGGTGTACGTCCCTAGCGCGTCGTAAACAATAGAGCAAAAGTGCAGTCTTATCTACTACAACGGTATAGTGTGGATGTCCGTAGTGTGTGTCCCCACCGTATCCAAAACAAAAAGAGCAAAGTGTGCGCTTTGTTTCCGTGGCTATGAAAGGATCTGCCACGACATCCTTCACAGCATCATGACTGTGGCTGACCTGGATTGCTCTTTACACATTTCTTCATATCTTGTAATCCCTGTGGTGAGTTTATTATCCTACTTGAGTGCTTAAGATGACAGTACATGCGCTAAAGAAGCCAGTGGTCAATAGTTAATTAGTAGTTAGTAGTAGTGCTCTCTGTTTTGTTTATGTGCTCTTTCTTGGTATATCTTGTATCACAGATTGATGTGATTAACCGCATCACTCCCAGGCGCTGCTTTAGCCGGGAGATTCGGAGGATGCTAACATGTTTTGTACATGATCCAGAACAGAGAGAATTCTTTAGGTTATCCACCCCGTAACTTTTGCATCAAGCAATTATACCGATCAGTTGCACACTGCTGCTGCTAAGAGCTGAGTTATTGCATTGCATGGATAGATAGGGGCAGGCGCCGGGAGTGCCCTCAGCAAGATAACGGATGACGAAGGCATGGAAAAGCCCAGGATAACCTATATGGTAGTGAAAGTTCACGTCTAGTGTGTGTGTATGTGTATTACGTTGTACGCGTCCCTACTACCCATTAAAAAGGGTGAAACCATAATCGCATATTTATTAGCAATGTCTAATTGAAGTGAAATTGGTACCTTGGAACGAGCTACTTAAGTGGTTGAATAACGTTCATCTCATGGAGGTCGGGACGAGTTTGATGGAAACCTTCTCATAACGGCGTATTCTTGGTTAGATCTTAACTTGGAGTTAAGTAAATTACGTGTTCGTCTAAAAATTCACAATAGTTTGTTGCTATTTATGCAAGGGTTTCATTTTCATATAAATGAATAATCTGCAATGATAGCTTTGTGGTGCGATTGAGAACAAAATGACATCCGATTTTTCTTTACCAATATTGATGCTTATCATTATTTTCAGTAATGTTATAGTTGTATGTACAAGACGTCAGATCGCTGCACCAAAGTCCATGAAACACTCTATCCTAGTGAAAACTCACGGATCACAGTTGTAGCGCTAGTGGCACGAGTGGTGCTTGTACGTGGTGTGTGACCTTACCATGTCATAAACAATGGAGTAAAAGCGCGACGTTATCTACTACTGCAACAGAAGAGGGTGGGCTTATGTGGTGCGCGCCCCCACTCTATCCTAAGGGAAAAGAGCAAAAGCGTGAGCTTTGTTTCCATGGCTACGAAATGATCTGCCACGGCATCGTGGCTGAGCTGATCTGGATTGCTCTTTTTACATATTTCTTGGTATGATCGGCATCTCCCCGTGGCCTGTGGGGAGTTTATTATAGTACTTGAGTGCTTAAGATGACAAGTAGTCAAGTGGGTGATACTAAATCACAGGGTAATTGATAGTTAGTAGCAGTAGTGCCCTGTTTTGTTTATTTGCAGTTTGGTGGTATCTTGTAGCTAGCAAAGGTTCATCGTAAGCTGCTTGGCCGAGAGATTGGGAGGATACTAACGAGTTTTCTAAACGATCCAGAACAGAGTGAGTTGTTTAGTTTATCCATCCTTTAAAGTTGCGCCAAGCAATTAGACCTCAGACTCAGAAGTGCACCAAAGTAAATGGTATGTTGGTCTCAGCGTACTTTCCAATAGCTATTTAGAACAGAGTTACTTGGGTACTGGCTAACATTAATATCTTCTTTATCGGAAATATAAGCACTAGCAAATATCTTCTTTTGCAAATATATTGCTCTAAACATAATGTTCTTTTTTAAATGATTCAGAGTAGAGTTAATATATTCCCCTACGGAATATCTGCCCTTTAACAGTCTGACATAGTTGTTTTTTAAGCCCTTCAGAAAAAGAGAACAAATACTAGTTTCTTAACGATTCATAAGAGAGTTGTTTGACTTTTCCTTCCAGTAAAGATGCACCAAGCAAGCAGTGCTCTTCTAGTCGATCATTCCCATTGGCCAACATATATGATATGCATTTTTAGCGTTTGGTGTCATCAGTGAATGGAGGTGCTGGATATGGTTTTGCCTATATGTATGTAGCAGATTGTTTACTACCCATGCATCACATCGGTGAGATATTATTCTTATTTGATAGTGTCATGTATACTCAGTTATATCTTGTTGCTATTTCGTTGTACTTTCGTTGTATTTCGTTGCGAAAAAATATGTTTTCTTCATCATGAAGACAAAGGCATGGTAAATCCATGTATGTACAGTGCAAAGCCTTCCAGTCTGGGCGGCAGTGGCCTCCACACCTGCGTTGATAGGCATGAGGAAAGAAGAGGCAAATATCTTATTTTAGCACACATTATATAGTCATTTCATTTTTAAACGATTCACAAAGAGTTATTTGACTTATCTTTCCTATAAAGATACACCTAAAAATATTGTACTTCTAACGAAATATTCCCAATGACTAATCTCATGCATCTGGTACCTCAAATGAACAGAGCAGAGGATATGTTTCTGCTGATATGTCCATGGATGGTTGTGCATCGGTTGTTAATATTTCGAATATAACTTGGCGATGTTGAATATTATGTACTTTAGCACATACTAGAACTGTTTTCCGTGCTTCGTCGCGCTGGTTTTTCCTCTGCACATGTCCGGCCACATGTGGCCCATGATGGGGTGGGTCGGACCTAGGCCGTCATCTGATAGACATAGCCTCCTTACTCCATCCACTCCGCTCACCGGCCTATACTGGCTATCTTTCATACATCTATTTGCACGACTGCTGCCTCTCTCCCTTCCCTGAACCCCTCCCTCCCTTTCCGCTCCCTCCTCACTGGTATCCTCGTCCACTTCTTCTAGATCGACGGCTCCTTTCGGTGTTGGCTTCTCTGGACGGGCCATCCCATACCACCGCAACCCGGACATGTGCACCATGAAGCAAGCAAATGGACACAACTGCACACGGTTGGTGTCACCCTTAGGAATACGGCACCTGACCGATTGAAAGCTGGGCCACGGAACTAGCCCAGAACGCCATAGGCGTCCTATCTCTAGTGAGCTTAGTAATGTACCATATGCCATATTATTGTTGAGTTTGTTTCTTTTCGGGAATTGTTGCTAGGATTAACAACCGATTTCCAGTTGCATTCTCATTACGCGTCATAATAAATATTAGCAGTCAAAACAGATAGCAATAATAATCTGCAACGCAGACGACCGTGCTCTAAAAAATACAAACAAAGTGAAGGTAGTCCTAGCAAAAGGTAAATCAAGAAACTGAAAAGGTGTAATAGAAGTATCAATATTTGTATGTTTGATCATTCGATAAAAATCGTTTCTGGCAAGTTTTTTAAGAAAATAAGTCTCCACGAGGTCTCAACACCGAATTGTACATTGCACCATGCTTCTGAATCTAAAATTTGATACCATGCCACAACATGTCTGAATTTTGCGAACTGTACATGAAAAGAGTGCTCGTTGCCTGGGGTTGCTACCTTTTGTCCATGTTCGTCGTCAAGTAATGTCCCTCTTAAAATTAGAGGATTAATTAGCAACGGGAACCCTCCTGACTAAATGATGCTAAACTAAACTGTTTCGAGAACAATCTGCTAGATCTAAAATTTGATAGCATCCCACAACATCTCTGAATTTTGATAGTAGTCACACATGATAAATTTCTGATAACAGTATGCAGGACAAGCTCAAGATATAATTTGATACCTCGATAGGTGCCCTTTTAACTCAATCTATGCAATGGAAACTAATGAAAGGTGGCTGGGCCGAATCTCTACATTGAAGCATCCAGGAAACACCGAAGTCCAATATTTTATTTGCAAGCTAAATCTGAGAAGCGCCAAACGAAATAAATAAAAAATACTACACGCACTTGTCACAATGCTCACATGTGACAGAAAAATTGAGGTGGCCTCGACAACGAAGATAGCGTGGAGGCCCGCGACGATGGATTTGTACGTGTGCCCAAGCTGAAGCTTCCCAAGTTCTAGGGGCTCACCGCTGGCCACCCGAAAGCCCTCCACAAATCACGTTGGCATGGTAGACATGATTCGTGCACGTTCTTAAACCTATATGCATTAGGACATGATTCGTGTTCGGAGCCCCGCTTCGGTACAACCCCCCTACTAAACGTACAAAGGGTAAATCTGTACCTTTGGCAAATCGTACCCACTTTCGTATGTATGTTGGGTCACCCGCCTGAACGTATACGTCGTATGGAATCGCGGGGGCTATATCTCGCATTCACCAAGATTGAAGGATCTCTCGCTGAAGCGGATACGGTAGCGTGCCAGCCCATTACAGCACACTTTATTAAAAGAAATAGAGAATTAAAATGGAGAAGGAGGGATCAATATCAGGTCTCCTGATTGCTAACCGGCGCTGCGAGCCACTAAGCCACGGCCGGCTTTGTGATATAATAGTAGATCGTGACTTACTTGATGGTAAAAAAAGCTGGTTTTCACTTATTTTTTCTGAGTTTTCTTTGTTTTTGTTTTTTCGTTGTATGTTTCACCGGTTTTCATTGTGTAGAGGTTGTCAACCTCTGGTCTTCGCGGAACAATGATCGTTTACTTGTGGCGCATATCTTCGAAGAAATAGGGGAAAGATCTTCAGTGTTTGCATCCTTCTCAGTTCGTCATGTTATGAGGGAAGCCAACACTCCGGCAGATTTATGTGCTAAACACACTACTAGTCTTAGCAGCTCTGACTGCTGGATTGAAGAAAGTCCGGGGTTTCTTGTTAGGACCCTTGTGGCTGATTGTAACCCAATTTCTATTAAGCAATAAAGATCCCTAAGTTTCGAGTCAAAAAAAAGTACGCACGAGAAAGAAGCCTTTAGCCCATTGATTTTTTTAACATGTTGCCCAAACAAAAGCCTACAAGTATTTCACAAAAAACAAAAGAGCCCACAGGTACGATGCCATCCACAGCATGCTCGACAGGCGACTTCCATACCATTTACAAAGTAGTATGCAACACGGAGCCCCTACTCAGCGACCTATGCGCTGAATAGAGAGCAAATGCGCGCCTCGCGCTCCCCCAACACGCGTTCTTGTGCCAGCCCACGTGCGGGCGGGACCTGTTTTGTCATCGTTTCCTTTTTGCTTTTTTCCTTTTCTTTTTTTATTCTTGAAAATTATTCGGGATTCCAAAAAAGTTTCAAATTTTCAAAAATGTGAATTTTGAAAAAATTGTACGGGCAATCATATTATGTTCGTGAATTCAAAAAATATCCATGATTTTGAAAATGTTCAGGAAATCATAAAATGTTAGCGGATTCAAAAAATGTTTGCATATTAAAAAACCTCATTTTGATAAAACTAAAACATGTTCATGATTCGAATAAATGTTCGGGTATTCAGAAAATGTTCGTGAATTTGGAAAAATGTTCACAAAATTCAATAAATGTTCCTGAATATAAAAAATTGTTCCCAAATTAAGAAAAAGTTCATTGATTCAAAAAGTGTTTGCTGATACAAAAAATGTTAATGCATTTCAAATAATGTTCATCAAAACAAAAAAATGTTCATGAATTTCAAAAGTTGTTCCTGAATTTCAAAAAATATCCGTCGATTCAAAAAATGTTTTCTGATGATTAACTGAAATCACATATACACATGCTGACATGCATTTGCGTACGTACGTACGTTTTGTTACGTCCCACGTGGCTCGCAGGATGACGTGCACGTATGTACGTACCAATCGGGTGCTATATATAGAGCATGTTGATCGGTCGTAAATACATACCAAGCCGGCCGCTTTCCTGCCCTAGGTAATCACGCGATCATCTTCCTCCACCGCCGCCGGCCGATCGGATCTTGACAACCAGTCGGCGGTCCACATACATGGACATGGTGTGCGCCGACGTGCTGGTGGAAATCCTCCGCCGCCTCTCTCCGCGCAGCCTCGCCGCCTCTCGCTGCGTCTGCAAGGTCTGGCACACCACCATCGACGACCACCGCCTCTTGCGTGGCGACCTCTTCCCACTGTCGCTCGACGGAGTCTTCTACGCGTACCCCGACGGCCGAACCCCGACCCCAAGGCTCTTCGGGTGCCGTTCCATCGTGCGCCGCATCACCTCTGGTTTCAAGTACGTCGATGACATCCTGAGCGAAAAGCGGTGGTATTGGCCCATGAGGAGCTATTGCAATGGCCTCCTCTTGCTGCATTATCACGATTTTCATGTGGTCAACCCCGCCACTGGGCAATGGGCGTCGTTGCCTCCTGTTCCTTGCACGTGCTCGCGTCCGCCGTATCATGGCTGCACGTGTCTCCAGGGTGACCGCTACATCGGGTATGATCCTACGGTCTCGCCGTATTACCAAGTGTTATTGATTCCTCGAATTTCTCATCTTGTATCAATTAGAGAGACAGAATGGCCATCGTCGTCATACGTCATCCGTGTCTTCTCGTCAAAGACTATGTGCTGGAAGGAGAGGTCATTCTTGCGACAAGGGGATGCGGCCGGGATGCTTGCCGATGTGGAAGCATGTTGGTTGTGTTTGTATCACTCTTCCTTTTGGCAAGGGATACTCTACGTACATCGTGAATGCAATCTTATTTGGAGATATATGTACTCACAACCCATCCACCATATATAACACTCTTTTTATTTTTCCTATCAATAATGTCTTGTCTGTTAATATTTAAAGTTTTTTTTTGCAAGATTGAACCTATCGGACGACAAGTACCAAGTAATTAAGTTTCCGGAAGGAAACAAAGGAATACCTCGTCTAGGAAAATAGATGAAAGGGGTATATTGTGCATTGTTTCGAGGAATTTGTGAATGTCAAATTTGGTTCCTTGATGAATCTCGTGGCCATATGGAATGGGTGTTGAAGAATAAAATCAATCTTCAGCCAACCGTGACAAAATATTCAAGCGTGCATGTTGAGGATGGACCATGGATCTTCCAATCGTGTGATCAAATGGATGAGCGGTTGGTCAAAAATGTCGCTAGCCTTAAACTCGGAGTCCGTAACAATGAAACCCTATTGAAAGATGTTTTTGAATGGGATTCCGACGATGAAAACACGGTTGGCACTGCAGACTGGCCTCGAAACTCCGACAATAACTCTCCTTGTTTTAAGTGTCTTGGATTTCATCCTTACAAAGAAATCGTCTTGCTCAGTTGGTCTGATAAAATAGTAGCATACCACTTAAATAGCTCGAAGATTCGATATTCAGGCAAGATTTCGCACATGTGTATCAATATAACATTGGCTTTCGCATACGCCCCATGTTGGATGAGGGACTTACTTGGAAGCACTTTTTTTTTTTGCGAAAACAACCCTGGATCTATTAGCCAAACCATCCGGTACAAGACACCCCAAAGAAAACCGAAATTACATCCGGGTCCCTGGGATCCCGATTCCCCCCCAACTCCGACGCGGAACGGAGACGCGCCGCCGCACCACCGCCACTGCTCCCTCCTGGAGCCGTCGAAACCTTGGATCCAGCGGATTGGGTCATCGCGGACGGGAAGTCGCCGCTCTCAGCACCAGCATGCTCGCACGACGGAGAGGAGAAGAAACGAAGAAGCACCGGAGCAAGGCCAACACCTCCACTACCAGCCGATAGAAGAGGTGGAAATCCAAGGCAGCTCCACCTGCAGCGCAGGCCTGCTCCACGGCGAGGCCGGAGCCCTCCTCGCCGTCGCGGAGAGGGAGCCAGGAGACAAAAGCTCCACGACGTGGCCTCCGCCTCCGGCGCGAAGACCACCCCCGGAGACTGTACAGACCACGGGATCCACAGATCCCCGGCCACCAGAAGTCGCACGCGCCGCGCCGGAGTCCCGGAGAACACCACCGCAAGAGGGGAAGCGCGCCGACACCGAAGCCCACGCCGACAGCATCACCGCCTCCACAACGCCGCCGGAGAGCACTACACCTACCCTATCTACACGCCATACGCAGAGAAACGGGATCCCCACCTCCTCCCGCCGCCGAAGCGAGCGGAGGAGGCCGGGATCCGCGCCCTCGCCGGCGGGGATCGGGGGAAATCGACGGGGCTCCCTTTTCCGCCTCTCTCTACTGTAGAGGGAGGAGGGGAAAGGTAACAGCTCTACCAATTCCTCTACTTGGAAGCACTTAATGCTACTTTATACCAATATTCTCCAATATTAGTGACAAACTATTAATTATTTTCTCCAATGCTACTTCTTGTACTGGTGGTCATGTGGTATGTTTTGCCCTCGGTGGAACAAGTCAACTTGATGTTGTTTTAGTTGTTACTTGGTACATTGATCTCAAGTAACTCGACGTGACTCCTTGATAAGGGACACTCGCATGTTTTTATTCAGTTCGTTAGACAAAAATGTATCAGTTTTTTTTATGTTAAAACTTATTGTATTGATCACCTACTTACAACCCTTGATTTTTCGAGTCACACAGCAGATTTATTCTACTAGGTCATTCTTAGTAAGCAAACAAGAGTATTTGTTACTGTCTTCGCTCCAAAATAGACGGCGCTTTGGATTTGATGTTAACAATTCCAAACAAAATTTCACCGCAAAGAGAAGGGAATAAAGTAGTGCTTCTGTTTATACTAAAGAAACTAAACTACGGGGCGGCCTCCTGAAACTGAGAAGAATGGGTGAAGAGCATAGCTTTTTTTTTAGGGGTAAAGCCAAGTTTTATTCATCAAAAGCCACAAGGAGTGGGATACAAATTTGATCATGGGATTGGCCTAACCAAACGTGGCGCCCCGGACCAACAGCTAAGGAATACTTGGCTAAGCTATGTGCTTCAATGTTGACAGCACGACTTTTGAAAGTAAAATTACAATGAAAAGAACTAGCTCTAAGATTAATTTCATTAACTACTGAACCATGCTTGCCTCGGCTGCCCTTGGAGATGTCCGATACCGTTTTCCATATGGCGCTTTGGATTTGATGTTAACAATTCCAAACAAAATTTCACTGCAAAGACAAGGGAATAAAGGAGTGCTTCTGTTTATACTAAAGAAACTAAACTACCGGGCGGCCTCCTGAAGCTGAGAAAAATGGATGAAGAGCATAGTTTTTTTTTAGGGTAAAGCCAAGTTTTATTCATAAAAAGCCACAAGCAGTGGGATACAAGTTTGATCATGGGGTTGGCCTAACCAAACGTGGCGCCCCGGACCAATAGCTAAGGAATACTTGGCTAAGCTATGTGCTTCAATGTTGACAGCACGACCTTCGAAAGTAAAATTACAATGAAAAGAACTAGCTCTAAGATTAATTTCATTAACTACTGAACCATGCAGGCTGCCCTTGGAGATGTCCGATACCGTTTGTTTGGAGTCCGAGGCGATGATAAAATTTTGCAGGTGCAAATCTTCCGCAAGGGTCGGTGCTTCCCTACATGCGATCATCTTCATAATGGCTGGATCCTCGACGCCCGCAATGACCAACACTGAACTGCCGAGGTACTGCCCCTGTCTATCTCAACAGACCGCTGATGCGGATCCTCCTCGGCCGCTCCTTATCCCGGCATCCACATGAATCTTTGCAAATCCCAGTCGGGGATAGCTAGGATGAGCCTTCATGCGAGCTTATAATCTGGGCCGGCCCAATTGTCCTCTATAAGGTTTCTACTTCGAGGCACCCGCGAGTTGTTCTCAAAAAACAAAAAACCCAGGTGAGTGCCCTATCTCATGCGTTTAGCGCGGGAGCTATATCTTGCTTGACACGAGTGCTCCTTCCGTCTTGCCTGAAGCTTCGACCCCGCAATATAGCTACTGGGCCGACCCAGTTTTTTTTTTTTTTCATTCGATGTGTTTCGTTCGCTGGGTTTAGTTCGTGTTTTTTTTACCTGTGTGGGTTTCTTCTTCGGTTTTGGCCTGGTTTTTTGTTTTGTTTTGTATTGTATTTTCTTCAGGTTTTTTATTTCTTCACCAGTTTTTCTTGTTTTGTTTTTCTTTTTCTTTCTTTTTTGGGTTTCTTATGTTTTTCCTCGGTTTTTCTTTTTTGCACAGTTTTTCTCTGTTTTTCTTGTTTCATTTTCTCTTTGGTTTTCTTTTGTTTTTACTTTTCCTTTCTATTTTCTTTATTTTTTTAGTGTTTTTGTTTCTTTATTAGTTTTCATCAGTTTTTTTCGTTTGTCATTGGTTTCGTTTTATTTTTCTTCATTTCCTCATGGGTTTTCACGGTTTTCTTTGGGTTTTCCGTTTTTCTTCGTTTATGAGGTGTTTCTTCTGTTTCTTTGGTTTCCACTCTTTTTCTTCGTTTTTTATTCAACACATAAATACATATTTCATTCACGTTTGTACATTTTACCTTTACACCAGGAAAATCTTTAACATATTTTACATACATGATTAACATTTTAAAAAATAATGTTGATGACTACTTTTTTCATACACATTGTACAATTTTGGTATACACCAGGAATATTTTTAATACATGTTTAATTTTTTTGAAGTATATGATTTGCATTTGTTTAATACATGATCAATATTTTTTAAAATTTATGTTTTTATGTTCAAATTTTTCAATAGATGTTCTACATTTTGTGTATACATCAGTAACATTTTTTGTACACGTTTAACATTTTTTTGGATGATGAACATTATTTTCAAATAGTTGTGTTTGATGACTACTTTTTTGTACACATTGTACATTTTTGGTATACATCAGGAATATATTTTTATGCATGTTTAACATTTTTGAAAATATATGATAAAACATTTTTTTGATAAATGATCAACATTTTTTAAAACATTATGTTTTAAGCACGTTCTACATTTTTGGTATACATAAGAAGCATTTTCAACATTTTTGAAATAGATGATTAATTTTTTAATTAAACATATATTTTAGGATGTGTACTCTTCTCCATATACATTATACATTTTTATATACATTTTTTACATTTCCGAATTAAATGATTAACATTTTTAAAAACTAAATTCTGTATGTCTAATTTTTTCCACATCCATTGTACATTTTTTGTAAAAAAAATCGTATACACTGGAAACATTTTTTCTATACACATTTAACATTATTCAAATGGATAATTAACATTATTTTAAAATATATGCAAAGTATATTTTTGTAATATATATGTTTTGAATATTTGGAAGTATAAATAAAAGTAAGAAAAGAAATAAAAAACAAAAAAAAGTGAAACAAACAGAAAGAAAAACGAGGCAGTGGACTCCCGCGCGCCAGGACCGGCCTAGTATGGCGCTCGCGTCAGGCGACGAACTCGTGTCGAGCGAGGTGGATGAACGGCCAAGTCGGGACCGGCTTGGGGCCATGCTCACAATGTTTGAGGCCGTATTGATAACTTCGGCCGGACTTCCAATCATGGGTTCCAACTCGGATAGGCGACTACCTTGGGCTAGAGTCTTTATAAGTTAACGGTCGTGGCCGACACCCTCGCCGGCTTCCGATTGAAGTTAGGCGAGTACATGGTGGTAAGTGGTGAACGCATGTGCAAAGAAGTACACCCATACAGGCTTATCAATCTATTCGAATAGTTGCGTCCGCGGATAAGGACTACTTGGCGACTTATACTGTTCATAGAAAACTTTTACGGATACTTTAAAATGGTCCAGATAAGTGTGAGTACTATGGGTTGCCTTCTCGTAGGGAAAAAGAGAGAGAATCCGAAGTAGTGTATTGATGTGGTGACTAGCTAGATGATGGAATCGTGTAAATCTTGCTGTGTACCTTTGTACTCATGTGTTGCTTAATAAACTGTTGCAGAGGAGTCCACTAAACCCAATGTTGGTTTCTACGTGGAGTTCGTTGTTGATATCACCGAGTAGCTTGGAGGTCCCAGATGGCAATCTGGTGCCTTGGGAGGGTCGTTGTTTATTTCCAGGCTTCTTAAGCCATTTGTTAAACTTGTCTGTACTCAGACATAATTTGCTTCCGTTGTTCAAATGGAGCGTTGTTCAAAAAAGACGTCAACCTCGTGGATGATAACGGCGAAATACTATCAAAGGATGATTTTGAATGGGATTCTGACAATGAAAAAACTATTGGCTCCAGAGACTGGCCTCGACATTCCCACCATAAATCTCCTTATAATTTTGAGTGTCTTGAATTTCATCCTTACAAAGAAATCGTCTTGTTCCATTGGTCGGATAAAGCAATGGCCTACATTTAAATAGCTCTAAGGTTCAATACTTGGGGAAGATGCTAAACACGAGCACACATATAGACATGGCTTCTGCATCCCTTTGCATATGCCCCATGTTGGATGAGGGACCTACCTGGAAGCAACTAATACCAATATATGTTATTTATGTGATTTGTTTACAACTAGCATGAAGCTAATCTTTGTCCTTTTAGTGTATTATTTTAGCGATAGCCTCTTGTCTTAATCATTTATGAGGGGATCTATGGTCCCCTCATGGGCACTACCGTTGGATCAAAACCACCTTGTGGTAGCTCGCTAGCTCGCACACGCGGAGCTTTCTTACTAGTACTCTTTTAAATACTGTCGATAAACTAAGTAAATGGGTCTACCTGTTGCGCTTCGGTAAACGGTTTGAGAGATAAATTATTCCTTTTATTTTATTTTGAAGTTATGAGAGTATCTCGTTTTGGAGGATATAAGCTGTGAGGTACATCCAGCGTGTTAAAAATAAATTTGCCTCTACTTACAACCCATAATTTTCCATGTGATGCGACAGATTTACCCTATGAGATTATTCTTAGGGAACACGCCCAATTATTTATTACACTCTCTTCGCTCAAAAATATACAACGCTTTGGATTTGTCATTAGCAATGGGTCCAATAATAATATAGCCAATTGTTGCCTATATCTCATTGCCATGTCATCTATTGCCATCTAATAGCCAACATGTACAGTAGTTAGCTATAGAGAAGTACTGCATGGAATAAGAGACGCCCGCAGGCTGACTTGGGCTCGGTCGCTATGTCCCTTAGTGGTGTTATGACAGAACTTAAACAGTGGAGTTCTGAAAAGTTTGGGAATGCCCTTCGGGATATTGAGCGGCTCCGAAAGGAGCTAGAGGAGTTGCAGTCTTGTGACGCTAGCAGCGATGTAATCTGGGCGAAAATGTTTGAGCTTGATGAACTTCTCTATCGCGAAGAGATGTTATGGTTACAAAGGTCACGAATTACCTGTTTTAAGGAAGGGGACCGGAACACTAAGTATTTTCATCGACGGTGCACCTCTCCACACAGCCCACTAGGCCCAGCCCACAGAAATCACATCAAGCGGTTGAAGCGGGCTGATGGCTCTTGGTGCACGGTGCCGACGGACATGGAAAGGATGGTGGCCTCTTACTTTAAAGAGGTCTATACAAAAGATCCAACGGTGAACCCGGACGTTCTTTTGGATTGCATCGAGCCTAAGGTAACAGAGGATATGAACAATATTTTATGTGCAAAATTTTCTGAAAAGGAAGTGGCGGATGCACTGTTTCAGATTGGCCCCTTGAAGGCCCCAGGTCCGGATGCCTTTCCGGGTCGTTTTTATCAGCGAAATTGGGCTTGTCTCAAAGCTAAAATCACTGCTCCGGTTTTGGCCTTTTTTGATACAGGTTTTATGCCACTGGGTGTCAATGACACTTCCATTGTTCTGATTCCCAAAGTGGCTCATCCAGTTGATTTAAAGGACTTCCGCCCAATTAGTGTATGCAATGTCATCTACAAGATTGTTTCTAAGTGTTTGGTAGGCCTCTCTTAAGTGAACTGATCTCGGAGAACCAAAGTACCTTTATCTCTGGATGGCTTATTTCAGACAATGCAATTATTGCTTTTGAATGTATGCACTTCATTGACTCACTTCGGAATAATGACACTCCATTTTGTGCTTACAAGTTAGATTTGTCTAAGGCTTATGATCGTGTCGATTGGGTATTTCTTGCGAAAGCTTTACTCAAGTGGGGTTTTTCCCAAGCTTGGGTGTCTTTGATCATGGAGTGCGTGACTTCGGTTAAATATTCAGTCAAATTTAATGGGAATCTTCTGGAACAATTTCCTCCCTCAAGAGGTCTTCGGCAAGGTGACCCGTTGTCCCCCTTTTTATTCTTATTTGTCGCTGATGCTCTCTCTGCTTTGGTGAACAAGTCTGTTATGGAATGGGGTCTGGAACCGGTGACTATATGTCGACATGCACCGGCGATATCTCACCTTCTTTTTGCGGATGATTCATTGATATTCTTTCGTGCAAGTGAGGCTCAGGCGACAATTGTTAAGGATGTTTTGAACACGTATGCGGCGACGACGGGACAACTTATTAATACGTCCAAGTGATCCATCCTCTTTTCTGGTAATTGTTTGCAGGCTGTCTCTCTTGAAGTGAAGAGTATTTGTGACTCGGGAGGTTTTTGATCCTAAGTATCTGGGGCTGCCGGTGCCAGAGGGTAGAATGCATAAAGAAAAGTTTCATACCCTACAGACCAAACTCAGCAAGAGGCTTGTGGATTGGGGTGATCACTTTATGGTCTCTTCCAGCAAGGAGATCCTTATAAAATTTGTGGCGCAGGCGATCCCAACATATGTCATGAGCATTTTTAAACTGCCGTATTCTGTTTGTGATGATCTAACCAAGATGATAGGACAGTATTGATGGGGAGTTGAGAAAGGAAGGAGAAAGATGGCTTAGGTTGCTTGGGACAAACTTTTCCTTCCAAAGTTAAAGGGAGGGCTTGGTTTTAGAGACATGAGAGCCTTCAATCAAACACTTCTGGCTAAACAAGCATGGAGACTCATAGACAGACCTGACAGCCTGTACGCCAGACTTCTTAAAGTAAGATACTACCCCAATGGGAACCTTATTGACACAGCATGCACAGGTAATACTACGGCGGTGTGGCGAGTAATTGAACATGGTTGGAACTTCTGAAAAAAGGTTATTCGGCGTGTTGGCAATGGTACGTCTATCAGAGTTTGGAGGGACCCGTGGATTCCTAGGGGACCTTCATTTCGTCCTATCACGCCAAAACGACAATGCAGACTTAATAGAGTCTCAGATTTCCTGGATATTAATGGAGCTTGGAGGGTGGACTTATTGAACCAACACTCTGTTGCAGCAGATGTGTTGGCTATCTGCAAAATTCGCACGTCCGCTCGTCAGCAAGAGGATTTTATCACTTGGCAGCCTGACTCCAAAGGCTGCTTCAGCGTCCGCAGTGCCTATAAGCTCGCAATGGAACAACATGAAGAGACCTTCTTGGTGGGGGCTTAAAGTTCTAATCCCAACGGCGATAGAAGTATTTGGAACTTAATCTGGCGCGCCGCAATTCCACATCGCATGCGATCCCATGCATGGAAGGTTGCAGTAGGTGCACTGCCGACCATGCAATATAAGCGGCCGCGACATATACCCTGTGAGGCCTCCTGCCGTTGTGTGGCGCTGGCATTGATGAGTCATATCATGCAGTGGTCACATGTGACATGGCGGATTCACTTTGGGATTCTATGGGAGAGATTTGGCGAATACCACCGAAGGAACAGGTGATGAATACAGGTACGGAATGGCTGCTGCATCTATTAGCTACGCAGGATAGCAATGCTGGAGACATGATTCTGTAGGGTAACGCAGCAGAAAACAAAAATATTCCGACCTACGCACCAGCCCAGGACCACTATGAAGACTGCATACAAGGTTTGATCTTTTCGTTACCGACTCGTAGGACAGCGGAAGTAGAGTCGATGACGATCGGCGGTGCAGATCCCCACAGCTAGGATTTACAACCTCCCAACCGCGAGGATGTACTCCCTCGTCTGCCCCACAGACAGCCCTCCGGGAGGTAGTCGGACAGTCCCTCGGACGGTGTCACGGACAGCCCTTCGGGAGGACGCTTGAAACTCGGACGGTCACTCGGACAGCCCTTCGGGAGGACACTCGAAACTCGGACGGTCACTTGGACAGTCCTTCGGGAGGCACTCTCGAACTAAGACCGAAACTACGATCTCTCTACGGAGTTGCACACATACGGTGTCATCTATCCGGCAGGGCTTCGCCGTCCAGAACTAGTTCCCACCGGAACCCAGACAGCCTTTCGGCTCTACGAAACTCTTTTCGTGGGAGGGAAAAGAAGAAGCCAGATTATTCATGGCACTTGTATGTGAGAAAGGAGTGAGTGTGGAGAGCACCTCTCCACCTCTATTTATAGGAAACCAAGGGGTAGGAATGATACACAAAAAATACCAAAATACCCACACTTTATGTCACACATAAAGGGCATAAAGGGCATAAAAGGAAGGCAAGTGGAGTAGCTCCACATGGCTGCCATCCCTTGGTGGGACCCCCCCAAAAGGGGTTCCTTAGTCCCTAAGTCTTTCTGTGACGTCCCGAGACCGATGCTCCAGATTCCTTCCATTTATTTTCCGTCGTTGCCGTGTGATTCGTTTGCTTGTTGCACCTTGCCATGTCATCATGTGCATTTCATCCGCATGTTTTCATAAAACTTGCATCTGTTCGTAGTTGCCGGCTTCTCCGCGTCCCTTCCGTTGTCCGTTTCGA
Source organism: Elymus sibiricus (assembly GCA_039707655.1). NCBI lineage: Eukaryota > Viridiplantae > Streptophyta > Magnoliopsida > Poales > Poaceae > Elymus > Elymus sibiricus. The sequence continues at coordinate 397,772,625 of CM077664.1, read as the reverse complement.
GACCCGACACACTCGCATGCGCTCGCGGCACCTCCGAAATATTATTTTATAAGTGGGATGAAATGTTCTCGGAATGGGTTGAAAGTTGGCGTGCGATCTTATTATATTGTAGGTAGACCGCCTGCCAAATTTTGTCCCATTCGGAGGTCGTTTGATGCCCCAACGGATAAATTATAGCGGCACTATAGCCGGTCAAACGTCGGACGTTTTCGGTGTCCCGAAAATCGTGCCGGGCTGCCATCCTCCCTCTCTTCTTAGCTCACACCTCTACACACAGCCCACTAGGCCCAGCCCACCCCCCTCTCGACCGGAGCCGCCGGATCGCGATCGGAGGTCTCCGAAACCACCCCCAGATCCCTCTCCTAGCCCCTACTGCCTACAAATGGACACCCCCCTCGTCCAAATCTGGCAACCCTAGCCTCCCCTAACCTCCCAACAGCCGCCACCTCTCTCCTCCTCAAAATCCGCATCCAACCAGCTCCCCGCCGCCACATGTCGCGCCGCCACCCTCGGCCAACCGGAGGCCGCCACGTCACCTCCCCGGTCTCCCCACTTCCCGCGGCCCGCGAGGCCCACGGCCGGCCCGCCAGGGCCCGCGTGCACGCGCCGCCGCCCCTCCGTGCCCGCTCGCCCCGAGCGCTCCATATCGGGAGGGAAGCCCCGATCCAGAGCCTCCCCGCTGCTCGCCAACCACGCCGGCCTCGTCGCCGTCCCGCCACCGGCGAGCTCTCCCCGCCGGCGACCCAGGCCAGCGCCGCCTCCCTTGCTTCTCCTCTCCTCCCGCTTCTCTCTCCCATCCCTAACCTCTCTCTCTCTCTCACAGCTCCGCCCCGCGCCATGGATGTCCGCCGCCCGGAGCTCCGTGCTCGCCGGATCTCCGCCGCCACTGCCCGAATCCGAACCCCCACGGCTGGATCCGTCCATCCCCGTCGTCTGCCGACCTTCCCCGCCCGCCGACTGCCGTCACCGCCGCCGTTGACCGCCGCCATGGCCTCCTGCTCGTGCAGGAGCACGAGGAGGACGGCGACCGCAACCGTCGCTCGCTAGCGCCACGTGGGCCACGGCCTCGCCAGGCCCAGCCGCTCCGGCCTCCCCCAGCCCGCAGCCCCGCCAGGCCTGCCTCCTCTCCGTCCTGGGCCAGACCCATGGTGAGCACGCGCTAAACCTCGCCCTATGCATCACTTTGCTATCCAGCGCTCAGTTCTGCGAATAACGCCTGTCTTTTGTCTGCATATTATCTTATTGCATTTTAACTGCTTGCATCTTTGTGCATGTTTGTCGGATGGAGATGAACTTTATATGTAAAATGTTCTACTCAATGTGCTCTACATGATGGTTGCTGTTGCATTCATGTTAGGGTTCATCTTCATGTGCTAATCTCTGTTGCAAAAGTGCATCATGATGTTAACTGCAGAAACTGTTAAGATGTGTCACTTTGTCATTTTTGTGTGATTTAATGCAAATATCATATGAGCATCTTGTCAACATGTCCTTGGATCTTTTTCATGTCTTCTTGCTGCTAGTATTTATTTCATGCCATGATATGCCATGATGTGACTGCCATGAGCTTGTAAACATGCCTAGTCAATGTTGCTGTTTTAAGTCAAAGCTGTCTGTGATAAAACTTGTCAACTTGGCTTGTTGGTAGCCACTAATCTAGAGCTCATATGTATTTGATTCCTTCATGTGTTTTGGCCTATGTGATGTGTACTTTGATGCCATGCCTTTGGTTGCCATGTAAAGTTCCTGTAGCATGTCTCTTTCTTGCTCTCAAGTTGCCATCATATTAACCCTGCTCATGTATATGCTCTGTCATAATCTGTAGCAGAACATTGCATTTTGCATGGATCATATTGACTTAACCTTGATGCCTATGAACCTGAACCTTAAAGATGATTTGAAGTATGTCATGTCTACTTTAAGTGCATATCAAGTTTGTGCCCATCATGTTACTTTAGCTTGCTGTTTTGCTGTTGGCAAAGTGCTATGTTGCTGTTTTGGGGCAGATTGCCATTATAACTAGTGTTGATTGTAATTGTTGAACCGTTGCTCCGTTTTAATCATGTTCTATATGAAACTTGCTTAGATTTGTGTGTAGTTTCATTTTGTCATGTTGCATCCTTGGTTTGAGTATTTGTGGTGGATGTTTGCATGCATTCTTGCATTATTGCCATATTAATCTTGTTTAGTGCATATCTTCTAGACCGTAGCTCCGAATTAAATGTTCTACATATGTAACTTGACTAGAAAAACGTGTAGACCATCATGGTGCATGTTAACTTGCTGTTTAACCACTTTAACATTGTGTTTAATTCAGATCAGTACCAATTTCAAAATTTGCATATGGGGAAATACCGGAATTGTTGTTTGTGTTTCCGGCCTCATTTAAACTTGTCTAGCTGTATGGATTGCTTATGCTTCATCTCTTGCCATGTTCAACAACATTTAATCTTGTCATGCATCATATTTGGTTGTGCATCATGCCATGTTTATGCTTGTGTGTTTACCATGTTGTTTGCTTCTTTCCGGTTGTGCTTCTTCTCGATAGTTCCGGTTTCATTGCGATTGTGAGGACTCGTTCGACTACGTTGGTTCGTCTTCTTCATGGACTCGATCTTCTTCCGAGCGGGATTTCAGGCAAGATGATCATGACCTTGGATATCTCTACTATCTTTACTTGCTAGTTGTCTCGATGCTATCGCTATGTCGCGCTTCCTACCACATATATGTCAGCCTATATGCCATGATACAGTCTCTAACCACCCTTACCCAGCAAACCATTGTTTGGCTATGTTACCGCTTTGCTCAGCCCCTTTCTTGTAGCGTTGCTAGTTGCAGGTGCAGTTGCAGGTTGTTCCATGTTGGGCCATGGATATCATGGGATATCACAATATCTCTTATTTAATTAATGCATCTATATACTTGGTTTTGGGTGGAAGGCTCGGCCTTTTGCCTGGTGTTTTGTTCCACTCATGCCGCCCTAGTTTCCGTAATACCGGTGTTATGATCCTTGATTAGCGTTCCTATAACATGCTCAGGGGAATGGGACCCTCTTGATAGTTCGCTTTGAATAACCGCTTCCAGCAAGGCCCAACTTTGGTTTTAACATTTGCCAACATAATAATACTGAATTAAATAATTAATTTTGCATAGGGAGTTAGCGCTACCCGAGGATTCTTAATTCAACATAATACAGGTGGGCCAGTGCTGATGGTGCTTGTCCAAACTAGAGCCCCTTGCAGCGCCACCTCGAGGAAACTCGAGGCACTGGTTTTAGTTGTACGGACTGCTCATCCAGTCGTGGCTTGAGACGAGATACGCGTGGCTACTATCAGGGTGTCGGCACGCTGGGAGGTCTTGCTGGACTTGCGTTACCATTGTCGAAATGTCTTGTGCACCGGGATTCCGAGGATACTTCGGACTATCTCGAGGTTGAGGTATTTCCACCGCAGCTTGTGTTGGTTTGTGATGGACCAGGTTGGAACACCCCTACAGGGTTAAATCTTACGCGAAGCCGTGCCTGCGGTTATGTGGCGACTTGGATATTTATAAACTCCGGTTGTAGAGAACTTGACACTAATCCTAATTAAAATACACCAACCGCGTGTGTAACCGTGATCGTCTCTTTTCGAGGAAGTTCGAGAAGAGAACACGGTGGGGTTATGTTTGACTCGTAAGTAGGTGTTCTGGATCACTTCTTGATCATAATTAGTTTGCGACCGTTATGCGTAGATTACTCTTCTTATTCTTGTACTCGTAAGTTAGCCACCATACAATGCTTAGTGCTTGCTGCAACCTCACCACTTTACCCCTTCCATACCCATTAAGTTTTGATAGTCTTGTTACCCATGGTTATGGGATTGCTGAGTCCTCGTGGCTCACAGATTAATACAAAAACAGATGCAGGTACAGGTAATGCGATGATCTGACGCGAGAGCGATGCGCGTTTGCTTTTGGAGTTCTTCTTCGTCGATCTTGGGATAGGTTCCGGGTCGGCAGCCTGGGCTAGCAGGGTGGATGTCGTTCGTGTTTTTCGTTTGTGTTTTATCCGTAGTCGGATTCTGCTCTTCTGTATGGTGTTTGCTATGTATTGATGTATTCCTGTGATGACTGTATGTATTTGTATGTATCCCCATCTATTATGTACATGGTGTTGGGGAACGTTGCATGGGAAACAAAAATTTTCCTACGCACACATAAGATCTATCCATGGTGATGAGCATCTACGAGAGGGAGAGTGAATCTACATACCCTTGTAGATCGCTAAGCGGAAGCGTTAATAAACGCGGTTGATGTAGTCGAACGTCTTCGCGATCCAAATCGCCGAGCGTCCCGCGATCCAATCACGATCCTTCCGATCTAGTGCCGAACGGACGGCACCTCCGCGTTCAACACACGTACGGCTTGATGACGCCTTCACCTCCTCGATCCAGCGAGCGATGGTGAAGTAGTGGTTGAGTTCCAGCAGCACGACGGCGTGGTGATGGTGGTGAGGAACAATCTCTGCAGGGCTTCGCCAAGCGCTACGGAGATTATGACGGAGGAACTAGAGGGCTAGGGTTGCCGGCACACGGCTTGGGGAATCCTGATGTGTCCCGTGTGCTAGCCCTGCTCCTCTATTTATATGTTGAGCCTTGGGGTCTAAACTTGGAGTAAAAGCCTTCTCCGGGTCGGTTTTGCCCGCACAAGGTCGGTTTGGCCCGCAGGGAAAGAGTCCAACTCGGATCCCTGCCGAACCGTGCACAGCCGCGCACAAGCGGTAGTACCGCTTCACACAAGCGGTAGTACCGCTTGGGCGGTAGTACCGCTTCACACAAGCGGTAGTACCGCTCCGGCGGTAGTACCGCTTCACCAAGCGGTAGTACCGCTTACGCGGCAGCAAAACTACTTTTGCACTTTCCAATACCTTGTGGGCTTTATCCCTTTGGCTCATATAAAGTGTTGCTGCACCCGAACACTTCGGTAAACATCCGGAACCCCTTCCGGTGAATTCCGGAACCCTTCCAGAGATCAAAACACTATTATCACATATATCAATCTTTACCTCCGGACTATTCCGGAGATCCTCGTCATGTCCGGGATCTTATCCGGGACTCCGAACAACTTTCGGTCACCAACATAATAACTCAATTATACTAATCGTCACCAAACGTTAAGTGTGTAGACCCTGCGGGTTCGAGAACTATGTAGACATGACCGAGACACCTCTACGGCCAATAACCAATAGCGGGACCTGGATGCCCATATTGGCTCCTACATATTCTACGAAGATCTTTATCGGTCGAACCTCTATGTCAAGGATTCAGTTAATCCCGTATGCTGTTCCCTTTGTTCTTCGGTATGTTACTTGCCCGAGATTCGATCGTCGGTATCACTATACCTAGTTCAATCTCGTTACCGGCAAGTCTCTTTACTCGTTCCGTAATACAAGATCTCGTGGCTAACACTTTAGTCACATTGCTTGCAAGGCTCATTGTGATGTTGTATTACCGAGTGGGCCCTGAGATACCTCTCCGTCATACGGAGTAACAAATCCCAGTCTTGATCCATGCCAACCCAACAGACACCCTCGGAGATACCTGTAGAGCACCTTTATAGTCACCCAGTTACGTTGCGACGTTTGATACACACAAGGTATTCCTCCGGTGTTAGTGAGTTGCATGATCTCATGGTCAAAGGAACAGATACTTGACATGCAGAAAACAATAGCAATAAACTGACACGATCAAATGCTACGTTTACAGTTTGGGTCTTGTCCATCACATCATTCTCCTAATGATGTGATCCCGTTATCAAATGACATCTCATGTCAGTGGCTAGGAAACCTTAACCATCTTTGATCAACGAGCTAGTCAACTAGAGGCTTACTAGGGACACAGTGTTGTCTATGTACCCACACATGTATTTGAGTTTCCAATCAATACAATTATAGCATGGATAATAAACGATTATCATGAACAAGGAAATATAATAATAACCAATTTATTATTGCCTCTAGGGCATATTTCCAACAGTCTCCCACTTGCACTAGAGTCAATAATCTAGTTCACATCACTATGTGATTTACATTGTAATGAATCGAACACCCATGCAGTTCTGGTGTTGTTCATGTTTAGCCCTTGGAAGAGGTTTAGTCATCGGATCTGCAACATTTAGATCCGTGTGTACTTTGCAAATATTTATGTCGTCCTCCTTGATGTAATCGCGGATGGAATTGAAACGTCGCTTTATGTGTCTGGTCCTCTTGTGAAATCTTGGTTCCTTGGCTAGAGCAATGGCACCAGTATTATCACAAAACAGAGTCATTGGGTTAAGCGCACTAGGCACTACTCCAAGATCTGTCATGAACTCCTTCATCCAGACACCTTCCTTCGCCGCCTCCGAGGCAGCGATGTACTCCGCTTCGCATGTAGAATCTGCTACCACGCTTTGCTTGGAACTGCACCAGCTAACCGCACCCCCATTAAGAATAAATACGTATCCGGTTTGCGACTTAGAGTCATCCGGATCAGTGTCAAAGCTTGCATCGACGTAACCCTTTACGACGAGCTCTTGATCACCTCCATAAACGAGAAACATGTCCTTAGTCCTTTTCAGGTACTTCAGGATATTCTTGACCGCCGTCCAGTGTTCCATTCCTGGATCACTTTGAAACCTTCCGGCCATACTTATGGCAAGGCTGACATCGGGTCTTGTGCACAGCATTGCATACATAATAGAGCCTATGGCTGAAGCATAGGGGATGACACTCATCTTTTCTCTATCTTCTGCAGTCACTGGGCATTGAGTCTTACTCAACTTCACACCTTGCAAAACAGGCAAGAACCCCTTCTTGGACTGATCCATTTTGAACTTCTTCAAAATCTTATCAAGGTATGTGCTTTGTGAAAGTCCTATTAAGCGTCTCGATCTATCTCTATAGATCTTGATGCCTAATATGAAAGCAGCTTCTCCTAGGTCCTTCATTGAAAAACTCTTGTTCAAATATTCCTTTACGCTTTCCAGCATTTCTATATTGTTTCCAATCAGCAATATGTCATCCACATATAATATTAGAAACGCTATAGAGCTCCCACTCACTTTCTTGTAAATACAAGCTTCTCCGTAAACTTGTATAAACTCGAACGCTTTGATCACCTCATCAAAACGAAGATTCCAACTCCGAGATGCTTGCACCAGTCCATAAATGGATCGCTGGAGTTTGCAAACTTTGTCAGCATTCTCTGGATCGACAAAACCTTCTGGTTGCATCATATACAACTCTTCCTTAAGGTAACCGTTAAGGAACGCTGTTTTGACATCCATCTGCCAAATTTCATAATCGAAAAAGGCAGCTATTGCTAACATGATTCTGACGGACTTAAGCATCGCTACGGGTGAGAAGGTCTCATCGTAGTCAACTCCTTGAACTTGTGAAAAACCCTTTGCCACAAGTCGAGCTTTATAGACGGTGACATTACCGTCCGCGTCCGTCTTCCTCTTAAAGATCCATTTGTTCTGAATGGCCTTACGCCCTTCAGGTAATACTTCCAAAGTCCATACTTTGTTTTCATACATGGATCCCATCTCGGATTTCATGGCCTCTAACCACTTCTTGGAATCCGGGCTCATCATCGCTTCTCCATAGCTCGTAGGTTCATCGTTGTTTAACAACATGACCTCTAAGACAGGGTTGCCGTACCACTCAGGAGCAGTACGCGTCCTTGTCGACCTACGAGGTTCGATAGCAACTTGATCCAAAGCTTCATGATCATCATCATTAACTTCCTCTTCAGCTAATGTAGGCTCCACAGAAACAACTTTCTGCGCTGCGCTACTCTCAGGTTGAAGTAAAGGTTCAACAACCTCATCAAGTTCTATCTTCCTCCCACTCAATTCTTTCGAGAGAAACTCTTTCTCAAGAAATGTTCCGTTTTTAGCGACAAACACTTTGCCCTCGGATCTGAGGTAGAAGGTATACCCAATTGTCTCTTTTGGGTATCCTATGAAGACGCATTTCTCCGCTTTGGGTTCCAGCTTTTCAGGCTGAAGCTTTTTGACATAAGCATCACATCCCCAAACTTTAAGAAACGACAGTTTCGGCTTCTTGCCAAACCAAAGTTCATATGGCGTCGTCTCAACGGATTTCGATGGTGCCCTATTTAAAGTGAATGCAGCTGTCTCTAATGCATAACCCCAAAACGATAGTGGCAAATCGGCAAGAGACATCATAGATCGCACCATATCTAATAAGGTTCGATTACGACGTTCGGACACACCATTACGCTGTGGTGTTCCAGGCGGTGTCAATTGTGAAACAATTCCACACTGTCTTAAGTGACTGCCAAACTCATAACTCAGATATTCTCCCCCTCGATCAGATCGTAGGAATTTAATCTTCTTGTTACGATGATTCTCAACTTCACTCTGAAATTGTTTGAACTTTTCAAATGTTTCAGACTTGTGTTTCATTAAGTAAATATACCCATATCTACTTAAGTCATCAGTGAAGGTGAGAAAGTAACGATAACCACCGCGCGCCTCAATACTCATCGGACCGCACACATCAGTATGTATGATTTCCAATAAGTCACTTGCCCGTTCCATTGTTCCAGAGAACGGCGTTTTAGTCATCTTGCCCATGAGGCATGGCTCACATGTGTCAAGTGATTCAAAATCAAGTGACTCCAAAAGTCCATCAGCATGGAGCTTCTTCATGCGTTTTACGCCAATATGACCTAAACGGCAGTGCCACAAGAAAGTGGTATTATCATTATCAATTCTATATCTTTTGGCATCAATGTTATGAACATGTGTATCATTACTATCGAGATTCAATAAGAATAAACCCCTCACATCGGGTGCATGACCATAAAAGATATTACTCATGTAAATAGAACAACCATTATTCTCTGATTTAAATGAGTAACCGTCTCGCAATAAACAAGATCCAGATATAATGTTCATGCTTAACGCAGGCACTAAATAACAATTATTCAGGTTCATCACTAATCCTGATGGTAATCGAAGAGCGAGCGTGCCGACGGTGATCACATCAACCTTGGAACCATTTCCCACGCGCATCGTCACTTCGTCCTTTGCCAGCCTCCGTCTATTCCGCAGTTCCTGTTTTGAGTTGCAAATATGAGCAACCGCACCGGTATCAAATACCCAGGCACTACAACGAGAGTTGGTAAGGTACACATCAATAACATGTATATCATATATACCTTGTTTGTTGTTGGCCGCCTTCTTGTCAGCCAAATACTTGGGGCAATTCCGCTTCCAGTGTCCAGTTCCCTTGCAATGAAAACACACAGTTTCTGGTTTGGGTCCAGCCTTGGGTTTCTTCACGAGAGGAGCAACTGCTTTGCCACTCTTCTTGGAGTTACCCTTCTTACCCTTGCCATTTTTCTTGAAACTAGTGGTTTTATTGACCATCAACACTTGATGCTCCTTCTGAATTTCAGACTCAGCGGCTTTCAGCATCGCAAACAGCTCGGCGACTGACTTGTTCATCCCGTGCATGTTATAGTTCAACACGAAGCTCTTGTAGCTAGGTGGCAATGATTGAAGAACTCTGTCAGTGATAGCCTCTGGCGGAAGGGGCATCCCTAACTCAGCCAGATGGGTGGAGTACCCAGACATTCTGAGCACGTGATCACTGATAGATCCGTTCTCCTCCATCTTGCAAGCATAGAACTTATCGGAGATCTCATATCTCTCGATCCGGGCATTCTTCTGAAAGATAAACTTCAACTCCTGGAACATCTCATATGCTCCATGACGTTCAAAACGTCTTTGAAGTCCCGGTTCTAAGCCATACAACATTGCACATTGAACTATTGAGTAATCATCAGAACGAGCCTGCCAGGCGTTCACAACGTCTAGAGACTCAACTGGAGCGGGTGGATCACCAAGCGGTGCATCAAGGACATAAGCCTTCTGGGAAGCCGTAAGGATAATCCTTAGATTACGGGCCCAGTCCACAAAGTTACTTCCATCATCTTTCAACTTAGCTTTCTCTAGGAACGCATTAAAATTCAGGGGTGCTACTGCGCGAGCCATGATCTACAACATGAATATTGCAAAGACAACTTAGACTATTGTTCTTTAGATAATGAGTTTAGTTAATCATATTACTTAAAAACTCCCACTCAAATTGACATCCCTCCGATCATTCGAGTGTAACATGATCCAAATCCACCAACTCAAGTCCGATCATCACGTGAGTTGAGGTGGTTTCAATGGTGAACATCTTCATGTTGATCATATCTACTATATGACTCATGTTCGACCTTTCGGTCTCTTGTGTTCCGAGGCCATGTCTGTACATGCTAGGCTCGTCAAGTTTAACCCGAGTGTTCCGCACGTGTAACATGGCTTACACCCGTTGTATGCGAACGTAGAGTCTATCACACCCGATCATCACGGCGTGTCTCGAAACGACGAACTTTCGCAACGGTGCACACTTGGGGAGAACACAATTTATCTTGAAATTTAAGTGAGGGATCACCTTATAATGCTACCGTCGTCCTAAGCAAAATAAGATGCATAAAAGGATTAACATCACATGCAAATCATAAGTGACATGATATGGCCATGAACTTGTGCTTTTGATCTCCATCTCCAAAGCACCGGCATGATCTCCATCGTCACCGGCATGACACCATGATCTCCATCATCTTGATCTCCATCAACGTGTCGCCATAAGGTTGTCGCGCTGACTGTTGCTTCCACGACTATAGCTAACGTTTAGCGATAAAGTAAAGCATTACATAGCGCTTAATGATTGACACGCAGGTCATACAATAATTAAAGACAACTCTATGGCTCCTGCCAGTTGCCGTACTCATCGACATGCAAGTCGTGATATTCTATACAAAACATGATCATCTCATACATCACATATATCTCATCATGTAATTGGCCATATCACATCACAACATACCCTGCAAAAACAAGTTAGACGTCCTCTAATTGTTGTTGCAAATTTTACGTGGCTGCTACGGGTTTGCAAGAACCGTTCTTACCTACGCAAAACCACAACGTGGTGTAGTGATTGCTTTTTGATCTTCTAAAAGAACCCTCTTCATTGAACCGATTCAACTAAAGTGAGAGAGACAGACACCCGCCAGTCACCTTTATGCAACAAGTGCACGCAGCGGTAAAACCAGTCTCGCGTAAGCGTACGCGTAATGTCGGTCCGGGCCGCTTCATCTCACAATGCCGCTGAATCAAGTATCAACTAGTAACGGCAAGCAATATGTATACACCCACGCCCACAACTCGTTTGTGTTCTACTCGAGATCTCATCTACGCATAGACCTAGCTCTGATACCACTGTTGGGGAACGTTGCATGGGAAACAAAAATTTTCCTACGCACACATAAGATCTATCCATGGTGATGAGCATCTACGAGAGGGAGAGTGAATCTACATACCCTTGTAGATCGCTAAGCGGAAGCGTTAATAAACGCGGTTGATGTAGTCGAACGTCTTCGCGATCCAAATCGCCGAGCGTCCCGCGATCCAATCACGATCCTTCCGATCTAGTGCCGAACGGACGGCACCTCCGCGTTCAACACACGTACGGCTTGATGACGCCTTCACCTCCTCGATCCAGCGAGCGATGGTGAAGTAGTGGTTGAGTTCCAGCAGCACGACGGCGTGGTGATGGTGGTGAGGAACAATCTCTGCAGGGCTTCGCCAAGCGCTACGGAGATTATGACGGAGGAACTAGAGGGCTAGGGTTGCCGGCACACGGCTTGGGGAATCCTGATGTGTCCCGTGTGCTAGCCCTGCTCCTCTATTTATATGTTGAGCCTTGGGGTCTAAACTTGGAGTAAAAGCCTCCTCCGGGTCGGTTTTGCCCGCACAAGGTCGGTTTGGCCCGCAGGGAAAGAGTCCAACTCGGATCCCTGCCGAACCGTGCACAGCCGCGCACAAGCGGTAGTACCGCTTCACACAAGCGGTAGTACCGCTTGGGCGGTAGTACCGCTTCACACAAGCGGTAGTACCGCTCCGGCGGTAGTACCGCTTCACCAAGCGGTAGTACCGCTTACGCGGCAGCAAAACTACTTTTGCACTTTCCAATACCTTGTGGGCTTTATCCCTTTGGCTCATATAAAGTGTTGCTGCACCCGAACACTTCGGTAAACATCCGGAACCCCTTCCGGTGAATTCCGGAACCCTTCCAGAGATCAAAACACTATTATCACATATATCAATCTTTACCTCCGGACTATTCCGGAGATCCTCGTCATGTCCGGGATCTTATCCGGGACTCCGAACAACTTTCGGTCACCAACATAATAACTCAATTATACTAATCGTCACCAAACGTTAAGTGTGTAGACCCTGCGGGTTCGAGAACTATGTAGACATGACCGAGACACCTCTACGGCCAATAACCAATAGCGGGACCTGGATGCCCATATTGGCTCCTACATATTCTACGAAGATCTTTATCGGTCGAACCTCTATGTCAAGGATTCAGTTAATCCCGTATGCTGTTCCCTTTGTTCTTCGGTATGTTACTTGCCCGAGATTCGATCGTCGGTATCACTATACCTAGTTCAATCTCGTTACCGGCAAGTCTCTTTACTCGTTCCGTAATACAAGATCTCGTGGCTAACACTTTAGTCACATTGCTTGCAAGGCTCATTGTGATGTTGTATTACCGAGTGGGCCCTGAGATACCTCTCCGTCATACGGAGTAACAAATCCCAGTCTTGATCCATGCCAACCCAACAGACACCCTCGGAGATACCTGTAGAGCACCTTTATAGTCACCCAGTTACGTTGCGACGTTTGATACACACAAGGTATTCCTCCGGTGTTAGTGAGTTGCATGATCTCATGGTCAAAGGAACAGATACTTGACATGCAGAAAACAATAGCAATAAACTGACACGATCAAATGCTACGTTTACAGTTTGGGTCTTGTCCATCACATCATTCTCCTAATGATGTGATCCCGTTATCAAATGACATCTCATGTCAATGGCTAGGAAACCTTAACCATCTTTGATCAACGAGCTAGTCAACTAGAGGCTTACTAGGGACACAGTGTTGTCTATGTACCCACACATGTATTTGAGTTTCCAATCAATACAATTATAGCATGGATAATAAACGATTATCATGAACAAGGAAATATAATAATAACCAATTTATTATTGCCTCTAGGGCATATTTCCAACACATGGTACGATGTAATGATATTCACCTTGCAAGCGTCTTCGGTATGCGCTTCTATCCCTGGTGGGGCCTCCGAGTCCCTCGAGGATAGGATCTTATATTGGGCGTGACAAGTTGGTATCAGAGCCTCGACTGACCATAGGAGCCCCCTTGATTGATCGAACCGTTGGCGAGTATAGAAGAAAAACTATTTTGAGTCTAGTTATATATCGAAGAGTAGGAATTCTTTTTACTCCTTATCCCCTTCGTCGCTTTGGTGAGGAATTGTGACGTAGGTGTTTTGATTCTACTACTCTTCTAACTCAATTTTTTTTTAGGATCACTCGGGTATTTTGGAATCATTATGATATCGTTGTGACGGGAATTCTGTCTTGGTGCCTCCTGACCGTATGGATTGGACCCGGGGAGTTAAGCTCCAAGGGGTTCTTGTCACATTCACTATCGTTTCAGTTCCTGAATACCAGACGACGCCGGCATCGAAACGCTTCTATACTTTTTGTGGTGGCAAATAGTGCCATGACTTTTCCCCAGTACTGGAGGAGATAGCTCGGATGATCCACCGTGACTAGTATCGCTGTGTTTTCGAAGGTCTGAGGTAGATGAATTTGCGAAGTTTCTCGGTTGTGTGTTAAGGGTTGCGGATGCAGTTGCAGCTGATTAGGTTGTTGATTGCTGAGTAGGTTCCTGGACCCGCAACTTGATCGCATAACCAAGAAGTTTCGGGAGTTCTTAGGTGGGAATTCAAGTAGTTACCTATGATATCTTTCCGACAGATGCATGATATGAGATTGGGGTTTGACGTCTAGTGGTCCGCCTGCTCACGGTCGTTTTTACAGTGGGTCTCGTTGTGTCTTAAAGAGACCTTGTAGCTTTGCTACGGTTCGGGGACGCTTCGTAAGTCATGTACACTACCTTGTAAGTGATGGTCGCTGTACGATCGAGCCCGTCTGGGCCCCACCACGAAAATTTCGGACGAAATCTCTATCATATGTTTGTTCTGGCTTATTCTGCAAGCCACATCCTTTGTTTTGTTTTGTTTTGACTTGTGGTATTCGAGTTGCTTCGAAGTCAAGTGTTGATCCCATTCCTTTCCTAAGTGGTGTTCTCATATTTCTATGGGAGTGCTAATCCTTTTGATCATCGAGATTGTCATGACAATTCTTTTGCAACCGGCGTGCTTCTCTTCAGGTTAATCCGACCCTTTCAACATTGCACGATCAATTCTCAGTTTTCTCAACGGAGTTTATTTCATCCATCCTAAGTTGTCTTTATTTTTTTCCCACCCTCCCACCCTTTTTCTTCGCGGAGTCTAAATTCTCAAATAAAATATCCATTTTATTCATGAGAAGTCTCTCCATTCTTTCAATGTTCTTATCCGGTGATTTCTCGTGAAGATGCTCAGGAGCTACAAGTTCATCATTCTTCGTTCTCGTTTCTTCTCCGGTGGATTTAATTCAAGCTTTCGGTGTTGATCATTTCCCTTTCATTGATTCAAATATTTTCCCATGTTGGAAATTCTTACCCAAGCCTCTCTTGTTTTTTCACCTCTCTCTATTCATATCCGGAGTGCAGAAATTATCTCAGAAGATTCATCTTTCCATTCAAGATCTGTTTGACATATTTCGAGGTTGTTATTTCTCTCAAGCCATTTAATTCAACCGGTGCAATCTCTATTTCAAGCAGTTGTTCCAACAGTGTTTCTTTTGAGTGGGCCCTAACCCACATGTCTTTTCCCAGGATCTTACCTGACTCTTCTAATTTTTCCCGGAGTTACTCTCAAATTCTTTCAAAGTTTGACGTAAGAATGGATTCCATCAGTCAATTGCCTTCTCCAAGATCGCTTTCAAATTCTTGTCATCTTTGGCTCAACCTTAATATTTTTTTCATTGTTTCTGAGTGTCTCAATAATTTTGGTGGTGTTCCTCGTCGTCTTCTCAGTGTTGAAGACCGGAGAAGAGTTTTTCGTAATTCATATCCGTTCTATTGAGGATTCGTGGTTCAAGCTTGTTGCCATCCTCTCAAATTGTTCCGATCGTGAGAAATTCTTGTCATAACCATCTGAAGCATTTCATGAGTCCTTTCCATTTTTGATTCTCCGGTGGCCATCATTTTAGAAGAATTATTCATTCTCAAGGTCCACCTCTCGTTCTCGAATTCTTTTGGTGCGTCGTTCAAGTATTCTCTAATAAGCTCGTGATCGCTTCGTTCTCTCGTATCTAAATTCCCCCAAATATCTCGTTCGTTTTCTAATTCTTCCGGATGATTCATTTCCTTTTCTTCGTTCGTTTTCAATCCTATCGGTGGTTCCTTGAAGACCTTCCCAAGTTTGCCCTATATCTCTCTTCAATCTTTTCAAGAAGAATAAGTAGTATGCAAATCCATTGCTTTTCATCAACTTATTTTGATGAAGGATAGACATATCATATTTTTCATTCTTGTTTCATGGAGGTGATTTAATTCCTTCTTCCGGAGTTTGTTCTTGGTGAATAAATTCTCGATTCAAAGTTGATCGTCTTTCTTTTCCGGAGTTCAAAGTTTTTCTCATTATCTCGTCATGAAGCTCCATCTAAAATCATTGCAAGACTTCATCTTGTTCTTTTCAACCTTTGTTTCTATCATCCTTTTGTTTACCGGAGTTCTTCATGGTGGTCCATCAAGGCTTTAATTCATTCTCGAAGTGTTCGTCAAGATTCTTGTTGGAGGAGCCCAAACGTTCTTTATTGTGCATCCCGAAGTGCAATTCCTTCTCCCTTGTCTGTTGAGGTGGTGTTATGTCTTTCTCGACAATTTTCCTTCGTGTTCATGATTCACAAGTTGTCATGAATGAGATATGTTAAACCCATCATTTTCTCTTCGCCTAGGAGATCTTTTTAACCCATCAATCTCTTCGTTGGAATTATCTTGGTATAGATTTCACCTAAAGCCTATCCTAAGGATTGGTGCTATTGTGGTGCTTATCAATGATCCAAGTTTCCTTCTCTTCTCGGTGAAAGAGGTTTTCATCTCTTCGAGATCTCAAGAAATCAATTCTCTCCGTTAGTGGCAGGTTTTCACCTCAAATGTTGAGATGTTTTCCATAAGCCCACAACAAGATTATTCTTTTCGTTGTTGATTTTCCAACAACTCCGTTCAATCCTTCTTTGTGAGGATGCTTTTCAAATTCAGTTATGGTGGAAGTTGTCATTTTCTTCTCCGTTCTTTTCTTTCCAACAATCTAGCTTCTATTCTTTCATTCCGGAGGCATGGTGATGTTGCTCTCTTCGACCATCATCTCGTTTTGTCAAGATCATGTTCTTTCCTTGCTTATCCATTTTACCGGAGTGTTGTGTCCTCTTGTCAAGTCTTTCTTCTTGTCAACCTCTGCTTTTCTTTTCAACTGGGATGCTATACGAATACTTTCGTCTTATTCCTATTCTACCTTACTCTAACCGGACTAGTTTCATAGTCTATCTTGTCCCTTGAGCTCTTGATTCTCGTCACATTCCCCGTTCCTCTTTTCTTCCGGAGTGCTCCCAACTTCGTTCATCTCCGTTGCACCCTCTCTTTCGAGTTGTTTAACCTCTCAAGGTTCTTTCGTTTCACTCATTTGTCAAAGAAGCAACTTTATGTTACCTCTTTTTTCTCTTCCTCTTCATCCTCTGGTTCCTCCCTAAGATCTCGGGTCGAGATCTTCTGTTAGTGGGGGAGAGTTGTGACGCCCCGAGACCGATGCTCTAGATTCCTTCCATTTATTTTCCGTCGTTGCCGTGTGATTTGATTGCTTGTTGCACCTTGCCATGTCATCATGCGCATTTCCGCATGTTTTCATAAAACTTGCATCAGTTTGTAGTTGCCGGCTTCTCCGCCTCCCTTCTGTTGTCCGTTTCAAGACCCGAAACACTCGCACGCGCCCGCGGCACCTCCGAAATATTATTTTATAAGTGGGATAAAAATGTTCTCGGAATGGGCTGAAAGTTGGCATGCGGTCTTATTATATTGTAGGTAGACCGCCTGCCAAATTTCGTCCCATTCGGAGGTCGTTTGATGCCCCAACGGATAAATTATAGCGGCACTATAGCCGGTCAAACGTCGGACGTTTTCGGTGTCCCGAAAACCGTGCCGGGCTGCCATCCTCCCTCTCGTCTCAGCTCACACCTCTCCACACAGCCCACTAGGCCCAGCCTACCCCCCTCTCGACCGGAGCCGTCGGATCGCGATCGGAGGGCTCCGAAACCACCCCCAGACCCCTCTCCTAGCCCCTACTGCCTACAAATGGACACCCCCTCGTCCAAATCTGGCAACCCTAGCCTCCCCTAACCTCCCAACATCCGCCACCTCTCTTCTCCTCGAAATCCACATCCAACCAGCTCCCCGCCGCCACTTGTCGCACCGCAACCCACCGAGCCGCCACCTGCGCCGCCACCCTCGGCCAACCGGAGGCCGCCACGTCACCTCCCCGGTCTCCCCACTTCGCCGCGACCCGCGAGGCCCACGGCCGGCCCGCCCGGGCCTGCGTGCACGCGCCGTCGCCCCTCCGTGCCCGCTCGCCCCGAGCGCTCCAGATCGGGAGGGAAGCCCCGATCCAGAGCCGCCCCGCTGCTCGCCAACCCCGCCGGCCTCGTCGCCGTCCCGCCACCGGCGAGCTCTCCCCGCCGGCGACCCAGGCCAGCGCCGCCTCCCTTGCTTCTCCTCTCCTCCCGCTTCTCTCTCCCATCCCTGACCTCTCTCTCTCTCTCTCTCTCTCTCTCTCACAGCTCCGCCCCGCGCCATGGATGTCCGCCGCCCGGAGCTCCGTGCTCGCCGGATCTCCGCCGCCACTGCCCAGATCCGAACCCCCACGGCCGTATCCGTCCATCCCCGTCATCTGCCGGCCTTCCCCGTCCGCCGACTGCCGTCACCGCCGCCGTTGACCGCCGCCATGGCCTCCTGCTCGTGCAGGAGCACGAGGAGGACGGCGACCGCAACCGTCGCTCGCTAGCGCCACGTGGGCCACGGCCTCGCCAGGCCCAGCCGCTCCGGCCTCCCCCAACCCGCAACCCCGCCAGGCCTGCCCCCTCTCCGTCCTGGACCAGACGCATGGTGAGCACAAGCTAAACATCGCCCTATGCGTCACTTTGCTATCCAGCGCTCAGTTCTGCGAATAACGCCTGTCTTTTGTCTGCATATTATCTTATTGCATTTTTAACTGCTTGCATCTTTGTGCATGTTTGTCGGATGAAGATGAACTTTATATGTAAAATGTTCTACTCAATGTGCTCTACATGATGGTTGCTGTTGCATTCATGTTAGGATTCATCTTCATGTGCTAATCTCTGTTGCAAAAGTGCATCATGCTGTTAACTGCAGAAACTGTTAAGATGTGTCACTTTGTCATTTTTGTGTTATTTAATGCAAATATCATATGAGCATCTTGTCAACATGTCCTTGGATCTTTTTCATGTCTTCTTGCTGCTAGTATTTATTTCATGCCATGATATGCCATGATGTGACTACCATGAGCTTGTAAACATGCCTAGTCAATGTTGTTGTTTTAAGTCAAAGCTGTCTGTGATAAAACTTGTCAACTTGGCTTGTTGGTAGCCACTAATCTAGAGCTCATATGTATTTGATTCCTTCATGTGTTTTGGCCTATGTGATGTGTACTTTGATGCCATGCCTTTGGTTGCCATGTAAAGTTCCTGTAGCATGTCTCTTTCTTGCTCTCAAATTGCCATCATATTAACCCTGCTCATGTATATGCTCTGTCATAATTTGTAGCAGAACATTGCATTTTGCATGGATCATATTGACTTAACCTTGATGCCTATGAACCTGAACCTTAAAGATGATTTGAAGTATGTCATGTCTACTTTAAGTGCATATCAAGTTTGTGCCCATCATGTTACTTTAGCTTGCTCTTTTGATGTTGGCAAAGTGCTATGTTGCTGTTTTGGGGCAGATTGCTATTATAACTAGTGTTGATTGTAATTGTTTAACCGTTGCTCCGTTTTAATCATGTTCTATATGAAACTTGCTTAGATTTGTGTGTAGTTTCATTTTGTCATGTTTCATCCTTGGTTTGAGTGTTTGTGGTGGATGTTTGCATGCATTCTTACATTATTGCCATGTTAATCTTGTTTAGTGCATATCTTCTAGACCGTAGATCCGAATTAAATGTTCTACATATGTAACTTGACTAGAAAAACGTGTAGACCATCATGGTGCATGTTAACTTGCTGTTTAACCACTTTAACATTGTGTTTAATTCAGATCAGTACCAATTTCGAAATTTGCATATGGGGAAATACCGGAATTGTTGTTTGTGTTTCCAGCCTCATTTAAACTTGTCTAGCTGTATGGATTGCTTATGCTTCATCTCTTGCCATGTTCAACAACATTTAATCTTGTCATGCATCATATTTGGTTGTGCATCATGCCATGTTTATGCTTGTGTGTTTACCATGTTGTTTGCTTCTTTCCTGTTGTGCTTCTTCTCGATAGTTCCGGTTTCGTTGCGATTGTGAGGACTCGTTCGACTACGTTGGTTCGTCTTCTTCATGGATTCGATCTTCTTCCGAGCGGGATTTCAGGCAAGATGATCATGACCTTGGATATCTCTACTATCTTTGCTTGCTAGTTGTCTCGATGCTATCGCTATGTCGCGCTTCCTACCACATATATGTCAGCCTCCCATATGCCATGATACAACCTCTAACCACCCTTACCCAGCAAACCATTGTTTGACTATGTTACCGCTTTGCTCAGCCCCTTTCTTGTAGCGTTGCTAGTTGCAGGTGCAGTTGCAGGTTGTTCCATGTTGGGACATGGATATCATGGGATATCACAATATCTCTTATTTAATTAATGCATCTATATACTTGGTTTTGGGTGGAAGGCTCGGCCTTTTGCCTGGTGTTTTGTTCCACTCATGCCGCCCTTGTTTCCGTAATACCGGTGTTATGATCCTTGATTAGCGTCCCTAACATGCTTAGGGGAATGGGACCCTCTTGGCAGTTCGCTTTGAATAGCCGCTTCCAGCAAGGCCCAACTTTGGTTTTAACATTTCCCAACATAATAATACTGAATTAAATAATTAATTTTGCATAGGGAGTTAGCGCTACCCGAGGATTCTTAATTCAACATAATACAGGTGGGCCAGTGCTGATGGTGCTGATCCAAACTAGAGCCCCTTGCAGCGCCACCACGAGGAAACTCGAGGCACTGGTTTTAGTTGTACGTACTGCTCATCCGATCGTGGACTGAGACGAGATACGCGCGGCTACTATCAGGGTGTCGGCACGCCGGGAGGTCTTGCTGGACTTGCGTTACCATTGTCGAAATGTATTGTGCACCGGGATTCTGAGGATACTTCGGGCTATCTCGAGGTTGAGGTATTTCCACCGCAGCTTGTGTTGGTTTGTGATGGACCAGGTTGGAACACCCCTGCAGGGTTAAATCTTACGCAAAGCCATGCCTGCGGTTATGTGGCGACTTGGATATTTATAACCTCCGGTTGTAGAGAACTTGACACTAATCCTAATTAAAATACACCAACAACGTGCATAACCGTGATCGTCTCTTTTCGAGGAAGTTCGAGAAGAGAACACGGCGGGGTTATATTTGGCTCGTAAGTAGGTGTTCAGGATCACTTCTTGATCATAATTAGTTTGCGACCGTTATGCGTAGATTAATCTTCTTATTCTTGTACTCGTAAGTTAGCCACCATACAATGCTTAGTGCTTGCTGCAACCTCACCACTTTACCCCTTCCATACCCATTAAGTTTTGATAGTCTTGTTACCCATGGTTATGGGATTGCTGAGTCCTCGTGGCTCACAGATTACTACAACAACAGATGCAGGTACATGTAATGCGATGATCTGACGCGAGAGTGATGCGCGTTTGCTTTTGGAGTTCTTCTTCTTCGTCGATCTTGGGATAGGTTCCGGGTCGGCAGCCTGGGCTAGCAGGGTGGATGTCGTTCGTGTTTTTCATTTGTGTTTTATCCGTAGTCGGATTGTGCTCTTCTATATGGTGTTTGCTATGTATTGATGTATTCCTGTGATGACTGTATGTATTTGTATGTATCCCCATCTATTATGTACATGGTACGATGTAATGATATCCACCTTGCAAGCGTCTTCGGTATGCGCTTCTATCCCTGGTGGGGCCTCCGAGTCCCTCGAGGATAGGATCGCATATTGGGCGTGAGACTTTCCTTCTAGAAGCTTGACAAAAGCCTTAAAAGTTGGCTTTGCAAAAAGTAACCCAAAAAGCACTTTCACTATTCACGAAGACATTTTTCATCGTCCGTTAATTCCGAAAATATTTCTGTAGGCCTAGAACATTTCCAGTACCCACTCAAATAATTCTGTATGCTTTCCGAAACATTTTCGGAACAATGTTTTTCTTCAGCGAAAAGCTACCACAGCGGTTCCGGCTGCTCCGGACCATTTCCGTTTTTTTCTCCGGAAAAATTCCAGAAGTTCACAGAACAATTCTGGTACCTCTAAAATGTTCTAGGTGCTTGCCGAAACCTATTTGGCTTAATGGTTTACTCCGAAACAACTTTTCGGTTTTATCGGAACTTTTCTGATGTTCTCTCCGGAACAATTCCGTTGTCTCCGAAACTTTTCCGATGACTTTCTCTCAGACTCCCTGTCTAGAATTTAGCAGATAGATGACCCTTAAGCATGTGACCCTATAGGTTCGGTGAAGTATAGACATGACCGGAACACTTTTCGATCATTGATCAACATCGGAGCTGTGGACACCCATATTGACCCCTATACCCACACGAATGAATATTCGAGTGAACCTCCAGTTGCCGTGTGCTATTCCTGTTGCTTCGCGATATGTTACAAACACCCGAGGTGAGACTTATCGGCATCCCCATGGATCAACACTTGTCCACAATGCCAGTTACCTCGTTACCGGGTTTGTTCTCTTTTCTCGTTCCCGTGTTTCGGCATCCCTGTGATCAAATCACATTGTGTCTGGCCAGACGATGATGGATACCGTAACACCGAGAGGGCCCAGAGATATCTCTCCATCGTCGGAGGAGCAAATCCCAATCTTGAGCTATCAAGTCCCTTGACACACTTTTCCATGAACCCGTAAGGCGCCGTAATAGCCACCCATTTACGGATGACGTTTAACAAACCCCAAAGTTCATGAATCAAGAATGAAGAAACTCGATACTCTCATGGTCTAAGGAATTATGCAAACATTAACTTTCTTTGTGTTATTAACCATTTACTTGTGACGAAGGTATCTCATAGCATAACATCAATTCGGGTCGATTCAACACAAATGTTCTCCTAACATTGTGCCCTCAAAGTTGCCGGCATAGTCATGCCCATGATCAGGAAAACAGAACCATCATGCAACACTTGAGCTAGTCTTAGAGGCTAGACTGGGAATACATTTTACCGTTTATTATTCCACACGTGCATATGAGTCTTCCTCCGAGCCTCGTGGTTATTGTAGACTCGAGAACCATAGCAGTTATAGCACGAAATATAAACTTAATTACGAACATGGGGATAAATAATAACATTTATTATTGCATCTAGGGCATATCTCCTACAGACTCCCACTTGCACTAGAGTCAATAATCTAGTCAATGCTAATGCACATTCCACCTATGGCATACCGGTGTAAAAATGCTTCGCACGTGGTATAGCCTGATGTCCAACGGATTTGACAACTTCAGTTCCGTGTGTATCTTTGCATGTCCTCACGTTTTCACGCTTTCACAAAATTCATATTTTGTGTGGACTTGGCTTTGTATATATGTGAATCACAGGTCAAACCTTGATTCCTTAGACTGAGCTATGGAGTAACTATCTGCAATAGTGTCCCATTGACCAAAGCCATCTTGGAACCATACTAAGTTCATGAATGAACTATATGATTCAACATCTTCTTTGTCGCTTACAAAGCGTCAACATACTTAGCCTTTGTTATAGAATTCGCCACAATATCCTGTTTGGAACAATTTTCAACTACGTGCCACCGTATTGTGTGTTACGCAAAACCCTTAACTTAAATCAAAAATCGCATGGAGCATTGATGAAGACCGTATCGATGTAATTACTTACAACGAGCACTTCATAATCTCTGCTTGCGAGAAAACATGTCATCAGTGCTACTTCAGTATTCAATGACATTTTTCACTGTTGTCCCATGATCAGTACTTTGATCACTTTGGTATCTATACTCGCAGCAACTTGGGAGTATTGGACATATCTGGTTGTCTTACATACCATGGAATACATGATTAATCCAAACACAAGAGTGTGTGGAATCTCCATCATGTATTTTGCTCATCAGTGTTTTGGGACACCGAGTCTTGCAAAAACCCTTTCCATGTGACTTCGGCAAGAATCACTCCTTGGCGTTTTAATGCTAAACTGTTTTAGCATCTTGTCAATATGTATTTTGGCTTAGCCTATTAGGCAATTCTATCTCTGAAGATAATTATGCCTAATATCAAAGCTACTTAGCCCAAGCACTTCATCGGAAAAACTATTTTTAATGAAGTCCCAATTCGTGTCAAGAAATTTATATTATTTCTAATCAACAATGTGTCAAGCACACAAGGTTTTCAGAAATATTTTTATGCTCCCACTTACTTTCTTGTAACCACAAGCATCTTCGTTATCCATTGATGAAATCAAACTCTTTTGACTATTTCATCAAAAACGAAGATTCCAACTCCTTTTTTGCTCTCTTCTGTCCATTGCTGGAACTCTGAAGTTTGCATACTTACTAGCATCCTCTGGATTGACAAAATACTTCGGACTGTATCACATGCAAGTCCTAGGTTGTATTTCCATTTCATGGAAATCCTTTTGGCATCCATGTTTCATATCTCATGATTGAAATATGTATTAATTGCTAGTTTAACCCGATCTGACTTTAAGCATCGCTACGGTGAGACAATCTCATCGTAGTCAACTCCTTGAATTTGTTATTGCAACAAGTCGAGCTTTATGGATAAAACATTTTATCCACATCAGTTTATAGTTTCATAAATGTTCGTTAGACTCTAAGTCTTCCGAAGGGTTCATCAAGATATGATCTTGAATCATTTATATGGAAACTATCTCGGATTGTATTGGCATTTAGCCAATTCCGGAGTCAAGGCCCATCAACGCTTCCTTGTGTATCGTAGGTATACTATTGTCTAACAACAATATCTCGCTTGCGCACCTGAGAGTTTTGCACGAGTTTTGCCTACGTGGTTCAGTTGCAAGTTCGACCGAAGTCCATACATCTCATGTAGAGGCTTCCGTATCAATCGCAGTAGGAAATTCTGGAATTACTTCCAAGGTTTCTTTCCTTTGATCTGATGACGAAGATACTGTTATCTCATCGAGTTGCACTGTTCTCCCACTCACCTTTTTGCAAGAACCATTCTCTTTAAAAGCATACCGTTCTTTGTGGTAAAACCTTTTGCCTCAGTATAGTGGTGGAGGAATTCCCAATAACTTGGGATAACCTACAAAGTAGCACTTGTCTGATTTGGAATAGGTTTGTAAATATTTTACACAAGCCCCATATTCCAAATGTTAAGAAAAGACATAACATGGTTGGGGTTACCATACCATGGAGTCATTTCAACAGATCTGATGGTGCTCTTTTCAGTGTAAAAGCCGCAGTCTCTAAAGCATTTACTTTTAAAAGGAATAATGGCAAATTGATTTATGTCATCTTTGATCTTACCATGTCATAAATGGTTTGATTACATCTTCACAGACATTCCACTCACAGTGGTGTTCCGGGAGGTGTAAGTTATGAAACCTTTTTCACAACTCATCAGACATTCGCTAAACTTGTAACTCAAAATATTCCTTTCCGCAATCAAATTGCAGAAACATAATTTTCTTGTGACAATAATTTCTACTTCATTTTGAAAACCTTTTGAATGACTTCAAAAGATCCAGACTTACGTCTCATCAAGTAAATATCCATATATCTACTTGAGTCGTTTTTGAAGATAGACAAATCCACTGCCAGCAACAACATTTATCGGACTATATACATCAAAATGTATGATCACCAATGAGTTTGTTGCTCGTTCCTTATGGCTGTGAACGGTATTTCAGTCACTTCACTTTTCGGAGGAAAGTTGCAAGTGTCAGATGATTCAGAATCAAACGACTTCAAAATCCATCATTATGAAATTTCTCCATGCGGGTTTCTCCAATGTGACCAAATGCAGTGCCACACATGTGTGGTATTCTTTTAATCTTGCGACATTTAGCGTCAGTGTTATGGATGTATCATATTACCATCAATATTCATAACATACATCTCATCCAAGATGGAAGTATGACCCTTATGTTATTCATAATACTGAACAACAATTGTTCTTTTATGAACAACACTCTTGCAACAAACATTATGCAAATGGGCTAGAGTGTGTAAAACTCTAAAATGAATTATGAAAGTAAATACAGAGGTAATGTATTATTATCAATATTCATAACATACATCTCATTCATAATGAAAGTATGGCCCTTATGTTATTCATAACACCGAACATCAAAAGTTCTCTTATGAACAACCTTCTTGCAAGATACCTTATGCAATGGGCTAGAGTGTGTAAAACTCTAAATGAATTATGAAAGTAAATACATAGGTAATACACTGATGGAATGTATAGTAACATTTACTATGTTCCCATCGCGTATCTAAACCTCACTCCGGCAAGTCTTTTAGGCCGTAGTAGTTCTTCCATCGAGTCGCAACAGAATGCAATCGAGCGGGTAACTCTGTGATCAACTCACAATACCCAAGAATCAGTGATTAACATGTTTAATCATAATTCTCAATAACTATTTCTTTGACCAGCCTTCTATACATCAATAACTTGTATGACATTCATACATGAGCTGTATATTCAGTCTTCTTTCATTTTGCCTTTATACTTCAAACAGTTTAACTTTCAGTATTTCTCCTACTCTCAGAAGAAGCACCAACTTGAAGAGTGGCGTCAGCCCCGGACTTCCTAGGTGTGTAAGTCATACTAACACCCTTTGGACATTTCCATTCTCTTTAAGTTGTTGTTTTATTCACCTTTCATCATATGGCAAGCGTTCTTCTGGATCCCTCTCTTATCAGTCAAATGCATAGTAAACACTTTACTAATAATTTGCAAAACAAACATTGCTTTGGATATCCCATATCTTCTAGCCTTTGTCTGTATCTGAAACTAATTTTCAGTTCCATGAATATCACATAGCTATCCCAAACTTTTGAAGTTTAGGTCTCATGGAAGCAAACGTTTTGTACTTGACCGTAACGGAATTCTAGCTTTTGAATCGAAGGTCGAGAGTCACATTATCCATAGCATTAGCAGGAGAATACCAAAAGAATGTGATAGGACAAAGTCCTTCTCGGCACTCTTGAGGACAATCCACACATTACGTTACCAACCGTAAAGTTTTTAACCAGATATTTAACAGCTATTCAATTTTAATAGGGAAGGTGGAAACACAAGCCATTATTATACAACTATTATGCAAATCACACTTAGACAATGTCCATAATTAATTGCACTAAGAATTAAAAGAATTAATTCTAAAGTGCACTCCCACTGAAATCAATATCTCTCATAATTGTTTGTGAGTGTTTCAAGACCCATATTACAATTCAACGCCAAGGATGTATCCATCTCAAGTGACGAGAATTGCAATCGGTAGGCCAACTTGCCAATCACATCTCTATGTGACTTTTGTTCATCTTTCGATGCGCGTGTTCCGAGCTCATGACTTTCATGCCTGAACGTCAAGACAACCAAGTGATCTCGCTGCGAGGTCTCAACTCACCCGCCTCACACTTCTCTAATCGTTCGTACCTATGTATCCATGTGATACCCCGAAGAGATAGGTGCCGTGACGGTGCTACACTTGGGAGAACACTAACTACTTGATATTTTTGTGAGAGATCACCCTAATAAAAGCGACTACCGCGCAATAAAAAAGGGTGCACCATAAGGGATAAACATCTCAGGCAATTCATAATAGCATGATATGGTATAGCCCTTTCTGACGGAGAAGTCTTGTATTTCTTCGTCTTCGGCATTTGCGTCGGTGTTCACCTTCGCAAAGTTTGCCACCACCTTGTCGATGCACCAGATAATATTGCTATCCCTATAGCTAATAAAATAAGTGCATTACTTAAGGTTGACACGCATGTCATTAAAGTGACAATCATATGGCTCCAGCCATCATGCCCAATCATGACACGCAGGTCATGTTAATTTTACATCATATAGTCATCTCATACATAATCAAATTATTATGAGCACTGCTATACCACATCACATGCACATCTTATGTCATCCTGCAAAACCAAGTTAGACGCCTCTAATCGGTTCATACAAAATTTCATTTTACGTGGCTTCTAAGGTTTCGAAGCAAACCGAAGCTACCAACGTCCATCATCAAGTATGATTATTCAAGTCGCTAGATTAACTTTGCGGGGTGTATGAAACACGAGATAATAAAATCTCGAGCCCCATACTGAACTTCGTCATACGCATGACCCCCGTCCAGATCATATCTGCATTGCCCTTTTGTCTGCGAAATTTCATCTTTCTTTTGAACTATGGTGGAATTCAACGAACTGTTAGCACTTCGTTGATCAATCAGGATCGCGGATTGCCAGAACTTTGAAACTCCACCATGCTGTTATCAAGATCAGAAATATGCAAATTCCAGGGAAGCTACAAGAACATCGGGTAACAGATTTCATCTGCTACCCGCACAAATAATTATCAGTAGTAGAACTCATCTACTACAAATTATATTGTGCAACACCCATACATCTCTATGTATTCTAGATCGTAACCTGCATCTACGCATAGCACGGCTCATGATGCCACTGTAGGGTAACGCAGTAGAAAACAAAAATATTCCGACCTACGCACCAGCCCAGGACCACTATGGAGACTGCATACAAGGTTTGATCTTTTCGTTACCGACTCGTAGCGCAGCAGAAGTAGAGTCGATGACGATCGGCGGTGCAGATCCCCGCAGCTAGGATTTACAACCTCCCAACCGCGAGGATGTACTCCCTCGTCTGCCCCACGGACAGCCCTCCGGGAGGCAATCGGACAGTCCCTCGGACGGTGTCATGGACAGCCCTTCGGGAGGACGCTCGAAACTCGGACGGTCACTCGGACAGCCCTTCGGGAGGACACTCGAAACTCGGACGGTCACTTGGACAGACCTTCGGGAGGCACTCTCAAACTAAGACCGAAACTACGATCTCTCTATGGAGTTGCACACATACGGTCCTTCGCCGTCCAGAACTAGTTCCCACCGGAACCCAGACAGCCTTTCGGCTCTACGAAACTCCTTTCGTGGGAGGGAGAGAAGAAGCCAGATCATGCATGGCACTTGTATGTGAGAAAGGACTGAGTGTGGAGAGCACCTCTCCACCTCTATTTATAGGAAACCAAGGGGTAGGAATGGTACACAAAAAATACCAAAATACCCACACTTTATGTCACACATAAAGGGCATAAAGGGCATAAAAGGAAGGCAAGTGGAGTAGCTCCACATGGCTGCCATCCCTTGGTGGGACCCCCCCAAAAGGGGTTCCTTAGTCCCTAAGTCTTTCCTTCTAGAAGCTTGACAAAAGCCCTAAAAGGTGGCTTTCCAAAAAGTAACCCAAAAAGCACTTTCACTATTCACGAAGACATTTTTCAGCGTCCGTTAATTCCGAAAATATTTCTGTAGGCCTAGAACATTTCCAGTACCCACTCAAATAATTCTGGAGGCATTCCGAAACATTTCTGGAACAATGTTTTTCTTCAGCGAAAAGCTACCACAGCGGTTCCGGCAGCTCCGGAACATTTCCGGTTTTTTCTCCGGAAAAATTTCAGAAGTTCCCAGAACAATTCTGGTACCTCTAAATGTTCCAGGCGCTTGTTGAAACCTATTTGTCTTAATGGTTTACTCCGAAACAACTTTTCGGTTTTATCGGAACTTTTCCGATGTTCTTTCCGGAACAATTCCGTTGTCTCCGAAACTTTTCCGGTGACTTTCTCTCAAACTTTATCGGAATAATGGTTTACAGGGTTTGAGCTGATTTTGGAGAGCTCTCTCCACCTCTATTTATAGGAGGAGCAAGGGGTAGAGGAAAGACCAAAAGGACCTTCCTAGGATCTTTCCACCACATGCCACATAAGGGTGTGTAGAAGATATCCACCATGAGGTGGAAGGACACCTCAAGGAGGGCCCCTCCATGCCATGGCCGAAATTTGCAGCCCCCTTGGGGAGCTCCACCTCATTTTCACACACCCAAAGTGGTTTTCTTCTAGAAGAAAAACCCCATTTGCAAATCAGCCCAAAAAGTGCTTTTCACTATTCACGAAGACATTTTTCTGCGTCCGTTAAAACACAAATTATTTCTGTGTGCCTAGAATAATTCTAGCACCCACCAAAACAATTTTGAACGCATTCCGAAACAATTTCGGAACAATGTTTCTTCAGCGAAAAGCAACCAAAGTGGTTCCGGCTGCTCCGGAACATTTCCGGTTTTTGTCCCGGAAAATTCCCAGAAGTTTCCAGAACACTTCTGGCATCCTCCAAGAATTTCCAGGCGTGTGCCAGAACCAATTTGACTTAATGGAATACCCTGAAACAACTTTTCAGTTTCACCGGAACTATTCCGGTGTTCTCTCCGGAACGTTTCCGTTTCGTCCGAAACTTTTTCGGTGATTTTCTCTCAGACTCCCCGTCTAGTATTCAGCAGATAGATGACCCTTAAGCGTGTGACCCTATAGGTTCGGTGAAGTATAGACATGACCGGAACACTTTTCGATCAATGATCAACATCGGAGCCGTGGACACCCATATTGACCCCTATACCCACACGAATGAATATTCGAGTGAACCTCCAGTTGCCGTGTGCTATTCCTGTTGCTTCGCGATATGTTACAAACACCCGACGTGAGACTTATCGGCATCCCCGTGGATCAACACTTGTCCACAATGCCAGTTACCTCGTTACCG
Source organism: Elymus sibiricus (assembly GCA_039707655.1). Lineage (NCBI taxonomy): Eukaryota > Viridiplantae > Streptophyta > Magnoliopsida > Poales > Poaceae > Elymus > Elymus sibiricus. The sequence continues at coordinate 397,742,453 of CM077664.1, read as the reverse complement.
GGTTTGTTCTCTTTTCTCGTTCCCGTTTTCCGGCATCCCTGTGATCAAATCACATTGTGTCTGGCCAGACGATGATGGATACCGTAACACCGAGAGGGCCCAGAGATATCTCTCCATCGTCGGAGGAGCAAATCCCAATCTTGAGCTATCAAGTCCCTTGACACACTTTTCCATGAACCCATAAGCCGCCGTAATAGACACCCATTTATTGTAGGGGAACGCGACAGAAAACAAAAAAATTCGGTACAGCGAGCACGCCCAGGACCACTATGGAGATGTCATACAGGGTTTGATCTGATCCATATCGACTCGTAGCGCAGCGGAAGAAGAGTCGGTGTAGATCGTCGGTGCAGATCCCCCCAGCTTGGATTTACAACCTCCCAACCACGAGGATGTACTCCCTCGTCGGACAGCCGTTCGGGAGGCGGTCGGACAGTCCCTCGGACGATGTCACGGACAGCCCTTCGGGAGGACCCTCGAAACTCGAACGGAAACTTGGACAGCCCTTCGAGAGGACACTCGAACAGCCCCTCGGGCAAAAGATCGAAACTACGACCTCTCTACGGGGTTGCACACCTGTGGCCGAAGAATCTTCTTCGTCTGGAGGCGGCCGAGAGCACACCAATGACCACACATCAGCAAGGTATGAACACCACCACCCCGCCTACGCAATGACCAGCGCCTCTCGTGCCGGGTGAGAGCGGCGGACGACGCGAGGAAGGGGGTCCAATAGTGGATGATGTAGTCGCCCCCGTGGAACAAGGAATGGATGATGAGATGGAGGAGGAGGACCCTCTCCGGTTCCTCAATACTGGCGCCTATGACGACGGACAAATGATGAGTCAGCCATATGACTCAGGCTATGAGCATGCGGATGAGGAGATGGATGATGTGCCCGGGCAGGAACGTCCTAGGGTTGATTGCAAGAAGTCTCTCTTCATGCAATCCTCACATGACACGCCTCTAGATGTCGCCTCAGCGCAGGGTCAACTAGCCGAGGGTCGTAAAGTGCTTAGCCCGACAACACTGGTGGCGGGGGTAAGGAAGGGTCTGGACGGTCAACCCAAGAAAAAGGAGAGGAAGAGAAAGCCGAGGAGAGGCTCTGCTGCCGCCAAAGCTGCCAATGCTTCTAGTAGCCAGCCGATCGATTTTGCAGACCGTGTACCGGTCAAAGGTGCGGCGATGTACCATGTCGCGGGCGAGCCGATCCTACCGCCGAAACCGCTAGAGGGCATATCAGGGGATCTCAGGAGACTGCACGACCATGTGCTGTCGGCTGAGAAAAGCCTTCTCGCCTCGGAGGATCCAGGATATCCGCTTTACGCGGTTCGTGTGCCTCAGGCCAAGTGCTACGCCGACACACTACCCGCGGAGGTGTTCTTCCTGCGGTTTGATCACATCTTTGAGATGTTTCTCACGAGGCGGCTCGATTTTACGATCGTCCGCCTTTTTGCGCTACATATGAACTTCGTCATCAGGAGAGAACAAATCTCGCAAATCTTGGTGGCGGATCCATACTACATGCATGAGTCCTTCTTGAGTCTCGGCAACTTTGAACGTAAAGCTGCTAGGGACTACATTGAATACTTCATGATAACGAATAAGGACAAGGAAACGATTCTCCTGCCTTATCATCCAATGTAAGTCATTGCCGGACAACCCTTTCGTACGTTTCAATCATTCCTTTGCTCATATGGAGACTAATTTGAGGTGTTATTTTTCCCGCAGCAACGGGCGCGACGTCCTTATCGTTCTTTTCCCGCGAGTCTCCCACGCTGTGTATTTCGACTCGCCCAGAAACTACGAGAAGAAGGACTACACCCACATAATGGATATTCTGGATGGTGCTCTCCACGGCTTCAGCATGAGGGGTGGCCACATCGAGATCAGGAAACAAAGGAAGAACAAGTCGGGTTTCTCGCATAAAACTACCTTCTGCTCCATCCATCAACCGACAGCAAGCAAGAACGATGGATTCTACCTCCTCCATCTCATGATGGAGTTCAGAAGGGATCACCAACAGCTTCGCATGACAACAAGAAACGACGAACATATCCGCAAATGGGCAGAATCCTTAGGAGACGAACCAGATTATAAACTCAGAGATGACTTCTTTCGCATCCAGAAGGACATTGCAACGATCATCATGAAAGAAGTCGTCGAAGAGAATGGGATGTTCCACCACGGCCCTATATCGCGAGCTGACGTCAGAACTCGCATAGGCATGCAACGTCAAGACCTGATGCCGTTTACGAAGCTAGGGTGCATCCTCCCGGATATGGATGGATGGAACTTCCAGTGATTGACGATGCCGATGATGATGTGTCGGTTGAACTTGTACTTTCTGTAGCGATGAAACTTTGTGATGTCAACGGTCCTGCTGAACTTGCGTAACGCTAGTTTGTTAGTTTGGGTACAATGACCTGCGTACATCTAGTTAATTAGTTTGGGTACGATGAACCTGCGTTGATTAATTAGGTTTACTCTATGTTGCGTCTCTTAGCTAACTCTTTCTTTTCGTGTTGCTCAAATATATTATGTTGCATATTATTGTTGAATTCGCTTGATGAAGATGCATCTCTAACAGGTACATAGGTCCTTGATGGCGAAGAAGTGCTATGCCGTGTACATAGGGAGGGTTCCGGGAGTGTACGACGAGTGGCCCGAGTGTCAGGCCCAAGTGTCACGGTTCTCGGGCGGCAGCCATAAAGGGTTCGATAGCAGACAAGAAGCAGAAGCTAGTTACTTGAGGTTCACACTAGCGTGAGAGAGGAATCAGAACCGGCGCCTCATGTACTGCATAATTCCGCTCTTACTCATAGTGATAGCTCTTCTCTTCTATATCATCGTTTAGATTCATGATGAAACATGTGTATGGGATGACGATGTGGTTGCATGTATTCGAGACATATCATAACTTGTATCGCTATTTCGAGAACGATGATGATGAGAGACATCATTTGTGTTGGATGATGATGACATGGTTTGATGGGACTATTTGCATGTGTATGATATGATGAGACTATTGTGTGTATGATATGACAGAGGCTATTGTATAAAACCTATTAAAAAACAGAGTAAAAATGCTGCAGAATTTTTTTACAGAAAATAGTAACAGTAGCGCGGGGTATGAGTGTAGCAGCAGCGCTGCCTTAGCAGTAGCGCGTGGTAAACAAGCGCGCTGCAGCTTTTAGCAGTAGCGAGGTTTCCAGAAACGCGCTACTGCTAAACTCTGGTAGCAGTAGCGCGGGTGGAACAGCGCTACTGCTAAGAGTTAGCTGTAGCGCCGTAGCAGTAGCGCGCCCACCCGCGCTACTGCTATGACAAAACCCCGCGCTACTGCTAGGGTTTTCCCTAGTAGTGGCTATTTGTCAATTGTTTCAGCTGAGGTATTTGTATGTTTCAGGAGGTCCCGTACAGCTCCCTGCTAAACTTCAAGGGCTTGTCATACCTCATTCCAAGCTCAAGAGCATCCCCTCAGATATATCACATTTGCCCCGCTTGTCCTATCTTAATATTAGGATGGAAGAAGTGCTGCCTGAATGGATTGGGAATATGAAATCATTGCAGAGTTTGATAATATTGAAGAACGTGGTGACTAGGGCGTATGGAAGTGAATGTGATGAAGAGTATTATGTGTCTCGGCGAACGAACCAATCTAAGGAAACTAAAGATGCAAGGGGGGTCTTTGAAGAAGCCAGAGCTTGATGCTTTGGCCTGCTCCATTGGAAAGCTCCATAACCTCAAATATCTTGAATTCCAAGGGATACGTACTGAAGACTATAACCAGCTGGGCTCATTATCAAATCCTTTTCAACATAGCGAGCAATTTCACGGGGTTCTATGGCATTTCCGTAGAGTTCCCACATGGATGGGTGGTCTCCACTGCCTTCGCATCCTCGACCTGCGTGTGGAGGAGACGTCAACTGAGGAGGTTCGTCTTCTTGGTGAGCTTCCCTCCCTCGTTGAACTCTGTTTCAGTCCATCACATATCCCTAAAGAAAGGGCTATATTGGGCACGGGACTATTCCCGGTTCTGGAGTACTTCACATTTTGGTCTAGAGAAGATGTTGCGGCGTACCTGGGTTTCGAGGCGGGGGCGAAGCCCAACCTACGAACCCTCAGCATTCTATTTATCAATAAGTGGGGTGGTAGTATACCAGTCGGTATGGAGCACTTATTACACCTCCAGGATATCGGACTGTACGGGTCTTACTCTGCTGATGTCATAGTGTCTGGGTTCAGGAATGCCCTATCAGTGCACCCAAACCTCCCTTCGGTTGAAAAATGGGATTAGTTGATTTATTCTGTTGAAATGCAGTTTGACTTTGTCAGCTTGTGCAGCCAATCTGTTTTACCACAATGAGCTGCTCAGCAGACCTTCTATTAATCATGGATATGCGGAGTTGGAACTTTGATGTTGCTGTCTGTGAGTGGCATGAGCCCAATCATCAGTAAGATTGAGTCTTCCTGAAGATATTTCCTACGGCATGCTGATATGATCTGTCGCTGTGATAGTATGCTACTAAGTCTGTACATTGTATTTCTGGATTTTGCATTGGTTTGCTTTTCTGGCTTTCCCCAACATATGGTTGAGTCGAGCCACTGTAGTTGATTCATGCTGTTCGTTACGAAATCACAGCAGCAATCACGTATGCGGAACCCTAACTTCAGATCTGGGATGGATGGAACTAGTTTAAGAAACCGGGACTTTTTTCATATTGTTGAGTCTTGTGTCTATAATCCTTGATCTATTGGTTATGAAATCACAGCAGCAATTTCTTGCTGTGAAACTCATTTGCCTGCATCTTTTTTTGTGGCGACCGGAGTGTGCATGGTTAGGTATATCTCTGAAGAAATATCTCTGTTTCAAACCTGAGAGACAATCTTGACAATGGCACGCTTAGCCCAGTTCATGTTGAGTAATTGGTATGATATACCATTCGAGATCTGTTTAGTAGTAATTGGTTTGATATCTCCAGGAATGGAATCCACATGTGAATCTCTGTATGCCTGACAGCAAGATACATGCTCAGAAGCAGCTCAGGGCCTCAGGCCTTGTGGAAATTTCGATTTGATGGAGCTGCTGCATGCCCCACGATGAGCTGTGGATGCGTTCAGTGCAGTGGCAACCTCCCAGTTAACTGACGAAACTGAATCATGACGAGCTTAACACTTACAAAGCCGTCCGAGGCGCTCCGTCCAGTCCTCCGCTGCGTATGCAAGGCCTGGCGCGTCACCACCGACCACCTCCAGCCATATGAAGTTTCCGTTCTCATCCGTGCCTACAAATTAAGCGCCATGCATGCCCCAGAACCCATGTCCGCCATGATCGCTGCATCCAAGTGAAGCTCGTTCCGGCGGCTGCCATTCACCTTCCGGCGTCCCACTCCCATCCTTGGGAAGTGAACTTGTGGAAGTGCATGCTTATTTATCATGTACTCCCTCCGTTCCTAAAGTATAAGTCTTTTTAAAGATTTCACTATGGACTACATACGTTCTTGTTGGCGTTCGTCACACAACGTTTCTTGTTGATTGATGATTAAATTTTGCAAAGCTGGCATGCCGGCGTGACCTCGATCTTATCAGCATAAGTTTGCTAGCTGATTAAAATTCACATGCAGGCCGGCCAACACCTATAGATCATGTTTAAAGTTACCCCTCGCGCGCATCGCTACCTCTTGTCCTTTCAAGCTAGTATCGATCCTATGCCCTTATTCCTTGCAAAAAGAAATTTGAGCGCAATTAATCCTAGGTGATCTTTGGCATACTCGGTGTCTGGTAGTACAATTAGCTGCACAATTACAACATTAAGTAGTTAATTGGCTGCACAATTACAAATGCCCTAACGATCGGTCCTAGGTGATTTTTGGTTTACCCGATGTCTGGTAGCTAGTGTACGTTGCGCTGTCTTGTTCGTACAGTTGCTTGGTTATACTATTCTGTAGATTGACGTAGAAAATTAAACTTAATCTATTTGCAGCATCTGCCCAGGCTGGCCCCCCAATGAATGGTTCAATCGCTTAATGTCTTGGCGAGGATCTATAAACATGCTGCTTTCCCTTTGTCCTTTGCACCAATTTTGCCTTCCTTCTACTCTTTAAACCAATAGCTAGTCAGTGAGCCAAGAGAGGACGCTAGCTAGGAGATGGCCGCCGGAATCGTGACCGGACCAGTGGGGCGATGAACCCCCTCATCGGCAAGCTCAAAGCACTCATGTGCGTCGAGTACGACAGGTTCACAGGGGTCAGGAAGCAGGCCTCATTCCTCGAGAAGGAACTCAGCGCCATGAATGCTGCCCTTCACAAGCTCGAGCTCATGGATGACGAGCTCGATCCAACCGTCAAGGACTGGGTGGATCACGTTAGGGATATGTCTTATGATATGGAGAATTGTATTGATGACTTCATGCACCAATTTCGAGCTGATGATGCCAAGGTGGGATTTATAGAGAAGATTACTCAATTCATTAAGAAGTTTCGACAGCGCCTTCGGATTGCCGACCGGATGGAAGAGCTCAAGACTCTTGCCTTGGAGGCGAATGATCGGCGCGAGAGGTATAAGATTGATGACTGGAAGCCTGCCTCTAGCTATCTCGGTGGTTGTTGACCCACGGATGCGAGCGGTCTACCAAGAGGCAGATACTCTTGTGGGCATTGAAGGCCCAAGGGAGGAGGTTGCCACTTTGTTGATGGGTACGCAAAAGAAACTCACGGTGGTGTCAGTTGTTGGATTCGGTGGTCTTGGTAAAACTACACTTGCCAAGCAGGTATATGACAAGATTGGCTCACAATTCAACTGCAAGGCATTTTTCTCAGTTTCACAGAGGCCTGATATGACTGAGCTACTCAACAATTTACAATATAAACTTGGGATGAAGGAGATCAATTCATCTAGTGCTCGCAAGGTTGACGACATCATTGAAGGGCTAAGGGAACATCTGAAAGAGAAGAGGTATTACTTACTGTCGCCATCACTTGCATGGGCAACTCGTGCTTAAATTGAGCTGAGCAATTGCTTAACATATATTTGGTACTGATTTTGTCCATCAAATATGCATGTTTCATTGTTTGTTTCCTTTTGTGCTTATGATAGAAATTGCAACTCATAAAGAAAACATGTAGACGATACATCTTCAGGAAAATTAATTGAAGATCTAGTGTCACAATTGCTAGGGTATTAGAAGCATGTTACCCCATCTTTCTTTAGTGAGGAGAGATCTTTTAAAAGAAATGGTGAAATGCTCTTGAATGCCTATGTGACCCATATGTGCTCAACCAGTCTGAAGTTTTGACAAAGTTTTTTACATTTAAGGTTAAGCATACCCCTTCATAACTTCTTTCCGTGAAATAGTTAATCTAATGATTGATTTATGAGGTCACATTCACATATCCCGTTCTGATTTTTTGTCCATGCATGCAAGATCTGTGCTTGTTTTTCTTTTTTGGGCCTTGTGTTAGACATGGAGAATTATATGCTTTGGTATTACTTTTCCATTCATTATGATAATTCATAGCTTCTCAGAAATTCCCTATACCCCTTTTTCACTACACCACGGTAGAGCTTACGTGACACACTTATGTGGGCAAAGGTCCACTAATCTTCACAAAATAACTGTCACCGTAGCTTTTAAGTTTTATCTTCAGAACATGTGTTGGCAAAGGTAGATCACTGTAGACACATTAGGTGTCGGCAACCACTAAACAACAATGTATCTGTCAGTAATTGCTTAATAACGTGTTATGTGTCGGCATATGTGTGGGCCTTGACAGTTTTTCAGTCGACGTAGGTACGTACTTAGCGACCTAAAATGTGTGGGCGTATGTAGGGTGTATAGACTCAGATTAAGTGTCGGTGTAGATGGACACGTGTCAATCGACTACCTTGGCGCGCGATTTCGGCGCGCGAGCGAAATTTTTGGCTGTTCGTGCGAAATATCCCCCGAGCAAAATACCCCCTCCCCCGCAAAATACCCCAAATCCAACCCAACCCTAATCCGTGCCTGCCGCCGCCGCCCTCGCGCTCGATTCGGTCCAACCGCTGCGGCCCTAGCGCTCGATCCAGTCCTGCCGCCATGGTCGCCGCCCTCGCGCTCCACCCCATCCTCAATCCGCCGTCCCGGAGCTCGCCATCCCCGAGCTCCATCCCGACATCGCCGTCCCCGAGCTCCATCCCGACATGTCGTCCCCGAGCTCCATCCCGACATCGCCGTCCTCGCAACGCCCCTCCCCCCGAGCTCCAGCCGTAGATCGAGTCGCCGTCGTCGCGCTTCACATCCAACCGCCACCGCCCCCCTCCCCCCCTGACATCCAGCCGCCGTCCTCGCCAATCCCCGTCCCTGCTGCCGCCGGGGACCCATCTCCGGGCTCCCTGTTGCCGCCGGAGATCCATCTCCGGGCTCCTGCTGCTGCCGGAGCTCCATCTCCGGGCCTGTTGCTGTCGGACCTCTGCACTGCTGCTGCCAGACCTCTGCTTTGCTGCTGTCGAGCTCCATCTCCGGCCACATTCCGTTGTTGTATTACCTGCTACTGCCGTACCTGCTACTGCCGGGCTCCATCTCCGGACTCCACTCCCGCAGCTCCGTCTCTGTGCCCTGAGTAAGCATCAACTCCTCCCTAGATTACCTTCTCTGTATCTGAATCATATGCAGTTGTTTGTGACAGTAGACAACCGGACAAGAATGCGTATTTGTTGCTTGAATGGTTATTGTTTTGTACTTCTATTGCTTGAATAATAATGATTGTCGCTTCACCGATGCAAAGCTAACACTACCGCGATGCAAAGCTAACACTACCGCACTGGCCAAATTCAGATACTTGGCAACTTTGATATTAAGGGTGCATCATGGACAAAACATGGTTGTCTAAGCCTAGGTACATCAAGTTTCCTTTTTTGCCAACTCATAAGCGGTATAATTATGTCATGAACTGTTCTAATATCTAAAAATAACAATTACATGTAGGCACACAAATGAGTATCTACAGGGGTTAGACAAGTTTATAGAGTTTGCTTTTATTAATTCAACAAATGGAAACAAAATCTTATGTCCTTGCAAGATATGTTTGAACTCTAAATGGAGAACAGCAACAGAAGTACGTGAACATTTGATATGTGAGGGTTTCATGGAGGGGTATTATACATGGTTGTTTCATGGAGAATCTAGCCACTCTTGCCCTAATATTGAGGAGGTAGAAGTAGAGAGTTCACCGGCAGATAATGAATTAGCTGATTTGTTGCGAGACATAGCTTGTGGATTAGATGATGGGGGGTGTTGGAAGAGAACAATGAGGACAATAACAACCTTGGGACGGATGTTGATGCTGATACCAAGGCTTATTTGAAGATGGTTGATGATGACAACACAGAACTATACCCTGGGTGTAAAAACTTCTCAAAATTGCGTTTTATTGTCAAATTGCTCCACATCAAACTTCTTGGGCGATGGAGTGACAGAAGTTTTGACATGGTGCTTGAGTTACTTAGTGATGCATTCCCCAAAGGTTCAGTACTTCCCAAAAATTTCAATGAAGCTAAGAAAATAGTTAAATCTATTGGGCTTGGGTATGTTAATATTCATGCCTGTGAAAATGATTGTGTACTGTTCAGAAATGAATTTGATAAGGAGAGTCAATGTCCAAAGTGTAAAACTTCAAGGTGGAAATCAGAAAAGAAGAGTCCTGATGGGAAAAGGGTACATAGAGTTCCTAGAAAGGTTCTTCGCTATTTTCCTATTAAAAGAAGGCTTCAAAGGTATTTTATGTCCTCTAAAACTGCAACTGACATGAGGTGGCATGACGAACAACGGACCAAAGATGGTTTGATTAGGTGCCCAGCGGATGCTATTTTCTGGAAGGATTTTGATTCCAAACATCCACTAATTGGTAATGACAGTCGCAATTTTAGATTGGCTGCAACAACTGATGGCTTTAATCCATTTAGGTAAACAAGGAGTACCTACAGTTTGGCTAGTCTTTTTGATTCCATACAACCTTCCTCCTTGGATGTGCATGAAGCGGACTAATTTCATCCTTTCTTTGCTCATTCCTGGCCCTAAGGCACCTGGTGGCGATATGGATGTCTATCTTGAGCCTTTGGTAGATGATCTAGTAGATATGTACTATCATGGTGTAAAGACATTTGATGCTTCTAAGTCTGAAGTATTTGATCTTCGTGCTGCCATCCTTTGCACCATACATGACTTTCCAGGTTTAGGCTACACTCATGGGTGTGCTACCCAGGGTGAGGTAGCTTGTCCTGAGTGCCATTCATCCACTTGTTCTCTACAATTAAAAAAGGGCAGCAAATATTGCTATATGGGACATCGTAGGTTCTTGTCATCCAACCATAAGTTTAGGTCAGATGAAAAGTTATTTGATGGCAAGTCAGAGCATAGGACAGCACCCATACCTCTTACCGGTGAGGAAATCGATGATTTGACAGCAAATCTTGAAACATCCTTTGGAAAATATCCAGCTGCCAAGAAGACAACAAAGAGAAAACGCAAAGAAGGTGAATCGCCTCCCCTGTATAAAAGAAGATCTGTGTGGTTTAAGTTGCCCTATTGGAAAGATCTGATGTTGCGTCATAATTTTGATGTTATGCATATAGAAAAAAACGTATGTGATAACATAGTTAACACACTTCTGGGCCTTGAGGGAAAATCAAAGGATAACGCAAATTCTCGCTTAGACATCCAAGCTTTGGGTATTATGGGGGACCTACATCCTGTTGAAGTAGAAGAGGGTAAATTGTATATACCTCCAGCACAATATACTTTGACACCCGATCAGATGAAACATTTTCTCCAAGTCTTGATGGGAGTCAAGTTTCCACAAGGCTTTGAAGCTGATATACGACGTTATATCCATGTTGTCGAGAAGAAGATTTTTGGACTGAAGAGCCATGATAATCACATTCTGTTGCAGCACCTACTTCCGCTTGCGATTCGAAAAATATTGCCAACAAGAGTATGTGCTGCATTGACTCGTGTTAGTAACTTCTTCAAGAAGATTTGCTCACCTGTTATCCGCGTCAGTGATATGCAAATTCTAGAGGCTGAAATAGCTGAGACCTTAAGCATACTTGAAACTATATTCCTGCCAAGTTTTTTTGATGTCATGGTCCACTTGATGGTTCATTTGCCTGCCCAAGTTAGAATTGGTGGTCCAGTACACTTCCGGAGCATGTGGTCAGTAGAAAGGTGATCTTCTAAACAAAGTCCAATAGCAACCTATTTTTTTGCAAATTAATTTTGCAAATAGGCTTACAATCTGTAGTATATAGGTATTTGGGGCACTGCAAAGGACATGTTCGCACTAGAAGCCATCCGGAAGGATCAATCGCTGAGGGTTATTTGTTTGATGAGAGCCTTACATATTGTTCTCGCTATCTGAAAGGGTGTGAGACTAGGTTCACTCGGCAAGATAATAATGTTGAGGTGCTGAATAATGAAACGTCCAGTACCAATCCATACTTGTGCCACAAGGGGCAAGGTTTGGGTAGCATTGTATCATTATCAAACAATTCTTGGATCCAAGCACATAGATATGTCTTGTTCAACCACAATGAAATAGAACCTTTTGTGAAGTAAGCTGCCCACACTATAGTAATATTATCTCTTCCTTTCTTATCTTTCTTATACTAGTTAATTTGATACGCAATTATAGGAAGCACCGCGAGCACCTATCCTCAATTGGTCTTCCCAATGAAAAAGCAATCAACACTATGCAGCATGAGAAGTTTCATGAGTGGTTTCGAGAGCATGTAAGTAGGACATGACTTGACCTACTGTGCTCAACATTAATCATGTTACCCGTTGTAACTAACAACAATTCTACACTCAGGTGTTGGCATTAGTTGAAAGAGGTGTAGAAGTATCAGAAGAAATGCAAGTTTTAGCCCAAGAGCCTTTCATGATTGCTAGAAAATTTAACAGCTATACTACTAATGGGTTTGATTTCCATACACACTCAAGTGATGATGGTATACCTATTCAAAACAGTGGAGTAGCTATAGCTGCACAAAATTCAAGAGAAGTAGAGATATATTATGGCATTATTAGGGAGATAGTTGAGCTAAACTACCGCCAAAAAGGATATATGGTGTTATTTCGATGTGATTAGGTTGACAATCGTGAACAAGACAAATGGGTAAAAACCGATAAGTTTAGGGTTACTACTGTTAACTTCAACCATTTATTCAGTAGTGGTGATAAGTTATCAGATGAACCTTTGATCATAGCATCACAAGCCACACAAGTTTTCTATGTTCCAGAGGTTGATGATAAAGACTGGTGTGCAGTTGTCCAGAACACAAAACCACATGGCACCTACTCTATGGCCGCTGTGGGTGATGAAAATGTAGATCTTGACAATGCTAATAAGGGGTTGTTAATTGATCTACACACAGATGTTGATCCCAACATTGATTATACCAAATTTTCTCATGTAAGGACTGATATAGATGGAATAATTGTTGCTGCACCAAAGAGGAAGTAAGTGTGATAATGATTTTCCGCATTTTATTTGGTAGTTGTGTAAAATTTGGTTGTTACTTCAGTTGTAATACTTGCATGTTGTATAGACTGCTAACTCATTTGTAAACACTTACAGGAGCAGGAGCAAAAATGGCAGCCGCAGCAAGAAGCGCGGAAAGAACTCCTGAATATGAACTCGAAAAGAACAGAAATGTAGTTGAAGTACTTAGAAAACAAAACGAGAACATGAAGAGAACTTTGAATCTTAAAGGTCTAGCAAATGCATTTGAGTCGGAAGGCCAACCTGCTCCCCGAAAGAAAAAGGTATTGCTGCTACACATGACATAACTAAAAGAAAACACATGTCTTCAATTTCTTCATGTTGGATTATAGTTTTGCATCATACTACTAAAACTATTACATCATCCACACATACACATGCACTATTTCCAGCGCACTATTTGCATAGTTAACACTGATTTATGTGGTTAATTGTAGAGACAAAAGCGAACTCCTGTTTCACAAAATCAAGCTCCAGACCTGTAGGGGAACGTAGCAGAAAACAAAAAAATTCCGACCTACGTACCAGCCCAGGATCACTATGGAGACTGCATACAAGGTTTGATCTTTTTCGTTACCGACTCGTAGCGCAGCGGAAGTAGAGTCGATGACGATCGGCGGTGCAGATCCCCGCAGCTAGGATTTACAACCTCCCAACCGCGAGGATGTACTACCTCATCAGCTCACCGGACGGATCTCCGGGCAGCCCTTTGGGAGGCCTCAGGACAGTCCCTCAGATAGTCCCACCGGACGGATCTTCGCACAGCCCTTCGGGAGGACTCCCGAAACTCGGACGATCACTCGGACAGCCCTTCGGGAGGCACTCTCGAACTAAGACCGAAACTACGATCTCTCTACGGAGTTGCACACATACGGTGTCATCTATCCGGCAGGGCTTCGCCGTCCAGAAATAGTTCCTGCTGGAACCCAGACAGCCTTTCGGCTCTACAAAACTATTTTGCTGGGAGGGAGAGAGAAGCCAGAAATGTCTATGGCATGTGTATGAGAGTAAGCATGAGTTTTGGGGCAGCCCCCTCACCTCTATTTATAGGAAAGCCAAGGGGTAGGATGGGCACTTCCAAAATCCCAAAAATGCCCATGAAGGAACACTTCCACAAGGGCATATTAGGGATGTAATGGAGCAAGTGGGGCCCCATGGAGGGGCACCTCATGTGGCCGGCCAACTCTCCTTGGGGGGCCCCCCAAAGGGGGTTTCTTAGCCCCCAAGCCTTCTAGAAGCCTTTTGGAAAATATCCCAAAAGGTGACTTTCCAAAAAAATATCCAAAAACCACTTTCACTATTCACGAAGACATTTTTCTGCGTCCGTTAAATCCCAAATTATTTTTGTGTGCCTAGAACAATTCCAGTACCCACCAAAATAATTTTGAACGCATTCCGAAACAATTTCGGAACAATGTTTCTTCAGCGAAAAGCAACCAAATCGGTTCCGGCTGCTCCGGAACATTTCCGGTTTTCATCCCGGAAAATTCCCAGAAGTTACCAGAACGATTCTGGCACCCTCCAAGAATTTCCAGACATGTGCCGGAACCAATTTGACTTAATGGAATACCATGAAACAACTTTTCAGTTTTACCGGAACTATTCCGATATCCTCTCCGGAACGTTTCCGTTTCGTCCGAAACTTTTTCGGTGATTTTCTCCCAGACTCCCCGTCTAGTATTCAGCAGATAGATGACCCTTAAGCGTGTGACCCTATAGGTTCGGTGAAGTATAGACATGACCGAAACTCTTTCCGATCAATGATCAACATCGGAGCCATGGACACCCATATTGACCCCTATACCCACACGAATGAATATTCGAGTGAACCTCCGGTTGCCGTGTGCTATTCCTGTTGCTTCACGATATGTTACAAATACCCGAGGTGAGAAACATCGGCATCCTCGTGGATCATCACTTGTCCACAATGCCATTTACCTCATTGCCGGTTTTTGTTCTCTTTTCTCGCTTCTGTGTTCCGGCATCCCTGTGATCAAATCACACTTGTGTCTGGCCAAACGATGATGGATACCGTAACACCGAGAGGGTCCAGAGATATCTCTCCATCGTCGGAGGAGCAAATCCCAATCTTGAGCTATCATGTCCCTTGACACACTTTTCCATGAACCCGTAAGCCGCCGTAATAGCCACCCATTTACGGATGACGTTTAACAAACCCCAAAGTTCATGAAGCAAGTATGAAGAAACTCAACACTCTCATGGTCTAAGGAATTATGCAAACATTAACTTCTCTGTGTTATTAACCATTAACTTATGACGAATGAATCTCATAGCATAACATCAATCGGGTCGATTCAACACAAGTGTTCTACTAACATTGTGCCCTCAAAGTTGCCGGCATAGTCATGCCCATGATCAGGAAAACAGAACCATCATGCAACACTTGAGCTAGTCTTAGAGGCCAGACTAGGAATACATTTTTCCGTTTATTATTCCACACGTGCATATGAGTCTTCCTTCAAGCCTCGTGGTTATTGCAGACTCGAGAACCATAGCAGTTATAGCATGGAACATAAACACAATTATGATCATGGAGATAAATAATAATCATTTATTATTGCCTCTAGGGCATATCTCCTACAAGACCGGCAATTGCGGTCTAGTTCAAGATTAACTACCGAAATTTTAACTGAACCTGAGGTTGTATTGAATGAACCTGAAGGTATGCTTCTTTACTTTGATATGTGTACCTTGCATTGCTTTGAAGCTAGTTTGTGCATTTTTTTTGAACCTTGCAATTGAATGATAATGCATTCTTAGTACTAAACCTATTTTTTGCATTTATTGTATATCAGGAAAGGAAAGGGAGGTTAGGAGCGTTACTGCTATGAAAAGCATATGGGGAAGGCAAAACAAGCCTAAACTCAAGTTGGAAATCAATGAGTATGGTCAGCCTTGTGGTAAATCTGCTACACGGTTCGCCAACTTTGTTGGAACACAAATAAGAACCAAGGGTTTTCCGGTTGAATTTGATGATTGGAGGAAGGTTGATCTGTCTAAAAAACTTGCTTTATGGACCGAGGCAAAGGTAATGAGAGTTTGCTAAGAATAGGACCTTTCAATACTTGGTTTCTGCTGCTATATTGTTATTGGTTGCTGCTATGTTGCTATATTTTTATTGGTTACTGCTGCTATGTCTTAGTGCGTTCCTGGATGATATCTTAGTCTTCATGTTTAGGAGTGACTAATGAGTTAGTTTATGTTGTATTGTTCTCTAATGCCTATTTCCAAATGCCTATTTTTTAGTTGTTTTGGGAATTAGACGAACGAGTTTTCCAATGGTATATGAAAACAGCACAAATTAAATGGAAAGACTTCAAATCAGACCTGAAGAGGGATTATTATGATGAATCATATGAGTATGATGAACTTATAGCATCATGTGATGCTAGAGTTCATCCTGACCAATGGAAGTTGCTTGTTGCATTTTGGTTAACTCCAAAAGCTAAGGTATGTTTTTTGTTAGGTTGGTATTGACCTCTGATTCTACTTGTGTGGCATGATCTTTATGACACCATTTGGTAGGCTCGCTCAATAAGAGGCAAAAAGAATCGAGCACATCATACTCAAAATCACACATCTGGAAGTAAGAGTTTTGCTCGGGTTGACACTGAATTGGTATGCAACCATCCAATCCTTGTTTTAAACTTGGATGTTTGTACATTTTGCTCATTGTTTTGATCTTTTTATTACTTCACATAGACCGAGGTGCTCAAGCGCCGGCCGCACAGACATGAACTGTTTATTGAAACACATACACATCGAATTAGTGGACTTCCTCAAGCAGGGTCTGCATTAAGAATTGTAAGTTCAGATGCACTTGAATTTTTCGATGCCTTTCATATTTTTGTTTATGTAGTAAATACTAAGAACACATAACACATTCCTGAAATTTCCAGAAAGAACTTCAAGATGAAGCAGGAAAGCACCCTGAATTAGTGGAGAATGGTATTAAGGATGGTGACTTATTTGCATTTGTTTGTAAAAAAGAAAAAAATGGATATGTTCGTGCTGTCGGTTTGGGGCCAACTCCATCTGAACTAGAGTTGCCTGGAACTCAGCAGTATAAATCTACAAAGCTTCAAATGGCAATGGAAGCGTGTCGTGTATCTGACCAAAAGGTGGAACATCTGCAAGAACAAATGGATGACATGAAGAAGCAAATAGCTGAGATGAATGACATGAAGAAGCAAATGGCCGAGATGAATGACATGAAGAAGCAAATGGCTGAGATGAGGCAACTTTTTTTGTCTTCACAAGGGCAACAAGATGAAACCAATAGCACACCTGCAACAGCACAACAGGTAACACTATAGTTCTATTATATTGTACCTCTGCAATAGTAGAACATGTAATGCTATGATTTCATTATAGTTTATTATATTTAATAACATCTACAATGCTTGATTTTGATGTAGAACATAAGGACAAGAGAAGCTAGTAATACTGAAGAAGGTAATGCTATTCTAGAGGATGTGGCTGAGTCAAATGCTATTGGAAGAAGAGTTGTTAATGTAGGGAAACATGACAGGCAACAAGGGGTAAATCTTTCTTTCCTACATACAATATGTTATGCCTACTAGAGTTTGTCAATATGTTGCTTTATTAACTTAAGTTTCTCTGCTTGGGATTCCCTATGCTTTTCTACACAATAATATGTATTTTTACACTTGAACTTGCTTCTTTAAAATGAAATTCTGTTCTGAATTGCAATTTTTCCCCATAGGGTGGAAGAGATGTGATACTATATAGCATAACTAGACCTTTAAGTGTCGCTGTTGCCAAAGGAACAATTCAAACAAGTAATCCAAAGGCTGTGGTGGGGGGTGAGCCTCTAGGTTCTCAATATGTCGAAATTGTCATCTATTCGGTGTTCAAAAGGGAAACTCAGTTGCCTCGTCCGTATGGGGATGTGCTGACCTTGGGAGATGCTAAGGGGAAATCGATTGCATGGCCATCTGCTATGGTAAGAATTTAGAGCACTTGGTTTCTTTTCTTTTGTGCTGATCGGTCACCTACTAAGTAATGATTGTTGTTGGCTTGTTGCAGATCAAAGATGCCAAGAAGACAACAAATGTGCCAGGAGGTGCAGGTACTACGATATTACATGCCATTTAAATAAATACATTGTTTTTGAACTTAGACCGAGAAATATTCATTGTGCAACCATGCAAGAAATACACAATTTGACCAACAGATTACACAAGTAGTAACACGACAGAATAATCAATCACTAGTTCCATATCAAGCTTGTTCCATAATCATTTATCATTGTTCTTCTTACCCTGCTTCCTCCTCTTCCTCCAACTCCTCTTCTTCAACACTAATAGTAGTTTGCCTCTACTCGTTGAAGCTTTAGATTTTTGTTTCCTCTTTAAATAGATGGTAACCTCAGCTTCATCTTCAATAGCTAGTCATATTGTAATATTTCTGAATGTGTCAAGACAATGTACAAAAGAAATGCAAAATAACCACATAAGGGCCACCTATGTTCCCTATATATAAACTAAAAGTTCAGTACAGTTACAACCTACAACTCTTAATATATGACAAGTCCATTTCTTTATAAACTACTACTGCTAGTTCTCAAATATGACAAAGCTACAGCTACCTCTTTGAGTTGTTAATATATAACACTGCTAGGTGCTAGCTACCCAGCTTATTTTTGAAATATGCTACTAAATGAATTGAATTGTTCTATTCTGTAGTGATGGAAGCAGAGTAGATACAGGTTGCGAGCTGTGATTGTTTTGCTTACTGAAATACCATATTTTGTTTTCTTTTTGGAGAACCATGAAATAGTACAAATTCCATTGTTATCTCTTGCTGACGGTACTCCCAGTTTTCAGGCTTATGTTGAATCAAATTCCACTGTTATCAATTTTCTTTCTAGGGAGCTGTAACATTAGTTTGAATAGCAAGCGTGGTACTCCCAGTTTTCAGGCTTATGTTGAATCAACCAATAGCTTGCTGATGGAAATCTTATATTCTATTAAAGTTGGATGGTAATCTGACATTTGGAGGCCTGACAATAATTTTTTGCTAAATTCAGAAAATATTTTCTAAAATTTTGCACTCTGTTTCATACTAAATGTTTTTGAAGTATCATATTGCAATTCAATTATTTTATCCTTGTTCTGTATGCCATGAAGCTAGGGACCCTTCCCAGAAACATGTGTACCATTTGGTAACTATTTGGAGGGAACAAATATAATTGTGTGTGTATGCCGAGGATTTGCAATTTACCTTGCTACAGGAACAAATATAATTGTGTGTGTAGTCACATAAACAATCAAGTACAAGCTAGCATGTGCTGCTCTAGGCTAACAATCTTCGTATGAGCTTTGAACAACTTTTGGATTGATTGTAGTTTCTTGACAAATTCATATGGAATAATTTCATGTACTTAGCCACCTAGCATTGGATGTGAGGAGGACTTGGAGCGTCATGGAACATACATGGCTGTTCGCAGTATTTTGGACCAGCCAACTTCAATCATTTCATGAATCTTATGTGTGTTTTGGACCATTTGATGCTTCAAGTGTTTTGGAGTAGAAACTTGTGTTCATGGATGTGATTTGTGTGTTCTGGACCAGTGTTTGAATTATTTCAGACTAGCAAATAGTGGTCCTTCTTATGTGACTTGTGTGTTCTGGATGGTTAAACTATGCTTGTTCTGTTTGTGAACCTGTGTCGATATATATATATATATATATATATATATATATATGTATGCTTGTGAACCTATCATCATTGTTGTCTAATATGTGTTCATCTTGATGTTGTTTGTGGATCGCATTTGACCATTGTATATGTATATATATGAATATATGTATCAAATTATTGGTTTGGTTGTACACTACCTTTCCAACAATTTATCTGTTGGCAAACAGATTCTTGCAGAGTAATTGTCGGCAATGGTTACTACCTAGCTATGCAGAATAAGTGCCGGCAATTGTACATACCTAGCTGGACAGAGTATGTGTCGGCCAAGGTATATACCTATCTGGACAGCACAAGTGTCGGCAAAGGTATAAATCTATCCAAACAAAATAAGTGTCGGCAAAGGTATATACCTTGGAGGACAATTTTATGTGTTGACAAAAGTAGGGTGTACGTCCACACATCAGCTGTCGCCGTAGCTAGGGTGTATGCCCACAAATCATCTGTCGGGGTAGGATGGGTGTATGTTGACATGCAAACTGTCGGCGTAGGTAGGGTATATGCCGACTAAAAAAGTGTCGGCAAGTGAACTTGTGTCGGCAATGCCTTTCCCCACAGCAAGTCCTCCGACTGTTTAATCTTCTGTCGGTATATGTGTTAGCTACAATTTATGTGTCGGCAAAGATACCCTATGCCAACAGATTGATGTGTCACCAAAACTTGACCGTGGTGTAGTGTTTGTTGGAACCTATTTTGTAAAGATTTTGATGATTTCATATATTTTTAACCATATTATATTATAATTTCACTAACCCATACAAACATTTGAATAGATACCTTATTGTTGTTGACGATGTGTGGGATGAATCGGCATGGAATATTATTAAGTGTGCTTTTCCAGAAGATGGTAATGGAAGTAGATTAATAGTTACAACACGAGTAGAAGGTGTGGTTGGCGCAGCCTGCCAGAATGAACCTGAGGGCATTTACCGATTGAAACCCCTCAGTGAACAAAACTCAAGAATGTTATTGTTGCAAAGAGTATTTGGGTTGGAACATGGTTGTCCACCCCAACTTAAAAAAGTAATGGCTGAGATTTTGAAGAAGTGTCATGGATTGCCACTTGCAGTAATCATTATAGCTAGCCTATTAGCCAGTCAAGAAAGATCGAGGAAAGGCTGGGAGAGTATAAGGGATTCTTTGGGTGCTCAGTCTACCACAAATCCCTCCTTGGAAGAGATGAAAAGTATATTAAACCTTAGCTACATGCATCTTCCCGCTCATCTACGGGCATGTTTTTTGTACCTTGGTATGTATCCTGAGGACTTTGATATCTTTCCTGATGATCTGGTTCAACAATGGATAGCTGAAGGCTTAATTGCCAGTAATTTGCATGTGCAAGATCTGGCGGATGTTGGCATGAGTTATTTCAATGAGCTTATCAATAGAAGCATGATCCAGCCTTATGAAACAGAGGACGGGGAGGTGTATTGCAACGTGCACGACATGATGCTTGATTTGATCCTAAGCAAGTGTGCTGAAGATAGCTTTGTAAGTGTGGCATACAATTATGAAGACATGGCAAGACTTCATGGCTGCAAACAAAAGGTTCCTCGATTATCTCTGAGCTCCATGGCTGGTGGTGGAGCAACATATGGCCCAACTATTGTTGTTAGCCTATCACAAGTTCAATCATTTACACTATTCAGAAACTCCATGCCTCCTATTTTGCTGTTCAAGTATCTTCGGGTGTTGAGAATTGATGACGGCAGGCAACACGTGGATGCACTTGACCTCACTGCCATTAGCCAGTTGTTTCAGCTCAGGTATTTGTATGTTTTAGTATCAGTATCACGTTCCGTACAGCTCCCTGCTGAACTTCAAGGGCTTGTTTACTTGGAAACGTTGAACTTCAATATTGGATTTCTCAAGAACATCCCCTCAGATATAGTCCATTTGTCCCACTTGTCCTTCCTTAATTTTCGTATGGAAGAAATGCCGCCTGAATGGATTGGGAATATGAAATCACTGCGCAGTCTGTTAATAAATCATATGGTGACCAATGACAACATGAAGGGTATTATGGGTCTTGGCGAGCTGACCAATCTTAGGGAACTATATATCGAGGTGGGTCCTTTGGAGAAGCCAGCACGTGATGCTTTGGCATGCTCCATTGAAAAGCTCAGTAACCTCAAATGTCTTCGATTTGGTGGGGACTATTTTGAAGTGGATAACCATCTGGGCTCATTATCCAATCCTTTTCAACATATCGAGGAAATTGACGTGTCTGTGTTTTATTTCCATAGAGTTCCCATATGGATAGGTGGTCTCCATTGCCTTCGCATCCTTGACTTGCGTGTGGAGGAGACGTCAACTGAAGATATTCATCTTCTTGGAGAGCTTCCCGTACTCGTCAAACTCTGTTTCAGTCTATCACATATCCCCGAGGAAAGGGTTATATTGGGTAAAGGGCTGTTCCCGGTTCTAGAAGTCTTCAAATTTTTCTCCACGGAAGACATTATGGAGTACCTGGGGTTCGAGGCGGGGGACATGCCCAACCTACGTTTCCTCGATGTTTACTTTAACACGGAGTGGGGCGGCAGTATACCAGTCGGCATGGAGCATCTATTTACGCCTCCAAAAGATCGAATTGCGTGAGGCTTACTCCGATGATGCCATAGTGTCTATGTTCAGGACTGCCTTATCAGTGCACCCAAACCGCCCTTCAGTAGAGCACCGGTAAGTACTTCATTTAATAGTAATAAGTAAAGTAAAGAAAACAAGTAGAACTGTGGTCCCTTCCCCTTGAAAATCATATTTCTTTTTGCTTCACCTGTTTTGTAAAGACATGAAATTCAGATTTTTCACCCAAGTTAACCATAACCCACCTCTTTGATACGGTTTTCTGTAGGTCTGGGAAACGTGGGGAGGCAGTTTGAGTTGACCGCCGCCTCCCAGCCGCGTTATCCACATCAATTCTTGCCATTTCTATAGGTACAGTTCATCAATTTCTTCAAAAGGGAAATATGAAACTTATTCATATCTAAGTTTCCTAACTTTCTGGTTTGCACCGCTCTGTAGATAGATAGGCTACTGGTTTCTGTAGTGCCGAACAGTCTTCATCCGTTGACTAATTGCTCTGGATTATGCCGCTGTACACTGAAATGTTTACTGGTGGTTAATTAAACAACTTCATATATCCACCATCTGGCCATCTGTAATCTAATGTAATGACTCAGATTTGGTGTCCTAGCATTTTTGCTGCCTCTGTAACTGAATTTTCTGAATATCTCTATAGTTTTCAGAAGAAGAAGAATTTGCAACAATATTTGTTGTTGCTACAGCATTACTAGGTGATTTTTTTAGCAATTCTGCATGAGACCTTTACAATCTAGTTTATATTGCTAGAGTAAACAACATTGGCCGGTATCTTGTTTGTATTTTTATGATGATTGGAAAGCAAGAGCGGGTGATAAAGCAGCTGAGATTTTTTACATGAAGTGTCAAGTCTTTGTTCTGGTTGGTCTTCGGCTTGATGAAATAGTGTTATTTGCTTAGCATTGCAGGCTCAGAGCTCAAGCAAAATGGATGTCGAAGCCGGGTGGTGAAGTGCCAACAATTCGGAATAGGAGCCTTTGATGCGAAGGGAGCTGCACTTGAAGCTACGTATGAGGCTGCAGAGAAGAGAAGCGGTGGAGGCAAAAAAAGGTTGCAACTTCAGAGAAGGAAGCAGAAGAAGACGAGGCAAACAGAGAAGGTAGCAGCTGAAGGGAAGAACTGGCTGGCCCTGGCCTACGAGTCTTCCTCTTCCTGAAGACATGTTCCGTCGGCATGCAGCATGCTGATATATGATTTGTCGATGCGATACATTAATTGTAGTAATAGATTCTGCATCAGTTCTCTTTTCTGGCTTTCCTGAACATATGTACAGAGTCGACAGTTGTTAAGTTAATTACCGTGAGGCGCAAGTGTTGATTCGTGCCGGTCCGTCCCAGTTGCTATGAAATCATGGCAGCAATTAAACGTAGCAGTTGTTGTAGCTCAGTTTCTGTTGACTGTGGAAATACAGTTGACTATGTATGTATGCTGAAAACTAGCTACTTCCAATTCTGAACTAGTCTCAAACCTGGGAATTGTTCAGTCTATGTACGTTTCTGTCTGAAACTCTTTTTACTTTTTGCAGAGCAGTGATGGCTTTCTTTTGCTGAGAATGATGGGCCCTGAGAGTGTGAGACTGCAGTCCGCAGGTGTACATACATTGGCCCGAATCGAAGCTGACGACTCTGCATTAGGCCTGCAGGCGTACATGTTGAGCACCGCCAGTCATGTCATGCCGACGTGGGCGTGCACCCACCTGCTGGCGGGTGTTCAGTGTGCCGAGTTGCGCACACGAGCGATCAAGGTCGGCGCCGTCCTGGCGCATGCTTGATCGGCGGCCGTACTGCTCCACATTGATGGACGCCATCGCCATGCTGTGTGACAGTGTGACCCTGACTTTGGCTCTGAAATATGAATATTGCTTCCCGCAAAAAACAAAAAAGAAATATGAATATTGCCGGAATGGATGGCCAATTCGCATATTAGCAAAGAGAGCGGCTGCCCCTCCTGGGTGGAAACGGCTCCTCTGCCGTGCCTTACGTGCCGTTGGGCAACTGACATGTGGGCCAGGCTCCCAACAGGCCCACGTGTCAGTGGTAGAACGGCAGCCTGCCGAACGGCAGAGGATCCTCACGCCTCCTGGGTCACACTCACACAGGGCTGGAGTTGATCGCACCGGAGCATTGGCTAGGCCGCCTCCTCATCTTCAGTTAACTGATCACCATCACTTCTTTTTTTCTTTTTGATTGAGATGGCCGATCACCATCAGTTAACTGAGCTTCTGCTACAGGTTCAGTTTCTGAAGCAACATCAGCAGTAACAGGGGTCGTAACACGCCTCCCCGTAGGCCGTATGCACACGCATGCCGACCCAAAAATGCTAGACCTACGAAGAGTTGTTGTGTAACCTTCGAAATCTCTCTTTCACTATAATAATCAAACATCCCCTGAATTTCAGGGTGGGCTCCGCGCCCCCGTTAATATCCTATTAAGAGCTGCCACCTCATCGATCCCATACACTATGTAAGACCAGTGCGTTGCAAGTACGCATACATGACCAGAGGAAGATTGCGTCAATCCCGCCACGCTGTGGCTGCTCCGGCTGCCGCTGCCACCAGGACCAGGGTACCTTGTCTATATGTGAGTGACTCCTCGACCACACTAGTGCTTTCTTGGCCGGTGTTTGCCATCATTTTCCAAACGTTGTGGATCCGGAAGCTGCTGAGATATTGGCATGTAAAAGAGCGTTGCAGGTTGCAGGGGAGATCAATGCTGAGAAGGTCCACGTCGAGCTCCACAGCGTGCAAGTGGTGCAGATGTTAAATCAGCCAAGCAAGAACTTCTCGGCGGTGGGCCCATGGATTGAAGAAATCAAGCAGCTGTTGCACATGTTTGCCGATGCTAAAGTGTCCTGGGTTAGACGTACCGCTAATGTTGCCGCGCATAAGCTTGCGAAATTAGGTGTAGGTGATGAACTGTGTAAGGTCTGGTTTGGGGTTCCCCCAGATTGTGTTCTGGATGTAATTTCGGATGACATTCCGAGTTTCAACATTTAAATAAAGCGGCAGCATTAACTCTCAAAAAAAAAAAAGGACCAAGGTACCTTGTCTATATGTGACTCCTTGAGTCGCCACACTGCAAGGTGTTCTTCATCCTTAGTGTTCCCCATCATGCACCGGATGACACAGTGGCCACGTACCTTTGCAAGCCCGCTGGGAAAGAGCAAGGACTGGGTGGTGCTCAACAAGATTAAGATTAAGGTGATCATGTCATCAACAGGGCCTTTTTTAGATGCTTTCATCTTTCATCCTTTTATTTGGCTGCTGCTGAGTACAGCATGTAACCGAACTATGCGTTTCGTTGTTTCCGTTAGTGATTTGTACTACTACTTCGCAATCATCTCAGCCGTCTATGGTAGGGTATTTTAGGGAATTGACTTTAGTTCGTTAATTTTTAATTGTATTTTCGTAAAGGCAATTAGTCCCGCTCATGCTGTTTTGTATTTTTTTGATGCAACATTATGAGTCAATAAAAGAACGCCCTTTATCGGAAAAAAAAAATAGTCCCGGGTGGCCGTGAATGATATTTTCCTGGGTAATACAAAGAGCGAGTGCCGTATTCATCGGAGTGAATTGCAAAAAAACATTGACATTGAAGGCTTTGGGTTGCAGAAAACCACACTCCTACGGGTTTGTGGCAAAAAAAGCCTAATTTTGAGGCTAATTTTTTGCAAATAACACTAGTCGGTGGCTTAGACCATTTTGAACACGATTAAGACAGGTGGGTCCCGCTGAACAGGGTGACTTTGCAAATAAAAAAGTCAATTACATCCCGATACAATTTTGTTTTGCAAAAAGACCCCAGAAAAAAAAAAACAATCGGCTCCTCTGTGTCCCACCGGTCTGGTGGTGGATCCCGGCGGTCACTCCCTCCCTGTGCGCGACCGGTGCAGTTGCTGCTCGCTTTGGCGGCGGCGCACAGGGGAGGTCCGACGTGGTACGGGACACGCGCCACTGCAGCACCCTCCCATGCTGGCGCCGGCGAGGAGATGCGGGAGGTTGGCCGACGTCCTCCCTGCCTCCCAGGCCGCTGATCGCCACGGCGAGGAGACGTGGAAGGTGGCGCAGGATGCACGAACGCGGGACTCCCGCAAGGCCAGCACGGAAGGCGGCGCGGGACTCCGGCACCAACGACAGGGGGCAGCACGGTGGCGCGAGCTCCTCCTCCAGCCCCGACGAGCACGGCTGGAGTGCGGCGGTGGAGCAAGGGAGCATGGCGACGGCGGTGGGTGGGTGGCTCTGCGGCGACCTACGGCGCCGGTTCCGGTTTCCCCGGCGGTGACGCACAGGGGAGGTCCGATGTGGTCGGGGACACGCGCCACCGCAGCGCCCTCCCAGGCTGGCGCCGGCGAGGAGACGCGGGAGGTTGGCCGACGTCCTCCCTGCCTCCAAGGCCACTGATCGCCACGGCGAGGAGACGCGGGAGGTGGCGCGGGATGCACGAGCGCGGCGGCGCGGGACTCCCCAAGGCCCGCACGGGAGGCGGCCCGGACGTGGGTGCTGTCCGGACGCTCACAAAGCCCCCACGTTTGTCTCCGGTTTGCGGGAGAAAGTGCATTCGGACCGCCCTACGGACCGATGCAGGACCGCGTTGGATGGCACAACACGTCCGGACCGCGCGGTCCGGACTGTTGCGGGCGCTTTGAATGTCGGCGTTGGAGAACGTTCGCGCTAGACCTCCCCCGCGCGACGCAATGTGCACCGTAGCTTGATGCGCGTTTGCCTCGTCGAACCATGAGAGCAGGAACGTTTTGTTCCGTTCCGGGTACGAGTCGATCAGGTGCTAGGGCAAGCCGGTCCGATATTTAGTAGTATCATTCGAGCCTGCCGCCTTGTTATATTAACGCATCAGGCTTGACAAGCGAGGCACACCGCCGACATAATTCCTCCTAGATTGCCATCCGATCAGATTAAGCTTGCCATGGTCCACATGGACATGGAGGACGCGGACGTGCTGGTGCACATACTTCGCGGTCTCCCACCGCGTAGCCTCGCCGCCTCCCGGTGTGTCTGCAAGGCTTGGCGCGCCACTGTCGACGACCACCGCCTCTTGCGCGCCGACCTACTTCCGCTCTCGCTCGACGGAGTCATCTACGAGACGATAGACTCGGATGTTCTGAGGCTCTTCGCCCGCCGTTCCGTGGGGCTCCACATTAGGGACGGTCTCGATTACCTCTTCAGTTGTTTGGGCGAGGAGGAGTGGTATAACCCGACG
Source organism: Elymus sibiricus (assembly GCA_039707655.1). Taxonomy (NCBI): domain Eukaryota; kingdom Viridiplantae; phylum Streptophyta; class Magnoliopsida; order Poales; family Poaceae; genus Elymus; species Elymus sibiricus. Next base: position 397,715,362 of record CM077664.1, on the reverse strand, counting down.
TCCAACTATTGCAATGGCCTTCTCTTGCTTGGCATGCCGTATGATTACGTGGTCAACCCTGCCACGCGGCAGTGGGCCCGGTTGCCGCTGCCGCCACTCACGAGATCTAGAGGCACCATGCACCTCGTGTATGATCCCACGGTGTCACCGCATTACGATGTGTTAATGATCCCTTCTATTAGTAAGTATGAAAAGGGCACGACGGAGTGGCCACCGTTGTCATACGTCATCCATGTCTTCTCGTCAACGACTAGGTGCTGGAAGGAGAGGTCGTTTGAGCGAGATAAGGGGATGCCACAGGAATGGATGCCTATATGAGACCTACTCGGCCTACTCGCAGGGGGCACTCCATGTTCACTGTAAATATGGTTTTGTTTTGAGGTATCTACTCACACCCCATCTATCATATATTCATATATATTATTCTTTTATTTTTCCTTACCAATATTTTTTGTTATTAGTATTAAAAGATGTCTCAATTTTTTGCAGAATTAACTTATCGAACGATAAGTACCAAGTAATTAAGTTGCCAAAAAGAAACAAAGGACGACATCATTTAGGGAAATCGAAGAAAGGGGTTTACTGTGCATTGTTCCTTGGACAATGCGAATGTGAAATTTGGTTCCTTGATACCCATGGGGAGACCAACTGGGTGTTGCGGAATGAAATCAACCTTCAACAAGCGACCGCAACATATTCAAGTGTGCACGTAAAAGATGGACCGTGGATCTTCCAGCCGCATAATCAGATGGAGCAGTTGTTGAAAAATGAGCTCAACGTAAAACTCATGGCTGATAACATTGAAGCAGCATCGAAAGATGATTTTGAATGGGACTCTGACGAAGAAAGCATTGTTTGCACTACGGACTGGCCTCAGGAATTTGACCATTACTCTCCATACTTTGATTGTATTGGATTTCACCCTTATAGAGAAATTGTCTTGTTCTATTGGTCAGATAAAATAATAGCGTACCATTTAAATAGCTCCAAGATACAATACATGGGCAAGATGTCACACCCGTGTAGCAAGATAGATCAGATAATTCCGTACACCCCATGTTGGATGAGGGACTTGCCTGGAAGCAACTAATGTTAATATATGCCACAACTAGAATCAAACTGATCTTTGTCCTTTCAGTATATTATTTTAGTGTCAGTCTCTTTTCTTAATCATGTCACATGAATCATGATGCTACTTCTATCTGATTTTTATATTGGTGTTCAAGTGATGTATTGCCTGAAATCAAGTCAGTAATGTTGTGACACTCCTTTTCTTTTCCTTGGCGAGCTCAGAGGTGGAGGAGTTAGAGGATAAGGTCTCCGCCCGTATCACGATGCAGGTGTTGTTCCTTCTCTTTTTTTTCCCGTTACCCGTGTACCAAGATTGAGATTTATTTCCTGCACACCCCATATTTTCTTTTGAACATAGTACAGATGCAAACGCTCATATATACACAGATACACTCACTTCTACGAGAGACTGAGCATCCCCGAGAGACTGAGCAGTCACATCATCTTGAGATTGATGAAGTCATCACAGGCGCCTCCGTTGTCGACAAGGACGTCTTCACCCATTGATTTAACATCGCCGAAAATTCTGAAATAAATTCAAAAAAATACGAGCACCAGTGCCAAATCTAGGACTTGAATTTGATGGGTTAGTCTCACAAAAAAAAAAACTAATCATCTGAGCAAGGGCCAGTTCGTTTACGCAACCCAATGCCGCGAAAGAGTTGCCAAACGAAAAACAAGTTATTAATCTTCTAGAAAACGGGTGTTCCACGCAATTGCCGGTGGTTCATCCACACAATCAAGGTCCTTGCACCCATGCGGCCGAAAGTGCCTCGTCACTCTTTGATGTGCGTTCTCATAGCTTTACCGAACAAGTTCATATAATAAGCTATTATTGGACTGGGCTAGCACCTAGGGTCATGTCATTACTGATGTAAAATACAGGAGCTAGCCGGCCAAAGGTTATTACTGGTCTACAAACTAAATGTTAGGCCAAAGGTAACCGGCCAGGGGTTAATTAAAACACACATCGCTTGTTGGGGTTTGTCACATTGCGTTTGTTGATGATTAAAAATCGCAAAAGCTGGCTGCAGAAAAATGCAGACTTGGTGGCGTGCTTGTTGGCCTATATTAAGATTTCTACTGGTCACCTCTCACCTGTCTAGTCAGCATCTACTGATGGTGGGTTTACTAGCTGGGATTAAAATTCGTAAAAGTAGGCTTGTCGTTTTGCCGATCGAGCACACTTATAGATCGTCCATATAGTCCCTCTTTTCCTGTTTAAACAAGCAAGAGTTCTTCGTGTGCTAACTTTTGCTTGGTTATCTGTACTCTCTAGACTTACTAGCTAGTGTTGAACCTTGAAAAAACTAATCTACTTACAGCACCTTGCCAGGCCCTGACATATGCACATGCATTAACAAGGTTGTCTTCTTTCCATCTTCTCTTTACACCAACAGTTGCTTCACACAATAGCTAGCCAGCCAGTGAGCCAAGAAAGCACGCTAGCTAGCTAGGAGATGGCGGGCGGAATCATGACGGCCAGCGGGATCGTGACCGTGGTGAGTGGGGTAATGAACCCCCTCATCGTCAAGCTCACCACACTCATGGGCGATGAGTTCAAGAAGTTCAAAGGGGTCAGGAAGCAGGCCTCATTCCTCGAGAAGGAACTCAGTGCCATAAACGCTGCTCTGCAGAAGCTCGAGCTCACGGATGGTGAGCTCGATCCACCCATCAAGGACTGGAGGGATCATGTTAGGGAGATGTCCTATGACATGGATAATTGCATCGACGACTTCATGCGCCAGTCTCGAGTTAATGATGCCAAGGCAGGCTTCATCAAGAAGACTGTTCGACGCATCAAGAAGTTGCGACAACATCTTCGGATAGCCGATCGGATGGAAGAGCTCAAGATTCTTGCTATAGAGGCAAATGCTCGGCGCGAGAGGTATAAGATTGATGATTGGAAGCCTACCTCTAGCTCTGTGGTTGTTGACCCTCGGCTGCCCGCAGTCTACCAGGACGCAGCTACTCTTGTGGGCATCGATGGCCCAAGGGAGGAGCTTGCCACTTTGTTGCTAGATACTCGGAAGAATCTCAGGGTGGTGTCCGTTGTTGGATTTGGTGGTCTTGGTAAAACTACACTTTCCAAACAGGTGTATGACCAGATTGGCTCGCAATTCAATTGCAATGCTTTTTTTTCAGTGTCACAGAGGCCTGATATGGCCGAGCTACTCAACAATTTACAATTGAAACTTAAGATGAAGGGCCCCGATTCATCTCATGCCCGCAAGGTGGAAGACATCATTGAAGAACTAAGGGAACATCTTAAAGAGAAGAGGTATTACTTACTTGTCTATAATCGCTTGCATGGGCTACTCGTCTTGAATTTGAGCTAAGTAATTGGTTTGTCACATATTTGGTACTGATTTGTGTCCATCCAAGCTGCATGTTTGATTGTTTCGTTCACTCTGTGCTTAAGATAGAAATTGAAATTAGAAAGAAAACATGTAGAAAATACATCTTTAGAAAAACTGATTGAAGTGTTGGTATATTTTCCATCCAATGTCATAACTCCTATGGTATTAGAAACATGTTCCTTTAAAAATAAAGGCTCTTGAATGCCTATGTGACCCATGTGTGCTAAACAAGTTTTTATAGAGTTTCACATTAAGTATTAAACATACCTCTCCATACAGTTAAGGTTGAAAATTTTAATCTAAAAATATATTTATGGGGCATTCGCATATATGGTATTGACTTTTGTCCATGCATGTGAGATTTGTCATTGTTTTGTTTTTTAACCTATGTATAGATATGGAAAACTATAAAGAGATACAAAATGAGTAGAAATACAATCATTATATTATTAAGCTTCATTGAAGTTTTGGTATATTTTCTATATGGTGTAAAAACTGCCTATGCCTTTAGAAACATTTTGGGTACTCACCAATGCCTTTAGTAAAGAGAGTTCTTTTAAAATAAATGCTCTGAAATGCCCATGTGAAACTTATGGCTAGACAACCATATGTTTTGGTATTACTTTTCTACTCATTATGACAACTCATAGCTTCTCGGGAAATTCCCTACATCCCTTTAGTGTATAGAGAAGAGTTTTTCTGAAACATTTTTCGTGTACGATTTAATCAAATCATACAATAATGTAATTAACCTTTGCAAACATTTGCATAGGTACCTTATTGTTGTTGACGATTTGTGGGATCAATCGGCATGGAATACTATTAAGTGTGCATTTCCAGAAGATTGTAATGGAAGTAGAATAATAGTCACAACACGAGTGGAACCTGTGGCCATTGGAGCCTGCCAGAATGACCGTGAGTGCATCTACAGATTGAAATCCCTCAATGAAGAAAACTCAAGAATGTTATTGTTGAATAGAATATTTGGATCCAAACATGGTTGTCCACCCCAACTCAAAGAAGTTATGGCTGAGATTTTGAAGAAGTGTCATGGATTGCCACTTGCAATTATTACAATGGCTAGCATATTAGCCAATCAAGAAATATCAAGGAAGAGCTGGGAGAGTATAAGGGATTCTTTGGGTGCCCAGTTTGCTACAAATCCTAGCTTGGAAGAGATGAAGAGTATATTAAACCTTAGCTACATGCATCTTCCCGCCCGTCTGCGGGCATGTTTTTTGTACCTTGGTATGTACCCCGAAGATTGCGAGATCTTAAGGGATGATTTGGTTCGACAATGGATAGCTGAAGGCCTACTTGTTAGTAATTTGCATGTGACTGATCCGGAGGATCTTGGCAGGAGTTATTTCAATGAGCTTATCAATAAAAACATGATACAACCTTGTAAAATAGAGTATGGAGAGGTGTTGTCTTGCAGAGTACATGACATGATGCTTGACTTGATCCTAAGCAAGTGTGATGAAGATAACTTTATAAGTGTAGCATACAAGCATGAAGACATGGAAAGAATACATGGTTGCAAATACAAGGTTCGACGATTATCTCTGTGTTCCATGGGCGGTGGTGGAGCAACATATGACACTACTGTTATTGTTAGCCTATCTCAAGTTCGATCATTTACACTGTTGGGGAAATCCATGCCTCCTCTTTTATTGTTCAGGTATCTTCGGGTGTTCAGAATTGATCAACACGGGGAAGATGTGGAGATACTTGACCTCAATGCTATCAGCCAACTGTTTCAACTAAGGTATTTGTATGTTTCCAGACCAGGTTTTGTACAACTCCCTGCTAAACTTCGCGAGCTTGTTTACTTGGAGACGCTAGACCTAGGTGGTGCACGACTCAAGAGCATCCCCTCGGATATAGCCCATTTGTCCCGCTTGTCCTTTCTTGAAATTAGGATGCATGAAATGCTACCTGAATGGATTGGGGATATGAAATCATTGCGCAATTTGAGGATATTCTGATTGCCGTATGTGACAACCAAACAGAGGGAAGTGAATGTAATGAAGGGCATTATGGGTCTTGGCGAGCTGACCAACCTAAGGGTACTGGAGATCCAATTGGGGTCTTTGGAGAAGCCAGAGCTTGATGCTTTGGCCTGCTCCATTGGAAAGCTCCATACCCTAAACAATCTTCAGATATTAGGGAACCATACTGAAACCGATGACAAGTTGTGCTCACTATCTAATCCATTTCAACATATGGAGCAATTTCACGGGTCAGGCTGGAATTTCCGTAGAGTTCCCATATGGATGGGTGGTCTCCATTGCCTCCGCATAGTCAACCTGTGTGTACAAGAGACGTCAACTGAGCAGGTTCATCTTCTTGGAATGCTTCCCTCCCTCGTCGTTCTCCATTTCAGTCCATCACAAATCCCTACTGAAAGAGCTATATTCGGCACGGGACTATTCCCGGTTTTGGAGGTTTTCACATTTTGGTCTGCGGATGACGTTTCGGCGTACCTGGGGTTCGAGGCGGGGGCCCTGCCCAAACTACGAACCCTGGTTCTGTGTATAGATGTGTGGGGAGGCACTGTACCAGTTGGCATGCAGCACCTATTACGCCTTGAGAAGATACAACTGCCTGGGGATTACTCCAGTGATGCCACAATATTATCTGCGTTTAGGAACGCCTTGTCAATGCATCCAAACCCCCCTTTAGTTGAATAGGCCTTAGTTTTTTTGGGGTAGTGTTGCTTCTACGATCCAGTACTAATTAAGTTTTGTAAAATTGTTGTTCCCTTGATACTTGGCATCAATTTATTTGCTCGTACGGGTATATACTAATCTATATATACTGAGTCTACCGCATGATCCATCTTCCTGCATGTGCGAGGGGCCGAGGTCTATGGCACGTTGCCGGTTGATTATCTTCTGAATCTAGCTCCTGCTTGCTTGGTGTTAATTATGTGTGCTAAACAAGTTAGCATATTCTATGATTTACAAACAGACCTGAGACCTGTTCATATTCTTTTTTCAGTCTCGTGTGTTTCTCTCGATTTCTTCTTTGTACGCTCCTTTTTTCTCCTTTCTTGCTGTGAAGCTCCTTTTATGGTTCTGAAGGAGAACGGAACCTACTTTGATTCAACATTGATGTTTTGCGCTACCAGTGAAAAGTATACCATGCTTGCTTGCATTCTGCCAACTGATTTTTTTACATAAGTTGTTAAACCTGAGGATAACAACTGCATGAGCATTATACTGAATTGAACATTGCCTATCAATCTTCTGCACGAATGTGCATAAATGGTTTGATTGATATTTGATATATGCATGTCTTTCTCAATTTGTGATGACTGGATTCATTGTGCATTACAGTGATTCATCAGAAGACAGCATGATCTCCTCTCGACCCATAGCACATGAACTAGTTTGTAGAAGTTGCTGTCAATTAGTTTGGCAGGCCGGCCGGCCGTTAATTTTATGTATGTAAGCTGAAATCTAATTACAAATATGTGGTGGAACATGCATGGAACTTACTTTCAAACCTGCGGCCTCGCTTCTCTTACTCTGAAACTCCTTTGCTTCTAATGAAGGTGAAGAACATGCAGTCTGCACGTAGCATACATCGGCCTAAAGCTGAAGAAGAATGCAAGCAAGTGCTTGCAGACTCTGCACTTTTGTTGAAGCAACATCTCTCTCTCTCTCTCTCTCTCAAATTCGTGAGACATTTATTTTCAAAAAGACGCGTATCTATTATAAAGTTTCACTGGAATTACAAAGCGCTTCAAACATAATAAAAGTTATATCGAGGCCCACGAACGACCACTGCAGCTGTCAGGACGATCCACAAACGTGCTGTTGTTGCTGCTCCCATACTGAAGACGGTCCGACCTTATTGATAACAACCCGGAAGTTTCCGAGCACGTTCTCCTAAGAACCAGTGCCCTGCAGCCGCAGTTGTCGCTGTTAAACTCTTGAAACAAACTGAAGTGTTGAACACCAGATCTCGCAGCTGCGCACTTACGGCGAGAAACTCTAACCTCGCTGCCCAAAGAAGACAGCAAGAATCTACGTCAGAGTTCAGTCGACTCCGCGGATGAATTCAAGCTGCATCGAAGCCCGGAAGACTAACTCAAAGAAAAAGCGTCACCACCCGCCCGGCGGCCTCTCTTGGGAGGACTAAAAAACCTAACCTAAACAATTAGCCGGAAGCAAAGCACTGAAATCCCCCCCCCCCCCCCCCTCTCACCAGTTGACACCGCTACAGCTTAAACATGAAGCCCTTCTTCACGGTGTGCCTTGCCGTGCTAATCCTTTCTTGGACGCGTGTTGTTCGATTTGACCGGGTCCATCGACCGCATCGTTGATGACCTCATCGACCATCAACCGCCGCATCGCACACTTAACATGGTTGTGTGGCAAGCAGCCCGAGGGTGGCGAGTCCCAGATGTGGTGTCGCGTTGAGCCGGTCTGGCATCGCACCAGCGAGCTCCTCCAGCTTATCCAGCTTGCCGGCACAGTTGAGCATGTCGAATGCCTCTGTGGCATGGTCGACCGCGGCGCACCTGGCATAGATGGGAAGCACCATGATGTCGGTATTCCACGTAGTTATGTTTACAAGCAAATTCATATTCAAGTGATATTGTTTTGGCATATACAATGTATGAAATGTATGCAAGTTAGGACGTTCATTGTATATATGTATAGATGAAAATCAATTTGAGAGTAAAGATTATATTTCTTTTTGAATTATGGAAAGAATCCCTATTTATGTGACCATCATAATTAGATAGCTTGCTTAATTTTGCAATTCAAATGAGTTTTTCTGCGCTGATGAACAGATTCAACAATAGCAACAACTAAGTCGATATGACGGACGTTGACACCAACATGAACAGCAACTGAGTAAAATTATGATTTTGGATCCAAATTTTTACCTTCATAAATAGAAGTGTTGATCACAAGTTCATAAATAGAAGTGATACAAGACCCTAAATGTATATTTGGTCGTCGAAATAGATGCATTATATGTCTTTGGGATTTTGTTACGTTTGTAGCTATAAGTGGTGTTTGTAGCAAATGCATGTACTGTGTAGCTAAGTTGTTTCGCTTCCGAACATTATTTGTAGCAAATATACGTACTGTGTAGCTAAGATGTTTGTGGCGACGAGGGGGCGGCCTTCTTGGGCTAAAGAAGGAGAGGGATCACCTGAAGAATAAGAGGGATCAACTGAAACGTCTCGAGATTGATTTGATCAAAGCTGGGCGTGAGAATCAAGGCAATCGTTGAATGCTAACGTTTTTATCTAAGTTGTTAAACTGTTGTGTTCTAGTTGATCGATTACCAAACTATCTAAGTTGTTAAACTGCTATGTTTTAGTTGATTGAGTACCTACTATCTAATTTGTTAAACTGCTATGTTTTACTTGATGAGTACCCACTATTGTAGGAATATCTAGAAGTGGCGGGCGCAAAAAGCCCATTAGTGATGGGCTTGGCTATCAGGGGAGCCCGCCACTGATCTCCTGCCACTATACCAGTCGGCATGGAGTCAGGGTGGACACGGTCCGGGCCGGTCCGGTCCCGGTCCGAGCCGTCGTTTGGACCGGCCGCCGGCGGTCCAGACCGGACCGGACCGAGCAGTGCCGCGGTCCTGATTTCAGGGACCGGACCGACGGACGTAAAGCTCGGTGCGGACCGTCGGTCCTCACGGTCCTGGCGATGTCCAGTCACTGCCATGTGGGCCCAGGATGTCGGAGAGGGGGCCGGAGAAGCAGCACTGCGGCCGGAGCCGGAGAAGACGCACCTGTGCGCGGCGGCGCGAGGGAGAGGCGCCGGGGAAAGAGGGAGCGGCCCGGCCGCGCGAGGGAGAGGGGGAGCGGCGGCGCGAGGCAGAGGCACGGCGGCTGCATGTGCGTGAGCTCGTCGTCCATGGAGGCGGCGGCGGCGGCTGTCGCGTCGAGGAGGTAGACGACCGAGTCAGCGGGATATGCACGAGCTGCTCGTCTGGCTGGGCTGTTCGTTAGGTCATAAAAAACATAAACAGGGGCCTGGATGGGCTGGGCCTCGTCCCCGTAATACATATATGCACACAAAAAAAGGTTCTGGGCTGCTTCTTCGGTCCGACCGAGCGGACCGGGCTTTAACCGGACCGGACCGACGATTTTTCGGTCCGTATTTCACAGACCGGACCGGCTATTTTTTTGAGCGGGCCAGGACCGAGCTGGGCGGGACCGAGCGGGCCACGAGCGGGCCAAAAAGCCCGCTCGTGTCGTCCACCCTGAGCATGGAGTACCTGTTACGCCTCGAGATTATCGATCTGCTTGGGGCTCACTCGGGCGATGCCATAGTGTAATCGTTCAGGGGACGCTTTATCAGTGCACCCAAACCTCCCTTGCGTTTGCCCTTGATATTTCTTGTGCCGAAATGCAGTTTGTATTTGTCAGACTGCGTGGTCATTCTGTCTTACCAATAGTGAGCTGCTCAGTAGGCCTTTCAATTAATGATGGGCATGCGGACTAATTTGGTACCATGTAATGTGATCTTATCTACCTCTGAATATTAATTTCCGCATGTATCATGAGGGTTACACCGAACTGAACTTTGCCTATCATTTTTGTCCTGGAATGTGCATGATTTGATATATTGTGTGATGACTGGATTGTGCATGAATACATGATGACACGGTGTTGAGTTGACAATGACTAGAACACATGATCTTGACCCGTGACACAACTGGTTTGTTGTAACTGTCAATCAGGTTGCAAGGTCATGAAGAACAAATGGTGGCAATAAAACTCGATATCATCTCATGTTTGCTCAGCTTTGCAACGAGCAGGTTAGTCAATTAATTGTTTGAAATGGTCGTTAAGAATTTTCTTCTCTGAATTCAGTAATGTGTTGTCTCCAGGAAGGCCACTTAGGCTGGGAGCATTGAGAGAGGTGAAGATGGGTCGGGCTGGGTTATGTCAGTCTACATGAGGTGGTTTCAACCTCGTTTTCAAAAAACAGAAACAAGAACAAAACAAAAAGCATGAGGTGGCAGTTCGAGTCTGACCGCCGCCTCCCAATTGGAGTGTCATCAACATCGACGCCTGCCATTTCCACAGGTACAATTTTTTCAAAAAATAGAATGGGAAATGAAGCTTTTTTTTCCCCTAAAGGGGTGGAAAAGAAGCTTATTCATATCAACATTTCTTAACTTTTGCACAGCTCTTTACATAGATGGGCTGCTGATTTCTGTAGTACTGAATAGTATTCAACCGTTAACTGACTGCTCTGGACTTACGTCGCCGTAAACTGAAATGTTTACTAGTGGACCATCCAGCCATCTCAGTTCGTAATCTACTAGTTTTTTACCTAATCCTTTTATTGTCTAATATGGCTAATGGTCCCAGCACAATGTTCCAATGACTTGGAGCAGCTTTCATTCTCTCTATATGTATCTGCTTCTTCCAACTCTGGCCACATCCCTCTAACTGAATTTTCTGAATATCTCTCTGTAGCTAAGCAGAGGCTGCAGAGAAGAAGAGAGAGGCAGAGGCATATAACCAACAAAAGAAGCAACCGCCTGCCAAGGAGACGAGACCAGAATCTGAAGAGGCTCAGAAGGGTGCAGCTGTGCAGAGAAGTAAGCAGAAGAAGACGGCAAAAAAAGTAGCAGCCATTGCCTATGAGTCATCCTGAAGACATTTTGTGCGGCATCATGCTGATATAACCTGCCGATGTGGTAGTATGCTAACTTTGTACTGCATTGTACACTAGACTTTACATTGGTTTGCTTTCCTGAAGGTAGGATCCGAGTTTGGCGGTGGTTAAGATACCGAAAGGTGAATGATAGGTGCCAGTCAGTTATGAAAACGCAGCTGCAAATGGTAGTTCTAATTCAGTTTATGCCGAAATATGACTCTTGAGTTTCTGACTTATTTGACTTGAGAAGTAGATTTGTTGGTGATAAGCCTCTTATTAGCGCTAACATTTAGTGTACCCATGTGATTAACTTGTGACGTAGTAGCAGCTTGGTTGGGGTTGATTATGTATACATGATAAACAACAACTGCAGATGTGTGATGGAAGTAATTTCAAGAACTGGGACTTGTTCAAATTGGTCAGCCTTGTGTCTATGTTCATTGATCTAAGACTACAGTGTGCAGGTGTACATCCATGATACATTAGCCTGATGCTGGAAGTAGAATGCAGCAAGCACTGTGCTTCGCTGTTGTACCAACTGAGACTCACATTACATGAATGAATGGCTAAGTCTGAGGTCCACATATAACTGAATGAAGATGGTATATTGAATGAATGAATGGTTAAGTCTGAGGGTCAGTAGCTGGTACGATATCACCGGGGAGGGTCCACATGTCAGGCTCTTCTTGCATATGTTCACCAGCCAATGAAATTGGAATTTTAGAGTGTCTGTCTGTAACTCTGTGTACAGTTGATCTGCAAATGCACGCCGTCGGGATCACTGTAAGCAAGTTACATGATGTCGAGACAGAGTTATATTGGCGTATGCCCAGCAGGTAGAGAGTGCACGGCGAGCCCAAGATAATGCACCGGACTGGCATCCATCGCGCCTGGCGATGAGCTCCTCCGCCTTGTCCGGCCTGTCGGCGCAGCCGGCCGTGGCCTGCCATGCGAACCAAGGCATGCAAACACGCCCACGTTCTTGGTCGACACCGGGCCCGGCGCCATGGATGTCGTGTGATGCGACCCCGACTTGGCATCGAGCGCAAGCCCCATGGCGTACGTCGTCCAAAACCATCGTGTCCTGGTCGACCGCGCCGGCTGACCCTGGTCGAACACCTTCATTGATGCTGCTGAAGCCGTCGGCGGTGTCCCGTCCATTCCAGTCCATGCCAGGCATTGGAGCGACGGTCACCATCTCCATCGTCGTCGCCGGGTGGTCCTAAATTAAGAACCGGAGAGCACTCCCGGCCGGCATGTCCATGGCTTGGCTTGGCCAATCGTGTCTCCGGGTGCGCATGTACACGTATGTACGGTACGTACGTATGAGCTCCGTTCTGTTGCACGCGTTCCGTCTACGAGTCGGGTGCTAGACCAAGTCGATCCGACCGACCTATATATCAATCAATCAAGCCTTCCTATCCTATAAATATAGGACGAGCACAGGGGGCACCCCCGTCATAATTCTTCCTCGACCGCCGCCGATCGAATCAACCTCGACAAGGTCAACATGTACATGGAGCACGCCGACATGCTAGTGGAAATCCTCCGCCGCCTCCCACCGCGGAGCCTCGCCGCCTCCCGCTGCGTCTGCAAGGCCTGGCGCACCATCGTTGATGACCGCCACCTTCTGCGTGCCGACCTCCTCCCGCTCTCGCTAGATGGAGTCATCTATGAGACGGCGGACGTAGACACCCCGAGGCTCTTCGCCCGCCGCTCCACGGCGTGCAAGATCACTAGCGGCCTCGAATACCTTGACGCCGGCAGTCCAGGTTGGCCATTGAATGACTGTTGCAATGGCCTTCTCTTGCTTCGTTTGCGGCGGTCTATTTATGTGGTCAACCCTGCGACGCGGCAGTGGGCACGGTTGCCCCCATCCCCACGTACGTGCCCGGAGCCTTATTGTGGACGTTGTCGTAGTACACTCTGCCTTGTGTATGACCCCACAGTGTCGCCGCATTACGAGGTGTTATTGATCCCTCAGAATTTTTGTCATCAACCGGGCACGATAGAGTGGCCACCGTCGTCATACATCATTCATGTCTTCTCGTCAAAGACTAGATGCTGGAAAGAGCGGTCGTTTGCGCGAGAAAGGCGATGCGGTCGGTGTTGACGAGGGAGATTAGGGAGAACTCACACCACACATTCATTCATCACAGGCAGGGGTTATATGTACAGCTTAGTGCTACCTCTACCTAGTGGAGATCATGTGGTGGATAACTACCCGGCGAGTGCCACGATCTGTCTACACGAACTGGTGCTCGTACGTGTACGCGGTGACTATACAGAGTGCGTACACGATGGCATACTACTGCCTAACCCCCCCCCACCCCCCCCCCCCCCCCCCCCCCCCCCCGCCCCCGCCGCAGTCGTGACGTCGGCGGCAGGGACGCAAAGACTGGAACGGAAATCAGAGAAGACATCCGTGGGCAGGCCTTTGGTCATGATGTCGGCGAGCTGCTAGCGCGTGGGGATGTGAAGGACACGGAACTCACCAAGGGCCACGCGCTCGCGCACGAAGTGGATGTCGAGCTCCACATGCTTCGTGCGGCGATGGTGAACTGGATTGGCAGAGAGATACATCGCGGACACGTTGTCACAGTAGACGAGCGTCGCCTTGTCGACCGGCAGGAAGAGCTCGCCGAGAAGCTGGCGCAGCCACACGCACTCCGCCACGGCGTTGGCAACACCACGGTACTCCGCCTCCGCACTGGAACGGGAGACCGTCGCCTGGCGTTTGGAGGACCAGGAGACGAGTGCATCGCCGAGGTAGACGCAGAAGCCTGAGGTGGAGCGTCGCGTGTCGGGGCAGCCGGCCCAGTCGGCGTCGATGAACGCGCGGAGATCCAGAGTGCGCGAGGCGCGCAGGTGCAGCCCGAGGTGTGCCGTGCCGCGAACATACCGGAGCACGCGCTTGACCAGAGCAAGATGGCACTCGCGCGGGTCATGCATGTGCAGGCAAACCTGCTGGACGGCGTAGGCGATCTCAGGCCTGGTGATGGTGAGGTACTGCAGCGCACCCGCGATGCTGCGGTAGGCGGAGGCGTCGTCCACGCGCGGCCCGTCGGCGGCGGGGAGCTTGCTCTTGGTGTCGATGGGCGTTGGAGAAGGACGGCAGGTGTCCATGCCGGCGCGATCAAGCACGTCCTCCGCGTACTGATGCTGGCAGAGGAAGAACCCGGCCGGCGTCCGCGTGACCTTGATGCCCAGGAAGAAGTGTAGAGGCCCGAGGTCCTTCATGGCGAACTCGCTGGTGAGGCCGGCGACGACGCGTTGGAGCACGGCCGGCGTGGATGCAGTGAGCACAATGTCATCAACGTAGAGCAAGAGGTACATCGTGTCCGCACCGCGGCGGAGCGTGAACAGAGAGGAGTCCGAGCACGTGGCAGAGAAGCCAAGCGTCTTGACGAAGCCCGCGAAGCGAAGGAACCATGCCCGAGGGGCCTGCTTCAAACCGTACAGAGATTTGGAGAGACGCACACATGGTGGGGACGAGCCGCGTCGACGAAGCCGGCAGGTTGAAGACAGAAGACCTCCTCGTCCAGAGTGCCGTGCAAAAAGGCGTTGGAGACGTCAAGTTGATGCACCGGCCAGTCCCGCGACGCCGCGAGCGTGAGGACCGTGCGGATGGTGGCGGACTTGACGTCCGGCGAGAAAGTCTCGCCGTAGTCGGCGCCAGCGCGCTGCCGGAAGCCGTGCACGACCCAGCGCGCTTTGTAGCGGGCGAGGGAGCCGTCGGAGTTGGTCTTGTGCTTGAAGACCCATTTGCCGGTGATGAGGTTGGCACCGGCAGGGCGCGGCACCAGCTCCCACGTGCAGTTGCGAACCAGCGCGTCGTACTCGTCGCGCATGGCGGCGAGCCACTGGGGATCGCGAACAGCAGCACGGACGGAGGTGGGAATCGGCGAGACCCCCGACGAGGTGACCGCGGTGGAGGCGTCGAAGTACTTCGGATTGGGCCAGAAGATGCCACGCTGGGCGCGCGTGACAGCCCGCGAGGGCGCCGCTGGCAGAACCAGTGGGGTGGGGCATCCACAGCGGAGGACGGCGCAGACGAACCGGAGGAGCCCGCGCGGGAACCAGCCCCCGTGTTTGAACACGACGTTGGCGCGCTGGTGGTGGAGCCGTCCACAGGAGGTCGGACGGTGGAGCTTGAAGTGATGCTGCGCGCGCCAACGAGGGAGGGCGATCTAGGCCTGGACGGAACGAGCGGGCTTTTGGGCCCGCTCGTGGCCCGTTCAGGACCGGACCGCACGGTCCAGGACCGGTAGGAAAACTGGTCGGTCCGGGCTGCGATATTGGGCCCGAAAAAATGTCGGTCCGGTCCGGTCTTTAACCGAGCCGCTCGGTCGGACCGAGGGATCGCAGTCACCGCCGCCGCCGTTCCTCGTCGTCGCGGACACCGGCAGCCCCTGGGCGAACCACCATGTCCGCGAGCTTCCCCATTCCTTCCTTCCTCTCCTCCCCGTGCGCCGCATATTCTTGCCGCCAGTCGCCATCGCTGTCGTGCGTAGACTGCTGCCGATCTGGAGTTCTCGAACATGACCTCGACCCCAACCGTGGCACCAATTCTTGCGGGTATTGCGGCTGCATGAGCTGAAATCGTGCCACGAAAGGAGCTGCAGGTCAAGATGTTTTTCTTACAACTGAAAGGAACGAAAGAGGTGGCATCCCACGTCCACCCGTACGTAGCTATGTTGCCGCTGCATGAGCTGAAATCGTGCCATGCCACGATCTCCCACAACCGCCTAATCTAACCTGAAACTAAGTCAAGAGGTGGGCATGCACACGTTGCATGGTGAGTGATTTCTCTGGAAGTGGGCATGCACCGGCCGGCATCAGCTCTGAACACGAACTGGGAGATTCAGAAAATTCAGAAAATTCAGTTTCGTCAGATTCAGAGATTCGGTTCGTCAGTTTCATCCAAGATTCAACAGATGACTAAACTGTAGCTAACTAGGACCTAAACTGCAGCTAACTAGGAGCCAAACAGCTAACTAGGACCTAAACAGCAGCTGGCAGAAGTAGTGGCATCGGTCCACACGGTCCTCAAAAGCTTGACCGAGCCAGCACCCTTTCGGTCCGGTCCTGGAAAAGGAGCTCGCTGGACAGCTCGGTCCGGTCCGGACTGGACCGCCGGCGGCCAGTCCAAACGCCGGCTCGGACCGGGACCGGACCGGACCGGACCGTGTCCAGGCTGAGGGCGATCCGACGTCCGCAGTTGAATGCGGGGGCGCCGCACGCTGAGAGGGCAAGCGCCCCGCGTCAGAAGACGGAGGCGGCGCGCGCGCACTTGGCGAGCCGGTGATGAGCGGGACCTACAGAACCGGTGACAAAGTAGCAGGTGGAGGGAAGGGTGCGACGACGGGGTAGACGGCGTGGTCGCGAAGGGGAAAACGTGCTCGTGGTAGACGACATGCCGCGAGGTGATTACGCGACGACTGACGAGGTCGAAACACCGATAGCCACGGTGGTCTGGCGGGTAGCCAAGGAACACACACGCGGCGGAGCGAGTATCGAGTTTGTGACGAGAGGTGGATGCGAGATTGGGATAGCACAGGCACCCAAACACACGAAGCAGGGTGTAGTCAGGGGAAACCCCGAGTAGGAGCTCGTGCGGGGACTGCGGCTTGCTGGTGTGGCAGGGGCGGCGGTTTAGGAGGCAAGTGTAGGTGCTCAGGGCTTTGGCCCAGAAGCGTGCGGGCATGGAGGCATGCATCAGGAGTGCGCGCACCCCGTCGTTGAGCGCGCGCAGCGCGCGCTCCGCTTTGCCGTTCTGCTGGCTCGTGTAAGGGCAGGTGAGGCGAAAGTGTGTGCCATGGCGAGCCAGGAGAGATCGAACGGCGGAGTTGTCAAACTCACGGCCGTTGTCAGTCTGCAGCGCAAGGATGGGAAGCTGAAATTGAGTCTGAACATAAGCAAAGAAGTCGAGCAGAATTTGAAACACTTCAGACTTGTGCTTGACAGGAAAGGACCAAACGTAATGGGTGTAATCATCGAGTATAATCAGATAAAACTGATAGCCCGAAACGGTTACAACGGGAGAAGTCCATACATCCAGATGCAACAACTGAAAAGGAAACAAACTACAGCTAGTAGACGACTGAAACGGGAGGCGGGCGTGCTTGCCCACGCAGCACGCATGGCAGACATGAGGCGCAGACTTGCTAAACTTTAGAGCACCGATCGACGCGCGCCCAGGGTGCCCAAGCCGCTGGTGCCAGAGATCGGTGGTGACGGAGTCGGCGAACCACCGTGAGGAAGATGGCGAAGGGTGGCCCACGGGGTAGAGATCGCCGCTGGAATTACATCGGAGGATCACCGCCTTGGTTCGGATGTCCTTGACAGAGAAACCAAAAATGTCAAATTCAACGGAAACGGGATTATCACGGCATAATTGGCGAACGGAGAGGAGATTTTTGATGAGGGAGGGACAGACAAGAACATTGCGAAGTTGAATAGGGGAGGTGCCGGAGATGAGAGAGCCAGTGCCGACGTGCGTGATCGGTAGGCACTCACCATTGCCGACGATCACCTGAGAATCAGAAAGATAGGGGTGGACAGAGAGAAGGTTACCAGGCGAGGAGCTCATGTGTGAGGCGGCGCCCGAGTCGAGGTACCACTCCGGCGTGGAGCCGGAGGACGAGGGACCGGCGGTGGCGCTGTGGAGCGCGGCCTGCAGCGACGCCATGTCCCAGGCTGGTGATGGCGAGGAGGACGGCCCTGCGCTGGGGTGACCATAGCCAGTGCCAGGGTGACCGTAGGCGGCCGGCGCGCCAGGAGCACCGTACCCGTACGGTGGAAGCGCGGGCGGGGTCGGTGCGGCGAGCATGGCCTGTTGAGGAGGTGTGCCGGGGCGCGGACCGAACACACCAGAGCCAGGGGCGCGCCAAGCCACCGGCCAGGCCTGGATGGCACCCGCAAGGTTTGGGTACGGGTGGTGTCGTGGGAACAAGCCTGACAGTAGAAGGTAGGGGTACGAATGGAGAGGGCAGAGTCCTAGCTACGGCGAGGTTGTACACACAGATGTATGAGTTCAGGCCCCTCTCGTGGAGGTAACAGCCCTACGTCTCAGTGCTCCGGAGAGCTCTCTACTCTGTCGAGTGAAATATGTGTGTTGTGTTACAAAAGGTTGCCAACCCTTCTACCAGCGAGGAGGGGTGGCTTATATAGAGTGCGCTGCCCCTCATAACGTCCGGCATTAAGGGGTTTAATCGTGGTCATAAAGAGGTGTACGTTACTGGTAACGTACACCATAAATGCTGTTAATGATCTTGATGAATACTTGCCCGTTAGCCTCCCTGGGGTGGCTTCTGGACTCCTGCGGTCGACTGTCTTCAGATTCTTCCGAGTGAAAGATAACCGTCGAGTGAAAGGCATCTCCGAGTGTATATTGTCGAGTGACTTATGCTTCTTCGCTATTTCAGTCGGAGACTTCCTTGTGGCCCTTAAGCTTTCTGGGGCAGTGTCCTTGGGTAGGATATGTAGGTCAGGCCTATAACCCTACCCTAGGTACGTATCCCCATCATTAGCCCCCGAATGGATCGGGGTTCGAGGGTAAAAGGTGTCAATGCAGGTTCAAACGAGACACCAAAACTCCGAGTGTATTTTGAGGCTTCCTCGAAATCTGCGTCGATTGAAACCTTAACCGTTTGCCCTGATCAATTCCGTCTTGAAGTTATCCGAGTAAAACTGAGCTTGAAAACCGGTCCGAGTAAAACTGGTTCGAGAGTCCGAGTAAAACTGAACTTGAAAACAGGTCCGAGTGATCTGGAAAACCTTCTGACGAAATAGTTTGCTCCACCGGGTCCGAGCCTCGCGGGCTTCGAAATTTGGATAAGAGCGCGCGCGCGCGCAGCGGAGATGGCGTAACCGCTAAGGCAAGTGCGGGAACGACGCCTCGATTATCGCGCCGCCCAAATCGCCACGTACCGCTCCTCCTCTGATTTCGGGATATTCAGAGATCCGACGGGCCCGCAGGTCAGTGGCTCACTTGAGTGCATATAAGAGGCGACGACGCCGGTGCTGGCACAGTATTTTTCTCCCAAATCCACTCCTCTCCTCTTCTTCCTCCGCCCTGCTCTGCTTCGTTGACCGCCGCCGCCATGACGAAGGGCAAGACGGAGAAGCTCGAGCGCGCCCAGAGGGGAGGCGCCAAGGCGAAGAAGCCGTCGGGAGCTCGGTCGACGGTGCCGCCGGGGTGGATCCAGGGGGATTTTCTCCAATCGACGGTCACTGCGGAAGATGTGGACAAACTCGTCGTCGACGGGTTGATAGCTGCCGATTCCTGGCGGTTGCCGAAGGGGGAGATCGAGCCGGAGCCACGCGACGGCGAGCGAGTTCTGCTTCTCACCCACGTCGAGCGAGGTTTCTCCATGCCTCCCCATCCGTTCATCCGCGCTTTCTTGAACTATTTTGGAGCGCAACTCCACCACCTTCCTCCGAATGCGGTTGCATATCTTTCCTGCTTCGTAACTTTGTGCGAATGTTTCCTGGGCTGTCCCCCACATTGGGGTTTGTTCAAGCACATATTCTCTGTCCGATCCCAAGCTGTCAAGAAAGCCAATCCCAAAGATAGCAAAACCAATGTGATTCAACTGTGTGGTGGCTTAGGGATTCAGAAGAGAGGTAGGAGTGGGTTCCCCTCTATGACCTTTCCCGATTCTGTTCGGGGATGGCAGTCGACCTGGTTTTACTGCAAAGATGCCGCATCGCCAAATATGTCGACTGGGCTTCCTCCCTTCACCTTGGATCGACCTGTTACTCCCAAACCGCTGTACGTGACAAAGGTAGAGAAAATCCAGGTAGGGATCTTAGTGAACGCCATATCCGAACTGATCCGCGGTGGAGTGACTGGTCTGGACCTCCTTGAAACGTTTCTGAGTTGGCGAATTCAGCCTCTCCAAGCTCGGGATCACACCATGTGGCATTATTCGGGCCCTGAGGATACCACTCGGACTCATCCTGAGGAAGTTTCCGATCAGACTGTTTCTCAGTGGCTCAGGAGCATCACTGGAGCCTGTGATAACCCGGAAGGATCCAAACGAATTCCGCCTTTCTCCGCTTTGAACCCGCCAAAGAACTTGGTGAGTCACATATTTGTCGATTGTTTTAATACTTTGCCGAGTAACTGAATCTTCAGTCGACTGAATTTGAAGCTTGAACCTCGCAGGAATTTACGAACATGTACTCGCCCATACCCAATGGAGAACATCCTGATGAAGAGGAAGGAAGCGTCGACGGCAGCGCAGACGGTGACTATGCTGATGACACCGAGAGCAGTGATGACGACCTGGATGAGGATGAGGTGGAGGCCCCTGTCCCTTCGCGCACCGAGCGTCGAGCCAGGCAGCAGAACGACCCGGAGGTCACCCCGAGCAAAACAGTGGCGTCGAGCACAAGGAACCCGAAACGTGACCGTGCCGCTGCATCGGGGTCGACTGAAAAGGCTGCGAAACAGCTCAAGCCAGACGTGCCAAAGCCTCGGAAGGCCCTGCCTCGAATCAAGATAGCCGTGCCTGTTGCCTCCACGTGAGTGTTCGTTTTCCTTATTCTGCTGTTGAAGAACTTTATGTTGACGTTGACCGAGTGAAATATATTTGCCAGAGCCGCTACCTCCGTAACGTCGCCCCATCGGGATGATGGAGACCATATGGAAGTAGACACTCCTGATGCGGCCACCTCCCTACGAGGTATGACAATCCCACACTTTACGCTGCTTGCTGAAGAATAATTGTCGAGTGTCTAGAAGAATAATTGACATTGTCGAATGCAGCTGACGAAGTCATCGAACTGGAAGATGATGAAGAGCCGCGGCGGGGAGCGGAGGATGAAGCTGTGCTTCCGGAGGCTCCGCGCGTGGACACTCGGGGACCACCGTCTGTCCAGACGCCCCGTGGGACGAGTGCTGCGACGCCTCCAAGCCTTGTAATTCCGCTGTCGAGTGCTCCGCCGGCCACTTCTACTCTGGTGGCTTCGACGCAGATCGGACAATCCCAAGCACCTCCAGCTGCTCCATTGACTACACCAATTCACTCGACGCCTGCATACCCTTTGTACCACGTCCCGGAGGACCAAACCGGAGCTGCCAAGGAAGCCATGATCCAGGCTGGGCAGATGATGCTACGAACAAAGGAGGCGTATGAAGCCAGCAAGTTAGCCTATGATGCCAGTTCAGCGCTTCAAGCCAACGTCCGAGTAAGTGGTATTGTAAGTTCATTTCCGATTGAATTCCTGTCCGTCTTGATTTTACACCCACTGGGGTGTTTTTCTTCGCCAGTAGACCAAATAGTTTCTGGTCCAGTGGGGGCACGCTGAGTGCACCCACTGGGTGTAGTCCCCGAGACCGCTATCGAATGACGAAGGCTTCGGCGGGGGTCTTAATATTGTTTCCATTCGACAGGGCAGTGGGGGCACGCTGAGTGCACCCACTGGGTGTAGTCCCCGAGGCCTCCGTCGAGTGCTTGCTTCGGCGGTGGTCTGATAGAGACGATGTTCAGTTGCTTGGTTCTTTCTTTTATACTCGGACAGGCCAGACCTGGTCGAGTATTTTTGTTTCCAGTGGGGGCACGCTGAGTGCACCCACTGGGTGTAGTCCCCGAGACTACTGTCGATCGTTGACGATGGGCAGTAGTCTTTAGAACCATTCTGCAGGTTTCATGGACATCATTTCCATCAACCATGGTATGATGCTTGTATAGGGTTGTGGGGTGGGGTGGCGGGCCGTCTTTCAGTCGAGTGCAATTGACCTTTTCCACTCGGGAGTAGAGAAATGGTTATGTCGACTGAACCCCTATTTCTGCTGATTTCAGAAAGCCTGTGGGCTCGGGACCAAGTACGTCGAGCTGGAGAAGGAAAAGAACCGACTTCTGCTGGATCTGGAACTGACGAACAACAACCTGGACCGTGCACAGACCGAACTGAAGACTTTGGGAGGTAATCTTTGTTGATCAATTGTATTATCACTTTCAATTTCCATCTTTTGAACCGAGTGAATCCACTCGAACAGACGTACGTGATGAAAACCGTCGTCTCCGAGTGCGCCTCAACAATGCTATTTCTTTAGATACCATGAAGAAAGCGCTCGAGGACAAGGACAAATCACTTGCTGATGCTCAGAAGGAAGCGAAGGAGAAGACTGCAGCTGCTGAGAAGAAACTTGCAGCAGCCAGTAAACTGGAAGAGGAGAACGCCAAGCTCAAGCAGGAACGATCCGAGTGGATCAAAAAACTCGAAGAGCAGACCAAGAGTAGGACCGCTCTGGAGAAACACTTGGGCGACTTTGCGAAGAAAATGTTCAGCATGCTCGAAGGTAACCCTCATTTGTCGAATGAATTTCTCCGGTTTTTCCAGAATGGTATTATGATCACCCTTTCACTTTCTCTTCATGTAGAATTCTGTCGAGACTTCGAAAAGGAAACTGAAGAAATTGAACCCAATCTGGACCCCACAAAGTCTCTCGTCGGAGACGCCGTGGCCATGGATATGTTTCGTCTCGAAGCTCGTCTTAAGAGCGTCCAAGGATTCATCACTCGGCTGAGAGCTGCATTTGAGAAGGTCGACAAGGAACTGTGGCCTGAAGATCCTCTCCAGACTGACCTCGAGTCAATGATGACTCGGCTCAACGAGATTCCCAATCGAGTGCAATCGTGGAAGAAATCTGCTGCCCGCTGTGGAGCTGACGTGGCACTTTCACTCGTCAGGGTTCATTGCAAGGAAGCTAGAGAGGACAAACTGAAGGATCTCCGAGTGACCAACACGAAGAAACTCAAATTTGAAGATTTCATGGAGACTTTCATCGATGCTGCCACTAGGATCGCCGACGGAATCGACCTGGATACCTTTGTTGAGCCTTCAAGTCCTGCTGGAGCTTAAATTGGTATTTTGCTTATGGTAAAAACTTTATTTGCCTCGGTATGCCGAGTGTTGGTGTAACCGAGTAAACTTCGTTCAGGCTTTAAGCCTGAGAACTTCCCTTTTGCGCGAACAAGTTTCTGCTGCGCCGGAGATTTTAGTCTTACTCGCATTTCGCTTTCTGACAATTGGCTTGGCCGAATTTATTTGATTCTCGAGTGAAACGGGTGTTCTGCACTCGAAAGAATTTGGGACTTAGACGAGACTGGCTCGCAGCTAAGTCTCCGAGTGTATTGAATGTAATACACTCGGAAAGGTTTTAAACTTAGGCGAAACGGATTCGCAGCTAAGCCCCCGAGAGAGAGGATTGCTCTTCACTCGGAGTAATTTTTGAACTTAGACGAGGACTGGCTCGCAGCTAAGCTTCCGAGTGTATTGAATGTAATACACTCGGAAAGGTTTTAAACTTAGGCGAAACGGATTCGCAGCTAAGCCCCCGAGAGAGAGGATTGCTCTTCACTCGGAGTAATTTTTGAACTTAGACGAGGACTGGCTCGCAGCTAAGCTTCCGAGTGTATTGAATGTAATACACTCGGAAAGGTTTTAAACTTAGGCGAAACGGATTCGCAGCTAAGCCCCCGAGAGAGAGGATTGCTCTTCACTCGGAGTAATTTTTGAACTTAGACGAGGACTGGCTCGCAGCTAAGCTTCCGAGTGTATTGAATGTAATACACTCGGAAAGGTTTTAAACTTAGGCGAAACGGATTCGCAGCTAAGCCCCCGAGAGAGAGGATTGCTCTTCACTCGGAGTAATTTTTGAACTTAGACGAGGACTGGCTCGCAGCTAAGTCTCCGAGTGTATTGAATGTAATACACTCGGAAAAGTTTTGAACTTAGGCGAAACGGATTCGCAGCTAAGCCCCCGAGAGAGAGGATTGCTCTTCACTCGGAGTAATTTTTGAACTTAGACGAGGACTGGCTCGCAGCTAAGTCTCCGAGTGTATTGAATGTAATACACTCGGAAAAGTTTTGAACTTAGGCGAAACGGATTCGCAGCTAAGCCCCCGAGAGAGAGGATTGCTCTTCACTCGGAGTAATTTTTGAACTTAGACGAGGACTGGCTCGCAGCTAAGCTTCCGAGTGTATTGAATGTAATACACTCGGAAAGGTTTTAAACTTAGGCGAAACGGATTCGCAGCTAAGCCCCCGAGAGAGAGGATTGCTCTTCACTCGGAGTAATTTTTGAACTTAGACGAGGACTGGCTCGCAGCTAAGCTTCCGAGTGTATTGAATGTAATACACTCGGAAAGGTTTTAAACTTAGGCGAAACGGATTCGCAGCTAAGCCCCCGAGAGAGAGGATTGCTCTTCACTCGGAGTAATTTTTGAACTTAGACGAGACTGGCTCGCAGCTAAGTCTCCGAGTGTATTGAATGTAATACACTCGGAAAGGTTTTGAACTTAGGCGAAACGGATTCGCAGCTAAGCCCCCGAGAGAGAGGATTGCTCTTCACTCGGAGTAATTTTTGAACTTAGACGAGGACTGGCTCGCAGCTAAGCTTCCGAGTGTATTGAATGTAATACACTTGGAAAGGTTTTAAACTTAGGCGAAACGGATTCGCAGCTAAGCCCCCGAGAGAGAGGATTGCTCTTCACTCGGAGTAATTTTTGAACTTAGACGAGACTGGCTCGCAGCTAAGTCTCCGAGTGTATTGAATGTAATACACTCGGAAAGGTTTTGAACTTAGGCGAAACGGATTCGCAGCTAAGCCCCCGAGAGAGAGGATTGCTCTTCACTCGGAGTAATTTTTGAACTTAGACGAGGACTGGCTCGCAGCTAAGCTTCCGAGTGTATTGAATGTAATACACTCGGAAAGGTTTTAAACTTAGGCGAAACGGATTCGCAGCTAAGCCCCCGAGAGAGAGGATTGCTCTTCACTCGGAGTAATTTTTGAACTTAGACGAGACTGGCTCGCAGCTAAGTCTCCGAGTGTATTGAATGTAATACACTCGGAAAGGTTTTGAACTTAGGCGAAACGGATTCGCAGCTAAGCCCCCGAGAGAGAGGATTGCTCTTCACTCGGAGTAATTTTTGAACTTAGACGAGGACTGGCTCGCAGCTAAGCTTCCGAGTGTATTGAATGTAATACACTCGGAAAGGTTTTGAACTTAGGCGAAACGGATTCGCAGCTAAGCCCCCGAGAGAGAGGATTGCTCTTCACTCGGAGTAATTTTTGAACTTAGACGAGGTCTGGCTCGCAGCTAAGTCTCCGAGTGTATTGAATGTAATACACTCGGAAAATTTTTGAACTTAGGCGAAACGGATTCGCAGCTAAGCCCCCGAGAGAGAGGATTGCTCTTCACTCGGAGTAATTTTTGAACTTAGACGAGGACTGGCTCGCAGCTAAGTCTCCGAGTGTATTGAATGTAATACACTCGGAAAAGTTTTGAACTTAGGCGAAACGGATTCGCAGCTAAGCTCCCGAGAGAGAGGATTGCTCTTCATTCGGAATAATTTTGAATGTAAATCTGTGCGATCGGAATCGACAATAGACTGCGGGAGTCTTCATTCAATCCATAACATTGTCTGGGATACTCTTATTATATCAAAACAACTCTGTTATCAAGAATAAAAACGTCGAAGTAGGTCCGCATTCCAGGCGCGTGGCTCGTCAATATTCTTCTTCAAGTTGAAAAGATGGTACGCCCCGTTGTTAAGCACCTTGGTAATGACGAATGGGCCTTCCCAGGCTGGGGCCAATTTATGAGGTCGCTGCTGATCCACTCGGAGCACCAAATCCCCTTCGTGGAATGAACGGCTCTTGACATGTCTTGCATGGAAGCGGCGAAGGTCTTGTTGATATGCAGTTGATCGGATCAGGGCCATCTCACGCTCCTCCTCCAGGAGATCTACTCCGTCCTGTCTTGCTTGTTCAGCCTCGTCTTCAGAGTAAAGATCCACTCGAGGAGAATTGTGAAGGATGTCACTTGGCAATACGGCTTCGGCTCCATATACAAGGAAGAAAGGAGTTCGTCCAGTCGACCGATTGGGAGTTGTCCTCAAGCCCCACAGAACAGACGGTAACTCAGTGACCCAAGCTCCGGCAGCATGATCAAGATCTCGCATGAGCCGAGGCTTCAATCCTTGGAGGATAAGGCCATTCGCTCGCTCAGCTTGACCGTTTGACTGGGGGTGCGCAACAGATGCGTAATCCACCCGAGTGCCTTGAGAAGAGCAATAGTACCTGAACTCTTCCGAGTCAAAGTTAGAACCATTGTCTGTAATGATATTGTGAGGGACCCCATACCGGAACGTTATCTCTTTTATGAATTTGATAGCAGTGCGGGCGTTCAGCTTCCTGATGGGTTTAGCTTCGATCCACTTAGTGAACTTGTCGACTGCAACCAGTAAATGAGTAAACCCACTCTGACCTGTTTTAAGGGGTCCAACCATATCCAAGCCCCACACAGCAAACGGCCAGACGAGTGGAATGGTCTTCAAGGCAGACGCAGGTTTGTGTGACAGATTCGAGTAAAACTGACATCCTTCGCAGTGATCGACAATATCTTTAGCCATCTCATTGGCGCGTGGCCAGAAGAAACCAGCTCGATAAGCTTTGGCAACAATCGTCCTAGAGGACGCATGATGGCCACAAGTTCCCGAGTGAATCTCCTCCAGAATCAGTCGACCTTCTTCAGGAGAAATGCACCGCTGAGCTACACCAGTCACACTTTCTCTGTAGAGTTGTTCATTGATCACAGTGAAAGCCTTGGACCTGCGGACTATCTGCCGAGCCTCATCTTCATCAACTGGGAGTTCTCTTCTGAGAATGTACGCAATATATGGTACAGTCCAGTCGGGCGTGATTACCAAAATCTCCATGACCAGATCAATGACAGCTGGGACATCAACTTCAGTCGGATCAGAAGCACTCTTTGCTTGCGGGGGCTCTTCAGTGAAAGGATCTTCTTGCACCGAAGGAGAATGAATGTGTTCGAGAAATACATTGCTGGGGACAGGTTTCCGAGTGGATCCAATCTTTGCCAACTCATCAGCTGCTTGATTCTTCACTCGGGGAACATGATGGAGTTCCAAACCTTCAAATTTCTTCTCAAGTTTTCTTACTGCATTGCAGTATCCAGTCATAGCGGGGTTCCTGACATCCCACTCTTTCATCACTTGATTAACCACCAAATCAGAATCGCCATATACCATCAGGCGACGGACGCCGAGTGAAATGGCCATACGCAATCCATACAAAAGTGCTTCATATTCAGCTTCATTGTTGGAGGAATCAAAGTGAATCTGTAAGACATAACTGAGCTTATCACCTTTTGGGGATACCAGAACGACGCCAGCGCCAGACCCATTCAACATCTTTGAACCATCAAAGAACATGGTCCAGTGTGCCGAGTGAAGTTGGATTGGCTGCTGTTGCTCAATCCACTCGGCGAGGAAATCAGCCAGCGCTTGAGATTTGATTGCTTTCTTCGCCTCAAACTTGATATCAAGATGAAGGAGCTCAATAGCCCATTTGGCCACTCGACCAGTCGCGTCTCGATTATTGAGAATTTCAGACAACGGAGCATCACTGACGACTGAAATGGAGTGATCCTGAAAATAGTGTGCTACCTTCTTTGCAGTCAGATATATACCATATACGAGCTTCTGGTAATGTGGATATCTTTGCTTCGACGGAGTCAACACTTCAGAAATATAATAGACCGGGCGTTGAACTTTGTAAGCCTTGCCTTCCTCTTCCCGCTCGACAGTTAGTACTGTACTGACGACCTGATTAGTGGCCGCGATGTACAATAACAATGGCTCTTTGCTGTGCGGAGCAGCAAGCACCGGCTGGGTGGTAAGCAGGGCTTTGAGCTCGACAAACGCTGCTTCAGCTTCTGGAGTCCACTCAAATGTATCAGACTTTTTCATCAGTCGGTATAAAGGCAGTGCCTTCTCACCGAGACGAGAAATGAATCGACTCAATGCTGCCAAGCAACCTGTAAGCTTCTGGACATCGTGCACACGCTCAGGGCTTTTCATTCGGACGATGGCGCCGATCTTTTCAGGGTTGACGTCGATTCCTTTCTCGGAAACGAGGAAACCGAGTAACTTGCCACCAGGAACGCCGAAAGTGCATTTAGTCGGATTTAACTTAATATCATATCTCCTCAAATTGGCGAATGTTTCAGCCAAGTCAGACAACAGGTCGGAACCTTTGCGAGACTTGACCACGATATCATCCATATAAGCTTCGATGTTCCGAGGGATCTGATCGAGCAAACACTTCTGAATCATGCGCATGAAAGTAGCGCCAGCATTCTTCAAACCAAAAGGCATGGTGATATAACAGAAACACCCGAAAGGGGTGATGAAGGCTGTCTTTATTTCATCTGGACCAAACAGACGGATCTGATGGTAGCCAGAATAAGCATCAAGAAAAGATAAACGCTCGCATCCCGCAGTTGAGTCGACAATCTGATCAATGCGGGGGAGCGGGAAATGATCTTTCGGGCAGACCCGATTGATATGTTTGAAATCAATACACATGCGAAGAGACTTGTCTTTCTTAGGGACCATGACAACGTTTGATAACCACTCGGAGTGGTAAATCTCACGTATAAACTTGGCCGTCAAGAGACGAGCCACCTCTTCGCCGATTGCTTTTCGCTTCTCTGTTGCTGACCGACGCAAATGTTCCTTCACAGGCTTGGCCTTCGGATCAACTCTCAAACGGTGCTCAGCCAGTTCCCTGGGTACACCAGGCATGTCAACGGGCTTCCATGCGAAGATGTCCCAGTTCTCACGGAGGAACTGGATGAGCTCGGCTTCCTATTTGCTGTCGAGTGTTGTTGAGATGTTGGTCGGGGCAGCAGTCGGATCTGTCGGGTGAATGTGCACCTTCTTCACCTCCCCTGCCGACTGAAAAGCTGACTCAGAAGCGGGCTTCTTAGCACGCAACAGGTCGGCAGGATCAGCATTTTTCTTGTATTCCTCCAACTCAACCATAGCCATCTGCTGGTCGGCGATCTTGGAGCCCTGCTGGAGGCACTCCTCAGCCCTTTGTCGATTGCCAGTGACTGTGATCACGCCTTTTGGTCCAGGCATCTTCAGCTTGAGATACACGTAACATGGTCGGGCCATGAAACGGGCATAAGCTGGTCGACCAAGGATGGCGTGGTAGGCACTCTGGAAATCTACCACTTCAAACGTCAGTTTTTCCTTGCGAAAGTGCTTGTCATCACCAAACACCACATCCAATGCTATCTGGCCGAGCGAACGGGCCTTCTTCCCAGGGATTACTCCATGAAACTGCATGTTGCTTTCACTGAGCCGGGACATCGGAATGCCCATTGCCTTAAGGGTATCAGCATACAGGATGTTCAGACCGCTCCCGCCATCCATCAAAACTTTGCGGAGTCGAGTGCCCCCCACAACTGGGTCTACCACCAGCGCTTGCCGCCCGGGGGTAGCAATGTGCGCAGGGTGATCTGACTGACTGAAAGTGATAGCAGTTTGAGACCACTTGAGATATGTGGGGGTAGAAGGGACCGCCATGTTAACCTCCCTGTTGATAACTTTCAGTCGACTCTTACTCTCAACATCAGCAAAAATCAACAAGGTGGCATTGACTTCAGGGAACTCTTCTTTTTCTTCTTCATCTTCTTTCTCAGGGTCTTTCTCACTCGACTGGTTCTCTTTGAATGACTGGATCAACAAACGGCACTGTCGAGTGGTATGCTTCGGCAATATCAAATTGCCCTCTTCATCTTTCCTCGTGTGGATTGCACACGGTAAATCCAAAACATCAGTACCCGACTGATTCTTTGACTTCTTTGGGGTGAACTTAGCCTTGGACTTTCCCTTATTCTTGCCTTGTGCCGCCAGGGCGGCCGCTTCTGCCTGAGCAGGGGGATCAGCTTTGCGCTTTTGTTTCCGACTGGAATTCCCACCTGCATCATTGTCGACTATTTTGGCTTTACCGCTTCGGAGGCGGTCTTCTTCTTCTCCATTGGCGTACCGAGTGGCAATCTCCATCATCTTGCTCATAGAAATGTCACCGGTGCGACCAAACTTCAGATAGAGCTCTCTGTATCTAACCCCAGCCTTGAAGGCACAAACAGCTTGATGCTCGGAAACATTCTCCACCGTGTGATGCAAGGTGGACCAACGCTGAATGTAATCTCGCAAGGTTTCATTGGGCTTCTGGACACAGTGCTGCAAATCAATCAAACCAGCTGGACGTTTACAAGTGCCTTCAAAAGTTCTGATAAACACTCGGGCCAAATCTTCCCAGCAATAGATGCTAGAGGGAGCCAAACGATTTAACCAAGCTCTGGCCGAACCATCCAACATCAAGGACAGATGCTTCATGGCTATGTTGTCGTTACCTCCACCAATCTGTACAGCCACTCGGTAATCATCCAACCAGGTTTCAGGCTTTGACTCGCCAGAAAACTTGCCAATCCCGGCCGCCAACCTGAAATTGGGGGGAATCTCTGCAGAGCGAATGGCTCTGCTAAAACACTCGGGCCCAGAAACAACAGCACTGCTTCCACTCGGATAATCTCTGTTATGACCATCTCTGTGGGCTCTGCCTCTGTCGACCCTCCTTTGAGCAAGGACATCCCTTGCGTCAAATCCGGGATTCCGCTCATCACCGAACGGGCGCCTATCATCATTGTGCCGGGACACATAAGAACCATTCCGCGGAGGAGAAAACATTCGACGGCGGTCATCACGGTGATAACGGGGAGCAGACTGATCTCGCCCCTGATCTCTATACCGGTCTTCACGGTATTCTCCGCCTCTGCGACGCGAAGGTGACCCAGGACTGTGAGCCGACTGAACTGTTTCTGCCCTGGTAGAATTGCCATGTAACCTGTTCTGCGACTGAGAAACAACTGCGTTCTGGTGCTGCGCCGCCTCAAGCAATGTCTTGATCTGCTGCAGACCTCTACCAGCCTCTGATCGTGACGGTTGAATAGACTCTGCAATTCTAGCAGCTGCTGCAACATTTAAAACTGGAGTACGAAATACCTCGACGTTATTTCGAGATCTACTCGGAAACAACTGTCGCTGCTGTCGATTGGGACGTGGTGGACGCTGCCCAGCACGCTCGTCGAGTGCCTCCTGCATCTCTATGAGCCGAAGGCGTGTAGCCTCCATGGCCTGGGCCTCAGCGGTCGTACCGACGATGGGAGTACGGAGAACATCCTCATCCCGGCGCTGCTGATCATTCGACGTTCCACCAATCTCACGCCTGGAGTGGTTGAAGCCGGGCGGCGGACTCTGATGAGAGCCAGCCATGAAAACTTCCGCCGCAGGGTCGCAGCTCTCGCACTCGGAAGGGATGTCGGACCGATCCGACGCCGAGTCGAACACGCCGTGAAGTGACTCGGCGGGCTCGATGGCCGCAATCTGCGGGGACGAAACCTGGCGTGCCGCCGCGTGCCGCACCCAACGCTGTAGCCGCGAGCGACCGGATCGCTTGCGACGATGAACAGCAGGGAGAGCCGACACACACGGAGTCGACGACTGAAGGAGAAGAACGCCGCAGGAGCTTGCACAGAAGTGCGTCGCCCCGCGAATCGGGAGCGCTTCCACATCCAAAGGCGCTTCCTGGAGCCATGCCGAATCGTCGGCGATGAAGGTGAGCGCTCCGAGACGGATCTCGCGGCCCAGGAACAAATCATCACCGGAAGACATGACGAAGGAGAAAAAATGCAAACTTGCCGGAAGTCGCTTAGACGCCTGCCCCACGGTGGGCGCCAACTGTCGTGGGAACAAGCCTGACAGTAGAAGGTAGGGGTACGAATGGAGAGGGCAGAGTCCTAGCTACGGCGAGGTTGTACACACAGATGTATGAGTTCAGGCCCCTCTCGTGGAGGTAACAGCCCTACGTCTCAGTGCTCCGGAGAGCTCTCTACTCTGTCGAGTGAAATATGTGTGTTGTGTTACAAAAGGTTGCCAACCCTTCTACCAGCGAGGAGGGGTGGCTTATATAGAGTGCGCTGCCCCTCATAACGTCCGGCATTAAGGGGTTTAATCGTGGTCATAAAGAGGTGTACGTTACTGGTAACGTACACCATAAATGCTGTTAATGATCTTGATGAATACTTGCCCGTTAGCCTCCCTGGGGTGGCTTCTGGACTCCTGCGGTCGACTGTCTTCAGATTCTTCCGAGTGAAAGATAACCGTCGAGTGAAAGGCATCTCCGAGTGTATATTGTCGAGTGACTTATGCTTCTTCGCTATTTCAGTCGGAGACTTCCTTGTGGCCCTTAAGCTTTCTGGGGCAGTGTCCTTGGGTAGGATATGTAGGTCAGGCCTATAACCCTACCCTAGGTACGTATCCCCATCAGGTGGAGCCACCCCATACCCTTACCCGTCTCATTTGAGCTTACCCATCACTCGTACCCATACCCGCTAGCGGGTACAAATTTTTCCCATACCCGTCACCCGACAGGGTAAATGGCTACCCGCGGGTAAAAATACCCACATTTGCATAACATCAATTTAAGTAGCACATAATCATAAACATCAACATATAATCATAATTTGTAAACAACAACACATAATAACATTAGTACATACTTATAAACAACAACACATCATAAACATCAACACTTCTTGTAAATAATAACACATAAAAACATCAACACATAGTCATAAATAGTAGCACCTAGGTAATTTTTCTGTGCTTGTTATATTTCATAAGGGTACATGGGTATGCGGGTATGGATTCTATGATCCCATACCCGTACCCACTCTACCCGATGGGTTTGAGATTTTTCCCATTTATATACCCATGGGTAAATTTTTATCCCATACCCTTTCCCTAATAGGGGTTTTACCAGCCGGGTCCGTGGGTAATGGGTACCCATTGCCATCCCTAGGTCCAGGAGTTGGCGCCAGGCGCGGGAGCGGGGACCGAGGGCGGGCGCGGTGGAGTGGTGGCCGGAGGAGCCGATGGGCCGCCGGAGCCGTTGCCACGGCCGCAACGACGGCCGCGCCCGCGCCCACGAGTGCTGTCGGTGGTGGGCACGGGGACAGGGGCCGGTGCAGCGCGGCCGGCGATCATCGCATGCGCGGACTGCAGGCGCGCCGTCTGCTCGGCGCGGTGCTCTTCCAGAAGAAGAAAGGAGCGGACCTGCAGAAAGGAGGGCAGGGGAACCTGTGACGTGATGTGCGGGATCACGGCGTGGAACTGGCGGTTGAGCCCCCGGAGAAGATGGAAGACCTGGCGCGTCTCCGTCACCGATTGGCCGAGGTCGCGCAGCTGGTCGGTGAAGGTCTTGAGCTTGGTGCAGTACTGCAGCACAGTCAAGTCGCCTTGGACGAGCGCGTGGTACTCGGCGTCGATGTACACGGCGCGAGCGAGGTGGTTGTCGCGGAAGATCCCATCGACGGCGACCCACACGGCGAGCGCGGTGTCGTCCGGCTGCATGACGGCGTCGAGGAGCTCCGGCGAGATGGTGGTGTAGAGCCAGTGCACCACGACGTGGTCGGCCATCTGCCACTCGGGCTCGTCCAGGCGAGAAACCACCTCGTGGTCGACGTGGTCACGAAGACCGAACATGCCGATGACCGTGTCGAAGTGGCGGCACCACTGGGAGTAGTTCCCCGAGCGTGACGGGGACGTGTCGCCGGATGTCGACGGTCTGCAGGATCGACGAGTGGAAGGAGGGCGCATCAGCGACGGCCGGTGGAGCGGCCGCGGGCGGTGCTGGCAGAGCGGGCGCGGCTGGGGCCGCGGGCGCGGCAGGGGCCGTACCGGAGACAGGAGGAGGCGCAGGCGTGGTGGGGTTCGCACCGGGGCCGGGAGGAGGCGCGGCGGCCAGAGGCACGGCGTGGGAGACGTCGTCGGTGCCGGCGCGCTCCATGGCAGCGGAAGTAGGATCGGGGACCTGCGCGAAAGGGTTGAGCAGGTCTGGGGTATCTGGTACCATGTTGACGAGGGAGATTAGGGAGAACTCACACCACACATTCATTCATCACAGGCAGGGGTTATATGTACAGCTTAGTGCTACCTCTACCTAGTGGAGATCATGGGGTGGATAACTACCCGGCGAGTGCCACGATCTGTCTACACGATGGTGCTCGTACGTGTACGCGGTGACTATACAGAGTGCGTACACGATGGCATACTACTGCCTAACAGTCGGAACGGTTGCCGAAGTGAAAAAATCTGCAATGAATTTGTTCTACTCCGCCTACTGGCAAATGGCGCTCTATGTCCACTGTGACTTAGATGGTTTTATTTTGAGGTATATGTACTGACACCACAACCACAGTATATAATATTCTTTTATTTGTTTTTTCATGCCAGTATTATTTGGTAATCTATATTAAAGGGGGTTTGATTTTTTGCAGAATAAACTTATCGGACGATAAGTACGAGCTAATTAAGTTGCCAAAAGGAAACAAAGGAAAACCTCGTTTAGGAAAATCGAAGAAAGGGGTGTATTGTGCATCGTTCCATCGGTGGGGCAAATATAAAATTTGGTTCCTTGATGAATCTTCTGGCCAGATGGAGTGGCTACTAAAGAATGAACTCAATCTTAAGCCAGCTGCGGCAAAATATTCAAGTTTGCAAGCTAAAGATGGACCATGGATCTTACAGTCGGCTGATCAAACGGAGCGGTTGTTCAAAAACGGTGTCAACCTCATGGATGATAACGACGAAACACCAGAGACTGGCCTCGAGATTCCGACTATAAATCTCCTTATTTTGAGTGACTTGGATTTCATCCTTACAAAGAAATCGTCTTGTTCCATTGGTCGGATAAAGCAATGGCCTACCATTTAAATAGCTCTAAGGTTCAATACTTGGGCAAGATGCTAAACACAAGCACACATATAGACATGCCTTTTGCATATGCCCCATGTTGGATGAGGGACCTACCTGGAAGCAACTAATGCCAATATATAGCATGAAGTTGATCTTTGTCCTTTTAGTATATTATTTATAATGAGAGTCCCTTGTCATAATCAGTTTACATGATGTTACTTCCATGTGAATTTTATATTGCTGTTCAAGTGATGTGTTGAGCAATCGTAGCGCCCAATCCGCCACCTCCCGCACTATCTGATTTGTGCTGAAACCATTGGATCAACCGATCAACCATGGATCTATGGTACCCTCATGGGCACTACCATTGGATCAACCACCTTGCGGTAGCTCGCTAGCTGGCACCAGCACCACCCGTGCTCCCACGAACGCATGACTTTGCTCAAAACACCGCATCCCTCTACTTGCAACATTGGCGGCACTAGCTTGCAGCTGTGGTGGTCCATAGGAGCTCATAGCATTGATGACAGTCCTTGTAGCACCAATGGTCTCCCCTTTCAGGAGCTCGCTGCCTGAGCACTCGACGGCAAGCAAGAGCCACCCATGCAATAACATAAGCCTAACTTATCGTGGCCTTGAAGGCCCGGTGGCAGCACCAGCCACATCATCTTCTTGCCACACCAAAAAATGTCGGGAGGAAGATGGGGGATTGACAACAATACAGCACATGCACAAGATGATGTGGCTGGTGCTGCACATGTCAAATACAGCACATGTCAAATACTCACATGCACGAGGGTCAAAAAGAGAGGGCATTGAACGGCTAGTGAAAGCTATTACTAATTAAGTTAATATATATTGCCACCCAAAAAAAAAATCTGCGGCGACAGCGCACGAGAGATCGATCGATAAACGCTACCAAAACAAGCACACGACATACAGTATGCCCTTGTCACACTTAACTAGGAAAGTATAACTATCAGAGAATAGATCCACAACGCCGGTATCTCGGCACTGTTGTTAGAACCCTAGTTGAGAATTTGAGATGCACGAGTTTCATCGACCAGGAGGAGGTGACCACGGGGGCCTCCAGTGGCTCGGAAACCAGGCTGCTGAAGGAGGATGCAATTAGCTTGGCTAGTTTTATACCCAGTGAAATACATACTACGGTGCTTGCTTGCATTCTACCAACTAAAATAAAAAACTATTTTTTCATCATAAATGGTTAATTTTGAGGATAACAAAACACCAAGAGGTGTGCATGATTTGATTCATATATTGGCTTAAGCAGGCCCTTACACTGAATTTGTGATGACTGGATTGTGCATTGCTACATCATTACTACTCCAGGTCCAGCACGACTCAAACTGGGTAGTACGTCGACAGCGCCAATCTCTGCGTACATGTTGGCTACACGTGAATAGATCTGTTCTGTTCCCGTTGCGTGTGGCACGGAGACGTGATTAACTTGACCTGTACGACTCGACTCGGGTGCTTCTTTTTTTTTTTTTTTTTTTTTTTTTTTGCATGGTACTCGACTCGGGTGCTTGCTAGGTAGGGCAAGTCCATCGGTCGCAGAACCCTAATCGCACCATCATCTTCTTCCTCCTCAACTGCCGCCGGCCGATCGGATCTTCACATCTGGTCCGCGGTCCACATACACGGACATGGTGTGCGCCCACGTGCTGGTGGACATCCTCCGCGGCACGCCTTCCGCCACGCAGCATCGCCGTCTTCCGCTGCGTCTGCAAGTTTTGGCGCGCCACCGTCGATGACCGCCGCCTCCTACGCACCGACCTGCTCCCGCTCTCGCTCCACGGAGTATTCTATGAGACAGGAGACCGGGACGACCCGATGCTCTTCGCCCGCCGCTCCACGGTGTGCGAGATCGTCAGCGGCGTCGACTACCTCAAAGCCCACAGACCGGACGACAAGGCCTATTGTTGGCCGATGCAAAACTATTGCAATGGCCTCATGTTGGTCTATCATCACGTGGTCAATCCGGCCACACAGCAGTGGGCGCCATTGCCACCTGTACCATGCATTTGCTCTCTGTCGCCGTATCGCACCTGCCAATGCCACCACGGTGACCAATACGTCATCTATGATCCCACAGTATCACCGCATTACGAGGTATTATTTATCCCTCGTATTCCTGATGTCCCGGTAAGGACGGTCGAATGGCCACCGTCCTCTTCTCATCAAAGAGTATGTGCTGGAAGGAGAGACCAATTGTGCGAGAAGGGGATGCCGCCGGGACGATTGCTGATTTGAAATGGTTACAGTTGTATTTGTACCACTCAGCGTACTGGCGAGGGGCACTGTATGTGCGTCGTGAATATGGCTTTATTATGAGGTGACCCTATCAACCATACACAATACTCTTATATACTTTTTCTACCAATAATGTCTTCGTTATAAATATTTGATGTTTTTTTTGCAGAATAAACTTATCAGATGATAGGTATCAAGTAATTAAGTTACCGAAAGGACACAAAGGACTACCTCGTCTAGGGAAATCAATGAAAGGGATATATTGTGCATTGATTCATGGAAGATGTGAATGTGAAATTTGGTTCCTTGATGAATCTCGTGGCCGGCTGGAATGGGTGTTGAAGAATGAAATCGATCTCCAACCAACAGTTAGAAAATGTTCAAACATGCATGTTGACGATGGACCATGGGTATTACAATCACGTGATCACATGGACGAGCGGTTGGTGGAAAACGATGCCAGCCTTAAACTCAGAGGCGATAACAATGAAGCTCTATCGAAAGGTGATTTTGAATGGGACTCTGACGATGAAAACACGGTTGACACCGCAGACTGGCCTAAAGAATCCAACAACAACTCTCCTTATTTCCAGTGTCTTGGATTTCATCCTTACAAAGAAATCGTTTTGTTCGGTTGGTTAGATAAAATAGTAGCATACCATTTAAATAGCTTGAAGGTTCGATATTTAGGCAAGATGCCGCACATGTGCACCGAGATACAAGTGGCTTTCACGTACCAGTAATGCTACACGTACAAATTAGTTACAGGGTTTTACAAAGAGGGTTAACTTGGTTGGTCAATAGGTGAGGGAGGCGGCCCACCCCCCCTGAAAATCGGGGGGGGGGGGGGGGGGGGGGGGGGGGGGGGGCAAGTTTGTGATTGGTTAGTAGATGGAAAGAGCCTGTAAAATCATGTATTTGTTTGTATGTCTAGCATTTTTGTTCACGTACACCCCATGTTGGATTAGGAACTTACCTGGAAGCAATTAATGGAAATGTATACCAATATTCTCCTGTATTAATGACAAGCTTTAATAATTTTGCCTAATGCTACTTCTTGGTGTTCGTATTGCATGTGTTGTCCTAGGTGGAATCAAGTCAACTTGCCGCTCTTTTATTAGTTTCTGGTAAATTGTTTTTAAGTCTGATAAGGGGCACTCGCATGTTTCTATTCGGTTTGTTAGAAAAAAAAATGTAATAGTTGTTCTTATGTTACAACATATTGTATTGATCGCATAAAATGGAAAGCTGTTAGATTTTTTTAAAATATTTTATGGAAAAATAATAATTATTATTATTAATATTGTAAAAATTATGTGTGGTGATTCCTGAATATTACGCTTCTATTTTTTTAACAAATTAAGTAAATGAGACTGTCGATTGCAATTCTATAAACGGCTTGAAAGACAAACTTTTTCCAAAATTTTAAATTATGAGAGTGTCTCATTTTTAGGATAAAATCCTAAAAAATGTTAGGTGCATCTACCATGTTGAACCACAATTTATTTTTGGAAGCATCAATGCAGATGTTAGGTGCATCTACCATATTATTTATTATACTCTCTTCGGTCCAAAATAGACGGCACTTTGGAACGTTAACATTGGCATGCAAAGAAGGACGATTTCCACACAGAAGTTCATGGCAAAGAGAATGGAAGAAAAGAGTCGTTTGCTTTTAAAACAATAAAACCAATGGACCTTAAGAATTGAGACGAATATGTGAAGGATCATGCAGTTGGTCTAGGCCTGCTGGTGACCGTATAAGTTTGTCCCGGCCCATTTGAGTTATCCAGACAAAGAGGCGGATACTGGAGTGAGTGAGTAACCAAAATAGCACTATTGAAGACCCCATTTTCCAAAATCATCAAAATTCTAGAGATGTTTCATGATTGGATCAACAAACTTGAGAAGAATTGGTGTTTCTCTGATGGCTTTGTAAGACTGTATTTACGTATCTTAATATATTATGACACTGTAGATGTGTTTAATTAATGGTAACCGTAAACCTTTGATCTATGAATTCAAGTCAGGAATAAGAGGCAAATACACCTGGAGACAAGAGAGATTAATGTGTATCTTAATATATTGTGACACTGTAGACGTGTTTAATTAATAAGGAATAAGAGGCAATACACCCGGAGACATGAGAGATTAATGTAATGCAACACGAGCAAAGCACATAGTACCCCCGAAAATTCAAAGGACCCCTCGTACTCGCATGCACACGTGTTCGTCTCTAGATCTGAGCTGCGTTTTAGGAGATGTTTAGGAGACATTGGGCCCATCGCACAGTGCTTGGCCGTCTGAGCCCGTCTCGGTATGGGTGACTCGTGCCATCAAGAACCTTCAGCCCATGAGGAAGCGTGAAGCAAACTTGAAGTCCCGATTGATGCATTAGCTTGGAACTGGAAAGCACGCACCATCTTTTTTTTTTTTTTTGAGTTGCATGTAACATTAATTCATTCTGAATGAGTGGCGGAATAATTTGCATTGTGCTTTTTATTGTATCCACACTATAAAAGAATTAACACAATAAAAGAATTAACAAAGTCCATCTAACTCTCATGCCATTTGATTCAACGTGGAAATTTCTACGAATATTTTCTGTTTGATTGATTTTTTTTCTATTTTGAGTTTGATTTTATTGTATCCACACTCCGCGCAACAAGTCGCCTGGCGTGAGCAAGTGAAGTTGCACGTCGTGTACTAACGCACTACTGCATGTCAATTGGT
Organism: Elymus sibiricus; assembly: GCA_039707655.1. Classification (NCBI taxonomy): domain Eukaryota; kingdom Viridiplantae; phylum Streptophyta; class Magnoliopsida; order Poales; family Poaceae; genus Elymus; species Elymus sibiricus. Next base: position 397,675,620 of record CM077664.1, on the reverse strand, counting down.
CACGCGCAACTACACTTGCATGCCCAACTGTTTTTCATCTGTTAAATATAAGGTGATATTTTTTAAACACACATTGAACATTTTTCTTGAACACTTTTAGAAGACATGTCAAACATTTTTCTAAATACACGGTGAATATTTTTTAAATGTGTTGAACATTTTCTAAGATAGAAGCCGACATTTTTAAAATACATGGTGAAAATGTTTTGAACACGCTTTTTTTCAAAACATGTCAAACATACTCTAAATGCATGGTGAAAGCTTTTTTTAAATATGTTGAACATTTTGTGCGATATAGATTGAAATTATTACATACACCATGATCATTTATTAAACACATGCTTTTTTTTTTGTTTCTTTCCCGAAAAAATACAAAAAAAATATGATACATATATGATCACATTATAACACACAATGAATAAATTTTTAATGCATGATGATTATTTTTTTAAATAGACAATGGCTATATTTTAGTACATAATGTTTTTAAAGATATATCATGCACTTTTTTAATGCATGGTGATTTGTTTTTAAATACATGTTGACCATTTTTAATACCTAATTAACACTTTTCAATATATGGTGAAAGGTTTTGAATTACACTATGAATTTTTAAAAAAATAAAATGAAATTTATAAATACATGAGGAACTGTTTTTAAATTTTCCGGTGAACATATTTTTAATACACGATGAAGACTTTTTAGAAAGTGTTCACACATTTAAGAAAATTGTTCACGTAACTACAGAAAGTGATAACACATGATGAACCTTTGTATATTACATGATAGACATGTTTGAATTACGCTATGAATAATTTTTAGTGCACGATAAAAATGATTTTAAATACAAGATGAGTTTTTAAATATGCGTTGATTTTTTAACATGAGGAAAAAAATTTAAAACACATATAATATATTTTTAATACACATGAACTTTTTTATATCCACGATCATTTCTTGGATGTACGTGAACATTTATATTTTTTTGCTCATGTAATTTACCTAAAAGAATTTAAAAATTGAAAATAAAATGTAAAGATAACCAAAAAGAAAATAATAATAAATAAAGTAATAGAGCGTTCACTCCACTTGCATTTTTACGAAGTGCGTTGCTAACATTATTTGTTATAGATGAAGTGTGTTGCTACCCCTTTTTACTAACGAAAAAGATATACCCATGAAATAGCAGCACAAACCAGACCGTACACCCCGTCGTGTGCAGCCCACCGATATGTTCACTCACGGCTTCGTCAGCTCTCTGTTACCGACCAGTAAATGCCACATCCAACATCTCGATGTTCCATTGATCCACGTAGCAGGAGCATGCGAGCTCATCCAACATATCGCCTCTCTCACAGTACACCCCGATAAACTACTTTGCGCTACTTATATAGTTATATATAGTCAACCCTTCTTCTAGGATCACAACAATCGATCTACAAGCTTAGCTGCTTGCCCATCCAACCATCCTTTCAAGTTCGAAGCTATTACTAATTAACTTAATTATGGCACACACAAAAAAATCATCAATGGCGACACCGCACGAGAGATTTATCGATAAACGCTACCATAACAAGCACACAAGATACAGTATGCCCCTGTCACCATTCTATCGGTTAGGACTTTAACTAGGAAAGTATAACTGGCGGAGAATAGATCCATGATGCCGGTATCATGACACTGTTGTTAAAACCCTAGTTGGGAATTTGAGATGCGTGAGGTCCATTGACCCGGGAGGAGGTGATCACGGGGGCATCCAGTGAATTCGGGACCAGGCTGTTGCTTGGCTTCACTTGGAGGTTGTTCGCATCTGCCTGAAGGAGAATGCAATTGGCATCACTAGTTCTACCCAGTGAAATACTCACTCTGTAAACAAATGTAAGACGTTTTGGCAGTTTAATTTAGCATATACTACGGTGCTTGCTTGCATTCTACAAACTACGGTTTCTTATCACAAATGTTTAATTTTGAGGATAACACACCATGAGGGGTACATTGAGCTGAACATTTCACTATCAATCTAGTCCTCATATATGCATGATTTAGTTCATATATTGGCTTAAGAAGGCCTTTACACTGAATTTCTACTGACTGGATTGTGCATTACTACATCATGACAGAGACAGACGCACAGTCGAGCTGACAGTGATTGATTAGAGGAAGACATGATCTCTTCTTGACCCATAACACATGAACTAGTTTATCGGATTTACTGTCAATTAGTTTGCAAGGCCGGCCATTAATTATGTATGCAAGCTGAAAACTAATTACAAATCAGGGATGGAACTTGCATGGAAGTACTTTCAAACCTGGGGCTTGTTCATATTAATACAGCCGTACTTTTGAAACGTTTTGTTCAAGGCAGGATGACGTGCACGAGTCTGCTGCTAGGACAAGCGCAGTCGAGCTGCCGTAAATATTAACTAGCAAATGTGCCCGTGCGTTGCAACGGGAGAAAACAAAATAGGAATCGTTAAGGATCAGATTATTGATGTATTGCTTCTTATTGGATGTGTCGTGGGTCGTAGGATGAGATGCATGATGGTTGACCTTGCTGCAGTCCACCCGGTGATCTGCTCGTCGTCGTCCATTCGATCTACCCTCAAGCTTCCTGGTCGGTCATGTCATAATATCTTGAGCCTTGCATCTATGAAGAATAGATTGGGGTAGCGCATCCCTTCAGCAGGATAGTGTTGCCACGAAAAGCTACAACATGTCCATGTTGTTCGGGCGTAGAGTGATGATGGAGTTGTCATTATTGGTGGCCTCGTCAACCATCAATCGGTTTGGCGCCAAGAAAGAGTTGCATCTTGTCCATGGTGAACGGGTGGTCGGGTGCAGAGTGACGATAAAGTTGTTGTCTTTGGTTTGTCTTTGGTGTCGACTTGTTCCCCTTGAAAATCGTTGTGGAGTAGTCCTCCTCTCTTGGATTCTTCCCTCTCGCATGCCTTATATGATTCGAAATAAATATGGAGTCAGACGATTCAAAATTAATAATAGATCACACGCTAATAAAAGATTATGGTTGCGTTTGCCAGCAAATTATTATAAAAAAAACCCAGTATTGAAAAAATACAGTATTTTTGCATGTGGTTACAACATACGGTGGTTTTTAATACCACGATTTTTATATATCAAAGTATTTTGAAGTATCAGTAACACAGAGGGAATGTTTGGCTACTGCTATGCCCAGCGACGTAAAAATTGCTAGCTATTAGCTGCCGCAAACACGTGAGCAAGTCGTTGCATGCAAACTTGTAGTAGCCAGCTAGCTAGCTGTGCACCCATCTTCATCTTCTATTTTTCATAACATTTGGTATTCACAGACGACTGCTGTTGGATGTCTCTATCTATTTTTAGGAGAGTTAAAGCCTCTCTGTTTATTGACTCCCAAAGGCCACGTTTTTTAAGCATCTTTTTATTCTAGATTTCTCTGGACTTCGTCCGTTCCAACTGAGAAAGACTCCCTCTTTACTTTTTTTTTTTTTGGAGAAGAACTCCCTCTTTACCCTTTGCTTTCTTATCTCCCTCGACCTCTTTTTATTGATTCCCAAGGCAGCTCACTGATGCCCAGAAAACTTAAAAGCGTACTCCCTCCGTCCTTCAAAGAGTGTACTCAGCTCCTCAACGATCAATTTCCGACAGGCCGAACTTTCCCTTTTTAGCAAATCAGAGGAGATATGTTTAAGGGAAACCGAGCCCCACCCGGGCCCCACCCGTTGAAATCAGGGGGCAGTGGTGAGATTAAGTTCAGGAGGGAGAGAGAGTAAAGAAGGATCCCGTGATGTACGCTTTTCCTCAGATCTGAAACGCAGACTTGGGTGGGCCCTTCTATCCCTGGCTACCGACAGCGCGTGGAAGCAAATCGCTCGTTCCAACGCTCGCGTGCGAAGGAGCGTTTCTGCACTTATTGATTCCCCATGGCCTCAGGCAACCCATCGACTCCTTTTCTTTTTGGAACGCGGCTTCTTTTGTAGTCAACTCGAGGGCCTATAAAAACTGGTTGGATTTGGTATATATAAGCGATGTGGTACTATTTAATTTGTAGAAGAACCTAGAGTTAAACAAAATCATAAGCTAGATGAAAAATTATTAGAAACTGCACAAGTTTTCTGTGCTTACGGATGTCTTTTTAGAGGACAAACCATTCTTGCATCACACAAGCTGATCCAGCTTAGTTGGTTGCTGCCGGACGTGCTGAACGTGAGGTCGCGTGTTCGATTCCTCACTTTCGCGCTGGCGGGCCATCAGCTGGGCCGCGGGAGTGGACGCGTCAAAGAAAAAAAAAACGAATCGTTATTTCCTGGCACTTGAAGATGGATGGCGGGTTGATTAGCAAAAAGTACAGGGACTTTTTTGCAAAATCACCGACGACGTGCTTTAGTATTATATATATATTAAGGTAAAGATTAAACCAAGCCGACCGCTTTCCTGCCCTAGCTAATCGCGTGATCATCTTCCTCCTCCACCGCCGCCGGACGAACGGATCTTGTCAACCGATAGCCCGTCCGCATACATGGACATGCTGTGCGCCGACGTGCTGGTGGACATCCTTCGCCGCCTTCCGCCGTGCAGCCTAGCGTCCTCCCGCTCTGTCTGCAAGGCCTGGTGCGCCATCGTCAACGACCACCGCCTTCTACGCGCCGACCTCCTACCACTCTCCCTTGACGGGGTCTTCTACGAGACAGCAGACCTGGACACCCCGAGGCTCTTCGCCCGCCGCTCCACGGCATGCAAAATCACTAGCGGCTTCGAATACCTCGACGGTGACCGTACATATTTGCTATTGTATGACTATTGCAATGGTCTTCTCTTACTTGGCTTGCCGAGGTATGATTACGTGGTAAACCCTGCCACGCGGCAGTGGGCACGGTTGCCCCAGACGCCGCGTGCATGCTCGTGGCCATATTGTACACGCTGTCGTAGTGACCTCTACCTCCTATACGATCCCGCGGTGTCGCCGCATTACGAGGTGTTATTGATCCCTCCTGTTTCTGATCATGAACCGGGAACTACAGAGTGGCCACCATCGTCGTACATAACCCATGTCTTCTCGTCAATGACTAGGTGCTGGAAAAAGAGGTCGTTTGCACGAGAGGGCGATGCGGCCGATACGGTTGCCAATGTAAGAAAGTCGGCAATGAATTGCTTCTACTCTGCCTACTGGCAAAGAGCGCTCTATGTCCACTACGACTTGCATGCTTTTATTTTGAGGTATATGTACTCTAACCACAGCCACCTTAATTACATAATATTCTTTTATTATTTCGGTTTTTTTGCCAAGATAACCTTGGTTATCAATACTCAAAGTAGTTTGATTTTTGCAGAATAAACTTATCAAACGATAAGTACCAACTAATTAAGTTACCAAAAGGAAACAGAGGAACACCTCGTCTAGGTAAATCGAAGGAAGGGGTCTATTGTGCATTGCTCCATGCACTATGCAAATATGAAATTTGGTTCCTTGATGATTCTAGTGGCCAGATGGAATGGGTACTAAGGAATGAACTCAATCTTCAGCCAGCGGTGACAAAATATTCAAATGTGCAAGCTAAAGATGGACCATGGATCTTACACTTGCATGATGAAATGGAGCGCTTGTTGGAAAATGGCGTCAACCTCATGGATGGTAACCACGAAACACTGTCGAAAGATGAATCTGAATGGGACTCTGACGATGAAAACACTATTGGCACTAGTGACTGGCCTCCAGATTCCGACCATATCTCAACTTATCTCAAGTGTCTTGGATTTCATCCTTACAAGGAAATCGTGTTATTCCATTGGTTGAATAAAGCAATGGCCTGCCATTTAAATAGCTCTAAGGTTCAATACTTGGGCAAGATATCAAACACGAGTACACATATAGAGATGTCTTTTGCATATGCCCCATGTTGGATGACGGAACTACCTGGAAGCAACTAATACAAATATATGTCATTTATGTGATTTGTTTACAACTAGCATGAAGCTAACCTTTGTCCTTTTAGTGTATTATTTTAGCGACATCCTCTTGTCTTTAATCATTTTATATGATGCTACTTCCATGTGCATTTTATATTAGTGTTCAAGCAATGAGTTGAGCAGTTCAGAGGGCCAAATCGGACACCTCCCACACTACTGATTTGTGCCTAAACCATTGGATCAACCATGGATCAATGGTCCCTCTCGTGTTTTGATCAACAGTCTTGCAACAGCTTGTTTAGCTTACACCAGCGCCGCCCGCGCTCTCACCAACACGTGACTTTGCTCACATCGCCTTAGCTCTTTGCTCGCAACATTGGAGCTTGTAGCATCAATGGCGGTCCTTGCAATGGCCCGCTGGCTCCAATGTTGGGGATATCGCTTATCGGGAACATATCGGTCAACCCAAGATAAGGGGTAAATCGGCTTGTTTATCGGCATATCGGCCGATTTATCTTATCGGTCAGACACCAGTAAGCGATAAATTGGCCGATATCTTGAACAGTGGCTGGCTCGCACCAGTTTGCTCGTGCTCCCACCAACGCGTGACTTTGCTCACAATGCCTCATCTCTTTGCTCGCAACATTCGTGGCACTAGCTTGCAATAACGATGGTCCGGAGTTGCTCGTATCATCGCTGATAGTCTTTGTAGTACCGATGGTCTCCCCTTATAGTAGCTCGATCCTGGGCTTGTCGCTTGAGCATGGGGCGGCAAGCAGGAGGAAACTTTGCAGCAATAGAGTCCTACCTTCTCGCGATGCTGGCGGGACTCGTGGAAGCGCCGACCACATCATCTTCTGCCCTCACAAAATATTGCTGGGAGGAAGATGGGGGATTGACAACTGTAGCAACACATGCGGAAGGGTCAAAAATAGAGGGGCATCCATCAGCCGGATGAAGAGAAGTAGAGAGAGACTGGGAAGATGGATGCCCTTTGTGATTTTTTATATTTGAGGGCAGAACAATTAGGTGCGGGGATGATACTACATGTGGTCGAGGTGTTTTAGAGAACCAAGAGTTAATGTTGCGTGCGCGTGTGGAAGGGGGAGGGGACAAGTGACGGGGGTTTATCACGCAACCGAGGGAATTATTCCCCCTGTTTCTTAAGTAACCCGGTCTCATTACTTGGAAAGGGGCGCTCATGTTCTTACTTGGATCATTAGCCAGACAATATACCTGAAATCTAAAAAGTGCGTATGCACTATTTGGAGAACGAGCGGCCGACTCTCACACACGCATGCATGCAGTTTTATGGTCCAAACTTTGCCTTTATTCATGACGTGGCATGTACTAATAGGGTGGTCATGTGGGCAGGTCAGCGCATTTAATTCTATGTCTGTTGGATGTGCATGTGCATTTATTTGGGTTTTCAAATTTTTAAAAAGTCATATCTTTCAAACCATGCGTCGAAATTTAGATCCGTTTTCACCATTGGAATCCTCGCGACGAGATCTTTGAAACTATCCGCATGGATATGTTTTGACGAAATTTTTTTGATGCCAACTTTGGTGCTATATGGTACAACTCTATTACTATATCGTGCAATTTTAGTACATCATGGTGCAACTTTTTTCAAAACCATTTTTTAAAGCTGCATGATCGAAATTCTTATGAGATTTGCAACCTAGCAACCATGACAACCAATTTTTAGTGATGTGCGACTAGTCTACTACCCCGGCCAACTACCTAGTAGTCGATGTGCAACCCTCCCTTCCCATTCGTGGATGATATAGTTTTTCACTGCTGTCATACCATGCCCCACCTACCTTATCAGCTATATGTGCAACTTACTTTGTTGTTTCAGTTAACTTTCTAGTAGTCAATGGGCAACTCATTCCCCTCCATACTTGTGGATATGTAGTTTTAGTTGGCGGGGGCAATAGACGAAGTTGCACATAATCGGCTAGGCAGTTGGCCAGGGCAACAGATAAAGTTGCACATCTCACCGACATGGATTTGTTGGATGGTGAAAAACTGCACATCCATAAGCCCATGAGGGTAGAGAAAAGTTGTCCATAGGTCAGACCCTAAATATGCACATCTCACTAGCTGGGGTGGGTGGGAAGGGGTGCTAGCAATGAGAACTACACATTCACGGGTATGGGAAAAAGTTGCACATCGACCATTAGGTAGTTGGCTGGGACAGTTTTCGAAGTTGCACATCCACTGCTTGACAGTTAACCGAGGTAGCAAACAGTGAAAACTGCACTTCCAACTAGAGGGGAAAAGTTGCACATCGTCTACTAAGCAGTTGGCCGGGGCAGCAGACGAAGTTGCACATCTCACTTGATAGTGGATAGTTTGGGGCGAGGTTCTATCAGTGAAAACTGCACATCCATAGATAGAGAGAAAGTTGCACATCGACTATTAGGTAGTTGCACATCAACAACTAGGCAGTTGCACAAAACGGGGACAAAATTGCACACAAAAAAGTTTGTCGAAACATACTCATGCGGGATCTAGTTTCGAAGAGCACGTCATGAGGATTTCAGCGGTGAAAGCAGATCTTAATTTTGATATTCGGTTCAAAAGTTATAACTTTTCTAAAATTTTAAAATCTGAATTAAATGCGTTCACACTTGTTCGCATGTGTGTTTTTGCAATTCTGTTTAAACATGTTGTATGGTCTTTGTCTTTTTCTTGCTAGGAGGACAAAATATTTCCTAATCTGTTTGATTAGGACAAAACTATACTAAAAAAGAAAGGCTGCCATGGAGTGCTACCGAGCCAACGGCCGCTCGATAGACACGTCCGACAATATAATGAGTTTATTTTTAGAATAACAACTTATTGTATTGTGTATGCTGGAAAGCAAGTATATATTGTCCTTATCTTTGATGGCAATATAAATTAAATAGAGCAGAACACCCGAGGTTTTGGCTCTCGGGTTGAACAGTAAATTCATTTAAAATAGAAAAAAAAAAGTTCAAAAAAATCGATTTTTTTTATGTTAGATGCTCATGTGCGTGAAGTCCGTGCCAAATTTTGTGGAGTTTGGACATTTCAGTAGCTCTCAGCAAAAAGACAAATTTTGGGGCTGTAAGAAAGTTCACTGTTCACATACTGTTTTGTTCAATTTTGTCTTTTTGTCATGAGCTCCTCAGATGTCTGAACAAGCTGAAATTTGGCATGAACGTCACGCATTGTAACATCTTCCACCTAAAAAAATTCAGAATTTTTTGATTGTTTTGTATTTTTGTGAATTTACTGTTCACCAGGTGTAGATGAGTCTGGGCACTGAATTGAATATCCGATACATGACTAAATTTACTACTTCATGACTTCATCTTACATATGATCTCACTAGCGGCTTACCGTACAATCCTGCAATGCGTGTCCATGCAGACTTTGGTGCAGTGGAGTAAAATGCACAGAACCACCACTTTTGTGTCACAACTCGCGGAAAATCATCACTTTACAAAACAAGACATTTTGCACCTCACCGAGAAATTGACAGTGGCAAAAAACACTAATAAAAAATGCGAAGTGTTCGGATGACGTCACTAATTGATTGGACCACGTCTGCGCCGGCCTCACAAACGTGACATTAGTGACGTCAGCGAAGCACTTAGCATTTTTCATTAGTGTTTTTTTGCCATTGTCAAATCTTCGGTTCGGTGCAAAATGTCATGTTTTGTAAAGTGGTGGTTTTCCGCGAGTTGTGACATGAAAATGGTGGTTCTGTGCATTTTACCCTGATGCAATGCGTGTCATTTCCATCCTTCGACACGAGTGCCTCTTCGAAGTCTCAGGAGAGCGAAAGATGTGCATTGCAAATACCCACCCATGGGAAACGAAGATTTAATGCAACGGCCTCCTCTTGCTCTAGAACTAAGTGGCCTTCAATCCTGCAGGGCGGCAGTGGGTTATGTATGTGCGTGTGCTAGACTGCTACTCCGTCCGTCCCGTAATATAAGAACGTTTTGCAAACTAAAATGGGGACGGAGGGAGTGGTGCTCAACAAGTTTCTTGCGAACGGTGCCACCATAAAACTGCTACGTACACGTTTGCACTTGCACGTTGCATGTTTTGCCTTGCGATGGACTGGTCAGCTTGCTTGCATGCATGCATGCATGTAAGATGTAACCTAGTAGCAGTGAGCCAGTGACTAAAACGAGTTTTACCGATGAAACTCAATATAGACGTGCGTGTGTTCAATTTACAGTTCATTCATGAGAAAACATGCAGCGTGTACATCCGTCCGTCCGCACGCACGCTTCCCTCTTGTTCCGTTCCACGTGGCACGCAGACGTGTAAGAGTCGGGGGCTAGCTACAGAAACTCGATCGATCGTAAAACCCTAATCTCGCACCATCATCTTAACACCTCCTCGACCGCCGCCGGCCGATGGACCGGATCTTGCCAACCGATCGAGGTTCCACATGGAGTTGATGTGCCCGGACCTGCTGGCGGACATCCTCCGCCGCCTCCCACCACGAAACCTCGCCGCCTCCCGCTGCGTCTGCATGGCCTGGCACGCCATCGTCGACGACCACCGCCTCCTACACGCCGACCTGCTCCCGTTCTCGCTCGATGGAATAATGTACGGGACCATGGACGTCCTAGCCCCGAGGCTCTTCGCTCGCCGCTCGACGGTGCGCGACATTACCGGTCGTCTTGGATACCTCGACGGCGGCGCCGGCAAAAAGCGGTGGTCCTGGCCCATGTACAACGGCTGCAATGGCCTCATCTTGCTGCATGGTCATGTGGTTAACCCCGCCACGCGGCAGTGGGCCCCGTTGGGCCCTGTACCGTGCACGTGTTCTCTGTCCGCATGGCGTCTGCGAATGCCACCGTGGTAACCGCTACATCGCGTATGATCCCACGGTGTCACCGCATTATAAAGTGTTATTGATCCCTGATGCTTCTGATCACGTACCAGTTAGCACGGCCGAATGGCCACCGGCTTCATACATCATCCGCGTCTTCTCGTCAAAGAGTATGTGCTGGAAGGAGAGGCCTTTTGTGCGAGAAGGGGATGCCGCCGGGACGGTTGCCGATATGACAACAGCTCCGTTGTATTTGTTCCACTCAGCCTACTGGCAAGGGGCACTCTATGTGCCTCGCATATATGGTTTCATTTTGAGGTATTTCTACTTACTCCCCCATCCACCGTTCGTAATACCATTTGCTTTTTCTTACAAATGATGTGTGGGTTATAAATTTTCAAAGGGGTTTTTTGAATTTTGCAGAATAAACTTATCCGGCAACAAGTACCAAGTAATTAAATTTCCGAGAGGAAACAAAGGACTACCTCGTCTAGGAAAATCAATGAAAGGGGTATATTGTGCATTGAATCATGGAATATCCAAATGTGAAATTTGGTTCCTTGACGAATCTTGTGGCCAGATGGAATGGGTGTTGAAGAATGAAATCAATCTTCAGCCAGCGGTGACAAAATATTCAAGCGTGCATGTTGAAGATGGACCATGGATCTTACAATCGCGTCGTCAAATGCATAAGCTTTTGTTGGAAAATGGCGCTAGCCTTAAACTCGGAGTCGGTAACAACAAAGCCCTATGGAAAGATGATTTTGAATGGGACTCTGACGATGAAAACATGATTGGCACTGCAGACAGGCCTCGAAATTCCGACAACAACTCTCCTCATTATGAGTGTCTTGGATTTCATCCTTACAAAGAAATCGCCTTGTTCTGTTGGTCCAATAAAATAGTAGCATACCATTTAAATAGCTCGAAGATTCGATATTTAGGCAAGACGCCACACATGTCTGCCCAGATGCTAGTGGCTTTCACATACGCGCCATGTTGGATGAGGGACTTACCTGGAAGCACTTAATGCTATTATGTACCAATATTCTCCTATATTAGTCACAAACTATTGATCATTTTCTCTAATACTACGTCTTGTAGTGGTGCTCATGTCGTACGTGTTGCCCTCTCGGTGGAATTAAGCCAACTTGCCACTTTTTGTTAGTTTCTTGGCACATTGTTCTTAAGTAACTTGCCACTGGTATGTTTTTATTCAGTTCATTAGACAAAATGTAACAGTTCTTCTATGTTACAACTTATTGTATTGATCGCATAAATGGGAATTAAAGTTAGTAGATATTGTTCCAATAGATTTACTTTTTTAATAATAATAATAATAATAATAATAATAATAATAATAATAATAATAATAATAATAATAATAGACAATTTATGTGTGGTGCTTTCTTAATAGCTAGTATACTTTTTCAAATATTTTCGACAAACGAAGTAAATGGGTCAACCTGTTGCGTTTCGGTAAATGGTTTGAGAGATAAATTACTCTTCTGATTTTATTTTTAAGTTACGAGAGTATCTCATTTTGGGAGGATATAAACTGTGAATCTGTGATGTACATCCAGCGTGGTAAATGTAATTTTTTATTTTATTTTTATGTTATGTGAGTATCTCGTTTTGGAGGATATAAACTGTGAGGTACATCGAGCATGTTAAATAAATTTTCCTTTTGGAAGCGTAGGCATATACCACTGAACATTCTGATAGCCATTAGTTTTCCATGTGGCCCGGCAGATTTACCCTATGAGATTATTCTTAGGGAACATGCCCGATTATTTATTACACTCTCTTCGCTTCAAAATATACAACGCTTCAAATTTGTCATTAACATTGGCGCCAAAATATCCTATGAAGGAGGCGATGTGGTCCTTCGTTATCACCAAGGGCGTTTCATGGCGGGAGTGTGCCATTTTGTCCCGTGCCATTCTCAGCTGGCAATCAAGATGGCACCTTCTATGGTTCTGTAGAAGACTGATAATCAAGGTACGTATTGCTAGGAGCCTGGCGGAGGAGGAAATAAACAGGTCGGCATATGGTCCGCTTATCGAGGAAGTTAAGGAGTTGCTAAGATCCAGAAAGAGGGGGTTCAAGGTACAATGGGTACGGCGATCTGCTAAGAGCAAGGATAATAATATAGCCAGCTGTTGTCTAAATCTCATTGTCATCATATCATCGCCATATAATAGTCACATGTATAGTAGTTAGCAATAGAGATGTAGGAGTACTACTTTATTAATACAGGTCTCATCTTACGCTCTCACAAAGTTTCTGGCAGTTTGTGCTGCAACTGACTCTTAATGTGTAGTTTGTTTCTCTTCACTCTTCTCTTCTCTCTTGCCCAGCTCAGCAACAATATAATATTTACACTCTTATAGCATGATTTCTAATGAAGCGGCACATTGCTTTGGCAAAAGAGGGGTGCGGTAATAAATTGTGTAAGGCGTGGTTGCATGTGCTACTAGCATGTATGAACACTGTGATTGCTGAACGTTATGATATATAAGACCGTAGGTTCCCCACTAAAAAGTAAAAAACATTGGTTGCAAATAAGGTCAATTCCAAACAGAAGTTTTTTTACATGAATTCCTGACAGAAGTTTGTTCGCAAAGAAAAAGGAAGAAAAGAGTGAGGTTTTTAGGGTAAAACGAGTGGTTGTTGTTTAAAGAAACCTGCTCGCGAGCTTTTTTTTAAGACTGCTCAGCAAGCTTATAAGATGGGGCTCATGTGCGCTCAATCTAGCTTCTGGTTTGAGTCTCCCGGCCAAAGATGCAGATCCCGGAGCAAGTGAATAGGCGATTTTAAATTTCAAATAACATCTTTGAAAGTCGACTAAAAAGGAGCAATTTCAAATAGCACCACTGAAGACGCCATGACCAAAATCATCAAAAAATTCTCTAAAGATATTATATGGTTTGTTCAATAAAGTTGAGTAGAATTGTTATCTCTTTGACGCCTATAATAGAGACAATATTAACAGTAACAAGAATCAAGAGGCAATGCACTAGAAGCAGGCAGGAGACCTTGTTGATAAACTATATGTGCATTTATATATAGTCTGGGGAGGGTTTATTGAGGTCATCTCGTGGCCGAGATTCAGTTTTTCATGGCAGAGAGATAAATTTATTCCTATGAAGCTTAAACGTGAACAAAATAGGGTTGCAGATTGGTTGGCGTCGTACAGTCGCACTGAGCGTAGCACTGCGGTATGGTTACAATTAGGACTACCATGGAGGAGCTTCAGCCTCTCAATTGCAAGCCTATTACTACGGAAAAAATCTCTTTCACCCTGCAAAATAAAAAGATTGTTAAACGCTATGAATATATAAGACCGCAGATTCACGACTAAAGTATAAAAAATAAACATTGGCATGCAAATAAGGTCAATTCGAAACAGAAGCTCATTCGCAAATAGAGGGGAAGAAAAGAGTGGGTTTTGTATGGTAAAAAAAGTTTGTTGTGTATCGAAACAGAACCACTAGGCCTCAAAGAAATCAAGGCGAAAGGGTCAAGGAGCATAGGTGGGCTGGGCCTGCTCGCGAGCTTTTTGTTTTGTTTTTTTAGACTGCTGGTGAGCTTATAAGATGGCCCGGCCCATGTGTGCGCAATCTGGTTTCTGGTTTCGGCCTCCCAGCCGAAGATGCAGATCCTGGAGAGATCGCAATTTTAAATTTCAAATAACATCTTTAAAAGTCGACCAAAAAGAGCTATTTAAAATAGCACCACTGAAGACGCCATGACAAAAATCATTACAAAATTCTCTAAAGATGTTAGATGATTTGATCAATAAAAGTGGAGTAGAATTGTAATCTCTGTGATGCCTTTGATAGAGACAGCATTGACAGTTAACAAGAAACAAGAGGCAATGCACTAGAAACAGGAAGGATTAACATAATGCAGCACGAGGAAGCAGGCAGGAGACCTTATTGATAAACTATATGTGCTGGTATTTATATGTAGTCAACCCTTGTTCCAGGATCACAGCCGGACCGATTCAGAAGCTCAGCTGCATGCTTTGCCCATCCAACCATGAACCATTCAACAATCCATACAAGTTGGAAGCTACTACTCACTAGTTAATTTGATATAATCATGCCACCCAAAACAATCATCGGCGGTGACACAAGAGATCGGTTGATCGACGCTACCAAAACAAGCACACTGGCTATAATGTGCCCCCTCGTTGCCCTTCAGTCGGCTAGGACTTATCTAAGAGAGAATAAATATATAGGGCGCCGCTATCTCGACACTATTGTTAGAACCCTAACTGAGATGTAGGCAAGGCTCATCGATCAGGATGAGGTGATTGCGGGGGTCTCCAGAGGCTCCGGGACCAGGCTGTTGCTTGGCATCTGGTTCTGGTCATCCCAGACCAGGCCGATCTCATACTCTGGGACGTAGTCCTGCAGAAGGTACATGGATACTGTTATAAGGTTTAGCTTATCAATGAAGCAACAAGAATATACAGCCAATTTTAATTGGATTACAGAAGGAAAGTTCAGTTTCAGAATTTGGGGTAAACTGACAAATACAGAGTTTGGATCTGACCTCCAGCTTCTTGACTAGCTCCTTGGCTGTCGGGGCCGAGATGATGATCTGCCTCGCCTCCTGAGTGATGAAGCCTTCGTTGACGGCCACGTCGATGAACGACAGCAGCGGGTCGTAGAATCCGTCAACGTTCAGCAGACCGACCTAACACACAATCATGCAGAAGACTTATACCAGGAATAAGTACAAGTAGTGGCAGAAGAATGCGATGCATGATTCGACAGTGCTGATTACTGAATGATTCAGTCCCACCCACAGAATCGTATCTGATATCATCAAACTAACAAATAGCAAATTTGGCAGGCCTGCAGATCTAATAATAGTGACAGAAGGGATATAAGATAAATGTAGAACTGACTGTTGTGTCTATCCCCTCAAACATTCAGCATTTTATATTGCTAATCAATTATCAAACAGCGAGACAGCAATACAGTTTTCTTCTACATATGACACACATCATGCCCAGAACATTGATTTGATAGCTGTATGGGAATATTCATAAAGTGTGCAAGACTATCCTATTAGAGAAGCGAATATTAAAGTCGAGAATGAAGATCGCATGCCTTCGAAGTGATGATGATAGCTCATTTGATTAAACCGTCTTTACAATAATTTGTTGCCATGAGGCTGAAATTAATTAGTAACCACATGTGAACAAAGCTGGTAGGATCGGATCACAACGGCCCTAACGATCCACATTATAATAAACAAAGAACGCGTTCATACCTAGCTACTAAAATAGTGTGGGTTGACAAAACATATGCAGACAAGCACATCATCCCCAGATGATTGGGGTTGTATGATTTTTGTATGAAAAGCACCAAGAACGGAAGCTAGTTCTTACCGGCTTCTTATGTATTCCTAGTTGTGCCCACGTGATCACTTCAAGCAACTCCTCCAAGGTTCCGTAGCCGCCTGTCAAATCAACTGAATTGTCAAACTCTACAGCACAAAATATGTATGGTTTATTCAAGATTTTCTCACTTGTAGAAGAATTGGAGTGGGCTATTGAATTTGTACCTGGTAAGGCAATAAAAGCATCAGCAAACCGAGCCATTTCGGCCTTCCTCTCGTGCATGCCAGAAACAGCTCTAACTTCCCCTACAGGATCCCCGGTTACCTACAGGAGCATGAATCAGGGAGTGTAAGCAACCAAGCATTCAGAAATTTTCCAGGAATAACACTAAGTATAAAATTGACTAGTATATCTAATTAAATTTTCCAGGAATAACAATCTTAATTGTCAAATTAATCAAGGCTAGACTAAGTAGTAGTACAGGTCATGTTGCATGTATTGAAAAGGAGAATAAAGACAGTCATCACAACAGATACAGATTGACAAGGCCCCTTTACAACCAGTAAAGGTGGAAACTAATTGCTAATCCATATAATAAACACAAATATTTGCCTAAGAAGAGTGCAAGTTAGTATATAGTGCAGATTCCATATATAGTTATTTCTAGCTGTATTAATAGCACTTTTAATATGTCTTTCCAAAAAGGAACAACTTAATATAATCAAGCTACATTAAGAAGAAAATCAAACTACATAAGATCCACAAAAGTTGTAGACATTAGATTCAAATATATGGTGATGCATCGTCATTCATCATGCTGAACAATAAATATCCTAGCAGCTACTAGCTTGCACACCCAGTCAAGGTTCTGAACTGGAGAGTAGACCACAGCATGCAATGGCAACAAAATAGAGGTTGCAGCCTTTGACTCACCTCTCTGGGCATGAGTGATCTTGGGATGATCCTGGCAGAAAAAAGAAAAAGAAAGGGGACCAAATGAGAGCCACATTAATTCCTCCAGTCCAAAGCAGTCAAACAAGCAGTAGTACTACCAGAGCAACAGGTTGATCTTACTTTCCCCATGTAAATAAAGATAGAAACTGAGAAAGGCCTAGAGCCACAGCTATCTATCTTACACACATCCAGAGCTAGGCCTTTCAAGAACTGGACAATACATAATATAATACAGCCATTGCACAAACAATAATTCTGATCTAGTAAAAAACAGTATAAATTTAGAGGGTGGCAATAATGTGGTACACTAGTCACCCAGCTGCTTCTTGCAGCTGGGCAGTGAGGCCCCAGCCCCCAGCTCCCCCCATGGCCATTCCAGGCATGGAAGCAACTGCCCTTTCGAAAAGGATTGGAAAAGGAGCTTCCATTCCTGTGAAACACAACGCAACCGGCATGGCTTTGCCCCAACGCAACTGGCATGCACAGTCCAATGGAGCCCAGGACCCTCCTGCAGTCCTGCTGCCCAAAGCTTCCACAAGGCTGCCATTTTTGGGGCAGGTGGGAGCTGAGCTGAGCTGCTGAGAGCCAGCAGCAAAGCACCCAGACCGAGCAAGAAGGCTAGTACGCCATAAAGGCACTGTATGCACCGAGCGGGGAAAGAAGAGGTACAGTGTGTGTAGGTGCGTGTGGGCGGGGAGACAATGCGGGCAGAGGCGGATAGTGATGGTGATGGGGGCAGGGATGGGGGGTGGTTAATGGCGGAGGAGTGCTTACCCGATGACATGTCGGCCGCCGGCGTGGACGGCGTGGGAGACGAGGCCCATGAGGCCGATGGAGCCGCCCCCGTAGACCAGGTCTATGCCCCTCTCCACCTGCACACACACACACACACAACGGAGCAGTCAGGCACAGTTACAGTGCGCTGCAAAGAAAATTCCAGTCTGTTGTTCACATCAGAGAAGCAGGTCAGGTGGTGGCATTGAATCCAATTGAATTGAACCTTGGTGCATGCAAGCAAGCAATCATGGCAGGTTTTGTTTGGGCATTTGGGCAAGCAAGTGAGGTCATGGCAATGATGGTGCATGGATGCCATAATGTCAAGCGGAAATTTAACAGGAGGGGAAATTAATGGCCGCCGGCCGGCGACGGCGAGCCGGACGACGCGCTCCTCCTCCATGACTACTCCATGAACGGCATGATTCTCGTCCTCTTCTTCTTGCACTCACACTCGCTCGCCATATGAGTATGCTCGATCATGCAGGAATGGTGCGGCCCCCCATGACCGCAGCAGTACGCCCAGCCCACCTACCTAGCGAGCGAGCACCACCCCTATCCCATGACCTCCAGCGCATCGCCATTCCAGCGCGGAGGATCGAGTCGATCGTGCGCCTTCACATGGATCGATCGACCCCAACCGAAATCGACCAACCAAATCGGGGAGAGATCGGCGGGAAAAGGAGGCCCCTTTTTCTATCTCCCCCGCAAGAACGAAGAAGAAAACAATCAAAGAACCCAAACCCCGGGACGGCCAGAATCGAGCCGAGAGCAAGACGGCGGCCGGGCGGCGAACGGGGGAAGACGTAGGCAAGGTTCGTTACCATCTCCTTGCCGAGCTCGACGGCGGCGTCCTGGTAGCTGGCCTTACGCCCCTTGGCGCTGCCGCAGTAGACGCAGATCCGCCGGAACCGCGACGCCCGCCGCTCCGACGCCGCCACCGCCACGCCGCCGTCCTCCCCAGCGCCGTGCGCGCCGCGGCTCGGCTCCGGCGGCGCCAGCTCCGGCCCCATCTCCACGGCCGGCGCGGCCCCGATGGCGAACGCGGGCGGCTCCGCTACTACCGCCGCCGCCGTGATGCTCATGGTCGTGGCGGCGCGGCGAGACGATCGCGTTCGTGCGTGCGTGCTGGCGGCTGCAGCGCGCGTGAGAGAGATTTGTTGTTGGGGAGCAGAGGGGAGTGGGAGAGGCTACGCGGCGAGTGATGGGGGGGAGAGGGTGGCCTGGCCCTGCGAGGCTATATAGGCGCGTGGTGGCGCGCGTGGGTCCGCCATGGCTGAGTGGCCTAGGGTTAGGTTGGGTTGGCTTCCTTCCTTCCTTCCTTGTCTCGTTCGTGGACACGCTTCGCTCTCACAACCCCTTTCCATTTTTGTTTCTTCCCTTCTTTACAATTTCTCACTGCTGTATTTTTTGTTTTTATTTCCTTTTTCTGTTTGCCTTTTATGTTTTCCTTCTAAAAAGCATCTTTTTTTTTTCTAGTGCACATATGTATTTTGCCTTCTATTTTAGTACACTATATCTCACTAATGGACCCCTTGAGAAAAGAAAATCTCACTAATGGGAAATGTCTCCTTGTTGAGCCTTCGACGATGGGACATATGTCCCCACCTACTCTTCTATGTTTAATTCACGACGAATATGTGATTCCAAATTAGACTTTTCAACAGGTGGCCACATGTCTTTTCTCATATTTGCTTATGCCAAAAGGTCCATTGGGTTGTCTTGTCCGATGCGGTTTTGGTTGGCCGGAAGGCGAGGCGGATCATGGGTCTGCGTCTCTTATCAAGTGTGTGGTCTTTGTGCTTTGGCTCGATGGTTCCCATCATCTATGTGAGTGACCCATCCTTCCGATTGTTCCTCACGTTCGGCACTCCAACTTTCTTTGCCAAAAGTTGATTGGAAACTTGAAAGGAAGGATAAGGTGTGTCATGGGTTATGCAGGGCGGATAGGGAGAGAGGTGGCGAGGCCATCCATATAGGCATGTGGTTGAGTGTGTGGGCACATCCATCCATGACTTGTTTTGCCTAGGTTTGGTTGTTCCTTGATTCATTCTATCGTTCGTGTGACATGCTTTCTCAACGCTTTTCTACTCCTGTGTTTTTTTTCCTTTTTTTCATTTCCTTTTTCCTTATTACCCTTTCTATTTATTTATGTTTATTTTGTTTTATTTCCATTTTTTCTTTCTACAAGCATTTTTTCTAGTACATACGTTAATTTTTTTTTCTAAATTAGTACAATATATCTCACTATGAATCCCAAAAAAACTCTAACGGGAAATGCCTCATTATACCTCCTTCGATAATGGAATTTAAGTCCCCACCTACTCTTATATGGTTAGTTCACGACGAAAATGTGTTTCCAAATTAGATTTTTCAATAATGGGCCACATATCTTTTTCCATACCTGCTTATGCCAGTAGGACCATCGGGTTGCCTTGTACGATTTAATTTTCGTTGGCCGGAACGAGAGATGGATCATGGGGTTGCATCTCGTCTCAAGTGTGTAGTCTTAGTATAATGTTCATTTATTTTTTTTGTTAGTAGCAATGTTGACATGACAAAGAAGACCGTGATGTGGGTGGTGTTTTGGCTCGATGGTTCCCGTCCTTTATGTCAAGTGACCCATTGTTTTGATCGTTCCTCACGTCTTGCACTCCAACCTTTTTACCGATTGGTGATTGGAAACATGAAAGGCAGGATACGATGTGCCATTGGTCGTGTAAGACGAATAGGGAGATAGGTGGTGAGGCCATCCATATAGGTGTGTGGTTGAGTGTGTGGGCCCATCCATCCATGTCTTGTTTTGCCTCAGTTTGCTTGTTCCTTGATTCATTCTATCTTTCGCGTGGCGTGCTTTCTCAACACTTCTCTATTTTTGTGTTATATTACCTTTTTCTGTTTTACTTTTTTTGTTATCCTTCTACAAGCATCCTTTTTTCCTTATTACTTTTTCTATTTCTTTATGTCTATTTTGTTTTATTTCCTTTTTTCCATTTTCCATTTTTGTTTCCTTCTAAAAGCAACTTATGGTTCTAGCGTGCATATGTTAGAATTTCTTCTATATTAATAAAATATATCTTACTAATGTATCCCACAGAAAAAACTCGCTAATGGGAACTGTCTCCTAGTTCGGCCTTTGACAATCAAACTCGAAGCCCCCTGCTCTTATGTGTTTAATTGACAACGAATATGTGTTTCCAAATTAGACTTTTCAATAAATAGACTACATGTCCTTTTTACGCAGCTGCTTACGCAAGTAGGACCATTGAGTTGTCTTGTCTGATGTTGTTTTTGTTGACCGGAAGGCGAGACGGATCATGGGTCTGCGTCTCATCTCAAGTGTGTAGTCTTACTATTACGTTCCTTTATTTTATTATTTAATTAGTAGCAATCTTCTAATGATGAAGAAGGCCATTGTTCCGATCGTTCCTCACGTCTGACACTCCAACCTTTTTGCCAAACGGTGATTGGAAACAAGAAAGTCAGTATAAGGTGTGTCATAGGTCGTGTAGGAGGGGTAGGGAGAGAGGTGGTGAGGCCATCAATATAGGCATGTGTTGAGTGTGTGGGCTCATCCAACCATGTGTTGTTTTTCCTAGGTTTGGTTGTTCCTTGATTCATTCATCGTTTGTGTGGCATGCTTTCTCGACACTTCCCTTGTGTTTTATTTCCTTTTTTTGTTTTCATTTTTTATTATCCTTCAACAAACATCCTTTTTTCCCTATTACTTTTTCTATTTCTTTATGTTTATGTGGTTTCATTTCCTTTTTTGTTTTCTTTCTACAAGCATATACTTTTCTAGTTTTTATAGATTAGTTTTCCTTCTATATTAGTACAATATATCTCACCAATGGATCCCTAAAAACTCACTAATGGGAAATGTCTCCTTATTCGGCCTTCGACAATGGAACTCAAGTCCCCACCTACTCTTATATGTTTGATTCACGACGGATATGTGTTTCCAAATTACAATTTTCAATATTTTTTATATATTTGTGCTCAAATGGAGTAGTTGTTCATGCCATTGGAACATCGGGTTGTCTTGTCCGATGAAGTTTTGGTTGCCGAAAGGCGAGAGGATCATGCTTCTGCGTCTCTTCTCAAGTATGTAATCTTAGTACTGTGCTCCTTTATTTCTTTGTTAGTATCAATGTTGACATGACAAAGAAGAGACCATGATTTGGGTGGTGTTTTGGCTCGATGTTTCCCGTCCTCTATGTCGAGTGAGCCATTCTACGATCTTTGCTCGCGTCTGGTACTCCAACTATTTTTGTTGAACGGTGATTGGAAACATGAAAGCCAAGATAAGGTGTGTAATAGGTTGTGTAGGACGGATTGGGAGAGAAGTGGCGAGGCCATCCATAAAGGCGCTTGGTTGAGTCTGTAGGCCAATCCATCCATGTCCTGTTTTATATAGGTTTGGTTGTTTCTTGATTCATTCTATCCTTCGTTTTAAATGTTTTCTCAATGCTTTTCTATCCATGTGTTTTATTTCTTTTTTCTATTTTCCTTTTTTATCCTTATACAAACATGCTTTTTTCCATATTACTTTTTCTATTTCCTTATGTTTACTTTTTTTTATATTCCGTTTTTGTTTTCTTTCTACAAGCATCTTTTTTTTCTATAGTGTACATATGCTCGTTTTCCTTCTATATTAGTACAATATATCTAACCATGGGATCCCTCATAAAAAATCTCACTAATGGGTAATGTCTCCTTGTTCAGCCATCGGCGATGGAACTCAAGTCCCCACCTATTTTATTGAGATAAACACGCTTATATTTAATTCGCAACGAATATATGTTTTCAAATTAGGGCAACGAAAAGACTGTCCAATGCAGTTTTGGTTGGGCGGGAGGTGAGAGGGATCATGGGTCTATGTGTCGTCGCAAGAGTGTAGTCTTGGTCTAACATTCCTTTATTTACCTGTTAGTAGTGATGTTGACACGGAGAAGAAAACCATGATGCGAGTGGTGTTTAGGCTTGATGGTTCCCGTTCTCTATGTGGAGTAACCAATTGCTCCGACTGTTCTTCGCGTTTGGCACTCCAATTTTTTGACGGTGATTGGAATTGTGAAAGCCAGAATGAGGTATGGTATAGGTCGTGTAGGATGGATAGGTAGAGAGGTGGTGAGGCCCTCCATATAGGTGCGCGGTTGAGCCCGTGGGTCCGTCCATCCATTTCTAGGCTGGCCTAGGTTTGGTTGTTTCTTGATTCCTTCTCTCTTTCGTTGGACATGCTTTTTCAACATGTTCTAATTTCCTTTTTGTATTTAACCTTTTTGTTTTTTCATCTAGTGTTCTTTTCGTTTATCTTGTTTTATCTCTATGTAACCCAACTGTTGAAAAGTATCTCCTTGTCGTTCACTTTGTTGGCCAAACTTATAGGCCGACCAATTCATTTAGGACAAAGCGCATAAACATATAATCCATCTAAGAAACTGTTCCACAAACGACTATGGATCGTTCTTTCGTGGTCTTTGTCTCTGGCACTTGGAATGGCGAAATAGGCCAGGATAACGCATACTATAGATGGTTCCAAACAAAGGTTTTAAGATTCTTTTTTTCATTTTGCGAATAGAGAGGTTTTAAGATTCGGAGATCTTGATTCAGTTCTTCAACCCGTCGGAGTTGCCTCTGTGTTTTTCAAGTAAAATTGACTTGAACCCAACCGCGGTTGATAATCGGATATTGTCTTCTTTTTTTGCAAATAATAATTGGGTATTTTCTGCGGGAGTATTGTTTTTAACAATGTGCACACAAGGCCGACTATTTGAAAGTTGCCTTCAAGATAATTAACATGAGTCGATTTTACAAACCGCGCGAGTGGAATCCAACGTGGTGCAAAAATGTATAGATAGGTGGCAGAAGACTCCCTATCTGATCGTGCATACTTGTGTAGAGGAACGTCAGCCGTTACGAACGAACGTGCGTGCTCCAATTAAGGAAACGCGCACGGCACACGGCGACACGAGGCCCACGGGCAGCCGGCACGTGCACCTTTTTTAAGGATTATTATATTAGTATATAAAATGTGCACTACGCGCCGGGATGATGATCAGTGTTCTAGTAGCTCAGTGACACGGCTAAGGCTTTGACACCATCATATCATTGATTAGTAGTACTCGTGCTACTTGTAGTTGCTGTTGGCATTGTTTAGTGTAGAGTTCCGGCCAGGTCGGGATAGCTCCGGCATCAACATCGATTATTGTAATGGAGTAGCACTAGCTTGCTTCTCTAGCCCCAGACAGCGGCAGCTCCAGGGGATTACGTTTTCCTGCGCGTCCTTTTGTCCATCCCCAAGTCAACTCCAGCTCTAGCTGTACTCTGTCTCTCTCCCTCTCCATTGTTGATCATTGTTAGCTGCCCGATCTCATAACGATCCACTCGATCACTACTGGTAACCGATCAGAGCACCAGATTCGGAAAAATCAGCTTTTGAACCATTTACAGTTGAGAGATTTTGTTTACCAAGGTTGAGGCAAGGCAATGCCAACATGCAAGCCACAACCAAGACAAGGGTGGAGATGTCCTCGTCTGTTTTGAGAAAATAGGACCTTGTCGCGGTACCAATTCGTCCGCCGCTCAAGGGGTGCCAACTGCCCCT
The DNA here is from genome assembly GCA_039707655.1 of Elymus sibiricus. NCBI lineage: Eukaryota > Viridiplantae > Streptophyta > Magnoliopsida > Poales > Poaceae > Elymus > Elymus sibiricus. The sequence goes on along the minus strand of CM077664.1, from coordinate 397,651,194 downwards.
TCCCCCTTGCACGAAGGGCACCGATCCGTCGGACCATAGAAAGCTCACCACCATGAACCACCACAGGAAACGTGGCGACCTAGGAAGAAGAGACTCCGAGGACGACCACTGATGCACCACCCCATGCCAAGAGCACCGTCGCCTTCGCCCATGAACCACACCCACGATGACCACCAGGCCTCCCCGAACGCCGCCGCCCTACAAGAAGGAACATCGCCATCTGATCTCTCAACGTTTGCTGGGGTTTCGTTGCTTCAGAAAACGAAGATCGTTGCATGACGACGTTGTGATGGCATGCACCGCAATTGAGCCGTACGTACGTACACATGCATGTTCACACTGCTGCTTGGTTCAGTGTTCACACTTCGGGGCTGTTTGGTTCCTAGCCACACCTTGTCACACCTCACCTTAGGCAAGTTTGACCAAGTTAGGTGGGTGTTTGGTTCTAGCCACACCTAAGGCAAGATTTTTTTTATGAGCAGTGAACCCCACATGTCATAGACACAAAAAGTGTGGCAAGATTCCCTTAGGCAAGCCAAAGTGTGGCTCAAGTAAGGCAAGCGTGGCAAAAATAATATGACAATATATGGCAAAGATAGTCACAATCCAAACAGCCCCTTCACATGCATACTTCCACCACCACGTTGACATGAGCCCAGTCAGCATATCCTTAAAGAAAAAGAGTTCATCGAGAATAGCATATCCACTCGAATAGTTATATACCCTCCTTCTAGAACTACTTGTCGCTCAAAAAAAATTCTTTTTTTTGAAAAGGAGGATGCACCCTGGCCTCTGCATCTGGGCGATGCATGCGGCCATTTTATTAATTATTCACAAAGACTTTACAAAGTAATACATCAGTAAGCCTGAAGACACCATCTTGACAACACATGTCGCTACTCCTATCCCCTTGATGAAGGACTTGTCGCTCAAATGTATGTATCTAGCACTGTGATACATCTAGATACATCCATTTGAGGGATAAGTAATTTCCGACAGGCGTAGGGCGTATATAGTTTGACCCTCACATGTGCTAAGTTAATAAGCTGCATGCATGCTACTCCGAGGGACACGCTGCACGTCTCGTACTCGTACGGCTGCCACCGGCGAAGTTCTCGTCGTGCATGTAATGCCTGTCGATCGTCTCGATCCGGCCAGCCGGAGATGGCCGGCTGGCTGGCGTCACTCACTCGCAGTGTCTCCCCCTGCCGTCTTAACTATTGCCGGAGCTAGCCCCGACAGGGGACAATGGTAGCGGCTGGGTAGCTAGCTCCGGCGCGCATGTCGAGCGCCGGCCACTGTGGCCGGGAGGCGGATGCAAGCGGAAGAGATCCAACTATGCGTGCACTCAGTGGCGGAGCTACGCAGGATATTCATCTCTCAAAAAAAAAAAGCTACGCAGGATATTCATCTCTCAAAAAAAAAAAGCTACGCAGGATATTAGGGGGGGCCAAGCACAAATAATGGATGTTTGGAGGGGCCAAAGGCTATATTTTTCCTAATCTAAACACCCCTTAAAATATTTTCTTCCTGTTTTTAGTTAAGGCTGGGGGGCCCTGGCCCCTGTAGCTCATAACGTAGCTCCGCCGATGTGTGCACTGCCGACAATTGACAAGTTGACATGTCGCACACGTACGGCGGCCCGCCAATAGCACAGCATGCATGCGCCTTCCCGGCTGCCGCGCGCGCGCCGTCGTTGAGCAGCCGGACGGTGCATGGGCACGGCCGCACCCGTACCGAACGTGCATACACTCATCACGCCGTGGGACACGGATATCCTATCTGCATGTTTCTGTTTTTCATTTTTGTTTTCTTTCTACAATCATTTTAGTTCTTCTACTAGTGTACATGCGCTAATTTTCAATATATGTTTTTTTAAGGGAACTTTCAATATATGTTAGTACAATGTATATCTCAGTAATGGATCCCTCAGGGAAAAAATCTCACTAATAGGAAATATCTCCATGTTCGGCCTTGGAAAATGGAACTCCAGTCCCCACCTACTCTCTTATATGTTTAATTCACGGCGAATATGTGGTTCCAAATTAGACTTTTCAACAGATGGCTACATGTCTTTTTTCATATTCGCTTATGCCAACAGGTCCATTTTGGTTGTCTTGTCCGATGCGGTTTTGGTTGGCAGGAAGGCGAGGCGGATCATGGGTCGGCGTCTTGTGTCAAGTGTGTGGTCTTCGTATTACGTTCATTTATTTCTTTGTTAGTAGCAATATTGACACGACCAAGAAGACCATGATGTGGGTGGTGCTTTGGCTTGATGGTTCTCGTCATTTATGTCGAGTGATCCATTGTTCCGATTGTTCCTCACGTCTCGCACTCCAACTTTTCCGCCGAAAGGTGATTGGAAACATGAAAGCGAGTATAAGCTCTGCCGTAGGTCGCGTCGGACGGATAGGGAGAGAGGTGGCGAGACCATCCATATAGGCGTTTGGTCGACTGTGTGGGCCCATCCATCCATGTCTTGTTTAAAAAATGCCTAGCTTTGGTTGTTCCTTCTCTGTGTTTTATTTACCTTTTCTTTTTTCCCTTTTTTGTTATGCTTCTATAAGCATCTGTTTTTCCTTATTACTTTTTTTATTACTTTATTTTTTTATTGGTTTTATTTCCATTTTCAAATTTTGTTTTCTTTCTCCAAGCATCGTTTATTTTCTAGTGTACATACGTTAGTTTTATTAGTACAATATATCTCTAATGGATCCCTTCAAAAGGTCTCACTGATGGGAAATGTCTCCTCGTTCGACCTTTGACAATGGAACCAAGTCCCACTTACTCTTATATGTTTAATTCTGGACGAATATGTGTTTCTAAATTAGACTTTTCAATAATAGGCTACATGACTTTTTTCATAGCTGCTTATGCTAGTAGGACCATCGGGTTGTCTTGTCCGATGCGGTTTTGGTTGGCCGGAAGGTGACACGGTTCATGGGTCTGCGTCTCGTCTCAAAAGTATGTAGTCTTAGTATTGTGTTCCTTTATTTATGTGTTAGTAGCAATACTAACACGGCGAAGAAGACCATGGTGTGGACGGTGTTTTGCCTGATGGTTCCCGCCCTCTATGTTGAGTGACCCATAGTTTCGATCGTTCCTCACGTCTGGCACTCCAACTTTTGTGCCGAACGGTGATCGGAAACATAAAGCCAGGATAAGTTGTGTCCAAGGTCTTGTAGATGGATAGGGAGAGAGGTGGCATGGCCATCCATATAGGCATGTGGTTGAGTGTGTGGGCCAATCCATCCATGTCTTTTTCTGCATAGGTATGGTTGGTCCATGATTAATTCTATCATTCGTGTGACATGCTTTCTCAATTTATTTCCTTTTTTGTTATCATTTTACATTTACAGGCATCACTTTTGTCTGTATTTTTTCTTTTTCTTTATTTGATTTTTTTCCTGTTTTCCCCTTTTTTCCTTCTACAAGTATCTTTATTTCTAGTGTACATTGTTAGTTTTCCTTCTATATTAGTACAATATATCTCACTAATGGATCCCTCAAAAAAAATCTCCCTAATTTTAAATGTCTCCTTGTTCGGCCTTCAACAATGGAACTCAAGTTCCACCTACTCTTATATGTTTAATTCAGGATGAATATGTGTTTCCAAATTAGACTTTGCAATATTAGGCTACATGTATTTTATTTTTCATAGCTGATTATGCCAGTAGGATCATAGGGTTATCTTGTGTGATACAGTTTTGGTTGGCCGAAAGGCGAGACAGATCATGGGTCTGCATCTCGTCTCAAGTGTGTAGTCTTAGCATTAGTGTGTACCCCTGTTTCCAAGGTGCTGACAGCGACGTTGCTAGGGTTGCTCTAATAGGTTGCATAGGATGAACTAGCAGGGGTGGCGAGGCCCTCTATATGGGTGTGCGGTTGAGTGCGTGGATCGGTCCATCCATGTACTTAGGCTTTCCTTGGTGTGGTTATTTCATTGACTTCTCTTGTCCGTGGTCGTGGGACATGTTATTTCAACACTTTCTTTTTGAAAAGAAGGTTAATGCCCCAGCCTCTGGATCATTAGGATGCACACAATCAATTTTATTAATTATTTCGATGCATCATTTCAACACCTGTACTATCATGTTTTAATTTCATTTTCTATATTTATTATTGTCATCATTTTTTATTCTAGTGTTCCTTTCTCTTTGTCATGTGCTTCCTTCAATGTTAAATATATCCTTTTCCTCAGGACATGAAAATTTTCTCCTTGACGGATGCATTTGTATGACCAAACTCGTGTGCCAACCGCCATGGATGTAATGTTTTTTTTTAACAATGTGCACTGAAATCTTCTATGTCTAAATAGCTAGTCTACACTAACATATTTCTCTCAACATGTAAGTATGACATCTCATCAAACAACGGACATGAAAAAGGATCCACCTCAACATACAGACTATCCATTCAGCAGAATATCCATTCTATTACGATATTCATGTTTAATAAATATTTTACAACTATGCAATAATCAAACACAATAAATCATATATATTCTCAGTTTTAATTCTTAAATTATTACTTCGAGTTTTCATGTTCTGTACAACCACTGAAATATATTGCAAACTTTTTCGCAGCAACGTGTGAGGTATCATCTAATAATATCACTATATCAGGATTTGGGATCCTGATATGTACTGACGGTGCATGCTGCGTATTCTAGAAGGCATTTGTACGGTATGATAAACGTCAGGCGTTACGAACGAACGTGCGTACGTGCTCCGGGAAACGCGCACGGCACACGGCGACACGAGCTAGCACGTGCACCTTTGTTTGGGGTTATATTAGTGCAGATTAATAACAGTGTGATGTGCACTAGGGGCCGAAGATAATGAGTGGACTGGTTAGTTGGTGACGGACACGGGTCACACGGCTAGGGCTTTGACACCATCATCGGATTGATTGGTAGCTGTTTGCATTGTTTAATATGGGAGCGCAGCTGGGTCGGGATAGCTCCGGCATATGAACGTCGATTTTATCATATTTTGAGTAGCACTGGGGAGCAGCTGCAGCTTCAGGCGAGTACATCTTGCTCCTCATCTTTTTGACCATTCTTTTTCCGAACGAGCTTTTGTCCGTTCACAGTGCAACTCCAGTTCAGCACGTGCTTCAGGGGAGTTCTATGTCTCTCCATTGTTGTTTGATGATCATTGCTAGCTGATCGATCTGATGGAAAATAATCCTACTGTTTTTGGTAAAAAATAAATATGTATGTGTTAGAGGGAATAGAGGAAAAAGATTGGCGTAATGCGATGGATGTATTATTGAGCCTCGAGGGCGAGTATATATTGAGTACAAGATTTGGAGGACAAAACGCCTCCTAGAGATAAGATGGAAACAATTCCTATCTAATCCCGGACAATCTCTACATACCAAATATATCTCTAACATCCCCCCGCAGTCGTAGCGGTAGCGTTGCGAACAACAGGAGCGTCGCGGACGGTCAGACTGGAGAGAGTAGCAGCCGACGGGCTGACATCCCTCCGCAGTCGCAGCGGGAGCGTCGTGGACGGTGTCGCGTCACGGACGCGTGGACTGTAGAGGAAGCCGTCGAGTTGCTCAAGCGAGGTGATAGCCCTTTGTGCCGATGTCGATGTAGCCGAGAGCATAGGGTGGTGTAGCCGTGGTCGAGGTAGCCGTGCGAGGGACGCCGTGGTCGATGTCGAGTCGGGGTGGCCGGTGTCGAGGTAGTCGCCGTGGACCAGGAAGAAGAGCGGCGGCGGCAGCCCGAGGAGGCGGCGGCGGCGGCTAGGTCAGAAGCGCGGTGACGATGCTCGAAGTAGGCGAGGAAGAACCCGACAGCGTGACGAAGACCGGCGCGGACGGTGGCGTTCCCGCGCCTAGGGAGGCGGCGCGACGCATACCATGTAGAAGTCGACGGTCGGGGCGACGGCGGGGAAGACCTCAGGGCGGTTGCAGGGACTGCGTGCCACGCTCGCTACGGCCGGACGGGGCGACGCAGCGGCAACGCGAGGGTCGGTCTAGCCTTGGGGACGGCATGGAGCGGACGGCCTCGGGGCGGCGGTTGACCGCGGGCCGCGGCACTACGGCCTGAAGGGGCGACGCAGCGGCAGCGCGCAGGTTGGTGCAACCACAGGAACGGCCTCAGGGCGGCGGCGGGGACCACGTGCCGCGACGCTACGGCCTGAAGGGGCGACGCAGCGGCGGCGCGGATCGGTGCAGCCACGGGGAGAACCACGGGGCGGCGGCGCTGCGGCCCGACGGGGCGACGCAGCGGCAGCCCGTTGCTCGATCGGTGGAGGGGCGCGCTGAACTCGGGAACAGGGCGGTGACGCCCGGCGCAGAGCGACGGGCGGGCAGATGCGCGGATGGTGGCCGTGACAGGCCGCCGCGTCGCGCGAGGCCGCCCAGTCGGACAAGAGGCCGGGTGGTCGCGCCGGTGTCGGAGTAGAGGCGCGAGTCGACGACGGTGGCGGGCGATGCAAACCGATCTTAGATCGGAAAACCAAAAAAGAAAAACTCCGATCAAGACGAACGGCGAGAGAGAAAAAATCCGGAGCAAGGGCTCGGGAAAAAGACTCTCTAGGGCAGCCGGTCAACACGCCCGGCGGACGAACCCTAGGTACGGGCGGCGCGGCCCCCGACGGCGATCATGGAGACCGACCGCCCCGGAGGCGGCGCGGAGCGGAAGGGGCGGGCGGCGGCTAGGGTTTGGATCGGTTAGGCTGATACCATGTTAGAGGGAATAGAGGAAGAGATTTGGCGTAATGCGATGGGTGTATTATTGAGCCTCGAGGTCGACTATATATTGAGTACAAGACTTGGAGGACAAGACGCCTCCTAAAGATAAGATGGAAACAATTCATATCTAATCCCGAACAATCTCTACGTACCAAATATATCTCTAACAGTATGTGTACTACTCCATCTTTCAGCTGACATGGCTAGTTGGCCACAATTCTGAGCGAGTACTGCACACATGCACGGTCGATGGTATAAGTTGCGGAGATGTGCAGAGTTGCCCCTGCGTGCATGCATTACGCTGGCTGTTGTGATGAGATGCACCGCGAAACTGAGCCGTACGTACTACGTATGCATGCGTGCATGTTCACACTGCTGGTTCGTCGTTCACATGCATACATCCACCGCCACGTTGACATGAGCCCATCGACAACATTCTTCTAATAATTTTCTAAAGAAAAGAGTACATCGAGGATAGAATATCCATTCGATCGAATAGATATATAGTTTGATCCTCACATGTGGTACGGAGTACCGCGTAGCAAATAAAATAAGGGAGTGTCTAGGACTCAGTCGACTGAGACTTGGTGAAGTCTCGGTCGACTGACGTCAGCATCGGATGTATGGGCCTGTTGCCCCGATCGATTTTCCTCCCACTTAAGTTCTCGTTTGTCTGCTCAAGTGGGCTGCTTTTGTCCTTTGTTTTGTTCTCTCAAATTGCTTCTCTCCTGCTGGGCTTTTTTCTCTTGCTTGTACGTGGGCAGCCCCCTTTGTTCTCTGTTGTTTTATCTCCTACAGGCTTGGTCTCACTTTTTCTTGCTTGTAGTTGGGCTGTCAAAATTATTGTTATCTGTGTCAATAATGCTCCCAGTGGATGTGCACTAGAGGAGTGTATCCCCATAAAACATAACGCATACAAAAAAATGTAGTGTGTATTGTATTATTTTGAGCACACAATTTTGACGCAAAAAGGGAAAAAATAAATTAAGAAAAAACCATGGTTGAATCGACTGAGCTTCCTGGTGCATGTGGTAAAAGGTGCAAAATAAAAAGAGGAAGCGGGTAGTAGAAAACTGAAGCTCACTCTCTGATCAACAAAAAGGTTTTTCTTAGCTCACAAAAAAGGTTATTTGGAACACGAATTATGTTGCATATAACTAATTTCGGACTATAGTTGGGCATGCAACCGGCCCTCCCTTCTCTCTTGCCGTCGCCCCCCTCCGGCAAAACAAAGCCACTTACAGTTGCAACCAAGTTAGAAGGCATGCAGTTGCGTGCCTAGTGTGGGACATGCAATTGGCCCCTCTCCTCGCCCGACAAAAAACAAATGACGGGTTGCGACCATGTTGGAAGACATGCAGTTGCATGACTACAGTTGGGCATGCAACCGGCCCTCCCTTCTCTCTTGCCACCGCCCTACTTCGACAAAACAACGGAAGCCGCTTACAGTTGCAACCAAGTTAGAAGACATGCAGTTGCGTGCCTAGTGTGGGACATGTAATTGACCCCTCTCCTTGTCCGACGAAAAACAAAAGTCGAGTTGCAACCATGTTGGAAGACATGCAGTTGCGACCATGTTGGAAGACATGCAGTTGCATGACTACAGTTGGGCATGCAACCGGGCCCCCTTCTCTCTTGCCGTCGCCCCATTCGGACAAAACAACGGAAGCCGCTTACAGTTGCAACCAAATTAGAAGACATGCAGTTGCGTGCCTAGTGTGGGACGTGCAATTGGCCCCTCTCCTCGTCCGACGAAAAACAAAAATCGAGTTTCAACCAAGTTAGAAGACATGCGGTTGCGAGCATGTTGGAAGACATGCAGTTGCATGACTACAGTTGGGCATGCAACCGGCCCTCCTTTCTCTCTTGCCGTCGCCCCACTCCGACAAAACAAAGCCACTTACAGTTGCAACCAAGTTAGAAGACATGCGGTTGCGACCATGTTGGAAGACATGCAGTTGCATGACTACAGTTGGGCTTGCAACTGGCCCCCCTTCTCTCTTGCCGTCGCCCCACTCCGACAAAACAACGGGAGCCGCTTATAGTTGCAACCAAGTTAGAAGACATGCAGTTGCATGCCTAGTGTGGGACATGCAATTGGCCCCTCTCGTCGTCCGACGAAGAACAAAAGTCGAGTTGCGACCATGTTGGAAGACATGCAGTTGCGACCATGTTGGAAGACATGCAGTTGCATGACTACAGTTGGGCATGCAACCGCCCCCCCCCCTTCTCTCTTGCCGTCGCCCCACTCCGACAAAACAACGGAAGCCGCTTACAGTTGCAACCAAGTTAGAAGACATGCAGTTGCGTGCCTAGTGTGGGACATGTAATTGGCCCCTCTCCTTGTCCAACGAAAAACAAAAGTCGAGTTGCGACCATGTTGGAAAACATGCAGTTGCGACCATGTTGGAAGACATGCAGTTGCATGACTACAGTTGGGCATGCAATCACCCCCCTTCTCTCTTGTCGTCGCCCCACTCGGACAAAACAACGGAAGCCGCTTACAGTTGCAACCAAGTTAGAAGACATGCAGTTGCGTGCCTAGTGTGGGACATGCAATTGGCCCCTCTTCTCGTCCAACGAAAAACAAAAATCGAGTTGCAACCAAGTTAGAAGACATGCGGTTGCGACCATGTTGGAAGACATGCAGTTGCATGACTACAGTTGGGCATGCAACCGGCCCTCCCTTCTCTCTTGCCGTCGCCCCACTCCGACAAAACAAAGCCACTTACAGTTGCAACCAAGTTAGAAGGCATGCAGTTGCGACCATGTTGGAAGACATGCAATTGCATGACTACAACTGCACATGCAATTGACCCCCCACTCTCTTGCCGCCGCCCTCTCCGACAAAACAAAGGCGCTTACAAAATGCAACTAGGTTAGAAGACATGCATTTGCGTGCCTATTCTGCGACATGCAACTGGCCCCTCACCTCATCCGGCAAAAACACAAAAAGGTCGTGTTGCAGCCAAGTTAGAAGACATGTAGTTGCGACCATGTTGGAAGACATGCAATTGCATGAGTACATTTAAGCATGCAAGTGCCCCCCCCCCCTCTCTCTTGCCGCCGCCCCCTCCGACAAAACAACGAAAGCCGCTTACAGTTGCAACCAAGTTAGAAGACATGCAGTTGCGTGCCTAGCATGGGACATGCAACTGGCCCCTCTCCTCATCCGACAAAAAAAACAAAAAACAAAAAAAAGCCGCTTATAGTTGCAACCAAGTTAGAAGACGTGCAGTTGTGTGCCTAGTGTGGGACATGCAACTGGCCCCACTCCTTGTCCGACAAAAAAAAAGTCGAGTTGCGACCAAAGTTAGAAGACATGCAGTTGCGTGACTACATTTGAGCATGCAAGTGCCCCACTCTCTCTTGTCGTCGCCCCACTCCGACAAAAACCACGGAAGCCGTTTACAGTTGCAACCAAGTTAGAAGACATGTAGTTGCGTGCCTACCGTGGGACATGCAACTGGCCCCTCTCCTCATCCGACAAAACAAACAACTGCATGTAATACAAAAAGATTCAGTAATACAAAAAGAAACTGCTAGTGAAAAAATGTTCAGTAATCATACCAACACCCCCACAAAAACACTATAAAAAAATAAAAACAAAAAAATAAAAAAATAAAACAAAAAATGCCTCTATATTACATCAAACATCTGTCCATGAAAAAACGAATATACATGCAAACCTACATATACCGCTGAAATTCAACATGCATCTTGATAGACACGGACACAAAAAAAATGGAATCTAATAAAAAAAAGAAAAGCTAAACACCGGGGGCGATTCTTTGCTTGAAAAGTACTAACCAATATACACCTGGAACCCACACAACCCCACTCAGATCTCTCGTGTGGCGCAAACAAAAAGAAAAGCAACCAAAACTTGTGGATGACTCACACTGCCAGCAGCATCGGCCGAAAGCGCCACACCATAGATCCGTAATCGGGACTGTCTAGGTCCGATAGCAGCCCACCCCACCGAACAACTACCCCAGCCCCACAACGCTCGCGCGCGGCCACGCTTCGAAAATACAAGTAATACAAACACACTACATTTTTTTATGCATTATGTTTCATGGAGACACACTCCAGTGCACATCGGATGGAAGTGTTGACGCGGACACCGTTATATTTTTGACAGCCCAAATACAAGGTAAAAAAAAGGAACCAACTAAGTAGGAGACAAGAAAACAAAAAACAAAAAAAGCTGCCCACACAAGCAAGAAATAAGGATAGCCCCGCACGAGACAATCTTTGGCATGTACAGCAGCCCACTTAACCAGACAAGTAAAAAAAAGAAAGGACAAAGCCTCGTACATGACAAACCAGCCCAAGCCAGCCCAAGCGAATGAGAAGGAAATCGATCAGGCCATCGGGGCATCAGGGCCTATACCAACGATGCTGACGTCAGTCGACTGAGACTTCGCGAAGTCTCAGCCGACTGATTTTTAGCAGATTCGATAAAATAACACCTAGTTTAGCCGCATGTGGCCGGAACTGACGGGACACCTATGTCGTTGCACGTCTCCCACTCGTACGTGCACGGATGCCCGCGGGCACGTCCACGGGCAGTGACCGTGTCCGGACAGTGACCGGACACGCCTCAAATTTCACGAGTAGCATCCAGACATCTCATAATAGATTCTTAAATCCATACAAATACATGCAAACGAAATAAACTTACGTACTACGTCGATCACGTAGCTACTCCTCGTCGGAGATGTCGACGATCTCCGTGCCCGGCTCCGGCAGCATGGGCGGCAGCTGCAGCTCCGGCGCCTCCGGCTGCTCCACTCCGGCCTCCTCCTACTTTATCTCCGCGTCGAGTTCAGCGAAGAGCGCGTCGGACGCCGCCTGCTCCTGCCGGAGGAACGCCTAGTTGGCCTCCTCATAGGCCTCATCCTGGATGGACTCCAGGATGGCGTGCTGCTCCGCCATCTCCTCCGATTGGGCAACAGCGAACTCCGCCTCCGCCTGCTTCATGTTGAAGCCCGGCAGCTCCGCCTCCTCCGCCTCCATCGGAGCCAGCTCCTCTCCCTCCTCTTCCCCCGGCTGCTCCTCCTCCTCCTCCGGCTCTGGCGAGTCCGGAGGCAGCCCGGCAGCGATGCGGGCGGCGCGCGCGGCTTGTCTCGCCCGGATCTCCTGCTGGATCTCGTACCGGCGCTCCGGCGTGAGCATTGCGTAGTAGGCGATCTTCCTCCGGACCATGGCGGAGCGCCGGAGCGCCGGAACGTGGGCAGAGTGCCGGAGTAGGAGAGGGAGGAGGTGGATGGGCTCGGACTGGCGGCGCGGAGAGGGGGGAGGTGGATGGGCTAGGGTTGCGGGGCGCCGGCCGGCTTAAATAGGCGGATTTGGTCTCGGGCGGCGAGCCGGAGCGGCGCCACACGGCGTTCACACCGCGGCGTCCGTCGGACCGCCGGCTTTTCGGGCGTTTTCGCGTGGGACCCCGCCGTCAGTCCGACGTGGCGGGCGTGCCGACGGATAAAACGAAAACATCGGCCGTCTCTAGGTCTATCCGATTGACGGAAAAATAGCCGCCGGATCTCCCAACGTGTGCGTCGAGAATTGCAACAAACTGATTGTTGCGATGTTCACTCAGCAGCAGCGGCTTCGTTGCAAAACCATCCGAAGTGTTTTTTTAGCGTGAAGGGTTATTTTCTTAAGCATATTTTTGGAACAAATATCATGTTGCAAAAACAAATTGCAACAGCGGTTAGTATATACAAAAAAATAAGCCGCATGCATGCAAGAAAATAGGCAGGTCCTTGTATCCGAGGGACACGCTGCACGCACGTCCCGTACTCACTCGCAGTGTCTCGCGTGCCGTAATAACTATTGCCGGAGCGAGCACCCGACAGGGAACAATCGAATGACGTCGCGCGGCCACGACGTGCGGCTGGTAGCTAGCTCCGGCGCGGCCGGCCGGGATCGATGCGAGCGGGGGGAAACCATGCATTACCAAAAGTTGACAAGGCGCACACGTACGGCGGGCGGGGGACCGCAGGGCATGCATGCGCCTCCTGGCTGCCGCGCGCGCGCCGTCGTTGAGCATCCGAACGGTGGGCACGGCCGCACCGTACGCGCATGTGCATCGACTCAACATGGCCGTGCGACACGGATATCCGATGTGCACGTTGCTCGCGTGTGTACCCGGACATCCTGTTGCTTAGAGCATTTCCATCAGCTTGTGTATATTTGGTTATGTATATGTTTACGTAAACGATGGTCTAAAATGATTTTTCATGTACACAATCAGTTTTACAGTTGATTACCTATGTTCCTTTTCTTATATTTTAATACAATCTTTTAACTACCAATTCAACTATCATTTGGGCAATTATAACTTAAATGATACTCCCTCTGTAAAGAAATATAAGATCATTTAGACCACTAGCATGAAGTATATAATTGCAACGAGTATATTCCTAACAGCTACTTTTCAAGCATCCATGTTTCCAACGGCTATATTCCAGGCCTATATATACCACCCCTTCTACCTATCTCTCTTATCATAATAACTTGTGCATCAAATACATGCACGTCGATTATACACATGAATATCATACGTAAAATAACATTTTTTTTCATAGCAAAAAAATATATAGTTTAAACATAAATTTTTGAAGTGCATAATTTAAACATTAAATCATTGATTTCCATTATGGATTCACATATATTCCACAAGATCATTTAGTAGTTGCACATGCACATGATGATCTCGAAGTTGTCGATGCATTTTCAGAAACTTCACAATATGCTCTACATCTTGTTCTGGGAGGCGAACATGTACTCCGGGCTTCTCAAAGTCATGCGTCCGGGACGTCCCTTCACCCTCGTCCTTGACAATCATACGGTGCAAAATGATACAATCATTGATTTGGAATGAATGTTATAGATGGTCGAAGCGAGAGGTTTTAAGATTTGGAGATCTTGATTCAGTTCTTCAACTCGTCCGAGTTGCCTCTTTCTTTTTCAACTAAAATTGAGCTTAACAACATCAATTGATTTTTCCAGCCATTAGATTGGAATCCAACAACCGGGCATCGTCTTCTTCCTCCAGGCTCTAGCTTCTTCTCCTGAATCAACTAACACAAATGCCATCTCAGGCAACTTATAAATAGCAAACGTGGTGCGGCAATATCTAGGTAGGGGACAGAAAATTCCCTGGAGTGATGGTGGTGCATACCGTGTATTCTAGAAGGCATTTATACGTACGGTACAGTACGGGTGGCTTAGACTTTAGAGAGAATGTCAGCTGTTACGAATGAAACAAACATGCGTTCTCGAATTAAGGAAACGCGCACAGCCGCAACACGACGACACGAGGCCCATGGGCTGCCGGCACGTGCACCTTTTTATATGGGTTATATTAGTGCAATTATAATACTATAATGTGCACTACACGGCGGGATGATGATCAGTGGACTAGTTAGTTCAGTGACACGTCTAAGGGCCAGTTCTTTTGGTGGCTTTTTTGAGCTTCTAGAATAAGCTGTCCCTTACCCAGCTTATTCTAGAAGCCCAACCACAAATATTCTTTTTAGAAGTCTACTAGTCAAGTCTTAATTAGTAGGTTTCTAAAAAAATTAATTTGGTTGGGCTTCTAGAATATGTTGGGTAGGGCAGCTTATTCCAGCTTATTCTAGAAGCCATCAAAAGAACTGGCCCTAAGGCTTTGACACCATCATATGAGATTGATTAGTACTCCCTCCGTCCCAAAATAAGTGTCTCAAGCTTAGTACAACTTTGTACTAGAGCTAGTATAAAGTTAAGACAGTTATTTTGGGACGGAGGGTACCCTGCTACTTGTTTAGTGTATAGTTCCGCGGCCAAGGTCGGGCTAGCTCCCGCATCAACATCGATTATTGTAATGGAGCAGCACTGGGCCTGCTACTAGCTTGCTTGTCTACCCCAGACAGCGGCAGCTCCAGGGGATTACAGCGTCTACAGCCGGACTTAGTAAATATGGCCCCCTAAACGACCACGGATGCGTCCGATCAGTGACTGGGCGCGTCCGTTTTGAACCCCTATTTGTCCGTCCACGCAACCACACTATTCATTTTTTTTTCTCATATGTCCGGTCACTTGCACGTGATTGATGTAGATGAAAAGAGAAAAAGAAAGGAATGAATAAATAAAGAGAAAAGGCGGTCCGAGGTGGGGCCGCGTCCTACGTGGCGGACTGACCGGGCGCGTCCGCTAGCCCTCATATCCTCCCTACATTTGTCCTCAATGTGAGGGTTTGCGGACAGCCCGGACGTATAGGGATGATATGAGGGGTCCGGTTAGGTCATTTTTTTCCTCTCTCCTGTCCGGTCCCTGACCGGGCGCGTCCGTGGGCATATGAGAGATGGTTTGAGGCGTCCGGCTGTAGATGCTCTTACGTGTTTGCTGCTCATCATTTTGTCCCATCCCAAGTCAACTACAGCTCCAGTTCTACTCTTTTGGCCAAAAAAAAAAAAAAAACTCCAGGTCTACTTTGTGTGTGATCTCCCTCTCCATCGTTGAGCATTGTTAGCTGACCGATCTGATCGCTATCCACTCAATCACTGGTAACCGATCAGAGCACCGGATTCGGAGAAGTCGGCTTTCGCCCCGTTTACATATGAGAGATGAGTCGAGGATGACACCTCAAAGTGAATAACCGGATAGACGGTGCTCCGAGCAGAATTGACGAAAGCATGATGACAAATACTTGTCCGTTGAATGCGTGTTGACCAAGGTTGAGGCTAGGCAATGCCAACCTGCGAGCGACAACCAAGACAAGGGGAAGAAGTTTTCGCCTGCTTTGAGAAAAGAGGACCTCGTCCTGGTACCAATTCATCCGTCGCTTGGGTGGTGGTGGGGGGGACTGCCCCTTGGCCCTGGCTCGAAGGGTGCCGATCTGTCGGACGATAGAAAACTCACCGGCATGAATCGTTATAGGAAACGTAGCGACCAAGGAAGAAGAGCCTCTGAGTACGACCACTGATGTCTGATGCACCACCCCATGCCATGAGCACCAAAGCCACTGCACACGAACCACCCATTCGGAAATACCAAGGCTCCCCAAACGACGCCTACAAGAGGTGCACCTCACCCTTTCTCAGCTTTGCAGTGTTTTAGTTTTTGTTATGTCTAAACATTGTAAAATGTCTGATGGTTTCTTAATAGAAAAATGAAGATCGGTGGATGACGTTGTTGTGATGAGATGCACCGCAAAGCTGAGCCGTACGTATGTATGCATGCATGTTCACACCGCTGGTTCAGTGTTCACATTCATCCCGCACCATGAGGCCATCCAGAATATCCTTCTAAAGAAAAGGAAAACGAGTCCATCCAGAATAGAGATATATAGTTTGATTCCCCGCAAAAAAAAGAAAAAGAAAAGAAGAGATATATAGTTTGACCCTCACATGTGGTACCGCGTAGGAGAAAAAAAAGGGCTTTTTGATTTTTTGCCACCCCTTTCTCTGGGCTTTGACAATTTGCCACCGGTTAGATTGTAATTGATCTATTGCCACCAGTTACATGGAACTTTGCTATTTTGCCCTATGTCAAGTGGGTCCCACAAGAAATGTCAAAAATACCCCTCTCCCGGGATTGACCACGAACTGGAGATCTGGTTCTGCTTCGCTCGCCCTCGTTCCCTTTCTCTCGCCCGCAAGAACAAGGGGACGGCGGCGACGGCGACTTGCGCAGGGGGCCCTCAACGACGGCGGTCCTGGTGGTCCTGAATGGCGGCTGGATCCAGGCTAGGAAGGTGAGGCCCTCTCTCCCGCTACTCTCTCCCGCCCCTCTCTCCCATCCCTAGGGTTAGGCGCCTTGGGCTCAGTCTCGGCCGCCGCCCGCCGCCCGCCGCCCGCCGCCCGCCCCTAGCGGCCGCCGTTGCTTTTGCTGCTGCTCCCAATTCAGAGCCGTTGCTGCTACCCAAGTTGCTGCTGCTTGTGCACCGCTGCCGCTGCTGCGTGGTGATGCTTGCTGCTGTTGCTTTATTACTGCTATTTTAGTGTTGCTTGCTGCTGTTGCTTTTCACTAGTAGAAAACAGGGCATTAGTCCCGGTTCCTAAGGGCCTTTAGTCCCGGTTCTGCAACCGGGACTAAGCAATCGGGACTAAAGGCCCCCACTTTTAGTCTCGGTTGTGTTACGAACCGGGACTAAAGGAGCTCCACGTGGCCGATGTGGGGCGCCCAGGCAGGAGGACCTTTAGTCCCGGTTGGTAACACCAACCGGGACTAAAGGGTCTCCACGTGGCTGCTGCGCAGCGCTCAGGCAGGAGGACATTTACTCCCGGTTGGTAACACCAACCGGGACTAAAAGGGCGCCACACGTTAGCCCCTGCCAAGCGCTGTTTTTTTTTTAAAAGGAGGGGTTTAGGGTTTAGGGGTTTTGGAGGGTTTAGGGGTTTCATATTGTGTTTCCCCCTTTTTTTTTGTTTACCATTCAATTCTTTTACATTTAGGGTTTTCGTTTTTATTTTACGTTTTCCATTCAACTCGACGCTAGCTACTACATATAGCAATGAAGGAACCATTACACGAATTGTCATGAATATAGAGAGAAGTGACCTCTCTTTCTCCGTGCTTCGTCGAACAACAAGTTTTCGTATATCTATTCGACGCTAGTACGTATATTACACGTTCATGCATATATACAATGTAACATCTCTTACGATCCCTAATATCTAATTACCAACATTCACATCCAATTCTCGATGGTATACTCCAGTTTTAGCTATGATCTCTTGAAGGATGAATCCCGCCAATTCCTCTTGAATTGCTTGTATGCGAGCCTTTGGTACGAGTTCGTCCCGCATCCGTTGGATCTAATTTAAAGAAGGGGGTCAATATATATGAATGAAACTCAACACAATTGATGGTAATAAAATAAAATTGTGAATATTATTTACGTACTTCAAGTTGTTGTAAATTTCTGCCAGTCTCACTAGTCGTCATGCGAATGAACTCGCAAACGATGTATCCACATAAATTAGTCCCCCTTTCCTGCCTCAAGCACTTTACGAGAGTAGAGTTCAATCAAAATAATAATCAAGCATGATAATGGTATTGAAACTAACTAGAATCAAAGAGATGCGCGGACCTAGCTAGTACTACTTACAGTGAGTTGTCGAAATTGCAGCTCCTATTTCCATTCACCCATAGCCTTCTTGGTGAACCGTTTCCAAACCCTGCCCGGCAAAGAAAATAAATAAAGGAGTTATTAATTACTTGATATCAGGAAATGAACGAAAGTTGCCGATATAGTGCGATAATGATTGAAATTACCTCTGGATCATATCACGCAGGTCCGCCCACATCTGAGGGTCTTTACGTAGCGAGTCCATGACAAGTACGCTTCCTGAGTCAACCCGAATGACTAGCAGAATAAAGTGGAACCTGCGCACGCAGCATAACTCATCAATTACACTTAACATCGAGTAAGCGAAACAGAATGATGTGTACAAGACAATATAACACTCACTGGAAGTTGTAAGGAAATAGTATTTCCCTTTTGGTTTGTTGTTGAATTAACGCCCTTAGCAAGATCTTCTCTATATCCTTGGCGTTCCATTTTACCGTACCTTCATTAATAGTATTTGGGTTAATGAACCCAATGTCATAGATTTGTCCTGTTTTGCATTCGAGGATCTTCTTTCTGCATAGTATATATAGTGAAGATAATTATACATGCAATGAACGAGCTGAGCTAGAGACTTAATTACAGAAATGATACTTACAAACAATAGCCACTGACGATAGATTTGTCTATGGCGTCTTGATTGTATAACTAAAATAATTCTTCAAATTCAATGAAAATCTGCTCGTCTCCATTAAAGTAATGCTCATCTTTAATTCTCGCAATGATATAGTTACTCCCTTGCTTTGAGGCTTCCAAGTACCAGTCATGCAATCTTCGCATCATCGTTGGTAGATGCGGGAGCTCCTCAGGTCTGACGAGAGGCTTCCCGTGCTCGAATTTAAAGGCTAACTCAGCCATTTCGAACTGTACCTCATCACCTAAGTAATCAGCAAGAGTGAAACCAGGATCAGTGGCTGCTACCCCCGGATCATTAGCGATATCGGTAAACACCTTGAGTGGGGGGCACGATTGGTTTTTCTGTTCGCCGAGCTGGGGAATTGTTTTCCCCCTTGCACTACTGCTACTTCCCGACCGCTGCTGTGGATCTCTATATGACTTTACAATAGAGCGGTCATAGTTTGATAGCAGCGGAGGTGGCGGTGGTTTTGTAAGGTTTTCCAGCAAGCGCCTCGCTTTTACCGGATCTATTTTCTCCGTTGGATCTGGACGGGTCGGTGCAAGCTGGCGTTTCACGTCGGGAACCACGGTCTCCTTGGTTTCCTCCTCAGTCATGTCGTATGGTAACTTGGCAGGAGCCTTCTTGACGCTACCTGCTCTGGATTTCTTCGCTGTTGTACTACTAGCCGCCGGAGCGGCGGCGGATCTCTTCCGCCGGTGCTGATCAGGCGGCGGAGGAGGCGGAGTCAGCTGACGCGGCGGATTCTGCTGAGGGGCCTCCTCTGGCGGAGTCCGCTGACGCAGCGGAGACAGCTGACGCGACGGAGTGTGCTGACACGGTGGAGACGGCTGAGGCAGCGGAGATAGAGCTGGACTGTGAGGAGTCTGCTGAGGGGCCTCCTCCGGCTGAGTCTGCTGACGCGGCGTCCAGTATGGAAGCATGATGTGTTCCTTTCTCCATAGAATGGTAGTCCTTATGGCATCTCCCAGATGAGTTTCCCCTTCACCTGTAGGGTACTCAAGCTCCAGCTGCTCAAATCCGTTGGTAACTTCATCCACCCCGACAACAGCATAGCCATCTGGAATCGGATTGCAATGGAAAGTTCCATCAGGTCCAGGAGGTAAGACATAGCCGACCGCCACCTTCAAGGTTAGGTTGCTGCATTTCGCCATTAGCTCACAATGTTCCCTCTCCGTGATATCATCCACGGGGTAGCGAGGAGCCGTGATATCAGGCTGAACGAGCTCCGTGGAAGCCATGCTGCTTTTCCGCTGAGATGGTGGGGTAGCTTCGTGGGCAGTATCGAATGAAGGATCTTCGTGCTGCTGAGATGGTGGGCCGGTAGCTCGCTGACTGGTAAGTGCCTCTAGTTTCTTCTCCTGCAACGCTAATCTTTTTTCTACCTTCTGCATCCGGTCTGCATCCTCTTTCTTCTTTCTCCCTCGGCTTCTATAACCAGTGCTGTCGGGAAACCCATGCACCCACGGAACGGAGCCTGATGTGCCTCGTGTTCGTCCAGGGTGTTCAGGATTCCCGAGGGTGCGTGACAGCACGTCCTTCTCTCTGTCGGGATGGAACCTCCCTTCCTGCACGTCCTTGCTTGCTTCCTGAATCTTTATGATGGGTGTTTCAAGTTGTTCTTTCATGTAAACACACTTCCCTGTTTCTGGGTCCAAAGTTCCCCCATGCCCGAAGAACCAAGTCCTTGCCCGTTCGGGCCAGTTCAATGTCGCTGGTTGGATCCCTTTAGCAAGCAGGTCGTTCTCAGCTTTGTCCCACGTAGGCCGGGCAACCTTGTAGCCACCTGACCCCGTAACATGGTGATACAGCTTCTTTGCAGCATTTAGCTTATTTGTCTGTGAACTGTTCTTAGCTTTCTCCGATTTCTTGTACGCCACAAATGCGGGCCAGTGATTTTTTATCTTCGCATATTGACCGGTGAATTCTGGAGTCTCGTCTTTCTCGACAAACTGTTCGTTCAATCTTTTCTTCCAGTTCTTAAATTGTTCTGCCATCTTCTTAAGAGCCCATTTTTTGACTTTTCGCTGTATAACTGGGTTAGTTGGATCCTCCTCTGCCGGTAGGAACTCCGCACTGATGTATAAATCGGTCTTGGGTCCGCTTGGGAACAGTCGGTTTGCCATCTGGATCGACTTCTTCAATCGTGAACCTTTCATTCTCGCCCAACCTTTTCTTCGGGCCTCGTCTCCTTATAGAAGTTTGGCTCGATCCGGAGGGCTAAAAGAAGAAAGAAGCGTTAATATATGTACATACAAAACAATTAATGCATCTAGTCAGCAGAGGCTTAATTAATATATATACCTCGCCGGACTTTGCAACAGTTAAGGCTCCAACACCGGCGGAGTCGTCATCTTCTCCCTCCTCCATTCGATCACCGGAGCCGTCATCTTCTCTTCCCTCACCATCGGAGTCGTTGAGAAACTGTGAGGTGATGATATCATCATCTCCGTCGCGGATTATTTCCTCCAACGCCTCTTCTTGTTCTAAGTCTCTGTCGTGTTCCATAGTTTCTGCAAATATTACAACATGGCAATATACAACCATGAGAGATGGATTAGTGGCAAACATAGACCTAATCACAACAAGGAATCATATGCATATGAGCAATGGATTAGTGGATTATCGGGGTTATGTTTTAACGACCCCCTTCCCCCTCATGTCGAAGTTATACCGAAATTATCGGGGTTATGTTTTAACGATCCCCCCCCCCTCATGTCGAAGTCAATGAACAACATGAAAATTTGTAAGTGATTGCTAAACTTTTATGCTTCATTTATATGAAGATCAATTATCCAATATAACTATGTTTGCGATATGAGGCATTGGACATTATCTAGAATCATATCTGATGAGTCGTCCTATCTTTCGGGAGAGGATACTTTGCGGACCGCCTTTTTCATGCCTGTCCGACGTGCAAATCAGGTTTTCATATGCCTCAAAATCAAAGTTATCGGGGTTACGTTTTAACGACCCCCTCATGTCGAAGTTACGACGATATTTGTACAAGATGAATACAAGATTTATACACAAGATGAATACAAAATGAATACAAGATGAATTCAAGATTTATACACAAGATGAATACACAACTCAACAAATGAACCAACCATCATCCTATGAACAAAACTCAACATACAACAAATGGACACCTTTTGTCAAACAGCGGAGGGACGATCAGGGACCAACTCCACGGAGATGCAACACCACAACCTGTAATTCCACGAAGATGAAACACATGGCAAAACATGCTTACTGAACTAATTCAAATGATCCCTAGATCAATGGCAATCATCATGATCAAGTTGACAAGTATTAACAGATTTTCAGACTTAGTGATATTTGCATAGAGTGGCAGAAAACAGATTCATGATGCAACCTTTGAGGCAAGTAAAATATATGCTACAGTAGTTTTTCATGGCAACAAAGAGCATGGCAAGCATGTACTAATTACCCTCAACAAAACACCCTTACTGATCATGATCCAAAGATGCACAGATTTGTTGCAAACCTCAAGGCAAAATGCAAAGTATTAATACTGCCAGTTTCTGACTTAGAGAAAAATAGCATGGCATATATGGCAGAAATGAATAGATAGCAAGTTTACAAGCTTGTAGCACTCACTACAAGTTCTAACATGGCATGAACTAAAATCTACTAGCAAGATGACATCAAAATGCTCCTACTTCATGTTCAAAGATTGCCCAAAAGATGCTTGCATTAAGACATACAAAAAAGACAAAATGAACTCTAATACAAAAAATTTGTTCTTCAATTTGTTTATATGCTCACTGGATTTCTATCACCATTTCTATGAACAAAAATTCCACACTAATTTCTATGACCTAGTTTATATGCTCACTGGATTTCTATCACCATTAATTTCACACTAATTTCTATGACAAAAAAGACAAAATGAACACTAATTTCACACTAATTTCTATGAACAAAAATTTCTATGACTAATTTATATCACCATTAAGATCACTCCTTCTTCAACATTGATAATATGTTCACTGGAAATCACATTAACAAAAATAACAAAAAGAGGGGCGGAGAGGCCGGACCGAGGGCGGCGTCGGCATCGGGGCGGGCGGCGGCGTCGGGCCGCGGGGGGGAAGGAGGAGGAGGGGAACGGCGCGGCGGATCACAGTGTGTTGCAGGGGAGCGGGGGACGGCGTCGGGGCAGGGCTCGGCGACGGCGGCGTCGGGGCAGGGCTCGGCGACGGCGTCGTCGGGGCAGGGCGCGGCGAGGGCGTCGGGGCAGGGCGCGGTGAGGGCGTCGGCGAGGGGGGGACGGCTCGGAGGCGACGGCGATCTCCGGCGCAGCAGCCTGGCGGCGTCGTACTGTGGTTCGGCGTCGGGGGAGAGAATGGGAGAAAAATTCTTAAGTGCTGCTTATATACCCAACCCTTTAGTCCCGGTTGGTGGCTCCAACCGGCACTAAAGGCCCCCCTTTAGTCCCGGTCCGAGCCACCAACCGGGACTAAAGGTGAATTTCACCAGCCCAAAGGGCGCGAAAACCAACCCTTTAGTCCCGGTTGGTGGCTCGGACCGGGACTAAAGGGGGCCTTTAGTCCCGGTTGGAGACACCAACCGGGACTAAAGGGTTGGTCCTGGCACAGCCGAGGGGCGGTGGGAGTTTAGTCCCACATCGCCAAGCGAGAGGCGCTCGCAGCGGTTTATAAGCCCGCCTGCGGCTACCGTTGCAAGTTCCTCTCAAAGCACAGACAGCTCATCGTCTGACCTGTCCCCTCTCTGCACTGTGGGTCCTACTGACAGCAGAAATTCGTGCCCCGCGGGCCTGCATCCTGGCCCATATATAGTTGGGTTTCTAGTCGTATGCAGGCCGTGGTGTGTGAATTCTCTTGCTAGTAGGCGCACATTTTTTTATTTTTTTTTATTTTTTGCATATGTTATGTCAATTTTTTGACCTTCTTCAAATCACATCCTAATTTTTATACATACTCATTTATGTGTAATACGCATGATTATCAAATAATTTCAACAAAATATATGAAATTCTAAAAAATGTAAAACTTTCATATTCTTTCTGTGTTAATGAAAGAGATCATGCCTATTTTTCGTTTTAATTCTAAAGTTTTCTTTTAAACAGATGCATACATGCCTAGTTTTCATTCAATTCTTTTTGCTATTAAAGTTTTTAACAAAAAATACTTTATGAAAATTTTCGTTGCATAAATTTTATATAATTTTAAGTTAATATTATTTTGATCATAACTAGAGTTTTATAAAAGCTTTTTAGTTGATTTTTTTTGCTATTGAAGAATATTATAGTTTTGTTTTAGTTGATCATAACTAGAATTTTATATAACTTTATTTCATGATATAGATTTTCATCAGATAGTGACAAAATAGCTAGTTCTATCAAGTTATTTTTGTATGTACCATTGCCGCAACATATTCACCATAAATTCCGATACTTTTTGTTAACCTAATTTATTTTGATGCATAGACACATAGTGATTCAAAAAAAGCCGACACCAATGTTCCCTATGTGAAGGAGATAGACCCTTACTATGAATCTTCTAGAAGATTCATAGTATTTTCTGTTAACCTAATAATGTTATATTTTCTTTATGTCATACAACGTTTCTCTCTGATCATCTCCGATCAGAGAAACCATATAGTATCTCCAACTTTATGACATACAACGTTTCTCTCTTATCATCTCCGATGCTTCTGCTGTATTCATCTATGTCAAGACGTTTAAGCCATGTCTATATTAACCTTGTTATTTTATATGGAGCCACCAACCGGGACTAACCGCGTATGATCAACCTTGCAAAACATGGGACTGAAAGGATAGGAATAATTGAAATTTTATAACTTAATAAATAATTATTCTAAAATCATGTTTCAAATGCCAAAATGCGCTAGCTAGCTCTTACAAAGATTCCCTCCGGTTTGTCCGAAGTGGCACTTTCCAGCTATAAGTCCGGAAACTCACACTAGAGAGAAAGTGATGGCGGTGAAGCCGGTCACATCCCAGAGTGGGATCTTGGGGTATAAAACTATTTCTTCGCGTGTGTCCCTTGCTTATTGCACCGTAACCATGGATAATCTTTATCATTTAACAGGAGGCTTGGGCCAGTCTTCACTCTGAAGGGAGAAATTTCATGAAACTTTTCATAATCTTCTGACATGTCATTCTTGTCCTCCACTCCCACGATGTTTCTTTTCCCTGAAAGAACTATGTGGCGATTTGGCTCATCGTATGATGTATTCGCTTCCTTATCTTTTATTTTTCTCGGTTTGGTAGACATGTCCTTCACATAGAAAACCTACGCCATATCATTGGCTAGGACGAATGGTTCGTCTGTGTACCCAAGATTGTTGAGATCCACCGCTGTCATTCCGTACTGCGGGTCTACCTGCAACCCGCCTCCTGACAGATTGACCCATTAATTTGCACCGAAACAAAGGGACCTTAAAATCACGTCCATAGTCAAGTTCCCATATGTCCTCTATGTAACCATAATATGTGTCCTTTGCCCTATTGGTGTTTGCTGCATCAAAGCGGACACCACTGTTTTGGTTGGTGCTCTTTTTATCTTGGGCAATCGTGTAAAATGTATTCACATTTATCTCGTACCCTTGGAAAGTCAATACAGTCAAAGATGGTGTCCTGGCCAAGAAGTACATGTCATCTCCACCAGTGGTGTTACCCATTAGATGTGTTTGCAACCAACCGCCGAAATCCCCATGTGTTCACGTGTAATCCAGTCGTCAGACTGCGCCGGGTGTTTGGAGCGTAGAATATTCTTGTGTTCATTTATATACGGGGCCACCAAGGTAGAATTCTGTAGAACTGTGTAGTGTGCTTGCGCCCAAGAATGCCCGTCCCTACATATTATTGAGTTCGGTCCTAGCGTGCCTTTTCCACCCAGTCTCCCCTCATGCCGCGATTCGGGAACACCAATCGGCTTAAGGTCAGGAATAAAGTCAACACAAAACTCAATGACCTCCTCTGTTTGATGGCCCGTGGAGATGCTTCCTTCTGGCCTAGCACGGCTACGAACATATTTCTTTAAGACTCCCATGAACCTCTCAAAGGGGAACATATTGTGTAGAAATACAGGACCCAGAATTGCAATCTCGTTGACTAGGTGAACTAGGACATGCGTCATAATATTGAAGAAGGATGGTGGGAACACCAACTCGAAACTGACAAGACATTGGACCAAATCATTCTGTAACCTTGGTAGGATTTCTGGATCGATTACCTTCTGAGAAATTGCATTGAGGAATGCACATAGCTTCACAATGGCTAATCGAACATTTTCTGGTAGAAGCCCCCTCAATGCAACCGGAAGCAGTTGCGTCATAATCACGTGGCAGTCATGAGACTTTAGGTTCTGGAATTTTTTCTCTGCCATATTTATTATTCCCTTTATATTCGATGAGAAGCCAGACGGGACCTTGATACTGAGCAGGCATTCAAAAAAGATTTCCTTCTCTGCTTTGGTAAGAGCGTAGCTGGCAGGACCTTGATACTGCTTTGGATGCATGCCGTCTTTTTCGTTCATACGTTGCTGGTCCTCCCGTGCCTCCGGTGTATCTTTTGTCTTCCCATACACGCCCAAGAAGCCTAGCAGGTTCACGCAAAGATTTTTTGTCACATGCATCACGTCGATTGCAGAGCGGACCTCTAGGACTTTCCAATAGGGTAGGTCTCAAAATATAGATTTCTTCTTCCACATGGGTGCGTGTCCGTCAGCGTCATTCGGAACAGATTGTCCGCCCGGACCCTTTCCAAAGATTACTTGTAAATCCTTGACCATATCAAGTATATCATCACCAGTACGGAGGACAGGCTTCTTCCGGTGATCTGCCTCCCCTTTGAAATGCTTGCCTTTCTTTCTTTAGGCATGCTTGGTCGGAAGAAATCGACAATGT
Organism: Elymus sibiricus; assembly: GCA_039707655.1. NCBI lineage: Eukaryota > Viridiplantae > Streptophyta > Magnoliopsida > Poales > Poaceae > Elymus > Elymus sibiricus. The sequence continues at coordinate 397,624,804 of CM077664.1, read as the reverse complement.
CCCAGGTACATATTCTTCTTGCATTTGTCCAAATATATACTTTCAGTCTCATGTAAACAGTGCGTGCATGCGTTGTATTCGTTGTTTGTCTGTCCTGAAAGGTTACTAAGAGCAGGCCAATCATTGATGGTTACAAACAGCAACGCTCGTAGGTCAAATTCCTGCTGTTTGTGCTCATCCCACACACGTACACCTTTTTTATCCCACAGCTGTAAAAGTTCTTCAACTAATGGCCTTAGGTACACATCAATGTCGTTGCCGGGTTGCTTAGGGCCTTGGATGAGCACTGGCATCATAATGAACTTCCGCTTCATGCACAACCAAGGAGGAAGGTTATAGATACATAGAGTCACGGGCCAGGTGCTATGATTGTTGCTCTGCTCCCCAAAAGGATTAATGCCATCTGCACTTAAACCAAACCATAAGTTCCTTGCGTCAGCTGCAAAGTCCGGCCACTTTCTCTCGATTTTTCTCCACTGCGACCCATCAGTGGGTACTCTCAACTTCCCGTCTTTCTTACGGTCTTCTTTGTGCCATCGCAACAACTTGGCATGCTCTTTGTTTCTGAACAGACGTTTCAACCGTGGTATTATAGGAGCATACCACATCACCTTGGCAGGAACCCTCTTCCTGGGGCGCTCGCCCTCAACATCACCAGGGTCATCTCGTCTGATCTTATACCGCAATGCACCGCATACCGGACATGCATTCAAATTCTCGTAGTCCTCACCGCGGTAGAGGATGCAGTCATTAGGGCATGCATGTATCTTCTGCACCTCTAATCCTAGAGGGCAGAGAACCTTCTTTGCTTCGTACGTACTGTCAGGCAATTCGTTATCCTTTGGAAGCTTCTTCTTCATTATTTTCAGTAGCTTCCCAAATCCCTTGTCAGATACACCATTCTCTGCCTTCCATTGCAGCAATTCCAGTGCGGTACCGAGCTTTGTGTTGCCATCTTCGCAATTTGGGTACAACCCTTTTTTGTGATCCTCTAACATGCGATCGAACTTCAACTTCTCCCTTTCACTTTCGCATCCTCTCTGTGCATCAACAATGACCCGGCGAAGATCATCACCGGGCACATCTGGTGCCTCTTGATCTTCAGCTTCCGCCGTTGCAGTATCACCGTATTCAGGGAACATAGGATAGTTGTCATCATCCTCTTCTTCTTCGTTGTCTTCCATCATAACCCCTCTTTCTCCGTGCTTGGTCCAAACATTATAGTGTGGCATGAAACCCTTCTCAAGCAGGTGGAAGTGAAGGGTTTTCGAGTCAGAGTAATCCTTTGTATTCTCACAGACAGTACATGGACAATACATAAAACCATTCTGCTTGTTTGCCTCAGCCACATCGAGAAAATTATGCAGGCCCGTAATGTAGTCGGAGGTGCGTCGGTCACCGTACATCCATTGCCGGTTGATCTGCGTGCATTATATAATTAAGTATATCAAAAACCATTACAGAACATCATGAATAGAGAAATGACCAAATTAATACAAGTTCATCATCACATTAAAACCAAAGTAGAGTAGTGATCAAATATTATTACTGAAAAAATAAATACATAAAGTTCATACATAGTTCTCATAGAGCAACATACAGCTCTCTAGAGCATCTAATTAAAACATACATTAAAATTAACATACAACTATGTAAAACATTTAAATGCAACAACAAATGCGATCAAAATCGCAACTAAGGTAACAATTGATCCAACAGCATAATGATACCAAGCCTCATTATCAATGGCATATTTCCTAATCTTCAAGCGTATTGCATCCATCTGGATCTTGTGTAGATCGACGACATCGGCAACACGCAACTCCAATTTCATCTTCTCTTCTTCAACTCTTTTCAATTTTTCTTTCAAATAATTGTTTTCTTTTTCAACTAAATTTAACCTCTCGACAAGAGGGTCGGTTGGAATTTCCGGTTCACATACCTCCTAGATAAAGACATCTATGTCAAGTTGGTCGGCATAATTGTCATAAACACTAAATGAAACAAATAGTTATAAAAGATAATATACTACATCCGAATCATAGACCGGACGAGAGCCGACGGGGGCGGATACCAAAACCATGGCACTATATAATAACAAACAATAATACAAGTAAGAAAATTATACAAGTAGCTATATAAATCATACACATGTGCAAACTATGAAGTTAATTTGAGCTCAAATTGTGCATATAAATAAAATAAACTCACACATACACTCCTCCACTAAAACCCACAAACCACACTACTTCTAGAGCATTTGAAATGAGCTAAACTAGCATTGAGAGATGAAAGGATGAAGTTGCTAACCTTTTTAGAACACTTGGATAGTTGGTGCACCGCCAAACCTAGACAAATCTTGGGGAAAATGGAGCTTGGAGGTCGAGCTTGGAGGAAGAACAGAGGAGAAAGCTTAAGTGTGGCTCCGGCATTTCATCGAACACCTCATGTGCATATATAGGCAAAAAACAGAGTAGCCCACACCTCCACCCTTCCATGGCCAAAAAACAGAGGAGATGGGGGGGGGGGGCGTGGATATATATAGGCAAAACTTTAGTCCCGGTTTGTGTCTAAAACCGGGACTAATGGCCTACCCTTTAGTCCCGGTTCCAGACACCAACCGGGACTAAAGGGCAGCAACCCCTTTAGTCCCGGTTGGTGGATGGAACCGGGACTAAAGGTCCCAGCCGAACCGGGACTGATGCCTGCCGAGGCCCGGCCGGCGTCCTAGCCTCTCGAACCGGGACTGATGCTCCCATTAGTCCCGGTTCGTAACACGACCGGGACTAATGCTCCGATCTGGCCAGGACCAAAGCCCTGTTTTCTACTAATGTTTGTACTGCTATTTTAGTGTTGCTTGCTGCTGGAGATCTTATTGTGGTTCGATTGATTGTTGATGGCAGACCACAAATTTAAGATGAACTAGGTAATGGCTGAACCGGAGATGGGTGACGGGTTTTTGGCAGACGACTTCGACCTTGAGACTTTGTTCTCAACCAAGCCGAGGTGAGAAAGCAAAGTATCTCCTGACCCTTTTATTGTTCATTGTTGAACACAACACACTAATTTCGTAGTATGTTTCTCCTTGTTGCTTATTGTCGAGTAGGACGCCTCCACCACCCAATGTTTTCACAATAACCATTAGAGTTGCTCCTTATGTCGTCAAGCTTGACGATGAAAGCGAGGAACATGTTGAAAGGCACGATGTTGTATTTGACGTAAACATTGCGGGAGGGCTGTCATGGGTTAATTTCAATGCTATTGTGGCACAACATATCAAAATGGGGCCACACCAGGAGCTAAAGTTGTTTGCTTATGACCATGTCTTGAATACAATTGATCCAATGGGCAATGGTCAGCAACTGGTGATGCACTTGATGAGTGATCAATGGGACTGGGAGGCAAAGAAATCATTTTTGTATGCTGATGTGGTTACATTGGAGATACCTAATGCAAAGAAATCTGGAAAAAAAAGAGCTCCCGCTCCCAAAAAGCCAGCTGCCCCAAAAAATCCCAAAAAACTACCAGCTCCTAAAAAGCCAGCTGCCCCCAAAAAGCCAAGTGCTCCTAGAAAACCCAAAAACCCACCAGCTCCCAAAAAGCCAAGTGCTGCTAGTAAGAAGGCATGTTTGACCCCTCAATTAAATGTGATTACATCAACAATAACCTTGCTGAGTCTTTTAATGGTTGGATTAAAGATTACAAAGAGTTGCCACCTGATGAGCTAGCTGACACTCTTAGAGAGCTACTCATGAAACTTCGTGAGAAAAGGAGAAAGATTGGAATGAAACTGAAAGGAAAAATTATTCCAGCCATCATCCAACAGATTCATAATAGGACAAGGGGACTTAAACATTTGAAAGTTGGGAAATCTGGAGTTGCAAGTTGTGAGGTGAAAGACACAAGTAAATACAACTTGCGACATGTTGTGAAAACTGACCAAAGCGAGTGCACGTGCTTGGAGTGGCAGCACACAGGGAAGCCTTGTGAGCATGCACTTGCTTTCTTGCTGGATAGAAGGAACCCCAAATGGGAGGATTATGTGCATGACTATTTCTCTCTGGAGAAGTTTGGGGCAGCATATGTTGGAGAGGTTGAGCCATTGACAGATATGTCTCAATGGCCACATGTACAATTTCCATTTGACATGGAGGCTCCATTAGACAAGAAAAGAGGTGTTGGAAGGCCTAGAAAAAACAGGTACAAGAGCTTCCTCGAAGGTGGAGATGGTGGTCCTAAAAAGAAGAAAGAGCCAAAACAGCTAGGCAGCAAGAATAGATGCAAAAGATGCCACATTTTAGGCCACAGGCAGTCCACCTGTCCGTTGAATGGACCAAGGCCAAGGTACATGTAATGATCTATGTTTATTTCATCACTTGTAATGATCAATGTTTATTTCATCACTTATTTTACTATGTACTAACTTGTTTTACATGCAGGAAAAGAAAGAAGAGAGCAACAAGGTATCCAGCTGATGATGATGCCTCGGCACCGGAACCTGAAGTGGCAACCCCACAACTTGAAGTTGTTGTGACTCCCAATAGGCACATGATCGCTATGCCACTTAGTCTTCAAGGCAGTCCCAATCCAGTGACAAGAAGGTAACATACCCACATTCTATAGTAATGTTTAATTTTCCTTGCAATTCTTATATTTCTCAACATAAGCAGGATGTTGGCTACGGCGTTGGCTGATGAGGCAACACATGCAGCACCACAACTTGAAGTTGTTGTGACTCCCAATAGGCACATGATCACTATGCCACCGAATCTTCAAGGTAGTCCCAATCCTGTGACAAGAAGGTAAACACATCAACTGTTCTTTGTAATGTTAATTTTTCCTTCCAAATCTTATATTTCTCAACACATGCAGGATGTTGGCTATGGCATTGGTTGATGATGCGTCGCAGCAACCTACCCCAACCGTGGAGGACACCATGATTGCATATGACATGGTTTCAACCTCAAAAGCTAGAAATTTGACCCCGAAGAGAAGGAAGATCTAGTGTTGTGCATCATCTTCTATGTTCTCTATGCTTTTGGTTGTAATATGTCAGACTTGGCACCCATTACTTTGCATGCAACATGGCACCAATTATTGCCTTATGTTTTTGGTTGTAATATGCCAGACTTGGCAGCCCCTACTAATCTGTGCAACATCACAGCCTTATGTTAGATGATGTATGAAAATGGATGATGTATGGACATGTGAAATACCTGTTTTATGCTATATTGTGTTCAAATTGTGTGATGGTACATGAATATGTTCATCTGAAAAGATATGTTATATTTTGGATCATATGTGCATAAATTTTGTGAAAAGTCAGAAAAACAACCAAAATGCTGTCCAAATTGGGCCAAAATGCTGCCCAAATTTCGAACTTTTTTTTGAACCACCCAAAGAAATTTGAAAAAAAATCCATAAAAACAACCATATACGTGTGACTATTCTGGTAAAATTTGAGCTCATTTGGATGAGCTATTTTGGAGGAAATTCAAATTCAAATTTTCAGTTGTAAATTTTGACCAAATTTTGAAAGTTCTCGAAAAAAATTCAAAAAATTACAGAAATTCAACAATGAAATTCTAACTATTCTGGGAAATTTTCAACTCATTTGGATCAAAGGTTCAACGTTTCCATGCATTTCAAGATTCAGATCAACTAGTTTGACCAAATTTTGAAAGTTCTCAGAATAAATTGAAAAAATTACAGAAATTCAACAATCCAATAATAACTATTCTGGGAAATTTGCAGCTCATTTGGATCAATGGTTGGAAAGCAACTTCAATATGATAAAAGACTCTCAAATGACAAAGTTTGGCATCATGGCATACATAGAGCATTGTCCAAAAATTTCCAACTACTACATAACTCTTACAGTCTGATTACATCTCTTGCAACAACACTAACAACTACTACTTCACAAGCATCAATAGCAACACTAAAACTGACACAAACAAGTTACATAACACCACAAATGCAACCATTTCTATTTTTTTTTTCTGCAACTTGGCGATGCGTCGATCCAAAGCTCTGACTTCATCTCTCATGCCATTCTTATCATTATTGACAATGGTGGAGGTCGGGGCATGCATCATGGCAACGTCGCCGGCAGGGGCAGCAAGTTCTTATACTCCTCCACCCATTCTAAATAACCACATTTCTTATTCTGCAACAAATTAGTATTGTCAAGGACAAAGTCTTTGCATCACACAACACACATAACTATATTGATGACATTACTCACCATCACCGGGCTTCCTTTCTCATTTAGCGGACACTTCACAAACCACCTGCCAATGTTTGCAGCATAAGGGGCAGTGGAGAGGAGCAGTACGGGCCAGTCCTTCGAGCAGCAGCAGGAGCAGCACGTTGAGATGGGGAGCAGCGGTGTCCGGCAGGAGCAGCACGTGGAGACGCCGGGAGCAGCAGGGGGAGGCAAGGAGAAGCAAGGGGAGCATGAGGGGGTGGTGGTGGAGGGGCAGCAGGGGCCTCCAGGGAGCAGCAGGGCGACGGCGGCGGGGCAACAGGGTGGTGTCGGCTGTGTTAGGAGTGAGCACGGGCTAGGGTTCATCCCGATTTGGGGAGCAGGCTGTGTGTTTTAGTCAAACAGGTACAAGGGCAAAATTGTCCTCTGCTTTGTGCACTTAATTTGTTTATCCTTTGCAAAGATTATTTTTGTGTACAAAAGTGGCAAAAGAACAAAGTGCAAGCTAAGGGGTGGCACCTGATCAATTACAATGTAATCTGTGGCAAAATATCAAAGCCCAAAGTAAATGGTGGCAAATAATCAAATCGCCCAAAAAAAATCCTAGTTAAGCTGCATGTGGCCGGAGCTAGATGAAAGGCCGGCGGTCCTTGTCTTGGAGGGACACCTGTGTCGTTGCACGTCTCCTACTCGTACGGCTGCCACCGGCCAAGTTCTCTCCATGCATGTAATGCTTGCCTGTCGATTATCTCGATCCGGCCGGCCGGCTGGCGTCACTCACTCTGCCGTACTAATTATTACCACCACGTTGACATGTGCCCAGGAGCCCACGTTGTCAATTCGAATAGTTAGTAGACACACCGTGCAGCAAGAAAATAGCGCATTCATGCTAGATGACAGGCCGGCAGTCCTTGTCTTCGAGGAACACATAGCAGTATGTCGTTGCACGTCTCGTACGGCTGCCATGCATGTGATGCTTGTCGATCGTCTCGATCCCGATCCGGCCGGCCGGCCGGGGATGGTCGCCGGCTGCCGTCACTCCGACTGGGGACAATCGGATGATGTCCCGTACGTGGTGACGTGCTGCTGCGTAACTAGCTCCGGCGTGTATGTCGACCGCCGGCCGGCCGGGATGCAAGCGGGGAAACCACGTGACCATGCGTTGCCGGCAGTTGACAAGTTGACATGTCGCGCATGAACGGCGGCCCGGCAACAGCAGAGCATGCATGCGCCTTCCCTGCGGTCGCGCGCGCGCCATTGAGCATCGATCCGGACAGCACGCATGGCTGCACCGTACGTGCGTCCACCGACTCGTTGTGGCCGTGCGACATGAATGGATATCCTGCCTACGCATACATGTACCACGACGCTCGACACGGATCTTTGGAACATAGGGCCAATGTATCTGAAATGGAAAAACAATTTTTTAAAAATAAAAAAGAGTCAGAAAGTTCTTCAACTTTTTTTTTTAACAACCATGGTCTAGCGCAATATTCGTGTGAAAACTTTGGCGGAGGAATAACTCTCATGGTGTTCTGTGCGGAAAAAACAAAATCGACATTCCATAAAAGTTACTATTCACACTTTTTGTAATCTCAAATTTGTTTTCTTGGTTCTAGAGTCGGTCGAAGCTATTTTCGTGAATATTTTCACACGAGCGTATTCCCTTATCTCATTTTATTTCAAAAAGATTCAGAAAATTTTGGCTCTTTTATAATTTTCTAAATTATTTTTTCGATTGGGTGCAATGGCACCTGGGATCCATTGGCTATTTTCCGCCCGACACTTCATTGCTTAGGACATCCAATTTATTAATTAATCGGAGCACGACCGACACTTCCTTGCTTAGGGCACCAATAGCGACGCCAGCAACCAAAAAAATGTAGGGTCACTAATTGTACTGATTGTCGATGTGCCTGCATGTTGCAACGGGGCATACATATTCTAGCGGTTCAACACTAATCGTACCCATCTCAGCGGGGTTGTTGGCGCCGCCATGGGCAATTGCTGATTCCACTGGGACTGATGTGTAAATACTTACTAGCCAATTGCCTCTGCGTTGCAACAAGGGCATACCGCATACATATTATAGTGGTTCAACACTAATCGTGTCCAACATATACCTTACACCCACAATATTCTAGATTTTTTTATTTGATTTGAGTATGGGTAGTGGAAGACAAGGAAGGATTTGATTTAGGTAAGGTTTTCTTAAATTTTGATTTGGTTTGGGTATAGGTGGAGGAATGCAATGAACGTGTTGATTTAGTTGAGGTTTGGTAAGATTTGATTTCATTTAATTGAGTTTAATGCATGACATGGTTTTGATATGATTTGATTGAACAACGTAGGACAACATTTCCAGTAGGACAAGGATAGGAAAGTACCGATTCAGTTTAGATTGTCCAAACCAAAGAGGGCATGGAGATGAAAAAAATCAACGTAGGGGAGACTGAGGGAAGAAACCTGAAGGCGAGAGGTCATACGTATCAACTCCGTTTTAATAATAAGACAAAGAGGATTTTCAGAAGAAGAAAAACTGCAGTACCAGGTGACTCTACGTCTTATGCATAGCACCGTGAGCGCATCTAACCCCTCATTTTTTTCAAAAGTGTTTGTCTGAGAAAACCGGTCATCCACTCTTCTATCTTGTTCAAACACTCTAAACCTCATTTGTCCCCCGGATTTGAGGGAGGTTTGAGAGCTCCCGTGAATTCTCTCTCCTCCTAGCCCATCTCTCTCGTTGCCTCGCGGGCCGCACCTCAATACCATGTCCCACTAGATTTACAAGGGTCTCATTTGCCTCCATTCCAATAGTGGAGGGGAGGGGAATGTGGATGCTCAACGGTCTTCAGGCTTCATGGTTTTGAGGGGGTGTTTGGATTGTAGTCTTTAGGCTTGATGGCTATGAGGGGCTGTTTGGATCGCACCCACAATCCGCCCGGCCAAATATTTGGCGTTGACCGCAGTGAGGGTGTATATTTGGTCGGGTTATGATTTTCTGGCTCGCCCCATGCCCATCGGCTCCTCCTGTTCAATATGTAGCCAAATTATTGGTGATCTTTTGGCAGCCGAATCCGGCGCCAAAATTTGGACCCTGAATCCAAATGGAAGATGAATCTCCTAATCTGGATAATAGTTGTTTGAGTGATCACTTGCGTCTTCCATGTACTTTTTTTTTCTTGACATTGATTGGGATGGTGGAACCCAAAATGAGACACGTCATAGGTCATGACGAAGGATTTAAGCTTTGATAGTCTTTCTGATTTTGTTTTACCTACAATGTATGATTTTCTGACTCGTGGGAGACACTTCTTCTAGGGTTTGTTCGGGCTGAAACCTAAATGCATTAGTGTTCTTCTGGGGTATGCTTCGGCTAAACTCCGAATGAGTGATTTGTAGATACGTTCTTAATGCCCCATCAATATGAACGAGATGCTAAGTATGTTTTTCTGGTAATAAATCGTAAATTTACCAGGTATGATGATGCAAGAGTCCAATTTATGAGAGTGACGAAGTTCCTCATGTGGTGCACAACTCTTTGCACTGTTAAAAGAATGGGAGGTGCTAGGCGACGGACGAATGGCGCCGGTCCCCGACCATCTGCACATCCGATGCATTGCTAGCTGGTCCATCATGCCATTGGTCACTTTCTACTCGATCACCAATTAAGCTGCAACACTCCCTTCAATTATGATGATGCCATTGGATTATGAAGCATGTGTGCATGTACTCCCTCCGATAATTTTTTAGTTGGCGTATAGCTTCTTTCAGATTTTTTCCTCAATACTCGTGCGCAACGTTTTTTTACAGTTTTTTTTTTCAACTTTACCCCTCCACTTCCACTTTCTCAATACATATACTACTCCATATTTGAGCTGGTCAACTAATTAGTTGGCACAATTTTGAGTGCCTACCGCATGCGCCCATGCATGAACGACGGTTTCTCCTCCAAGTTTATGGCTGACTATCCAGGCCAACGTTGAGGCCATGGGCAGGCCTTGAGGTTGGGGAAAGTATCATGTGATACCAACTATCATATGATACCATGTCAGAAAAATCAAATCTACATGTTTCAAAAAAATCTAAGCACAATTATGAATGTTCACAAGATATATACCTACTGTCCCTACAAAAACGTTAGTATTCACGTGTAGATTTGTCTTTTTTGTTTCTCCATGTATATTTGGCATTTGGATTTGAAAATTTTAGATTGTAGGAACATGTCTTGTGCACATTCATGAATTTGTTCGGAACTTTTTGAAACATAAAATGTGAGTTTTGAAACATGGTCTCATGTGATGGTTGGTGTCATGTCATATCTTCCCCTTGAGCTTGTGTTGCGGGACGCACTATGCCATTGTCGTCTGGGCATGCATGTCGGGTCTTGGGGTGCCAGGCACGGTTGTGGGTAGGCCTGTGGGATAGGTACCAAGAGTCACAACTCGCCGCATACCACAATGACACTATCCAGCTCACACAATCTTTTTCTCAACAAAAATAAAAATAAGGAAGGGGAATACACACGATAGCTTGTTTCCAACTTCAAATAAATTTATCCTAAAAAGTAAAAAGAAGTCCACATAAATTTGGTGATGCTATATTCATTATTAATTAGTCATGGTAGGAGGCTCTTTCCAGGAAAATTCTATTTCACATAGTTGATCAAACGCACACGAAGTGTATGATCTGGGCCATCCCATTTCAACCTGTTTTTTCTTTTGCGAGTTGTTTTTTGACCTGTTTTTCCCATTCATTTTTATATATTTTTTGGCCCAGGCGTTGATTTATTCTGGTTTTCATAAAAAAAAATCATTTGAGCTTTTTCTTTCAGTTTTTGTTTTCTACTTTTATATAAATAAACATTTTTTAGGTACACGGTCAACGTTTTTAAAACACAAGAACATTTTAATACACGATGATCATTAGTTAGGCACACGATGATTTTTTTAAAAAAAATATTCGGTGAATTTTTATCACATACATGACGAACATTTTTCAACACACAACAAACATTTTTAAATACATGATGGTTATTTGAAAATTAGTGATGACCATTTTTCAAATACATGATTATTTATTTTAAAATATATGACAAATATTTCTTAAATATGGGATGAACATTTTTACATGTATGTTTGTATGTATTGTTTTACGTTTTTTCCTAAATATTTTTTTAGCCTGCTTATCAAAATATTTTTCAGGAAAATAGAAAGTGGGACTTTAATGGCCGCCCCGTCATGGGTGTTTCCCTTCAAATGCAACGCATTGGGCATCAAATAGGCCTCTTGCCCATATCCACTACCCACTCCGCAAAAAAAAAAAAAAATCCACTACCCATTCGTGGTCTACACGATGATAAGAAAAAGAGAAACACACAAGCACGGAGGTGAACACACGATCGTTCCTGTGCAATAATGCAACCAGTCCAAGCCCATCTAATACACTGACTTCCCTCAACAAAAAAATCTAATACAGTGACGAACACATGGATGTTGAACGCAACTACGATGGGTGCAGCGGAGCGGACTATACCATTTAGTAATTACTATATAAGTTGTGTGAATGTGTGGAGTTGACACGTTGTACTATGCTCTGCTCGGTATCGCTCCGCTCCACAACTCTGCTCCCGGAGTTGGCGGAGCTGCAGTTGAAAATGGCGGAGTCGCAGTTTCCTCGCTCCGCAGATTCCGGGGGTGGATGGATTACCGAACAGGGCCTAAGTCACGTAGCCATCTCCAAAAAAAAAAAGTGACAGTGCAGCAGAAGATCGGAATGCATGACGTTGTTGTGATGCATGTGGTAGCAAGTTATAGCACGTTCCACCAAATAAATCAAGCCGGCCACGCGGACGCGCCCGGTCAGTGACCGAGCGTGTCCGTTTTGAGCCCTTATTTGTCCGTCCGCGCAGTCACACTCCTCACTTGCACGTGATTGGTGGAGATGAAGAGAGAGGAATAGAAGAATGAATAAAGAAAGAGAAAAGGTGGTCCGAGATAGGGCCGCGTCCTACGTGGCGGACTGACCGGGCGTGTCCGCGAGCCCTCATGTCCTCCCTACATTTGTCCTCAATATGAGGGTTTGCGGACAGCCCGGACGTATAGGAATGATATGAGGGATCCGGTTGGATCACTTTTTTCCTTCTCTCTCCTATTCGGTCACTGACGGGCGCGTCCACGGGAGTACGAGAGATGGTTTGAGGCGCCGGCTGTGGATGCTCTTACTAGTACCTGGACGCCGTTCCTGCCGGAAGAACAGCTTGCACTGTGCACTCCATGCCTTTCCGAAAGCTGTGAGCTTGACATCTCCCACACGTGCGTCCCGGCGACAGAAGAGCATGCATGGGTGGCGCATGAGTCTCCTTGGCAGCCGTCGTTGATCCTGCGGCCCCAGAGCAGTCGACCCGCCGGCCCTGGCCACATGTGTACTGCGCACGCCACGTCGCCCCGGCCCACCTTCTCTAGCTCCGGTGGCCCATCCCACGCTCCGCATCCTCACCATCCACCCTTTGCTCTACTCCGATCGGCGCGGCGTCCTCCATTTCGGCATCGGGCTGCGCTGGAAATCGGCTGACACGGCGAGAATTTCTAGTTAAGGACTGAAAAGTTTCAAAGGAAAGAAAACAAAGAACAGCATAGTAACGTAGACTGGCAAGGAAGAAAAAGAGAGGTTGGATGGAGGAATTAGAGCTGGCCCGACGTGCAAATCAAGTCGCGTTTGGAAGCAAGGGGTCTTGTAATTGTCAGGCACATTGAACTCGAGAGCAACAATAAAAGCAGAGTGCTTGTGCTTCGCTACACGGCCTACTTCAGCTATCCAGGATCGACGACACGATGTCCTCTTTACTCGTCGTCATCATCACAGCCGCATGCAGATGCAGGAGAGACCGCTGAGTACAGAAG